>CM068346.1:11738705-12338705 GCA_034769755.1 Odontamblyopus lacepedii | reverse complement strand
GCCTTAATAAATAAAAAAGTAAAATATTATAGGCTATGATCTGCCATCTCAAGAATAAGTTACTAGCATAACAAGGAATAAAGAAGTGAAATATTAAAGTTGTCTGTAAAAATATCAAATGTTTCATATTGATATTGTATTTTTGAGAATATAGTGGTTCTTATAAATTAAGGGAAATGATGCTTAGTGCTGTTAAAAGAAAAATGTTCACTTGTCATAATAAATTAGGACACTTATTTAGAAATTGATTTCAATTGCATACGTCTATTAAATTTCTGTATATTTAAACACCTTATTCTTGGATACTTTACTGAATTTGTTTAAGTTGCCACATTTACCTGGTTCATTATAACGTGTATATATCAGGTCTGATTTTTATAGTTTCATGTGCACTTTTTCAAACAATGTCCCTTTAGTTTGCCTTTGTTTAATTCTCCAGACTGACCCTCCACCTGGACCTTTCCTGATGGTGCAGAGAATAAACAGAAAATGAACTGTGAATTACTGGCCACGTGCAGCGCTCTGGGGTATCTGGAGGGAGATGTCTACCATAAAGAGTTCGACTGTTTAGGTGAGTGTATGTTTTATGGTTTTGTCATGTTTGTTTATTAAGGTAAGGCACATTTTTGTTGTATTGTAGAGTATTATTGTGGGCTACAGCAGGGGGTTAGAAGCCTTTTTGTCTTGAGATCTCCTCAATTTTGTATTGGTCAACTAGCCAAGTAGGCATTTAATACTTCAATTCAGTAGTACAGCTGTAATATTAGACTGTGTTATTTTTAAATCCAGTCATGACCAAATCCAAGGTCTTCTTGGGACTTCAGCTAATCCTATAGCAGGAAAAGAAGATTTTGCAGATTTTATGTTTTGAAATGTTGATGTCTTAAATCGGTGGGTCAGGGATAGAGCTGCACAATTAATGATTATCTAACTGAAATTGCAATTTGAATGGACCCAATTAGCAAATCACAAAGGCTGCAAATTTTGAAGCACTACACTTTTCCCCACAACCAAATATCTTGCCTTATTCTGCAAAAAAACTAAACTTGAAAAAACTAACCTTGTAGTTTCAATCTTTACAAACAATACCTGAAATGTCATTCTTGTAGTAGTTGTGGTGTTGAATCCTATTAAAACCTATATTGCAATGCTTGCCAGAAAAATCACAATTAGATATTTTTCACTAATTGTCCATAAATGAGTAGAAACATGCCCTTTACTGGTGCACTGATAAAAAGTCTTCCTTGTCCTTCCTTGTTGCTTTTTGCAGAGGGCGTTAAAGACTTGATCCGGTACCTGCGTCATGAGGATGACACTCGGGACGTGCGGCAGCAGCTCGGAGCGAGTCAGATTGTCCAGAATGACCTCCTCCCAATTATTGTCCAACACGGGCAGGACAAGGCTCTGTTTGACGCATGTATCAGGTGAGGTCACTGTGAAGGACTTAATTTTTCTTCTTCATATTGACTGTGCTTGTCAGACTAGGACTTTTAAACGCCACTGAATCAAAAAGTCAGGGTGGGATCATTGACAAAAGTGTTCATCACAACATTGTTTTGTATTCTCCTCTCCATCTCAGTTATACCTAACAATATTTAGATGATACAGTGATCTTGTTTTGAAAGATAACATTTATATTTTTTGTTTTCATTTATTTATTGTTTCTCTTCTTTTTTCCTCATGAGGGATCAATTGTTTTTATTGTAAACAGTACACTCAATAGTAAAATTTTGCCTGTCTGAAATTATTAAGATGCCATACGATAAATGTTTCATATATCTCCCACTTCTGATTATATTATAGGAAGGTAAAATGTTATGGTTGCAATATTTTCTTGTATGTTTTCATCCTCCTGAAGGGTTGTAATAGTCTATGCTTAATATGCTTTTGTCTGTTTAGGCTCATGGTGAACCTCACGCAACCCGCCATGCTTTGTTTTGGGAAAGTGCCCGATGACCCTGTGTTCAGACACCACTTTTTAGAAGTTACATCCCATTTACAAGCTTATAAAGAGGTACTGTGATTTTAATAACTTCCCCTGTGAGTTTATGTATATTTAATACTTTCTGTTTGACCCTCCTGCCTTTAGGCCTTTGCCAGTGAAAAGGTGTTTGGCGTGTTAAGTGAGACATTGTACAATCTTTTACAACTGGTGAGTATTTGTCTTGACCTATCTCTGATGTACTATTTAATTAATTTCTTTCATAATTCAAATAATGTTTTCTCACTCGTATTAAACAATCAACAAAACGGAGCAACAAACACAAAATGTGAACCTGTATCATAGACTTGCACATTTAGACAATTGCAGACATATACAAACAATGTGCTTATTTTGAATGTAACCGATTTTATTATTTGTCCTTGTTTTAGGACTGGGAGCAGAGGCAGGAGGAAGACAATCTGCTCATTGAGAGGATTCTGATGTTGGTCAGAAACGTGCTTCATGTTCCAGCTGATCCCAATGAGGAGAAGGTCAGACTGAAGCACTTAATGTCTCTGCTCAATTTCAAACCCCAAAGGCTGTGATTGTTCCTCAGCGGCCTGTGTTGGGAAGTAATACGACACAAAAAGTACTTATATTTATTTTTAATATCAATGATAAATAGATGCATAACAAATGGTGCTGCAAACACAAGGCTGTTTTAATCCTAGATCACATCTTTTTTTTACTAATTAATATAATCTAACTGACTGAATTTTAATCAGGCATTCAATATTCTGTAACTAAGTTTTCACAGAAACCTCAAACTTGTATGAATTAATACCAGACTTATTACTCTGTTTTCAATACTTGTTTTGGCTGGCCAAGTTTACACTTGTCATGCTTATGTTAATTTTACTGTGCACTTCAGTGTACTGTAAATATATGAACTAAAATGCCCAACCGTTTTGAACTGGTATAAGTAAAATTAAGTGTTTCTTTATATAGCGCTTTTTACAGACATAGGTCACAAAGACACTTTACAGAGCATTCTTCATTCACTCCAGACCTGCTGGTGGTAAGATACTATTGTAGCCACAGCTGCCCTGAGGCAGACTGATGGAAGCGTGGCTGCCAATCCAATCAACGGCATCGGTCCCTCCAACCACCATCATCACTCACGCACACACCACTTTCATATTTTATTTCATATGAAGTTATAGTTATTTTCTGTGTTTGAAATAATGCGTTGTTTTGAAAGACCAAGCTTACTTCTCACCCCTATCTCTTTACATCTGTATATAAGCAATATAAATTAGTTAAAACTCGCCCAAACTATTTGAACTGAAGATAAAAGATGCAGTGTTTCATAGCTGTAGTTAATTAGTTAAATCATTATACCACTTAAACATCGTGCTATGCCAGTATCACGTGTTTTTAACAGCTCTGTGTAACTCAGTGCTGCCCCCTATCTTCATGCAGAAGGTGGATGATGACGCGAGTATCCATGACCGTGTGCTGTGGGCTCTTCACATGAGCGGCTTTGATGACCTGGTGAAGTTCCTGTCGTCTGCTCAGAGCGAGCAGCAGTGGAGCATGCACGTCCTGGAGATCATCTCCCTCATGTTCAGGGACCAGGTACAACTCTGTCATGAAAAGTGTTCTACTGTATATTGGGACTTAGGGACTATAATTGGCTTATTTGATCTTTTAATCAAAATGTAATGTTTCAGCGTCCAAAATACCTCCACTTTAAGATGCATCTTAACTTTGAAGCCAGAATAGGATAATTTTCAGCCTAATTTAACCTCTGCCATCAGAGTCTGGCTGCTACCGCTGTATTTGCAAAGGCTGCCTTTGGCTAGCTCCACTATGTTACGTCTGGTTCCAAATAAAAACTTAAAGCCCTGGAAGCAAAATATGGATTTATGATTATGAGTTATTATTAACCTGCTGAAGGTTTTTGTTGTTATGCTTTGAAAAGCAAGTATTAAACCTCATCAGATGAAGAGGTTGTAGAGCACCACATCGGCTGCTGCCAAAGCCTTGTCCTTGTCATTGCACCAAAATATTTTGAGCTGTAAAATGTAAAAAAAAACAACAGCATTGTGCTAATGTCTAAGTAAGTTGCTAAAACCACTGGATAATGCATATTTCATGGTTCTGCCCCCCTCAGACCCCTGAAGCCCTGGTGAGTGCGGGTCAGGCTCGATCAGCTGAAGAGAAGCAGAGAGACTCTCAGGAGCTGGAGGCGCTCAGGCAGAGAGAACAGGCCGCCAAACGCTCCAGGACCCTACAGAGAGGAACCAGGTACAGAGCAGTGTCAAACTAACTCTATTTTCTATCACACCTTAAGAAAACAACATGGAACAACAAAGTAAATACGTCACAGCGGGCATATGTTGAGGCAGAAAACAGGAGTGGATCGGTGCAATGACTTCTTAAATACAGGAAAACTACTTAACTTACTACGGTAGTTTAAAATTAAAATACTTTGTTTCAGGCATTCTAGGTTTGGAGGATCTTTCGTCGTTCAAGGCCTGAAGTCGGTCGGGGACAAAGATGTGATTTACCACCAGAAAATAAACAATGTAAGTGTATGTGTTTCTTGTGAATCATAAAAACATGACCAAATTCAGTCTATGAAGTTTTGTTCTTTGTCTTTGCAGTTTAAAAATTACACCCATGACTCCGGTAAAGCAGTACGACGTGTCCCAAAGCGCCACCGTCAGGCCCAGGAGTGTAATGACAAGCGTCGCTCAGCTCTGAACGTGCGACTGTTTCTGAGGGAGTTCTGTTTAGACTTTTTAGAAAACTGCTACAACCACCTCATGTACCTCGTTAAGGTCAGACACAAACTTGGTATACTTTTGGTCGATTATTTTACTTAATGACTAGAAAATATGTTGGTGTTTTATTCAAATGGTATATAAGGTAAAAAGTAGGTTGACTTCTAGGGTATTTACGGTTTGCAGTTCATTTGAACTAGTTCTGTTTTTCATGGTTTTATGATGGTAAAAATTGTGTATAACACTTTTAATAACACCAATATGGTTCAGAAAAAAACAAATTGTCTTTTTACACTACATTAATATATCAGGCCTAAACCAGGACTAAATCCAAGGATCTCAAGAACCAAGGACTATGCCCAGAACTTGGTGATCCACTAGTGGTAGTCCATAGAGTCTTGAATTATAATGTTTTTAGACCTTACGATGATATTGTAGTCTAAATAATATCATCCGTACCCTCTCACCTCTAAATATTCCTCTGTTTTTCTGTTGTGTAGGAGAACCTGATCCGTGAGCAGACTCAGCAGCACGATGAGACATATTACCTTTGGGCTCTGAGCTTCTTTATGGCGTTTAACCGAGGCAACGGCTTCAGGGCGGAGTTTGTGTCTGAGACGATGTCCATCCGAGCATTTCACTTCATCGAACGAAACATCACCAATTACTACGAGATGTTGCTGACCGACCGCAAAGAGGCAGTCTCCTGGTCACGGAGGTCAGACTAATAGATGCCACTTTTCTCTTATTAAGAATACATTTTTACAGACATTTAGTAATAAGCTATAACATGTATATAACATGAGTTTACATTTTGTAAGGGCAATATTATTGACTTGAAATGACTTTGTAACGGTTCCATTGAAAACTGCAAAACTGAGATGGCCAGTTTCTTCACAGTGGTATTTCATTGTAGCAAGCAGCAGATCTTTATTGACATGATTGTAGTGTTGGAAAAATGTTGAGCCTTACATATTTGACAGTCAGAATTTGGACAAAAGTTTTTGATCAAATACATTTTGCAGCTCATCCAAAATGCTTCATTAGTTCTTCAGAACTTTGACAAAATTGAATGTCTTCTTTGCTAAAGATGCTGCCTATTCGTACTTCTCCAAATACATAGTATTTTGCTCAAGATCCTAATAATTTGGAAAGCTGTTGCAAGAGCCACACTGCCCACTGTCTTTAGTTGTCTTGGGTATGTTTATGTTTGTCATGTTTTTGCTGCAAACAGCTAATAATATTTTCATTTTTTTGCAGGATGCATTTGGCGCTTAAAGCTTATCAAGAACTTCTTTTGACTGTGAATGAAATGGACCAATCGAAAGACGAGACCATCTGCCAGAGCTCCAATGTCATCAAAAGTATGTCTGCCCTCTCATAACTATTCACCCTTTAAATAGCCATGTTAAATCTTCTATATTTCATGTTTTACAGGCAATATCTTCTACATGATGGAGTACAGGGAGATCTTTGTGACTTTGTTGAGGAAATTTGATGAGACCAAACAGCCGAGGTCGTATCTGAAAGACTTGGTGGAAACTACACACCTGTTTTTACGAATGTTGGAGAGATTTTGTAAAGGGCGCAAAAACTTGATGGTGCAGGTCAGTATTGTTATAGCAATATAAGTGGAATACCAGTATAAGACCATGTAGACCACACGTTAGTGATAAACAAATTACCGTATTTACCGGACTATAGAGCGCACCGGTATATAAGCCACATCCACTCTATTTTTTTAAAAAATTAAGAAAAAAGTTCTACAAGCCTCATCCGGGCTATAAGCTGCTGATATCTATGTTGAAAAATGAGATATTTACTGCATATACAGAACGATTTTGTACTGTAAATGTACAATTATGTACCTGAACAGATTCTTTCTGAACAGTGCCTTTTAACACGGCAGCAACTGTGCTGATTAAAACGGGGTCAAAAACAGAAAAGAACCGGTAATTGATTTACCTTCATTTCTCCTGTGCAGTGAAACCACAAGTCACTTTAATCATCTCTGCTGACGCCGAGCTTACAGCAGCAGCAGGTAGAGGTCTGTGCGGGACACAATTTTCAGTCCCGCCCGCTACCATGTCGTGCAGTCGCGCTCGCGCCCGCAATAAGCTTTCAGAATTTTCTTTCAGATGCTCCTATTACATCCATGGTCCCGCGCCGCACTGTTTTGTGTTGGGTCCCGCGGGTCCCGCGGGTGCAGGGCTCTACAGCGGTTTCCTTCCTGGAGCAAGATCGATGCCTTAACTCAACTTAAAACTTGCATCATACAAACTCCTTCGTGTGCTTTTCATGATGAAGGGGCGAGGATTTGAAAATAATTACCAGTTAGTAATTTGTCGTGCGTATTATATCTGCTAAATAAAAAGTAGCATATTCTTCTTTGCATTCATTTTCCGTCTATCTTGTTTTTGAAATTCTGGTTAGAGCGCCCCTAGCGGTGGAAGAAAAATCCAAAATTTAGCCGCTCCTTTGTAAAAGCCGCATGGTTCAAAACCTGGGAAAAAAGTAGCGGCTTATAGTCCGGAAAATACGGTAACTATTATTTATGTTATTCTGAAAATGAGAGTTTCTCATTGTGGGGTTCAAATGGATATCGAGTATTGAAGGTTTTCCTTAGTTTCAAAAATGAGTTTGAAAATTTTAAAATCTGATTAATAGGCCTACATTTTGTTATGCTCTACCTCTTGCTAAAGTACTTATCACCATTATATAACTATTGTATAAATACTTTGAATTTTTGTTTTTTAGCATACTAAAGTACAGAGGTAACTTACTATAGTGTGTTTCATGCTGCAGAGAAAGCGAGTGAAACGTAGGAAGTCCAAAGGAGGAAAGAAGCCTGTGTCGGACCAGAGTCCTGAGGCTCTGAGTGAAACCTGGAAGATCGTGGAGGAGGAGCTCAGAGCCATCGAGTTTAAGGTCAGTCGGTTTTCTATCAAAAATCAATCAATGCTCTATAACTAACACTAACACATTATTAAAAATAATGTAGTTTTGGTCCATTTGAATTCTGTATCTTATAATGCATTATACTGTATTTTTTCCATATTAAAACTGGATAATTGATTCTATTTAAGTAGGGGAGTACATGTTAGTAAATTGGTGCTTTAGTACTTTGCTATGTGAAATTGTCTGATTTAACATGTTTGTGATTTTAAATGCCTGAAATATAAAATAATTGTATTAGATTATAACTATATAGCCGACAAAAGCTTTCAATAAATCTACTGATCTCTGCAGCTGTCATTGTCTCTGACTGAAAGTGTGGTCCCATTTGATGCCACCTCAGAGACCCCTCTGGAGGGGCAGAGGACAGAGGTCATGATCAGAGTCCAGGACGCTCTGCTCAATCGCCTGGGACCTGAAGCTCTGGGGCTGCTCAGAGCCGCCAGGTACAAAACACTACTCTATATACAAGCTGAACTTATTGGCCATCCAATGCTCTGGATCTCTAAAAATGTGTGTAGTTCATTTCAAATCTGAATTCTTATTTCATGTTTTGTTCAGGGAGGTGTGGCCTGAGGGAGACGTGTTCGGCTCTTCTGATGTACAGCCAGAAGAGGAGCTGGAGCTTCTCAAACAGATTTTACATGCAGACCTCCCAAGTCAGTCATTTTAAATAACCTACAATATTTTTATTGTATGTAAGAAATATGTAAAAATATTAAATTTTTCCTTTTTTTCAGGGTCATCTGCCCCTGAACCTCCTCCAGACGATGAAGATGATGGAGCAGAGTTTGAGGAGGAAGAGCTGGAGACAATACAAGTGTCAGAGCAAGAGTTCAATTTCCTGGATTTTATCAAAAGGTACATTAAGTAATTTTTACTATTGTTTAGTATTGTCACATTTATTTATACCATTCTCGTATTATTTACGTCACAACTTTGTAATAACTACTAAATTAAAAGCATTTTGCTGATTATGAATTAAGTCTTTATTCATGTTTTAATTAACTAATTAAAGTTTAGTCGTGCTATAGTGTTTCATTATTTATGTTTGCTTTACCATTCTTAATTACGTAATAATAAACAATTCCTATGATTACATTACAAGAATCTGTTTTCTTCTCTTCAGGTTTGCTCAGCCCACTATAGTGCGTCCTTACCTTCATTTGCTGAAAACCTACTCTAAAAACAGTCCCCACACAAACCACTGCATCGCCCGCATGCTGCACCGCGTTGGCGTGGACCTGAAAATGGACGCCCTCCTCTTCCAGCTCTCGGTGTTTCACATCTTCAACAAACTCCTGAGTGACCCCGCGGCAGCTGCTTTCACCGTAAGCTACCGACTAATACGGTTCTATTTCAATTCATGTGTACACCAGGACTGAACCAGTGCTGTAGTATGTTTTTTATCTGTGTAATGTAATTTAAAGGCCCTATATTATGCCAAATTGACTCTTGAAAGCTTTAAACCGTGTTTGAATCTTGTTGCCTCTGAAGTTTGAGTAAGCCTTTATTATTAGTCTGTCTACATCTCTAAAGCTCAAAATGCTCTGTTCCACCTTGTGATGTCATGTAACTGAAGTTCAGGTTAACAGAAATTGGAAATTGCAGAGCTGAAATCACCCAAATTATTCTAGTGACAGGGTATGAAGGGGAGAATTTACTGTATTACCACATGACATCACAAGGTGGAACACAATGTTTTCTGTTTGAGAGAAGAACTCAGCATATATGCAGGATTTGTGTGTTACACATGTGTGAATGAAACAAAACACAACTCCAGGTCTGTTTGTGATGAGGAAACAACATTCTAACATGGATCAGAAAATAGTGTAATGTAGGCCCTTTAAGGTTGCTTGTTGAGGGGTGTGGGGTTGCGACAGGCATAGAAATCTGTAGAATTGTAAAATAATAAACAAATATATAGAAACCCTTAACCCCCTCCTGTGGGCTCACCACCTGCAGAGGGGTTCATAGGGGGGTCAGGTGCTATGAGTATTGGGCAGCAAAATGCCCCCGTGACCCAGCAGGATTGAGCGGGAGAAGATGGATGGATGGAAAACCCTTAACCCTTTCCTAATTTCTACAGGAGTTGGTGACTTTTGCCAAATTCATTGTGAGGGGGTTCTTTAAACTGGCCCCTCAGAACGACAAAGCCTTTGTGGAGCTGCTCTTCTGGAAGAATGTGGGCGCGGTGAGAGAGATGACTGAGGGCTACAACAAAGACGGGTCAGTGTCTAAATCCATCCATCCATCCATCCATCTTCTCCCGCTTAATCCGGCTGGGTCGCGGGGGCAGCGTGCTGCCCAATACTCATAGCACCTGACCCCCCCTATGAACCCCTCTGCAGGTGGTGAGCCCACAGGAGGGTAGTGTCTAAATCATGTTCATTTTATCCATCCAGCCATCCATCAAAATTTTAATACCTTCCACTCAAGTTACAGTGATGGCCGAAAGTATTGGCACCCCTGCAATCCTGTCCTATAATACTCAATTTCTTCCAGAAAATGATTGCAATCACAAATGCTTTGGCATTAATATCTTCATTTATTTTTCTTGCAATGAAAAAACACAAAAGAGAATGAAAAAAAAAAAAAGTCAAATCAAATATTATTTTACACAAAATTCAACAAATGGGCTGGACAAAAGTATTGGCACCCTCAGCCTAATATTTGGTAGCACAACCTTTAGACAAAATAACTGCGAACAACCGCTTCCGGTAACCATCAGTGAGTTTATTACAACGCTCTGCTGGAATTTTAGACCATTCTTCTTTGGCAAACTGCTCCAGGTCCCTGAGATTTGAAGGGTGCCTTCTCCAAATTGCCATTTTGAGCTCTCTCCACAGGTTTTCTATGGGATTCAGGTCTGGACTCATTGCTGGCCACTTTAGAAGTCTCCAGTGCTTTCTCTCAAGCCATTTTCTAGTGCTGTTTGAAGTGTGCTTAGGGTCATTATCCTGCTGGAAGACCCATGACCTCTGAGGGAGACCCAGCTTTCTCACACTGGGCCCTACATTATGCTGCAAAATCTGTTGATAGTCTTCTGACTTCATAATTCCATGCACACGGTCAAGCAGTCCAGTGCCAGAGGCAGCAAAGCAACCCCAAAACATCAGGAACCTCCACCATGTTTGACTGTAGGGACCGTGTTCTTCTCTTTGAAGGCCTCATTTCTTTTCCTGAAAACTCTGTGTTGATGCCCGTTCCCAAAAAGCTCTACCTTTGTCTCATCTGACCAGAGAACATTCTTCCAAAATGTTTGTGGCTTTCTCAGGTAGGTTTTGGCAAACTCCAGCCTGGCTTTTTTGTGTCTCTGGGTCAGAAATGGGGTTTTCCTGGGTCTTCTACCATAGAGTCCTTTTTCATTCAGATGTCGGCGGATAGTACGGGTTGATACTGTTGTACCCTCGGACTGCAGGGCAGCCTGAACTTGTTTGGATGTTAGTCTAGGATTTTTTCCCACCATCTGCACAATCTTACGCTGAAATCTGTAATCGATTTTCCTTTTCCGTCCAGATCTGGGAGGATAGCCACAGTGCCATGCTCTTTAAACTTCTTGATGACACTGCGCACAGTAGACACAGGAACTTCAAGATCTTTGGAGATGGACTTGTAGCCTTGACATTGCTCATGCTTCTTCACAATTTTGTTTTTCAAGTCCTCAGAGAGTTCTTTGGTCTTCTTTCTTTTCTCCATGCTCAGTGTGGTGTGTGTGTGGCACAGGACAGAGGTTGAGTCAACTTCAATCCATTTTAACTGGCTGTTGGTGTGATTTAGTTATTGCCACCACCTGTTGTGTGCCACAGGTGAGTACCAGGTTTTATTAATTATTCAAATTAGAGAAGCAGCACATGATCTTTCAAAGGGTGCCAATACTTTTGTCCACCCCCTTTTTATGTTTTAGTGCAGAATTATATTCAATTTGGCTTTTTGACAATTCCTTTTTGTGATTTGTCATTGAAGATAAATTAAATGAACATTTTAATGTCAAAGCAGTTGTGATTGCATTCATTTTTTGGGAGAAATTGGGCCTTTTCTGACGGAACTTCTGGGGTGCCAATACTTTCGGCCATCACTGTAAATGCTTCACTCCATTAAAGGTGATATATTATGGTAAACTCTATTTTAACGTTTTAAAAATGTTATTAGGCTGTCGTTCTATATTATAAATTGTTTGTATTATCTAAACAAATTTTATTTTTGCAGTCCATATACCTTCAGCTTGATCATTTCTGTGCTCAAATTGCCCCTACTTTGCCGCTAATAGACTTAAACTTCAGCAGCCATTGTTTTTTGTTTCAATGACTTTGGAAGTGTGTGGCTTTACTCCTCAGTGCACCAGCAGATGGAGCCCTTGAACCCTGTTTGGTGTTGGATAGATCTACCTTTAATCTCCCATATTATGGCTGTATGATCTATGTTTTAATGTTGTTTCCTCGTCACAAACATACTTGTTTTGTTTCATTCACACGTTTAACACACAAAACTGCATATTTAGGCTGAGTTCTTCTCTCAAACCGAAAACACTCTATACACCTCACTAGAATCTTTTGGATAATTTTCTTTATTTATTTATTTGGATGGGACAGTGCATATTATGAACGTACAATTTGTACAAAATCACACAAATTGACGTAAATATGCCGGATTTAACACAGTGCTATTTCCATCCGTAGTCCCAGACCTAAAATAATTTCAACCCTGGAATCGCCAATCTCTCCTAAACAAAAGATAAAAGGTAGATGTTAACTTGAAATCTACCACTTCATGACATCACAAGGTGGAACAGAGCATTTTGAACTTTGGAGATGTTGACAGATCAATAATAAAGAGGTACTCACCTGTGCGAGATGAAACAATGAAACAAAACAACTCCAGGTATGTTTTTGATGCGGTAACAACATTATAACGTGGATTAAAGATCACAAGAGTCAATTTTGCCTAATATAGGACCTTTAAATAATAAAAACAAGTTTAGGTATACAAAAGTAGTCAAAAGCCTTAGCAATGCATACTTATTTCTTAGTTCTTACTTTTCTTTTCAGATTCTAAAATGTGACATGGGGAGCAAGAGCCTAATGTCCCTATTAATTACATAATACTCATTTTACCTCTCCTCTTAAATATTATTGACCTCTAAAATGTTGTGACGTCACCTAAAACACAGTAAAAGGCCAATTCAGATCATTATTTTTCATTGCTTGTTTGTTCCAGTGGTGGAAAGAAAGTAGCCTGGACTGAAGAGGAGGAAGAGGAGCTCCGCAAACTGTACGAGGAGCATCACGATTCAGATGGTCGGTTTGGGCATTTTACATAAATTAATAATAAACTTTCTCTAATTGAATATTTTCTGTTTTATATTTTAGTGCCAGATATTATAGAGCACATCCTGCCTCTTCTCAGTAACACTAACCGCAACAGAAGACAAGTCGTGGTGCAGCTCGTTCATATGGGTTTGGTGAGCAGCGCTAAAGAAGTCAAGAAACCAAAGTAAGGATTCATTCTTAATTTTAACTTTTTTTTTTATTGTATTACATGTATTGTTTGTGGATTGCCTATGATTAATGTGAATGTTTTTTTTTTTTTCCAAAGGAAGGGCACGGGGATTGTTCTGTGGACGGAGGAGCAGGAGGAGGAGCTGCAGATGCTGTTTGAGGAGTTTAAGGACTCTGATGGTAATGAAATAAATAATAATAAATAATTATTGATTTGAAAACTATTCTAAAAAACTAATTTCTGGTTCAGGAAAATAATACAACTGTATGCTGAACCTCAACACCACACATCCACATATGTTAAACCTTATTTGTTAGAAATTGGGTCCTCAAATTTGCTATATTACTTGATTTTGGCAAAAAGTGCTATTAACTATCAGCGACTGTATGTGATGGAGTGATGCCACCAGTTTTTCAGGCTACAATAATGTGTGTGGCCCAGAAGAGATATTAACCATAAACCAGCAAAACAAAGAATTATGACCTATCCTCAGCTCAAGGTTAATTTTTTTTATCACCATTTTTCCCCCACAGACGTTCTGGGTAATATTCTGAAGAAGATCACGGCGAAGCGTTCTCGAGCTCGTGTGGTGGACAAACTGCTGAGTCTGGGGCTGGTGTCGGAGCGTCGAGAACTGCACAAGAAGAGGAGGGGAGGAGGTGTAGGAGGAGGAGGAGGAGGGGGCAGTGGGTCCAGAGGCAAAAGTAGAAGCAAAAGCTCAGGCAGAGGAATGGTGAGTTTAAGTTTAAATATTAGTTAGTATATTGTAAAAGCAGCACTTCATTTTTTTTAGGTTTAAACATTGTTACCTAGAAAAACTCCTAATGTACACAGAAATGATCTGACAGTTACAAATATAAGAAAACACCTTTATTTTGTTGAATTAATATTTAAAGTATCAGAAAAAAAGTTTCTTTCATGTAAATTGTGCCGAACTTTTTGTTAGAACGTGTGTAGAGTGTGTTTAACATAGAGTTAAACACACTCTACAATTTAAATTTTTAAACTTTTCTTTGTAAATTGCTTCTTGATTGGTTTAAAACTATTGTTTATATTAACAATAGTTATATTCCAACCACGGCGGCACGGTGGCTGAGTGGCAACACTCAGGCCTCACAGCAAGAAGGTTGCGGGTTTGATCCCCGGGTCACCCGGGCCTTTCTGTGTGGAGTTTGCATGTTCCTCCCCGTGTCTGGATGGGTTTCCTCCGGGTACTCCGGTTTCCCCCATCAACCTAAAACATGCCCGCACCCCTATGAACTAACATCAAGGACCATGTTGTTCACCCTCCTGTGGGCTCACCACCTGCAGAGGGGTTCATAGGGGGGGTCAGGTGCTATGAGTATTGGGCAGCAAGCTGCCCCCGCGACCCAGCCGGATTAAGCGGGAGAAGATGGATGGATGGATGGATATTCCAACCAAATTAATTCAAAGCTGCAGGACCTAGCTCTCAAAAGTCTCAATGCTCTCAAAAGTATTGCATATCAAAACTGAACTCACAAGAGTACAATGTATTTTCAGGCAGATTGAACTCTCTGTTTTTACATACAGTACTGTGCAAAAGTTTTAGGCAGATGTGGAAAAAATGCTGTAAACTAGGAATGCCTTCAAAAATGGACGTGTTAATCATTTATTTTCATCATTCAATAAAATGCAGTGAATAAACAAAAGAGAAATCTAAATCAAATCAATATTTGGTGTGAGCTTTGCCTTCAAAAGAGCATCAGTGCTTCTAGGTTTACTCGCAGACAGTTTGTGAAGGAACTGGGCTGGTCGCTGTTCCAAACATGTTGAAGAACTAAGCCCAGATCTTGTGTGGATGGAGCTTCCTCACATCCTTCTGTCTCTTCATGTTAACCCCAGACACACTCCATGATGATGAGGTCAGGTCTCTGTGGGGCCAGAACATCACCAACTTCTTCTTCTTTACACCGAAGAGAGTTTTTACTTCTCTGACTTTTCTTTTGTTCACTCTCTTTGCATTTTGTAAATTCATAAAAACAACCAATCATTATATTTTTGAAAGCATCTTTGTTTACAGCATTTTTTTCACACCTGCCTAAAACTTTTGCACCGCACTGTATATATCATAAACCTATTCTAAAACACTGGGTAAAAAGTTGTGGGATTTCTTGGTATTTTTTAGACAGAAGAGGAGTTCCTGTCCCAGCTTACCGGAGAGTTCCCTGATGCTGATGAGGAGGGTTCGGACCGAGATGAAGAGGAGGAGTCTGAGGAGAGCGAGGAAGAGGAGGGAGGAGGCGTGGAGGGGACTCAAAATGGCGGCTTAATGAACAGCATCAACGTCGCGACATCAGCAAAACGCGCCGACGTGAGCGCTGTGGCCCGAGCTCTCCGACATGAAGGTGAGATTTGACCACAGGTGATGGACAGAGCGTCTAGTGTTAAGATCAAAATTAGTCACTGCAAAACAAATTCAAGAAGTCTATGTATTTCAGAGCAGTCTAAGCGGGACAAAACTACAGGGTTAGCCGTTTTATCCCATAAGAAGATATTACATTAATAGCAGAACACTCTATTTGCAGTGGTTCTCGCATCCGAGGAAATTATTGTCTTTTCGAGTTTAATTAGATGCATAACCGGACTTAACCAAAACTAGTTATTGAGTTTGTTTCAGCTGAGGTATTGTTTATGTTCAGGAAATTAATATTTAAGGCTTCATTATTATTCTTGTGAGCCCATGTTATAATGCTCTTGCCTTATCAAAATCATACCTACAGCAATGTTTTGTTTCATTTACACATTTTTTTTATCTGTCTACATCTCCAAAGCTCAAAATCCTCTGTTCCTTGTGATGTCACGGAGTGATAGTTTTCAAGTTAACAGCTACCATTTATCTTTAGTTCAGTAGAGATGGGAAATTCCAGCACTGAAAATATTTAAATGATTCTAGTGAAGTTGCTTGTTTTGTTTAAAAACACAGTGAAGCACTTCATGTATTACCACATGACATCACAAGTTGGAACAGGATGTTTTCTGTTTGAGAGACGAACTCAGCCTAAATACAAACATGTGTGAATGGAACAAAACACAACTCCAGGTCTGTTTGTGATGAGGAAACAACATTATAACATCAGAAAACAGTGAAATATGGGCTCTTTAATAAGAATAAGATCAAACTGTGATTATTCAACATGATTTATTGTCTTCTATTGTCAGCTCTAACTATACTATAAAGTAACCCAAAGAAGGACTAAAACAATTGCTACTAGTATATGCGTTCCTGTGTATCATCAAAAGCCCATGTACCACAGTTTGAGAACCACTGTTGTTTTCGAGGTTTTGTTTTTTCCTATTTAGTCAACTATAACCTTTCATTGAGCAAGCTGTACTCATTCACTGACTGACAACTCCACAAAAGCTTCAATAAATACTACTAATACTATCTCATGACACTTTTCAAACACCTGTATTTAAACCTGACGTGCCGTAATTAGTGTGGCTTCTGATTTCAGTTTTGTTTTTTTATCACCAGGCATGTCAGGGCCGATACTGTGGCTTCAGAATTGCCTCAATAAAACTGCAAACTATCGCGAAGAGGATGGTAAAGTCAATCCGCACCTTTTACATTTCATATGAGCTGTAATTAACCTCACATCACCCAACCGTGTCCATTATAACACTGCTCTACCTTTAGGCATGTCCCAGCCCGTGCCTCTGGTCCCTCTCACTGAAGAAAACGAAGATGCCATGGAAAACAGGAGTTTCCAGAAACTGCTGAAGAAGTTGGGGCTCAGGGCTCCAGCGGATGAACAGGTAATGAATTATAAGATGCACTATGTAACTCTTTGTTTGAGGGTCCATTAACTGCTTGTTTCTATGGAGATGTCACTGCTCCACAGTATGACATTTAAACAGCTCTACCTCACATTTATTCAATTACAGTATATCAGTGTAATCCCTCAAAGTACTGGTATTTAACCCTCAATCACACTTAATCATGTTTTTGTGCTTTTTCACTTTTGTTTCTTGCATAACTTCTTCATTTTTGAATTTCATTATAATCACTATTTTTCAACCTGCCATTGTATAAAGTGTAATAGTGTATAAATAAAGTGTTAGAGATTTGCTAAACCCTTTGACTTCAAATTAGTGTTCTGACTTTTTGTGGAGGATTATGTCATTTTACCTTATATGGTCAACAATGGAAATGCAAGTCATTTTTATAATCGCTATTTTTCAACCTGTCCTCATACAGTATAATGCATGTAATACTACGAACCCTCTGACTTCAGATTAGTGTTCTGACATCATTTTCAATGATGAAATTATTTTTGCATTATATGGTAAGTGGTTGAAATGCATCTAATTTTGCATAAGGGAGATGCTTTTTTTTTATACGTCAAACTATGTTTCCATGTTTATTCACTGTGAAGCCCATTGGGTTGGGTTGACTCTGGGCTATATAAATAAAATTGAATTGAATTGAATTAATAACCAAATGAATTTCAGGTGCACAAAAATGTGCTCTCAATACCCTCAACATTATTTTTTTAAAGGTGTGATTGAGCGTTAATGTTGAAAATCACATTCTAATGTGTAAATAAAGATTGTTCTTTTATCATCATCGTGTTATTGGAATCAGTATCGAGTACCGAGTTTATTCCTGAGTTTGACATTTTTGTATCATGCCAAACAGTTTTCTGTAGCACTTAATATGCCACTGTTTGTTTTACAGGAGTCCTTTTGGAGGATTCCGGCTAAGATCACACCCTCACAGCTCCGTGTGGCAGCAGCTTCCCTCAGTCCATCAGAAGACCCTCTCACAGGAGCAGAGGAGGGTCTGAGCGGGTCCACAGAGTCCAGAGACCAGGAACCGGACCCGGATCCAAACCAGGAGTCAGACCAGGGGACGTCCAGTGAGCAGAGAACCCAGGCCCTCCGAGCTCTGCTGCTGGAGAGGAAGAGGAAGCAGCACAGCACTGACCACACAGGTGAGAGGGAATACGTGGAGTTAAAAAATGAATGTCAAAATTTACTTTCGTAGCTTCATGTTTAAAGCCCCACAGTGTAAAACAGGATAAATAAAAGCCTATATTTTCCTGTTTTAAATGTTTAAATGGAGACTGTACTTAAATGTTCCACAGTATGGCGTTAAACTTGTCTTTCTCCATGGAGACAAACAAAACGCACATAGATCAGATCTGTGGAGAAACGACTGTACTTGCAGTAAGAGCTTGAGTGATTTTTGAGGGAGAAAACACGAATTATCAAAAGAACGTGTGATTATATATGTTTAATGTCATACGGTGGAACATTCTAAGGAAAGAAAAAACTTTCCATGGAGAGAGACCTTGCATCAGAAGAATTACGCAGTGCACTGTTTAATCATCTTTATTTTCTGATGTCTCTTTGTAAACTGAAAAAACTGTTCTCCACTTACTGTTCATATCCCCTCTCTCCAGCAGCACAAACCAGTCAAGAATTTTAATCAAGTCTTTTTTAATTAATTTTGTTTGCATTAATAACCTCAAAACTGCCATATTGCATTTTACTTTGTCTGCCATATCATGTTTTTATTGGCGTCAACCGAAGCAGAAATGTAAATCTAACTGGCAGCGTTTATGAATTATCATTTTAAATTCCTGCATACACTGTCTTATTGTGTTATCCAGTGTCACAAAATTGGTCCGTGTACCATTCGTTCTTTTGAATTTCAATTAAGAATGAAAAACAATAAAATGGGAAAACAGTTTATTTCATTATTCCGTTTTAGTGTCCAACAAAAAAACAGATTTTGACCTCTATTTCCCATTTTTAATTTAAAGTTTATTTCAAATAGCACCAATCAGAAAACAGTCTCGGTGCCTCTTTTAATTTTGATATTTTATTCTCTCTGGTTTATTTGCCCCTGAAGTTCTGCTGCTGGAAGGACTTACCTGAAAAATTGCTGCAATTTTGTGAACAAACATGTCCTTTTCTTTTATGGTGACGCATTTACTTCGCATCTTAGAAAGTCATTGCTGAATTCCATGACGAGAAACGAGGGAAGCAGCGAGATGATAAACTTTGTTCAGTTGACACTGAATTCACATGTGGCGCTAAGCAGCAAAACTTACGGGGCAAATAAACCAGAGAGAATAAAATATCACAATTGAAATAG
Organism: Odontamblyopus lacepedii; assembly: GCA_034769755.1. Lineage (NCBI taxonomy): Eukaryota > Metazoa > Chordata > Actinopteri > Gobiiformes > Gobiidae > Odontamblyopus > Odontamblyopus lacepedii. Next base: position 12,319,414 of record CM068346.1, on the reverse strand, counting down.
GCATCGAAACTGTTTTTTGACTGGCGTTATTTGAGATAGACTTTAAATTAAATATTGGAAATAGAGGTCAAAATCTGTTTTTTATTTGATACTTATTGTTTTTCGTTCTTAATTGAAATTCAAAAGAACGAATGGTACACAGACCAAAGTCAATAATTATGCAATCTATTGTGTAGCTCTAACTTATACTGTGTGTTTGTTCCCTTTAGCTCCTGTGTCCAGCCCAAGTCCTCTGGAAGAGCAGAATGGTACACTTGAAAAGTAAGTTCATTTGTTTTAAATATTGTTATTTATATTTATTTTAATTTTAATTTAATTTTAATTTTTATTTTTTTTCATAGTTAAATTGTGAGAATTCATACTAATATATGCTTTTTTTTTACTGTCACCAGGCCTCCAGTAAAGACTTCAACCAAAAGGAGGAGAGTTTTAGACGACGATGATGATGAGGACAAAGAAAATGGTAAAAAATCTTACAGAAATATCACGGTCTGTCTTATAAAATAGTATAAAAATAAAAATATTTAATTGGGCTTTCAGTATTCAAAGCCTGGTGTCCACTGTACGATTTCTTTAGTTTTATGAGGTTGTTGGATGTCACACTCCATGATGTGGGGAATTTAATTCCTATGACATCAGACTGGAATGGTGAACACGATCAGTCATGGCTACGCCCAAAGTCTGTCAGAGTGAATATCATGCTCCAGGCTTTGAGTGGCAACGGCTCCATAATTGCACAGGTTAGCTGAGGTTAGAACTATATGCTAGCAGTGTGTTTGTGTTTGTAAAAGTGAGTAAATAAAAGGGAATCAGGAGAGACGGTCCTGTTCACGGCGGAGCTCATTTGCCGTTACCTTCGTACTTGTGTTTGCTGTGGGACACAATAATTCAAGTGACCTGGATTTTTGAAGTTTCACGTCAGTTTAAAAGGTTATGTTGAATTGGTAAGATAGCAGCATTTATTATAGCAAAAAAAACCCTCTATGCACAGGTAAAATGAAATGAACTACAGATATAATAACATGTTTGCAACAAATGACTATTCAAGTGTTTGGCTAGTTTTGTTCGTTGACCAGCCAAATACTTTTAGTACAAAGAGAATATATTTTTCATCCAACTCCATTGTGTCAGAGGTACAGCAGTACCTTCGTGAATACCTTATACTTTGCTATGAAATATCTAAAAGAGAAATTGGTAAATGCTGAACCAGTTCATTTCTATGATGACTGGTGTCTAGGCCTCCAGAACTCACTGTATTACAACAAAAATCAGTATTTCAACAATATTAATTCTATCTGCCCCCATCTCTGGTCTATAAATGTTGTGATGTCATTTGAAATTCACAATGACCAGTTTAGATGGTACACAAACCCATGGTGTATTTCACATTGTATGATTTTCCACAGAGGATGACAGCTCCGCCCCCATGACTGTGGAAACCGATGGAGACGTGGGTTCGGATGGAGAGGACCTGTCTGCTCCACTCAAACGCAGGAGGAAGATGGTGATTGATGATGACGACGATGAATAGAGGCTCTTTTAAAAGAAAACATTTGTGGATCAGGTTCTGGAAACGGCTGCAGGCGACAGTGGGCAAACTACAAACTGAACAATAGTCGCTAAGAAGGTACAGTGCAGACAAGTGGACAGTTTAGTTTCCTTCACAACAAAACTGCCACTTACGTGTATAGTAGATTGAGCTAAACAAAAATACGCAATAATAGGCTAAAAATCCAACTAGGTAAACCTGACCAAACCAAACTCAAGTCTCATGGTTAAATAGAGTGGTTGCCTGATGCAATGTGCTGTAGTTTCATTAGTGGGATGTACACTGATTGTGTTGTGATAGCGTTCTGAAGGGGGAGTGACTTGGCGCGAGGAGCAACGGGAGGGGGAACTCGGGAGTGCCAAAAATTTAACGTATTTAAACATGTTAATTATGTTTTTGGGGAATATACCATTTTCAAAATGTTAAAAGGTAACACGCTCTGTGTTAACTATTAATATGTGTAATACCCACTCTTAAATTTAACATTATACAAACAGGAGATAAAACATGAAGGACCCACCACCTAAAGACTTGCATTCTGTACCTTTAATGTACCTTGCCTTATTCTTATGTGTCTGTCTCTGTGGTCTCAAATTTGTGTTCACCCTAACATTTTTCAACACATTAAAACAATGTGGTTGTGCAACTATCTCCTCAATACTTTTAATTGTGGGTTATACATAATTGTTTTATTGTGAAGATTTGTTTAAATAGGCAATTAAACAAAACCACTTCTTCATGGTTTGTTTTGCATATTTTAAAATGACCACAGTCTTTATATTTGTCATGTTTTTGAATATCACTGTAAAAATGTTTCTTACTCTAAATAAATGTACTTCATTGTGTTCTATGTTGTAGTGCCCCTTTTTAACCACTAGAGGCTGCTCAAGTGAACTAAAGCTTCATCTTTTTTTTTTTTTGAGGACAAATACATACAGAACCATAACAAAAACAACAGACAACAGACAAAGGAAAGCAGGCGACAAACAACAGAGCATAATAATATGAGAAAGACTAACAAACAATTAAGGGCAGTGAAAATGTGGTTATGTAAGTGTATTAATGTGTGTGTGTTTGCCTAAGTGTGTGTCTGTATTGTTGACATCATAATTTCCTGCCCTGTCACTGTACCATCGCCGTGCAATCACCAGTTTCACCAGCTTCATCTATTTCTACTGCAAAGAGGGAGAAAAAATATTACTCTGAGTTGTCTTGGTAATTGGTAAGAAAGTGGTAATACATTGCAGTTTTAAAAGTCAAACCCTAATGGATGTTTATTTTGTTTTAGTTAAGTTTGTTTTTTTCCTATCCTATTTTCACTACAAGCATCTATACTTCATGGATTATAACTTACTGATTTACCAGAGAGGAAAACATTTTGAGCTGTTTCAAAGGGACTAAATTTGAAGAAATGTTGAAAAAGTGATCTGTTTTATTTCTGGCATAAACAGTCATAGGAAACTAAGGTCCAGGGATGTTATTGATTTGGTTATAACATAACAAAACCTAACCTCTGACCTAATAAGGCAAAATGTTATTATTGTTATTATTATTATGCTATTTTCTAATCTATGTTATACTGTTACTTTCTCATCAAAAACATGATTTTTTTCATCTTTCAAATTACCAGTCCCACATGAACAAAAGGTAAAAGGAGCTGTTACCTTGAAGATTATGCCACCACTACTACACAGTAGCAGGGTTAAAATTTCAGGATAAAATATTTCAGAGTTGTTTTTAATACAAAAAAGTGTTATTTTAACTATTTGAAAGTGTTCATTCAACTTCCCTTAGTGTTAATCTGGCACCTCCCGCCCACCAATTCAAACTGTTAGAGAAGAGGAAGAAGTTTGAACCAGTTTTGTACAAAATTTCATCTTAAATTAACTAAAATAAGGTGTAAATAAAACGCCTCTCTGTATTGTTTCTCTCAAAAAGCAAATATAGTTCTTGATTTTATGTTTAAACGGGAACTTTGGTCCAGTGTTACTTAATTAACATTTCCAAAAATGTTAAATTAACTCTAGAACAGATTGGACTCATATAAACTCTGAGAAAAGGTCCAAATTGATTCTGTAAGAGTCAATTTTAACACTCACAAGGTGGAATAGAGCATTTTGAGCTTTGAAAATGTAGACGGACTAATAATAAACAAATACTCAAACGTGTAAATGAAACAAATACCATTCTGGTACATTCTACAACATTCTAACTCAGCTTAAAGCTCAAAAGAGTAAATTTTATAATTTTATACAGTATTTGTACTGTACAGCACAACTTGTTTATTGACTAAAACTAAAAACTGTTACCTATTACATAAGACACAACAAATCTAAACCTAAAAACCTATTCTAAAACACATCTCTCTCCTCCATGTAATTGTTTCTGTGCAGAGGGCTCCATGCTCTGGGTCCACGTGCTGTAGGAGCCCGGGTGGAGGCGGGGGTTGGGTTTGGCCTCTCACATCTGGAGCATGTTAGAAACTTCCTCTCACCACATCTGCTCTGCCCCCCGTCGAAAACCAAAAGACCCCAGTATCTACAAACTTTACTGCAGCCCAGAGGAGCCGTGAGCTGAGTGCAGACCAAAGGGTGGGACCAGAGAGAGGAACCAGAAAATACCAACAATAAAAAAGGCAGGATTTAACAAAGCATTGAATAAAGAGCAGTTATTGTGATACTGCTGAAAATATTTGGCTTTTCCGAGTATAAGAGTGTAAACTTACTCCTGCTTTAAAGGTTCTATATTACGTAAAGTGACACTTGTGAGCTTTAAGTCATGTTAGAATGTTGTTGCCTCCTCAAAAACATACCTGGAGTTGTGTTTTGTTTCATTCACACATGTTTGAGTTAGTCTGTCTACATCTCCAAAGCTCAAAATGCTCTGTTCCACCTTGTGATGTCATGAAGTGGTAGTTTTCAAGTTACCAGCTCCTTTTTACCTTTAGTTCAATAAAATTCCAGGGCTGAAATCAGGACTGAAATCAAGGTTGTGTGTGGAGTTTAAAAACATATATCCCGTGACATCGCAAGGTGGAACAGAGCGTTTTCCATTTGAGAGAACTTTTTGATGAGGAAACAACAGTATAACATCCAGGGTTCCCAAAGTCATGGAAATCCTGGAAAAGTCATGTAAATTGAAAATGTCATAGAATTTTGTAAATTCAATGAAAGTTTTGGAAAAGTCATGGTATTTTAGTATCTCTTTCACGGAACTACAGCATTCTGTTAAGTTCTCATTTGGCTATTATGATTATTTCCGAACGTCTGCCCCAGCCGCTCCAGCAGGACGATACACAATAGGGTATTTTGTTTAAAAGAGACACAATAACTGCACTGACAGTTCTTTGAATGTTAAAAAACTATAATACCAAACCATAAGGTGAGTGGAAAGAGTTAATATTTCATATTTCATATGTAGGGTGCTGTAAAGTCATGGAAAATTAACTTTAGGCCGTGAAAAAGTCATGGAAAAGTTTTGAAATTTTGTCAATGAAAAAGAGTGGGAACAGTGAACATAGATATGAGGGTAAAACAGGCCCCTAAAGCACATGTTTAGGCCTAATGTAGACTTGCTTTGGTCCTATATAGTCTGATTAGGTTCATTAGATCCTGTTCTAGTCCAGGTTTAGTCTTGGTCTACTTCTGGTGTAGTTTCAGATTTAGTCCCAGTTTTGTTGTGCTGCGAGTGTAAGTGTGAGCGCACCTAAATCCTCACTAAACAAAGAACAGGACCAAAACAGGAGTAAGCCAGGGAAGACTCAGATCTTCAAATATTTAACAAAAACAAAGCATGTTTTCCCTAGATTCATGCCGTCCTTGATCTGAACTAGGGCAAACCAAGCACTGACAAGACCAAGTCACATAAGGCAATTTCACGGAGTTAGGAATAAACAAGAGGCAGGTCTAAGGTTTAAACTAATAAAAAGACAAAACAAGAACTATCAGGGTTGACTCAAATCAGAACCAGGACTGCACCAGGACTAAGCCAGGTCTATGAAACCAGGATTCCCTCAAATTTTTATCATCATGTTCACCAGTGCTGCCCCTTTATCTGCTCCAATAATGTGCTATTTATAAGACAAAAAAGTAGAATAAAGACTAAAGGGTGGGCCCCAGTTATGAAAGTATAAGAATATAAGACAGTTTAAGCAGATTTTTAAAGTAGGCTACAGTTAAATGTCCCATATTATACACTATTTTCTGATCTCTGTTATAATGTTTCCTCATCACAAACAGACCTGGAGTTGTGTTTTGTTTCATTCACATGTTTAACACACAAATCCTGCCTATTTACGCTGAGTTCTTCTCTCAACATGTGTGAATGAAACAAAACACAACTCTAGGTGTGTTTTTGAGGAGATAGCAGCATTCTAACATGGCTAAAAAGCTCACAAGAGTCAAGTAAAATAGGACTTTTAATGATCAAAACAAGACTATATAATACCTGAACCAGAACCAAAACACACCCTAAAACTACTGTACAGCTCTGAAAACAGGATTAAACCAGGTCAAAAATAAGGACTTAATGAATTCGATAATAACTCATAAGCCGGGATCATTTTATTGCTTCTTCTCGTGTTTCCATAACGCAGACTGTCTCCGGTTTGCTTTACGTTACATGAGTCATGGTTTATAATGTGGCAACAGAAAACACCTAAGGGCCAGGAGCAGACGACAGAAGATGTGTTCAGTGTTGTGAAATCACGGCGTAAACTGAAACCACACTTTCAGGAACGTTGTTTTGCAGCTTTGTTCCTTCAGATCAACGTCTGGTTTGTTTTAAGCCATAGAAAAGAGCACAAGAGTTGAAAAAGTGAAGCCTGAGTGAAAGCAGTCCTGACACTTCTGTATCTTATTAGGAGAATCACTGTTACATATTCACATGGACTAGTACTACTTCTATAATATATGGAAGATCATTGGTTCCATTAGATTTTGATATTTGATCATTTTAAATACCACTGAATTTCTCACTTTGAATTTTTTAACTCTGAAAAAAGATATTTGAATTATTTTTATATTTTTATTCTATTTTAGTTGCTGAAATTTTAATTTAATTAAAAAAATGTTTCAAATTCAATATAATACTTTCACCTTTTAAATATTCAGCACAAATATTTTCAAGTCCTCAAATTCAACAGTTGAAAGTGTAAATTCGCAGTGAAAAGAATTTGCAGAAAAGATTGAAGATGCCAAGGCAGAAGCAATCAATCGTGGGTGAGTGAGCAGGACAGGAGGACAGAGGCTGTTTGCTATTGGTTGGTCTCATTTGTGGGCAGGGTTTACACTTAAAAAAAAACAATTCAAATATACAATGTTATATACAATGGTATAAACAAAACATCGCTAGAGGCTTAAAGGTTCATATGTTCACAGAGCTCAACATGTGTAACATTTTCTTTAATAACGCATATATGCATTGAAATGAAAATATACAAATATACATGTACAAATGTAGAAAAAAAAACATTTTATTTATTTATTGATTCAATGTTTTACCAGGTAAGTCAACTGAGAACACCTTCTCATTTGCAATGACGACCTGGCCAAGAGGCAGAACAAAACAGCACAATCAGAACACACTCACACATCAGTCGTAACATGAAACAGTGAATAGGAACATGAGACAGCGAAACAATTACAAATTAAAAGTATAAAATGTTAAAAGCAATTGATCCTGCAGAATACTCTGGATGGAGCTTTTAAAAGTCGACAAAGGTAAAAACGAACTAAGCTTTAGAGTCTGTTGAAGGTGGTTCCAGTCACTTGCTGCAGAAAACTGAAATGAGGAGCAGCCTAAAGCTGTGCGGACTTTAGGAACGACCAGGGACATTCATATTTTATTTATTTCAAATTCCGTACAAAGTGCTTTTGTTTTCATGGTTTTGGGATTTGTGCAATAATTTTGAGAATTTATATAAGAGGACAAGAGGGACTGAAATACAACAAATTTGGGTTTCTGACCAAAACATTTACAGCAATGGATATGAAACTTTGATAGGATTAGGATTAAGTTCAACACATTTTTTTTTTTTTTTGCAGGAATATCTTTCTCAAAGACACCAAAAACAACATGTTTTTGGGTTTACAGTTAAGAAATAAAAGAGATAAGGTTTTGATTAGGCTAATTCTAACCAATCAGACATCATTTCCTGCTCATTACTAAATTAAATTGTATCATTTAGGATCGATTGCTTCTGCCTTGGCATCTTAGATTTTTTCAGGATTTTTATATTTGTGCTGAATATTTATGATGTGATTGATGTGATGTGATTTTTTTAAATTAAATTTTTCACAACAACACTTTGAAAATGTACACTTAAAATTTCAGCAAGTAGAATTCTGAATAAAAATAATTCAAAGTTTTTTCAGAGTTAAAAAAATCAAAGTGAGAAATTCAGTTTGGCATTTAAAATTCTAAATCTAATGAAACAAATTATCTTTCATAATACTAGCCTACAATATTATTTCACTAGCAAGAGCCACACCAACAACAGATGTGCGAAGCGAAGAGTTTATTATGGTGACAAGGCGGGTTGGCTGGGTTGAGACTCAGGGTGGGGGTTCAGGCTCAATCTTCACATGGCCCAGAAGGAATGAGACTGTAGGCATCTTATGTCTGGAATACACATACATATGGGTGGGGTTGAGTTATTTGGGACAAACTGGGTTGTCCGGATAGGCTGCTACAAATAAGCTTCTGGGAAATTGAGGTGTGGTAGAAGTGAACTGTGAATCGCTGGAGAGGAGGTGAGGGTGGTTGAGGCTTAGTCCTGCTCCTGAACCTAAGTTAATCATATTAACTACATATACTACTGTACTCCTAATAATAATACTATTGATAACATACTACTACTGCAACTTCCAGTGCAATACTTTTGCGTGTTTTCTGCGTCAGCGGTCGACCAACTTGTATGTCAGAGGTTCGATCTCACTCCGGCCCAGCGCGTACTGTTGTGTCTTCGGGCAAAACACTTCACCCACCTATGTATGACACTATGAGAGTCATGAAAGGCAATATAGAAATTCAAGAAATATAGTATATAGAAAGTATATTCTATATTAAAACCAGAAAAGATTTTAAAAATCAAAAAAAGAAAAGAACAGCATTTCCAAGAATGTACAGAATGTAACTAATTTATTAGACGACCACCCAGTATAAGGTGTTTGCCACTGCTGCCATAAGTAATTTAACAATATTTCTGTTTACTAAAATATCTTTATGTTTCTATAAGGGTTAATCTGCCAGTATATGCAAGATCTTTCTATCAAAACCATATCTTTAATGCTAAAATTGTTGCTATCCATACATTTTCAAGTTTAATGTTTTCCAAAAATGACACCAAAGTCTCATCCAAAACAAGTCTCTGGGAACAGCCAGAAACTATTTAGAACTCAGTAATAAAAGAGACTTTGCAAAACTACATAAAAACAGTGAGAGCAAGAATACAGCTGTTATCTGCGCCAAAGGTGCTCACACAAAATATTCACATTTTTAGTTATTATTTGTCAACAAGGACTATTTTGTTATTCCAATTGGTCATTTTCTTAATGAATAACAATGAAACTGTTAATCTGAGTCAAGTTTTTGATATACTATGAAGTTATTTATGTTTTTTTGTTTTCATGACAGGCGGTCTAATAAATTTGTTAAACACTGTATTTAACAGTTTACTGGTATTATAAAAGGCGCTGTAACTATATTTTAAAAGGTTTTTAAAAAGTGAAAAACAGAAGTAGTTCCTTTGAAACAGTTTCCAGTGATCCAAAGTGATCCCTCACTTACTTTATGCATTCAGAACATCATAATTATTCACCATGATGAATTTATAAGAGCTTTTCACAACTCCGAGACCAGTGCGGCATTTTGCAGCAACGGTGAAGCCAACAACAACTAGCATGCTAAAATACACTTCCTGATTATTGCTCAACATATATTTTTTATATTGTTTAAATGCATGGGGGAAAATTGATACAAGATCTTTAGGTAATGATACACGTTGAATCAACCGATTTCACCCTGCCATGTGTGCAAAGTCGCTAGCAGATTTAACTTTTTTTTTACGTTGGTAATGAGTGCATAAACCAAATCTATGAATGAATCGCATCCTGTTTCCTTTGAAAATGTGGTTCAGATCTGGCAACCACAAACACACAAACAGGAGAGTGCTAATTTTACCACAGAAATAACGTCTACGCACAAACCCACGCGCTAATACTCTCCGGCCGCTGACATGACACACACGTTTGCCAACAGTTTGAGAAATTGTGCTCATTGGCCCGTACGGAGTATGTATGAAACTATTTGGAGCTCTGAGAAGTTTTAGTAAACAGGAAATATAACCCACAGATGCCGCATTGCTTTAGTTTTTAGTTATATCATAATAAATCACCACAATGAGTTTTCAAGCACTTTCCATAACATACAGGAGGTTTGCCACGAGTGTAAAGCTAACGGCAACTGGCATGCTAACAGTGCACTTCCTGATTAGATGCAGGCTGTAAGCAGCAGACATATTTTGACCCCGAGAGCTGCTTATTCAGTATATCCGTACTGGGGCAAGTCAAACAAGCACATAGGAAAGAATACAGGCCTTTTAAAGAGTATTTTAGCGATTTTTTTTCTGCAATTTTGATTTAATTTGGTGGAATTATAACTATTGTAAATATACATTATAGTTTTACGGCAATCAAGAAGCAATTTACAAAGAAAAGTTGAAAAATGCATTGAAAATTACAGGAAGTATAAAGAGAGAGAGTTTTAAACACACTGATAAGGAAAATGTTATCCAGTCCAGAACATTTTACAAGTAAGAAACACATTTTTTCCTGACACTTTAGACATGATTTCAATCAGATAAAGCTTTTTTCTTATATATGCATTTGTCAGATATAATTGAGGGTTGGTAAGAGTTGAATAGGAAGTCAAGTTCTTTTATATGGTACTCTTTTGATTCTTCTTTAGTTCTGTTATAATCTTGGTTCAGTCCTAGTTTTGACCTGGTATATTCCTGACTTTAGCCTGGTTTAGCCCTAATGTAGCAGTCCTCATTTAGTCCTTGTTTTGTCCTGGTTTGGTTTTGGTTCGATCCTGTTTTAATCTTATTCCGAACACGCTAACGACATCACACTGGGAAAATTCTATCCTAAAGTCAGAACATTTTACAAGTAAGAAATATGTTTTTTTCGGACACTTTAAACATGATTTTAATCAAATAAAGCTGTTTTCTTATATTTGTATTTCTGTTTACATTAAAGGAGTTTTGCAAAGTAACAGTCAGTGTGATGTCAAATTTTAAGCCTAAAAAATGTCCAAATTGGGAAAACAAAGCAAAAGCAAAAATCTTAATAAATATAAAGATCTTAGCTGTATTTTAGTAAAATAAGTAGTTTTAGGCCCTGTAACCCGGGTTTGTGAGCGACAGTAGCAGGTGGAGGTGTGGCTTGTTTGCCCACATTAGGCATGTAATCCTGCATCATGTCTTTATGGCAGGGCACTTTGAAGCATAAAAGCTTTGTGTTTGCACAACAGTAGACCACGGCACAAGGGTGTGGCTCAGGTTTATTATAGGTCAGTGTAAAATCATTAGCAAGTCCGTTAGTCTGAGTTATAGGGGCTTAATGGAAGAAGATTTACAGTTTCATTGTGTAAAATAAAAGGAGACATACAGTATGAATTTAAGTATAGTACTGGGTCTATCTCAGCCTAAACATGCAGGGTTTGTGCGTTAAACATGTGTGAATGAAAAAACACACAAATCCGGGCATGTTTGAGATGAGGAAACAATATTATAACATAGATCAGAAAATGGTGTAACATGGGCCCTTTAATTCACCAGATGTTTTTGAAGATCAGTTTTATTTATTTTTTTACATAAACATACACTAAAATCACATTTAAAATGGGGTAGTCTGATTTTTACTAGCAAAAATAAACAAATGTAATATCAGCAGGCCTAAAACGTTGCCACTCATATTTAATCTTCGCATAATTTTCCTTAATGAGATGCAGCTCCACACCGGGCAGAGCTGTTGTCATTTAAATGTTAACGTCTGGGAGCTGCTGTCGGGCCCCAGTGCAGCTTGTGCTGTCACCAGTTGCTGACCTTTGACCCCTTTATCAGTTGGCACAGTAAATTCGGAGAAACCAGAAACTCAGCATCTTCCAGGCCTCAAATACCGGTTGTCTGTTTGTGGTTAGAAGTGCTTTGTTTGTGTTGTCCAGTGGTAGAAAGAAGTGAAGTCAATTTTTAGGTATCTGTACATTACTTAAGCACATTTTACAGTGGATATGTTTTACTTTTACTTAACTACATTTGAAAGCATGTAGCTGTACTTTCTACTCCACTACATTTTAGATATAGACAGAAAAAGTAAAAAGTACTTTTCTTTATGATTTGAGAGCTGCTGAAATGGCTGAGACTTATTTTTAGCACGTTTAATGAGTTTCTGTCCCAACTTTGAGCAAACTAAGCACGCAAAAACACAAAACAGCTCAAAGAACTAACAAATCAACTGAATCACTTAAAATCCTCTAAACTTATCAAAATCACTACATTTACTGCTACTACTAGACCCACATAAGAAACTGCCTTATGCTCTGCACTAAACCATCTGTTGTTTTTGTTTACTGCTTTTAATACTGACAGGATCTGACTTAAAATGCACTGTGTTTTTAGCTTCATTTATTTATCTGTGGTTACTGTTAGAGATGTTATTTGTTGTGTCTGTGCACATGGGACAGAGAGAATCAAAATTTTGATTCCTTTGTATGTCTGGTACATGTGAAGAAATTGACAATACTTTGAACTTTGAACATTTGATCCTTTACTTGTTCTACTTGTTCTAACTGTTTGCAAAATACTTTTACTATTTACTCTTTAAGTGCATTTTTAACAGGTGCTTTAATACTTTTTTAAAGTACATTTTTCACATGATACTTTTATTTGAGTGATTTTTTGCCCCGTATCTCTACTTTTACTTAAGTAACAAAATTAAGTACTTCGTCTACCACTGTTGGTGTTGTCTTACTATTTATACTGGCTAGTGGTGGTTTTCAGAGACAGGTTTTTTCTATTGATTACATTGATTTTACCGTTAAAGATCTAAAAAGTAAATTCACAGATGTTGAACCTGAGCTTTTATATCAGAATTTTAACAATTGCTATGTTTCAAAGGACATCACACCATTTTATAGGCCAATATTAATTAATGCAGATGGGGGGCAGCTCCAGTAATTACAGTTAAAATGTTGTTTTTTGTTGTAACACAGCAAGTTAATGGGTTTAGTCACCGGTAGAGATGGGACAAGATCTTGTGCCACAAGATCCCACGAGACAAAACTGCCACAAGATTGTGCACATACAAAACACAATCCTCCTCATGCTTTTATATTCAGATTGAAAAAATAAAGCACCGGCGAGTTACATTTTTTGAGCTCCAAAAAGCAGAGCTACAATAACAACCGAAATATGAAATAAAGTAAATCAAAAATGGTGAGCCTAAAATTAGGAAATTAATTGCACAATGTGTTTATTATAGCAAAAATTATGTCGAAATCTTGTCTTGTCTTGTTCTCGTAGATCCAATCTCGTGTCTCGTCTCGTTTCGCGGAAGTTGTATCTGTCCCTAGTTGCCGGAGGAAGAGTTAACCGTATATTAAAGACTTATGAATAAACTTTTTGGATAAAGGACAAAGTACAATGTTATTAAAAGGGAATTTTGTCTCTTGCCCAACATCTAAGAGAATGACATCCTGTAGAATCTGAGAACCATCAATATTCATCATGTTTTTAGTTGCTCTCCCACTGTATCAAACATTATTACCCTGGACAGTCCCAGTTTTGAGCCAGATTGATTTATACAAAACCATTGATTTGTCCCAGTTTTATACACAAGATGTCTCAGGTGTCTCTATTTTTGACCAATCTGATCCTGCCAACAGTAAAAAGAGGCATACATTGTCATTTGTTTAGGTAAAATACAGAAAAACTGCTTAAAAATAACCCAAACGCAAAGAAAATGTGACTTTACTGACTCACGTTAGTCATGAATGGGCCAGTGTTACGCACTTATTTCACAATTTTATTACCAACCACCAAAAACTGATTGTCCCAGTTTTTGATTTTGAAATTTTAAAGTACTAAAAGCAAGGGTGGAAAGTAATGAATTGCATTTACTCACATTACTGTAACTGAGTACATTTTATAAGTAATTTGTCATTTTTAAAGTAGTTTTTGTAATAGGTAATTTTACTTTTACTTGAGTACATGTTATTGAGTAAAATCAGATTGATAGAGAAAAAATTAAATGTGAAAAAAATGGAAAAGAAAAAAGGAAATTTCCTTTTCACTACAGAATGTACAGTCATTGTGCAGAACCGTCAGTCTGTCTTGGATCAGCCAGAGACAGAGGTCGACATGGACGCCATGTGCAATGTGTGCAACATTTTCGTTTTGCATACTTTGATTTGGGTTTAATTTTCGTACTTTTTTATTATAGCGTTGTGAGTTGGACCATATAATTCAGAATTTGTTAAATTGTTAATCTATTTAATTTGTTAATTTATTATGCAGTTAAAGTTCTAAGTTCTATAAAGTTCTATAAAAAGAAGGAAGAGCTCAGTCACAGTATGAACCTCATAGTACGATATTTACTGCAATATGGAGGGAAACCTCATGATATGGTGGGGAGACTCACAATATTATGATATCCTACATAATAACAAGACTGACATTCTAAAATGCTTTGACCAGTCATTTGGTACATTTATTGTCATTAGGGATGGAACCATATCCAAATGTCTCTGTACGATATTTTCACCATATACATCTCACTGTACAATATTTATTGCAATATTTTGTGGAGGTTCACAAAACTGTGAATCTGCTACTTTTTCCTCTAAAAATGCCTTCATAAGACTTAATCCAAAGAATGAAGATTTCAAAGTGCTTAGAACAGTTATTTCTTCATGTAGTCTGCACTGAAACGGAGCAAAGGATCATGGTCTATGTAGTTCCCTCTTTTTTTTTTTTTTTTAGCTATTTCTGCATCAGAACTATTCATTTAAGCAAAGAGACTTGTGATTTGATATATTGCGATGGTCCATGATATTATTGTGCAGTATGATATGATATTTTGGTTATTGTTACATCCCTATTAGTAAATGTTAGTGAGCTAATTTGTCTTTAAAATGTACAAAGTTTGCACTGTATCACCTAAAAGTTGATCAAAACAACTTGCTGGATTAGATTTATGACTCCTTTTTTTAACGTCAAATAATTGAAAGTAACTAAGTAACTTTTACACAAATTACATTTTAAATGAAGTACTTTTTTCTGTTACCTGAGATTTTTATATGGTTGCTTGTATTTGAGTAGGAATTACAGTTCATTTCAATTTCAGCATTTTTTCCACCTCTGACTAAAAGTAACCTATGGAATTGTACTTTGGGACAATATCCAAGTGAATGTGCTTTTCCCTGGGTGTTTTGGAGAGATAGTCCGGTCCTGACTTGCTTCCCATTACTTTTCATAAAAAGTGAAAAGCTTGTAAAAATGGATAGCCTATAAGCTGTTATTATGATAATTATTAGGTCGTCTCCATAGGCTCACCCGGGATCCTCCAGCCAGCCCCTCCTTCCTCCTCCTCCTCCTCCCCGCTCCCACGAACCAACGGCTCGGCTTTGATGGAGCGACCAGCCCCGCACAGCCTCACGGAGGGGGAACTCTCTCTTTCTCTGCTCTACTCCTCTTTTGTTATTTTAACCGCGTTTTAACCAACAACCCAAGAAAAA
The DNA here is from genome assembly GCA_034769755.1 of Odontamblyopus lacepedii. Lineage (NCBI taxonomy): Eukaryota > Metazoa > Chordata > Actinopteri > Gobiiformes > Gobiidae > Odontamblyopus > Odontamblyopus lacepedii. The sequence continues at coordinate 12,304,068 of CM068346.1, read as the reverse complement.
AAGAAGAAGAAGAAAAAACGATTGAGTAGTAAATTAGGGGCGGCCTTTCGCTTCAGTTTCCCCCGGAGGAGGTGGGACTCGCTCGGGCTTCATCGTGGCGTCAACTGCGCGACCTCCAGAAAAGTTCGCTGAAGTTTGTCTTTCCTTCGCATCAGTCAAACGGTTTCTTTTCCAGCTAAATCGCCTGACTCAGGAAGATAAAACATGTTGTAATTTAACCCCAGCGTTTAAAGAAACAGCTCGCGGGTAAGAGAAGCCGAAAGAACCGGTTTTCCTTCGTCCCCTAGCCGCGGTGAGAGCGTGGATGGTCGGCTGTTTTTTCCTGCTTCACACGGCGGCTGCGGAGACTTGCGGAGGAGTGAACTGACTGCTAAACTACTTACCCAAGCAAGCTCCACACGGGCAAAAAGGTACATTTTAAATCACTGACTGCAATAAAATGACTTTTCTTGGGTTTGCAAAAGGGATCTTCAACTTAACCCACTTCTAAACATGTCATATGCTTTGAATCCATTGTAAACTAAAGTACAAAAGGCGATGTTAACCTAGACTCCAGTGATTGAAGTTTTGGCTGTAAAAACTAAAAGGACACGTTGCTTCTGGGGTTTTCTGTCAGCAAAATAAACCAGTTTTTAGGTAGGAGTTCAACGTAATGAATTAAACACAAGCTTGGGCAAAATTTAAGCTATAAACACTCTGTCAGACAATGACTTCAAAGTAGTGACATTATCTTGCTGCATAGATATATCATTTTAATTGAGAACTTATCTTAAAATAAACAACCTCTAGAGCTGTCTCAGAACTAGTAAGTAGATAATACATCTGAAAACAAGATGAGTAACCTGATATAAGGTTTAAAATCTTGGCCAGATCAGAGAAATTTGCAGTGCAAGTAGAAATATATACATTTTAGGTATCTGTACCTTACTTAAGTGCATAAAATTAGATACTTTTAGATAGATTGACAGATTCAGATAGACTGAAGTGATAGAAGTTTTGGCTGTGAAAACTAAATAAGACATGTTACTTCTGGGGTTTTCTGTCTGCAGAATAAACCAGTTTTTAGGTAAGAGTTCAACATAATGAATTACACACAAGCTTGGCCAAAATTGAAGATATAAACACTTAAATCTATCAGGAAATGACTTAAACGTATGAAATAAGTATGAAATAAGGAAATAAGTTTATAAATGCTACGTTTGAGATAAGCACACTTAAAACCAGTTTAGGATTAGTGTTCATAGCCTGATAATAAGTTCTCAGATGCCTAATTCTAGATAAAATGCTTTAAATTCTGCTAAATTCTAAATAAACATACTTAAAACGTGTTTATGATTAGTGTGATTGGCCTGATAATGAATTCAAAGATCCTAAATTCTAGATAGAAGTACTTGAAATCAGTCTTGAAATCAGTCTTAGTAGTTAGTCCATTCATGCTAATCATGAACTTGTTTTAAGTAAATTTAAGATTTTCTGAATAGTTGAATCATGGACAAAATAAGATTAAGACTAGACCGCCAATTCAGAACAGAATAATAACTCTTACTTTGTACTTTACTTAAGTGCATTAAATTGGATATTTTTTACATTTACTCTTGCGTCACTGCATGAGTGAAGATATCTGTACTTTCTGCCCTACATTTTTGAAACTGGATTGACAAGATAAAGTATTTTTTATTATAGTTTGAAACCTGCTGAAAAGTCTAAAAATAAATAGATTAAACTAGAAAAATGATCAATTATTAATAACAAATTTCCACACAAAAATTTGAAGCTTTATTTACCTCAAAATCTGCACAAAATACTTTCATGTTTTACGCTTTAAGTACATTTTTAAAGTTACTTCAGTAGTTTTGCTTGAGCAGATATTTCATGTGATACTTTTACTTCAGATTTTTTTTTTTTTTTTACTTTTACTTAAGATGTAAAATTGAGTTCTTCCACCACATTTTAGCCTAATTCACCATCTCTGTTTTAGCGCGGGGAGGCGTAGTGATTTGGGATAATTAAGACATTATTGGTGACCACTCATCCACGTTTCCAGCTACTTGGACCATAAAGAAGGTCAAAGGTTCATCTAGACTCAACAGGAACTTTTCTTGTCACGTTAAATAAGTTAATTACTAATTTTGAAGTGATTTTCATTTTGTCTGACATTTTCTGGAGTCGTTTTGGTCAAATTTTACTTTTTAGTTTGTTATAATTTGATATTATAGTGCAATAAAAAGTTGTTTTGTTCAAATCCATGCTATATAATTTTGAATACGACAATGCTAGTTGTTTTGACATTGTAAATGTGTAATTGCTGTATAATTTCAGTTTTATTTGAGGACAGTTTCATGCTGCTTTGAACGTTGTGGGGTTGGTAGGAGTTGAATAGGTAGTCAAGTTCTTTTATATGGTACTCTTTTGATTCTTTTTTAGTTGTAGTGCTGGTTCAGTCCTAGCTTAGACCTGGAGTATTCCTGACTTTAGTCCTGTTTTAGTCCCATTTTAGTCCTGGTTCAGTCCTAGTTTAGACATGGTAAATTCCTGACTTTAGTCCCCTGTTCATCCCCTTTAGTCCCCTTTTAGTCCCCTTTTAGTCCTGTTTTAGTCCTGGTTCAGTCCTGATTTAGACATGGTAAATTCCTGACTTTAGTCCTGTTTTAGTCCTGTTTTAGACCTCTTCTAGTCCTGGTTCAGTCATGGTTCAGTCCTTGTTTAGACCTGGTAAATTCTGGACTTTAGTCCTGTTTTAGTCCTGTTTTAATCCTGTTTTAGTCCTTTTTTAGTACTGGTTCAGTCCTGGTTCAGTCCTAGTTTAGACCTGCTATGTTCCTGACTTTAATCCTGTTTTAGTCCTGGTTCAGTTCTGGACTTTAATCCTGTTTTAGTCTCATTTTAGTCCTGGTTCAGTCCTAGTTTAGACATGGTAAATTCTGGACTTTAGTCCTGTTTTAGTCCTGTTTTAGTCTTGTTTTAATCCTGTTTTAGTCCTTTTTTAGTACTGGTTCAGTCCTGGTTCAGTCCTAGTTTAGACCTGCTATGTTCCTGACTTTAATCCTGTTTTAGTCCTGGTTCAGTTCTGGTTCAGTCCTAGTTTAGACTTGGTATATTCCTGATTTTAGTCCTGTTTTAGTCCTGGTTCAGTTCTGGTTCAGTCCTAGTTTAGACTTGGTATATTGCTGATTTTAGTCCTGTTTTAGTCCCCCTTTTGTCCTAGTTCAGTCCTGGTTCAGTCCTAGTTTAGACCTGGTATATTCCTGACTTTAGTCCCCTGTTAGTCCTGGTCCAGTCCTGGTCCAGTCCTGGTTCAGTCCTGGTTTAGTCCTGGTTTAGACATGGTATATTCCTGTTTTAGTCCCGTTTTAGTCCTTTTAGTCTTGTTCTCAAAATAGTTACGACCAGGTTTCTATCCAAAGTTTGGCTGAATTATAAATTACGCATACTCAGTCCATATAGAGCTCAGTTTAAACATGTACAAAAGCACTGGCATTTGGGAGAAGACTGAAATGTGAACCGCAGGAATCACTACCTTTCAGAAAATGTTTGTAGAGGTCAAATCTACAGAGTTAGGAGTTTTACACTTGATGAAAGGACATGGTTTGTTGAATCAAACTGAATTTCTAATACCTAAAACAATTCCTGCCTGCAAATCAGGGCCCATATTAGGCTATTTTCTGATCTATGTTCTAATCTTGTTTCCTGAGTTCTTGAGTTCTTCTCTCAAACTGAAAACACTCTGTTCCACCTTGTGATGTCATACGGTAATACAGGAAGATCTTTAAACCTTGTACACTTTCATGAGAAACGTTTGGATGATTTCAGCCCTGGAAATGCCCATTTCTACTGAACTAAAAGTAAAAGGAGCTGTTAACTTAAAAACTACATGGCATCACAAGGTGGAACAGAGAATTTTGAGCTTTGGAGATGTTGTTAGACTAATAAAAAAATTAAAAAACATGCGTGAATGAAACAAAACGCGACTCCATATAAGTTTTGATGAGGTAACAATATTATAACATGGTTTGTGTAATATAGGACCTTTATAGCCCCATGTTCAACCAAATATCAGATAAACACACACATTTATATTCGAAAAGCTGTTCGTCACCTTTATGTCACATTTACTTTATTGCACAATGCTTTTATTGAACAATTTCACCCTGCACTACATGTTTATGTGTTCATTTCTTTTGCAAACTGTGGATTTGTGAGTCAAATGCGTGTGTCCCAGGCTGGTCCTGTGGTCTCTGTAGGAGGGAGTGCCTCTGGGATACTCTGAGATGACACCCTGCCCTGTCCCACACGCAGCCTGTAGTTAGAGCTTCTCCTTTGGGCTCTCTCTCTCTTTCTCCCACCCTCCTTCCTCTTTCCTTCTTGCCATGAGAAAAACGCTCTTTCTTTAGACAATAGAATGTGATTTTGAACATTAAATCATAGTTCTTTCTCTTCTATTCCCATGTGGTGTTATATCGCTAATCCCTCAGTGGTCCAGGTCAGTTCTATAATGGTCCATGCTCTTATACTTGTTCTGAAATAGCTCAAGATCATTCTAAAGCTATTCAGGAAAGCTTCATTTTTGTCCTGAGTATGTGACTTTTAGTATGAATACCTGCTCAAATGAATATCTAGTTTTCCCATCAGTTTGTATCTGATTTTTTTATACTTCTGACAACCTTAGACAACTCCAGAGACATTGGGTTTCCATATTTCTTGAGGACATTAGCTTGACTTACATTCATTTCCTGGATACTGATCCTAACCTTAAACGCCCTGTACCTGACTCTTTCCCCATGTATTTGAGCGAAATGTGCCTTTCCCCAGTACAGATATATTGCATAAGCAGCTCTTGTGGTCAGAATGTAAGCCAGCTGTGTACTGTCAGAATCTACCGTATTTATAAAGCGTTTTATTGCCCGATGATCAGGAGTTGTTAGCATTTCCCTGACTGTAAAACTCCACTCTGGTCTCTAAAAGTTGTGAAAAGAGCTTATAAACTCATCATGGTGAATCATTAGGATGCTCGGAATGCATTTGGTTAGTGAACAGCGACTTTGGACCATTGCAAACTGTTTAAAATGAACAAATTCTGTTTCTAAAGACAGTAAAAAGCAGATACATCGACTTAAATCATAGTTACTACTTTCTAGTCATTACCTGAATCTGTTATAACGTATATCTGAACTTGAAACATGTTGTCGATCTAATAATAAAGGATTTATGTCACGGGGAGCTGGGTTTTGCCCCCATAAGGCAAGCGAGTCCCTGCGCCGTGAGGGTGTGTGGGTGCGTGTACAGTTATTGGTCCACACCGTGCGATAAATATTTGCCCACGCACACGTCGTACACCATCCCATGTATTTGACCTACTCTGTCCATTTGCACGCCAGATGGTTCTCCCCTTTTCAAAATGCACAGAGGAAGCCCTACCCTGTTTTGGGAGAGACGGAGGACAGAAAGAAGAGAAGAGAGAGAGGAGAGAGAAGACGGAAGAGAAAAAGAGAGAGGGGGAGAAGTAGAACAGAAGCAGAGAAGGGATTGAGACTGCAAGAAGTGATAGTTCGGTTCTTTTCAGTATGCACAAAGGAAGCCCTACCCTGCGTTAAGAGAGTGGGAGAAGAGAGGAGGGGGAAAAAGGGAAAGAAGAGAGGGAGAGAGAGAGAACAGGAAGAGAGCAAGATGGAGAGAAAGAGAGGAGAGAGAGAAGAGAGGGGAGGAAGAGAAAAGGGATAAAGAAGAGAGACAGAAGAGAGAGGAGGAAAGGAGTATGAGAGTGGAGGAACAGAATAATAGTGAAAAGAAGGCGATGGGAGATGCACTGCGAAAAGGCTTTGCCAAAATTTAAGATATAAACACTTCAATCTATCAGAAAATGACTTAAAAGTAGTGAAATGATCTGTCCATGCAGCTAAATCAAGTTATCTTAAAATAAACTACCTCTAGACTAGATTGAAGCGGTCTCAGAACTAGTAAGTAGATCTAAAAACAAGATATAAGTTGATATAAGCCGATATAAGTTTTAAAATCTTGGCCAGATCAGAGAAATTTGCAGTGTGGGAACAGGGGAGAGATGGAGAGAGAGGAGGGCTGAGGAGCAGGCAGCGATGAAAGATAGGCTTCACATGTTCTTTTTCACCCTCTGCCTTTCAATTAGTACAAAAGACAGCTGTGTGGCCCTTTATTAGACTGGAACCTGTTTGAAGCTACGTAAAGTAACTTCTCTCCCACCTCACAAGCTCACACTGTACTTTTTTCATGTATTTAAGGAAAACTTGTCTTGCCCCAGTACAGATCTATAGTTTGAGGTTAATATAAGTCTACTGTACGGAGATAGGTTAGTGTCTTTATTATCAAATAAATATCACGGCATTCACATATACATTTCTTGGTCCAGAGACAAATTTAACGACATTCACAAAAGCATTTCTCGACTCAAAAGAAAATGTTACACCGTTCACTGGGGGTGTAACGATATCCAAGTCTCACGATACGATATCCTCATGGTACGGTATTTATTGCGATATTGTGTGAAAGTTCACGATATGGTGTGGTTGTGGTTCACGACATTACGATATTCTACATAATAACAAGACTGACATTATAAAATGTTTTGACCAGTCATTTGGTCCATTTATTGTCATTAGGGATGGAACGATATCCAAATCTCTCTGTACGATATTTTCACCATATACATCTCACGGTACAATATTTATTGCTATATTTTGTGGAGGCTCATAAAACTGTGAATATGCTACTTTGTCCTCTAAAAATGCCTTCACAAGACTTAATCCAAAGAATTAAGTGCTCAGAACAGTTATTTCTTCATGTCGTCTGCACTGAAATGGAGCAAAAGGATCATGGTCTATGTAGTTTCCTCTGTGTTTTTAGCTATTTCTCCATCATAACTATTCATTTAAGCAAAGGGACTTGTGATTCGATATATTGTGATGGTCCACGGCTTTGATGATACGATATGACAATATTTCGGTTATTGTTACATAACTACAATTCCCAAATGTCAGTGCAGTTACATTTATTTGCCAACCGCTTAACCTGCATTTACAAACCACCGTACATATTTGTGACATCCCCTGCATTTATTTGTGGAATTTTGAGACCTTCCTGACACTGTTCAATGTACAAATGTTTGTTTTTTTAACGGCTAATCACACCAACTGGCGTTCAAGAGTATGGTTTATGGTTGACAACAGGACTTTAAGCAAGTTATGGTCTCAAAAATCCACAAATAAATGCAGGGGTAGTCACAAATGTGTACGGTAAATGTAACTGCACTAACATTTATGAATTGCGTAACGTTTTCTTTTGAGTGAAGAAATGCTTTTGTGAATGTTGCTACATTTATTTGTAAGCCATGAATTTATTATTATTTTTTATTTATCTTGGACAAGGTAACTTTTTTTTTTTACTTTCTTAACATAAAACATTCTTGTACAATATCAAAGTCAAATGAAAAGGTACTACAAAGATACAAAAGAACAATCAAAATTGTAACGTCCAAGAAGGGGTGGGGGGAAAGAGAACTTATTTAACCCCACCCCCATTACTCATCTATACATATTAACATAAGTAAAGAAAAATCACTCAATTATATTTGTTTCTAGACCAAGAAATGTATTTGTGAATGGCGTGATATTTATTTGATAATAAAGACACTAACCTATCTCCATACCACTGTGTACCGTCTGCACGTACTGTAAGTAGGAAGCGTTTTATGGTCCAAGAATCGGGAAATGCGTGGTATGCGAGTTGTTGTTAGCATTACGGTGACGGCAAACTTCGTTCAGGTCTCTTAAAGTTGTGAAAAGCGCTTGTAAACTCATCACTGTGAATACTTAGGATGGTCTGAATGCATGAGGTAAGTGAGGAATAACTTTGGACCACTGCAAACTGTATAAAATGGATTAGTTCTTTTTTTTGTCATTTCATTTTGTCTTAATGTCTCAATATTAATTTCCTGAATGAGATATTGTTGCCATTACAAACAGTCACACACGTCTTCCTCCTGACCCTGGACTCTGTAGAGCTCTCCATTAAACAGACCCGAACTCATCATTGACAATTAGCAATGAATCATTCTTAAAGCTTATGCAAAACCGACTTTTTAGAGCTTTTAACCATAATTGTTCCTCTCACAGTTGTCCGATCTACCCCCGTTTTGACTGCCAGCACATGCCCACTGCTCATGGCTACTTCCTTCTCCAATTTTACTTTCTTAATCGGTGATACATGTAGGATTCGGCAGCGTTGCGTAGTCATTTTGGTACAAATCTGCTACTCGCTAGTGTAACGTGCAGCTATCCAAAGGAGTTGTTGTGATGATGTTAGCAGCAACGTTAGCTCCCACTGGGCACCACAGTTTTCTAACGCAGAAGTCAGAGTGCTTGTTTCTTTTGTTAAGTCATTTTAGATCAATTTTGTGTTTTAAAATGCCCAAATTATACCATACCATGCCAACTTTATTTATAAAGCACTTTCAAAACTTTACAACTGGCCAAAGTGCTGTACACAAACATAGAATACAACACAATACACAATACAACTACTAAAAAAACACAGAAAACAATAAGATACTCAACAACAGGCAACCTCACTTGTTAAAAACAGTGAAAAAAGGTGCGTTATAACACAATGATCTATATAGCAGACACAAGCAACTATATTATGTTTTTTTAATTGATTTCACAGCCCTAAAGCTCGCCATCAAATTCTTGCTTTTAAGTCTGTTTAGTTGATTGTAGTTGTAATGTAATCTTCTCCAAATGTAATTAAAGTCCCTGTGAGAAACTACTAAAGCTACTGAAATTTACTGGGTGAAATCTAAAACCTGGGAACAGGGTCACTGGAGAGGAGTCCATTGTCTCTGAGCACCACATAAAATGATGCACTCATGCGGACGTGGGTTGCTCGGGCTGCGTTCGGACTTAAACACTGGTTATGTGAGACGTGACCAGGTTTGGCATTGAACTAAAGGACACAGATGGTATTTTAGGAGCCCGAGTTTCTCTGTGGGAGGTACGTTACTGTAAAATGGAATCTGACAAAGAGGGAGAATGATACAGTAGCACCAACAGCCCAGAGAACGCATTACAACATTACGAACTATTGTCTTCTTTTTCTTTCATACAAATCAGTGATAGATAAAGTAGGGCGGAGCCATTTTGCTTAAAAATAAAACCAATTTTCCATTTGATTTAGGATTTTTCTGCCTTTCTCCGCTAAAAAAATGCTGCTCTTGCTACCTTTTTTGCTGCGTACCTAGAATTTATTATTACCTTTTATATTTTTTACTCTTTGCTATTATACTATATTGTGATGTGTGAGCTACTATGTCCAAGTAATTTTCCTTATGGATCAATGAAGTTTGCTTAAGTCTAAGTCTATAAGAACAAAAAAATGGAGAATTGTTTAAATTAAAGTTTTAGTGAAGTAAATAATGAGCTTGTTGTGGCTAAAATGTTCACTTCTAATGTGATTGTAAATGGAAAAGGCCTAAACCAAGTATGGAAGCTAAAAGCAGCTCAAGAATGTGACGTTACTACACATACACATACACATATATTTAAGCCAAGATCATTGCGACGATAATCCACATGTCTTTTCTAGTTGCTCTTTACTGCATGTTGTCCTGCTGTTCACACTGAGTTTCCATTTGCAAGGCGCAGGTGGGGGAACTCTCAGTGATTTTCTCTCGGACAAATCAGTATAAACATAAAATTTGACTCATCTATTTTTCTTCACTTTGCTTAACAGTGTGGGGCTCTGTAGTGTTTGAGGGGTGAGAGATTAGAGAGGACATTTGGACACCGCCGTAGACTCATCATCATTAGCTTCAGCGTTGGCTTCCTCCTCCTGCAGTGTCCTGTGTGATTCAGCATCTCCCACTGCAGCCAAATGATCTCAATTCAATAATGGTCCATTTGATTTGCCTTTGGCCCAGCGTCTGCCCACATCAGAGCCTCTTTTGTGGGTTAGACTCAGAGCTATGCCAGCCTATTACTCACCATCTGAATACATTATCAACTGGTTATTACACGCAAATGATGCTACATTTCTTGTTTGGATGTAGTCACTTTATTTCATTTTGATGAATTAGATTTTCAGAGATGTTTATTTTAATATAAAACCTTGTACGGTATTAGCACTTTTCGTGATTTACTGGGCAATTGGAAATGCCGCTGTAGAACCAAAATAAAACGTATAATCAAATGTAAATCAAAAGTACACTGAGCACTGGGGGAACATGTATTTGCTTATTTAAAGGTACGGTGTGTAACGTTCTGGAGATGGCGAGATTCCGTGGAAATGGAAAGTAAAAACCAAAGTACATCGGCTCATTCTCCATAAAGATAGATAGATACATTTTATGTGGAATATATTGCCAAAGGAACAACTTTTTTGGCTAAAAAGTTGCATACGGTCTCTTTGAAATGTCCATCTCCGGATCTTGGGCTAGTCTTGATCAGGACTACCTTAGCTCGAAGATTCCACCTATTTGCCCAAAGCAAACCAACCCGGGCACAGGGAGGACACACAACCTCCGCACAGAAAAAGCGAACCTAAAATATCAAATCTCTGGTCCAACTATAGGCGAAATTATGGCTCGTGCTTTCTTTGAATATTTTCCATCTGTTTTTCCTCTGAAAGCTGTACTTTGCTGTGATCGGCAGTAAGCTACGTCCTCATATAAAACAAAGACTAAGATAGAATGAAATATTTTGGTATTTTGGAGACATATTTTAAATTATTATTATTATTTCACTGTTTTAATTAAGTCATTTTATTTTTTCCTACTTGGAAGAACACATTTCATTTGTAATTTATACATTTATACTGTAGTTAAATCTTCTCTCTGGCTTGCTGAAAATGGCATTACATTATACACTGACCCTGATCATGACCGTAGCAAAAACAGGCCTAAAATGTCAAATCTTTGGTCTAACTATAGGTGAAATTAGTGAAGGATTATTGGCTTTTTGGCATTTGAAAGTCCAGCCGTGATTCTGAAGTCCATTGAACAGTGCTTCTCCAGACTTGTCCATGTTTGCGAGTGAACTCTGCTCTCACCACAAACCCTAATGGAGCGGTAGAAAGGGCCCCTCCTATGGCCTCTCCTCCTGCTGCAAGAATATACTGGCAAATGGACACAATATGATTTTCACTTTATTTAAGGAACGCCTAGTATTTTTGGCATGCGGCTTCTGTGATTTTCTTGAATTTATGTCTTTTCTGTATCTGATCTTTACTGAAATGTGAAAAACAGAACTAGTTCATTTGAAACAGTTTGCAGTGGTCCAAAGTTATTCCTCACTTACCTTATGCATTCTGAGCATCCTGATTATTCACTGTGATGAGTTTATAAAAGCTTTTCACATTTTTTAGGAGCTGGAGTGCAGTGCTGAGTACAAATTCAGCTCAAATACATGAAAAAAAAAAATCTGACTCCGGTCCATGTACGCTTATTGTGAAAAGGCAAAATTGTCATCTAAGATGAATGAATTAGGCTGCTGGTTTACTCTGCTTGTCAATATAAGATTACTAAGATTCAAGATTTCGTTTGTGCAGTAAACTGTAAACTTGGGCTATTGTTCTGATCAGACATGTATGTAATTGAGTGGGCAGGAGGTGTGGCCAATTGGATTCATATTCATTAGGGATGGAACGATATTTCTCTGTACGATATTTTCACGATATACATCTCACGGTGTGATATTGTAATATTTTGTAGAGGCTCATAAAAATGTGAATATGCTACATTTTCCTCAAAAATGCCTTCACAAGACTTAATCCAAAGAATGAAGATTTCAAAGTGCTTAGAACAGTTATTTCTTCATGTCATCTGCACTGAAACGGAGCAAAGGATCATGGTCTATGTAATTCCCTACATTTTCTTTTAGCAATTTCTGTATCATAATTATTAATTTAAGCAAAGAGACTTGTGATTCGATATATTGTGATGGTCCACGATATTATTGTGAGACCTTTGATGATACGATATCAGAATATTTTGGTTATTGTTACATCCCTAATATTCATAGTCCTGTTTTTTTGTTTCATAAATTATATATATTTTGTCTAATTGTTCAATTTAGTTGTTTGCTCCCTCAACTTTGAACTAAATAATTACAAAATGTAGAAAATACAGGCAGAATGATATTAACAAAACTAAAGCCTAACCACTAGCCAAACTATAGAGCCAAGGTTACGTCTGTTTTGAATATTTTCCATCTCTGTGTTTCCTCTGCTCAGAGCTGTGTTTTACTGTATCCAGCAGTACCCTATATCCCCACACAAACCAAAGACCAAGATAGAATGTAGTTTGGAAATCATGGATTTTTATGTTCTTCAAGTTAATAGTAAAATATATTAAATCAAAAATATTAAAGTAAAAAAAAAAATATATATATATATAAACAAAAATGTATGCCTATGTGAGTGAAAACCATATTTAAAACTTATTTCCTGGATTATGAGTAGGAGCAGGACTATAATACTATGCAGACTAATGCGTATCTGAATATGGCATTATACATTGACCCTGATCATGTGACCGCCCTCACAAGGGCCTGTCTTTGTTCCTCATAAGTCCCTGTGTTGTGCTCAATGGGCTTTTTGTTTATGCTGAGACTGGCATGAAAAGAACAGATTATGAGGTTTCAGATGTTAAGTCACTGTGGCCTGTTCCCCTCCTGCTGGACTTCACACGCACATGCTACACAAAATCATCAAAATATGCAGCGGTTTCTTTCAAAAGAAAGTGAATAAAATCTTATAATAGTAGAGTAAAGCAGACTTATTATGCTAAATTGACTTTTCAGAGCTTTTAACTATGTTATAGTTGTTTCCCTTCTCATTTGGCCTCTCAAAGTTTTATTTAGTGTCATTCATGCATGTTTGAGTAATCTTTATTCGCTACTGGATCTATAGCTGCTAATGGCTAAACTGGACTGGTTTGACTCACTTATAGTGTTTTGTGCTTAAGTGCTTAAACATGCCTACCAGCAATGCATCTTGGTTCAGGTTCAAGTGTCGCACAAAATGTGAACGGACTGTAAAATGAACCACAAAATATCCAAAATATCACTCAAAAACTGATGCTGATGCTTTTTTCATGATTTGATGAGTTGATTTTGATAGACTATGTACTCAATATACAAATTTTTAAACAAAAAAGGTAAATTTGTATTTACCACCATACCTCCAGTTGCCATAATACCAACCAAATTGGCATATGCATCCGAGGTTCATTTCCGACATAGAAATCTACCACTAATTTGCATGATTCCAACAGCCATTTGCAAGAACATCACCTCTGTGACCTAGATTAAACCAATTAAGTAATCCCATCTTCAATCAAATTAAAATCATATCAATTAAATCAAGGTACATTTTGTCTAGTTTGATATATATTGTAGCGCCTGCAGCTTCTTGTGTGTTGTGACAGTAGTTTTAAGTCTGGTCTGTCTGGTCTGAAATGCTGACACAGATCTCAGAAGGTGAAAGAGGAAGTCTTAGGTCTGTCAGTAACTAGGCCACTATACCACTTGTGTGGCCTTACCGGCTTGTCAAAGCCTGATCCCGTCAGATCTCAGAAGCTCAGCAGGGCCAGGCCTGGTTAGTACTTGGATGGGAGACCACTGGGAATTCCAGGTACCACAGTTGCAAGTCGCAAAAAAACTGTCATTGTGTCCTTAGGCAAGACACTTCACCCACATTGCCTAGTATGAAAGTGGTGGGTGGTCGGAGGGGCCGATGGTGCAGATTGGAGCCTCGCTTCCATTAGTCTGCCCCAGGGCAGCTGTGGCTACAATAGTAGCACCACCACTAAGTATGGAGTGAATGAATAATGCTCTGTAAAGCGTCTTTGAGTGTCCAGAAAAGTGCTATATAAAACTGATGCATTATTATTATTATTATTATATTGAAACATGCAGTAGAAGTAACTTTGAGACTGTTATCAGTTTAGGGACACAGGAGTTTCTGAGGCAGGGTGCTTCACTGGTGGACTATTCAGATGAGTGAATACACATGAAAAACTGACAGACTATACATAAAGTGTTTTTATGTATATAGATTAACCAGGGCTCTACAGTGCGCCCATTTCACTCGCATTTGCGAGTAAATATTTCGTCGTGCGAACGAGGAAAATAAAACAGTCGCACCAGTGCGAGTGCTTCTGCAGCACAATAAGGAGCTGCGCACAGACGTAACGTGACAAGTTAAACGTTCTAAATGTATCAAACATTAGGGGCGCACTCACACTAGGACTTTAGAATCGTGCCCAAGCCTGGATCGCCCCTAAAGCGCGACACGCTTGCCCAGCGCGAGCGCTGACCCCAGCGTACGAGCTCCGCGTGTGGCCGATATCACTCATACGAACAAACTCCGCTTCAAAACACACCCACGCCCAGCTTCAACGAGGAGCGCCCCGCAGCAGGACCCACACCTGTCCCACCACTCAGTAAACACCCCCACGCCGCTGGACTTTCTTCTCCGCTAAAGCGAGAGCTTTGTCTTGGTCTTGTCTCAGACTCGAGCGCATTTGGACTCGGTCTTATCACGGACTCAAGGTCTGAATACTGAGTGTGATCATATTTCATTACGGCCGCTGCAATAAACTTGTACCGGTGTGCGTGACCACGCGGGACGTCTCTCTGCGGCCTGTGCACTGGAGCCCGCAGACACTGTGTGGCCCGTCAGCACAGGCTCCACAGCGCGCACCCTTGTGTACCAACGTGCGTCACAGGGCAGGTTAAGCATCCCACCTATCCTTCCGCCTCACGTCAAATACGCCAATACTAATTTTCTGTCAGTGTCCGCACAGAGCAGACCCACAGCACAGAGCAGGCGATATGTGGGCTGAAGTTTGCCTAAGAAAATGCCAAATAACTCTGTCACAATGTGCGTTTAGTTTGGTAAATGTGCAGAGGCAAAAAAAAAACACTGTAAAACCACTAAGAGAATGTAACTTCACCTAGGAATTTGAAAATACAGGTTTAAAAATCTTACCTATGTTTTTCACTTTGAAAGTTTTGTGTACAGTGCCAGTGGAAGTTCTCTTAAAGAAGAGGTTCTTAAACTGTGGGTGAGGGTCCAAAAAGGGCCACAGAGTGTTTCAGTGCAGTACAGTCTGTTTGGCTTATTTTAAATCTAAATATTAATCAGATAAAATGAAGATATATTTATAAAAACACTGCGATCATGCATCGTACAGTCATAATTCTTTTGTTTTTTGTATTAAATTCATTCAAATAAGTTGGTGTGCGCAAGTTCTGCACTGTAATAATCGTTCGAAATGAAAACCTACTTGTGCCCCCATTTTTTTTTCTGTGCTCCTAAAATTTTTAACTTAGGGGCACATGTGCTCCTGAAAAAAAAAGTTAGCGTAGAGCCCTGAGATTAACTAACTTAATCTGATAAAATTTAATTTCATTCAAATTCAGGGTAACCTTCCAACCAGGGGGACTTTCCAGCTGATTTCCTTGTGACTGCAATTTTATGTGAAAGACAATTAACATATAACACCACACTGTCGATGTGAATGTCTGTGTCGATAGAATCATTTAAGAAGTAAAACCAATCTTGCATTTGAAGGATTTATGTCTGAGCAGCAGCAGTGAGTTGTACTTTCTGATAGAAAGCTTGGCAGGGCAGACTGATGGGTTTCCCCCATCAGCCCAAAACATGCCATATAAAATATACGAACCATATAAAATCGCAGACCATGACGGTCCCCGGCTGGGCTCAGCCTGAAAGGATGACCTGGGTCCTCCTGTGTGCTCAGGAGAGGAATGGGCGGTGAACTGCTGCTCCCGCGACCCAGCCGGATAAAGCGGAAGAAGATGGATGGATTCTGTCATCACAGACATTCAGAATGCACATTGTAAACTCCAAGAGCATTTGAGAGAAGACTTACCTAAACTAATACAAGAATCTCATGCATTTGTTGAGGTCTAAAATGTTCAAGAACTCTATTTCCTTAAAGTATTTTTTTCTTTGCAATGGACATACTATTAAATAATTGCAGCCTTTGTGATTTGTTAACTGCCCACTCCCATTGTGATATTGATTTTATTGATTATGATTTGTGGTGTATTGTGCAGCTAGTGACAGCCCTGTGTCTGCTTTTGGGGGGAACTGTTTCTGGCATCAGCATGTGTCTTCTGTGCCGAGTGGATCTAAAGTGATTTGATAAAGAGCTGAGCCACAATTGAATAAAGTACTAATATGATCAGGCAAAAGCACACTGGATAAATGCCATGTACTCAGACTGGACCGAGACCGGATCAATACAAGAGAGGAAGTTACTGTTCACTACGAGACAATGGATCTTGTATGACCCAAATAATGGTATCGCAACACATTTAATATTACAATAAAAGTATGATTGTTTTAATGCCTGTACCATAAAAGTAAAGGCACTGATCTTATACAGTTTTTCTTAAAAAACATGAAAAACTGTAGTAGTGGTCCAAAGTTACAGTATTCTTCACTACTGTATCCATTCCTATCATCGTAATTATTCATGGTGATGAGTTCATAAGTGCTTTTTCACAACATTCAGAGGCCACTTCCTGATTCTCAGACAATAAAATGCTGTCAAATTGGATGTAGACAATACACAGCAGACCTAAAGAGCGGTTTTTACAGTATATATACGCTAGGACAAGACGAATTTTGCGCCGTCTGGATACAGCCACTTTAAACATGCACAAAATTAGGCTGCTGTAGACCTGACCAAGCCTTAAGGGTGCCACACAGATTTTTAAACGTGCGACAAAAGCGCACACCACAGACACAAGGAGGATCTTATGAGACTTAAAATTTCTGATCGCAAAGACTGCAGCGGGATGTTTGTGGACCACAGGATATAAAGTTGTGAGCGAGATAGCGTCAGCTGTTTCCTGTCTAAAAACCACTCACTTTGAGACTCTGAAGTGTTCAAAAGATCAGAGCTCTGCACTTCTAGTTTAGATAGTCAAAACTGTTATTATCAGTGAAATGTGGTGCAATACTTCAGATACAGGATTTTTAAAGCATAAAAGATTGGTGATAAAGTCCATAGGAAGCAAAGTCACTATCACTAATCTCCAGCTTCACCTCGATCGGTGCGCAGTGTAGATGTAAACAGACACATGAAGAACTATCTCGTCTTTTTACTTTCAAAGAACGCCTCAAACTGGATTAATAATGCCGTTTTGTGGACTGGATGTCAATATTTATGAAGGACAATGTCTATGGATAATGTGGATGAGATGCTGCAATTGAAATGTACCACTTTACAAGAGGTGAGTAATAAAATCCTGAGTTTCATTCTTGCGTCTCTGCGTCCGTCACTCCTCTACTCGTGACGCTCTGTTTTATCCGCTGTTACCGTAGCGTTGCTGATGTTTAGCGGTTATGATCTGACAGTGACACCGCACATGAGGAGCACAGCGGCTTCAAAATCACACACGAAGACAAAAAGTTGGGTCACACCTCCTCGAACTCAGGGAGAAGAAATCCCAGCCAAAATCGGGCAAATTCGCCTGGCAGCATTGAGGAGTGGCGCAATTAACAGGAAGGTTTTTTTTTTTTTTCAGATTTTGATAATGAATAGTTATCTGAACTATGCAAACTCTAAAATACATACGCAACACCCTTTTATAACAAAGGCAAGTAACACTACTAAAACTACTTCACTTGCTGTTTCTGTAATGCAAAATTATTGGAGACAAGCAGGTGATGAATTGAAAAAAGTTACATAATCCACATTTATGGAGTTGTCATAATTTTTGATTGCTTTAAAATGTAAAATTCATTGCTATAATTGTTTGGAGGCTCTCCATAGTCACAAACTCTGCACTGTATAGAATCAACCCAAGATAATTTAATCAGTTCAACTTCTAAACTCAACATTTAAATAAATAAGCAAAATAATGAATTGAATAAGTGAATAACCTGACCTTTATACTGAGTACGCCGGTTTCTTACATAAGCGCTCAATCACGGTTCAGATTGCACTGCAGAAAAGCTCACAGAGGTACAATGTGACTGTTATTACATGTCTCCACCACAGGCCAAACTCATTACAAGTGTGTTCCATCATTAGAACCTCCTAAACCAATGACCTTTTAAAGCACTTACAACTCTCATGCAACTATTTACAACAAATACTACCACTGAAGTACACGTTTAAAGGCACGCTATGTCATTTTTCTCATCGTGGGCCTAAATTACAGGTGTTTTAACTGTTCAAAAACACCTTGAAAAACATGCATTATTATATTTTTTAATGTCATACAGTGGAACATGCTTGGCCACGTAACAATATCTCCATGGATACAAGCAGCTGGCGGACCCTCAACTAAAAATGTACATTGTGCCTTTTTAATGCACTAAAATTAAGAATCAGAGCGAGATATTCTACCAGAACTTCTCCAGGTCAAAGTCAGTTATAAATCAGGACAAAAAAACCCCCAAGATAACAAGATCTAAACTGCCACTAAATCTGAAAATCACTGTTATTGTGTTGACTTCTTGCCCAGTGAGTGATATTTTTAACGATATGGCGATAATTGTGTCCTGTCCACAGACACAAAGTCACTTCCTCTAAACCCCTCACCTACTTCCTGTTTCCTACAGGAAGTGAGGCGCTAGTTTCCGTCACTTTGGTCAAAGGTATAAAAGCTTTGGTTCGCTCTGTAATATCAATCTGGAATAGCGCTCATTCAAATTTCCAATCAAAGCAGACATTTAACCTTTGAGAGTAAAACTATATAGATTTGGAGTAAATGTTGATAGTTTTTACCCTTTTGTTTGCCATTTTTAATTTTTTTATCTTTAGAAATGATGTAATGTTGTAATGCTGATGGACAGTAATGGGAAGATATTTCTCTTAATAGCTCCTAAATATTAATAATTTACTACTACAATGGCACTTCTGTTAGTTTAGCAGTTCATACTTCAGTCTTCAAGTGAATGTGAAATTGTATTTGAAAACATATATAGCGAATCTTGTAATGGCAGTGCTCGTCAGAAAAAATCTGTTAGATATTGTTAGGGATGCACCAATACTGATACCAATACTGGTATCAAATATAGGTTCCAAAACTGAAAAATGAGCTGGATCAGTTGGATGTAACATTAGTTCAGACCTTTTTAACTGGATTGTAATGAGACAAGGCATCTCATAATCTGGGAACTTTTATTCGTATGAATCTGTTCTATAATTATTTGAAAGATAAGTTCCATATTATGTAGCACAATTGGGATATATGCTGTATTTATATTTCGATATTTGTTTTTTATTTGCTTACTGTACATACCGTATTTTTTGGACACACTTTTTTTCAGGGTTTGGGTGGTCCTGGACTTATACTCAGGTGCGACTTATATATTCCATTTTTCACTGACAGTCCATAGACCGTATATATGAATCGTATATATATATATATATATGATTGAAAAATGAAAAAACAAATCGTTATTCGTTTTTTCATTTTGGTTTTAGAGACAAATAATAAAGAAAAGAGTTGTTTTTCATTTTCTTATTTTTGGTTCTATATTGAAAACCGAATGGTACATGGAATGTTCTCTAATGGGTTGTTTTTATTACTATAACTTGCCTTTCAAGATGAAATGTTGGTTCTTGGTCTCTGATTTTATAAAATACATTTCCCCCCCAATTTTTTTTTTGTCTTCATTGTGCATTTTTTGGCTGGTGCGACTTACACTCCGGTGTGACTTGTAGTCCAAAAAATACAGTACTTTTTTTTTTATTTATGTCTTATTTGACACCAGTCTCTTGCTATTTTTTTTGCTACTTATTTAAAAATTGACTACCAATTTTTATATTTTTTTACTCTTTAGTAATATAAAGTGATGTGTGAGCTGCTGTGTCCAAGTCATAAGTCTAAGGATTTAATGCGTAATAAGTTAACTGTGTTTTATGGTAATAAGGCCAACTTTTTGTCCCTACACTGGTATCAGTAAATATATTGTTATAACTGAAAAAGCTTTGATATTTTCTCAAAGTGGTTCTTCCCTGGACTAGAGCTGGAGACGGTCGTGTGACATTTTTAAGCTGTATTTTGGGTCTCTGATGTCGTAAATTCTTCAAACAGGCTGCCTCTAAGTCTGCCTCCCGGTTTATGACACTCTTTTGTTGTTTTGTTTAGAATTTATTTTTGTCTTTTGTACTTTTGATACAAACCTCCTTGGATTTGTGTCCTGGGAGAGAGATATGTGCCAAAAAATACAATCAACATAAAGGTGCACTTATCTTTAATAAGTTACAGGCCAAATCTGTGGAGAGATGGCCCCGCTCATAGAATGCATGTTTTTCATCAGCTCCCTCAGCACATTAGGCTGGCTGACTCACTCCCTGTCTTTTCTAAACACTCACGTTTTCTCTTTGACTCCATTTGAGGGTTGACTATTAACCATGTGCCGCTGTTTGTGTTCTCTTGAATTTGTGTACAGCACTTTGGTTGCAAGTTGTTTTAAAGTGCTCTAAATAAACCCGAATTCAGTAGTGGATCATTCCAGCTCTGTACTTTAGAACGTGACAATTCAGTTCATATTCAAATACATTTATTCCCAAACTATGGAACATTCCAAGGAAAGCAATAAAATCATGGAGACAAGCAGTGGCAGACAAAATATTGATACTTTGCAGTGAAATCCTGGCGAGAGTGTTCTAAATTTATCTCTAGGGTGTAATATTCATCAGCTACAGCACAATGCACACATAAAAACAAAGATAAAGGTCGGAAAACTCAAGAAAAAGTGCGAAAGTGTTCATGGTCCTTTTTAGGTGTTTGATTTTCAACAAAAAGATGAAAGCGAAAAACTCTGTTGGCTTGTGACTGTAATTTAATGTGCGAGAGACTTATTTAACAGCACACCTAGCTACAGATATGTTATTTCTGGTCAAATTGGGCTAAAATAAAGCTAAGATTTAAGTCTAATTGAGCTTCTGGCAAAGTAGTGTCTTTAGTTAGCATCACACCTCCAGGGAATGATGATGATCTGTGATGTCTTAACCCTTTTGAAATAATCACCATATAGCACTTGACCTGCTTAAGCTCTTCTCTCCCAAACCGTTTTTCTGCACTCGCTGTTGTCCAGATGTGCGCCGCTCCGCTGACGTGACTCGTGTGCAGCTGTGAGACTGGTAAATTTGAACATTTTTCACTTGAACATTCCTGAAAAACCCCACTGAGCCAAACCACAGTCTGTTCAGCTGCCCTGAGTCGTCATATCCAGGAGCAGGGGCCTGGCTGGGACCACACATGCCCGGGCACAGGGTGAGGCATGTGGGGAACCCGAGCCCGACACTCCCCTGGTCGGAGCAGCTGGGCGGTCACACCCCCCTCTGTTTGTTCAGGGGAGGCTCTAGTTAGAACTGCCTAAAGCCAAAGGGCAGAGCAGGGAGCTGTGTTAAATCAACAGAATTTAAGATAACAGTAAGTGAGGAGGTAACTGGGCAAGAGAAAGGATTGAAATCATGTTTTTGAGCGTGGACAAAAGACAGTTTTGGACAGTTTTTGTCAGTGTTCTTAGCAATTCTGTTTGAAATTTTACATATTTGGCCATTTAAATATTTTTGGATAATGCTCAAAAGATCACAGGCCTGTAGCTCAGATGTGAATCACAGGCCTGTAACTCGGATGTGAAATTTGTTGAAAAGTTGGTTAGTAGCCAATCTAGTAGAAGACATTTTATTGTTGTTGTAAATAAATAGATTTCTTATTGTATTATGATTACATTAAAAAGTTGAATTAACAGTTTAAAGTAGTTTCTTTTTTTTTGAGCAAAAGGAGTCTTGCCCCAGTACAGATATATTGTATAGCGGCTCTCGAGGTCTAAATAAGTCTACTGTGTGCTGCCTGCATCTAATTATGAAGCGTTTTATTGTCAATCAGGAAGTACGGGTTAGCATGCTAGTTCTTCTTGGCTTTACAGTCACAGCAAAATTCTGCACTGGTGTGAAAAGCACTTACAAACTCATCAGGTTGAACAGTTAAAATGTTCAGATTGCATAAGATAAGTGATGAATAATTTTGAATCACTGAAAATCTATTAAAATTTGAAACCCTGTGCCTTGTAGCTCAAACTCCATGAACAGTGCTGCAGTTTGAACATATCTTCCTCCCTCTCTCTTGCTTTCCTCTGGTGGTCTCCATGGAGCTCGCTGCTGTCCCACTGCCATCTTTGGTCTCCTCCTCGTGTCACTGCAGGGCACTGCTCGGGCCCCTCTCTTTGTCCTGGAGCTACACTCACTCTAGTTTCCCACAGAGAAGAGAAACATGAGAAAACATGCAGTCTTACTGTGAGTGGGTTTGACTCTCCACAGATCTGACCTGTGACTTTGCCAGGTGTCACCTGCTTGTCTCCATGGAGATTTACAAGTTGAATGTCATTCTGTGGGGCAGTGTAACATCTTTAGTAACTTTGTTTTCACAACATGCAAACTTACTTAAACACATATGTTCTAAACTCATAAATAGTGCACATTATTCTGCCAGATGCACAGCCTTTGTGGTTTTTCATATATTTGTGTTTATATTTTGTGTGGTAAGTTGTGCAGCTTGTGGAAAGAGGGAGAGGAGTCATTAGAGGGACATTAGACACCAGAGTGTCCTGTAAAACGAGGTAGAGGTGTAAGTGTATTAACAGCTTTAAATATTAAAAACTTCACTCTTCACTTACAGTGCAAAGTGTCTCGCCCAAGGACACAATAACAGTATTCCCTGGTGGGCATGTGAGCATCAAACTTCCAAAACTTGTGTGACATTTGTTTGGACAAGTCATATGTTGTATGAATTCTGCATGTGCATCAAATCTGCCTTGTTTCCAGTAGTTCTAGGAGTTCTTAAAGAGCCGGTACCTGATTATTTTTTCCACGTACTTGAGCCAAATCTTTCATGCCCCAGTATATAGCAGGTCTTCAGATCAAAATTAGCTGTTAGCATGCTAGTTGCTGTTAGGTGTTCACTGTGATGGCAAAACTAGCCACTCGCAGAAACAAAACATGGTGTAAAAAAGAGGGTGAAAAGTATACAACACTAAATGCTGTTAATCTGAAGAGAGAGAAGTTTGATTTTGTTCTAAATAACTGGTGACCAATGAGCGTACTTGTTTCCAGCATGTCAGTGAAATAAACGTGATCCACACATGAGTTGCACCTGTGTGGTCATGTGACTCCTGGTATAAACATAAAGATGATTGGGCTCCTCTGGACGAACAGGAACTTTCCGGCTCATTGTTTCCAGGTGAAGTCAGTGGAAAAGGAGGGACAGAAGAAGCACGTGTCTCTTCTGCTCCTTCGTCAATGGCTCAAGATTCTGTATGTCCAGCATTATCCATAAAGCTCTTAAGGACCTGTATTTTTGTTAGAAAATTAGACTTGGACAAACTTTGTTGATCCACGTGGGAAATTATTTCAACTTCAAACACAAAACCTAACAAGATATTATATTATACATTTTCTTTTAATTAAATAACCTAAAGATCTATATCAGGCAGTATCATTTATATTTAAGTTGCCAAGTTATTTTTTTTAATTTATTCTCAAAAAATACTAAACTGTGTTTTTCAGTGGAGAGTCTGCCATGTGCTTATCTCCATGTAAATGTTACCGCTTTGGCTGGAATGTTCCAAAGTATACCATTGTTACCTATCTCCATAGAGACAAACAGGTCGCGTCACCAAGCCTAGTCACACTCACAGGCCAGGTCTGTGGAGAGGTGACCCCACTCACAGAAGAAGAAGAAAAATACATGTTATTCAAGGTTTTTTTTATGGGCAATAAAAACACCTGGAATTGAAATATGGACATGGTTTAATGCCATACTTGGGAACATTCCAGCCACAGTGTTCCTGCCCCTTTCTTTTGCATAGAACTCTGCAGGTTCATGTCTAATTGTCTTTAAGTAATTTCTTCATAATTTTCTGTGTGGTTTAGTTGTAGCATCTCATTTTCAAGCATGTCAGACTTTTACAGGAGACCTATTATGCATATTTAACTTTTTAGAGCTTTGAATAGTTGTTTCCTTCTCATTTACCCCCTCAAAGTTCTATTCAGAGTGATTCATGTTTGAGTAATCTTTATTCTCCTGTATTCAAGACACCAGAGCCCACTACTCTGTACTTACTTTGTTCTATTTTTTTCTCTTAATCTGTGATAGTATTAAGTAGGATTTAGCAGTGATATAAAACATCCAAATTACAACATAATGATCCACAGATGCCACAGATTATAGATTATAACTTTATAGCAGACAAAAGCACAATGTCTTCTTTAGTGCATTTGGTCATAACGTAGGAAAATGTTGTAAGTTTGAGCGTAACATGATCTGAGCGTGTGATGAGGTCATGAGGGAGTCCTGCCAGAGCGTTCAGAAAGACCCACCCATGGGCCCAGGACCAGAGCAGAATAAAGCCTTTAGATACAGGGACAGAACACAACAATGTGTGTGGGTTTCACATCACAACAGCCTGTATCCCTATACTGTTTCATAGAATGGGTTCACATCAGGGCTGTATTTAACTAAAGAAATTCTTGGTCCACTAATGTCCTGCTGGTCCATTACTTGACTAAAAAGTACAAACAAAAGCCCTCAAAATGATTGTGTATCTCTGTGTATTTGATCCAAACTCCGCTCACAAGACCAAGGCCAGCAAAAATAATTAAAAACAGAAAAGTACTAAGAAGCGGTATATTTGTATAAAAGAAACAAAACTCATGATCCACTCCCAGATTTTCAGCTAGCTCACTCCTCACCCTTTCCTTTCTGCTTTTGTACAAATAAATCAAATTTAAATCACAAATTTAAATAAGATAATGAGTCAACTAATAAAATTTTTGCTCAACCAATAAGTCATTGACCAAGTATGGGACTGCAGCCCTAGTTCACGTGACATCACACTATATAATAACTACACTTTAATTGTCCTCAATAAAGCATGAACAAAGTCTTAATTCTTAATAAACAAATGGATTATTTAAAGGGAGTTTATCAACCTTTATGGGCTTTTAAACTATGTTATTATAATATTCCCTGATTATTTCGCTTCCCCTTTCTACCCACTGCTCTGTAATTACTAGTGATTATACCAAAACTTCAGATTTGGGGCAGAGGGCAGAGAAGGGACAAAAGGGTGGGCTAAACAAGCTGGTTATTGTGTTTATTTCATCACAAATTAACTTTTCACAATAGCTTCAAAAGGTTCTGGTTTTACTCAATCCCAAAGGACTTTATTGTTGTCAGTTGAAAGGACTTCAAGCTGTAAGATTAATGTGACAAATGTGTGCTGTGCACCTAATCCCTAACAAAGAATCATCACGTTCAAGTTATTTAGGTTAGTCAGGCCTCTGCCCTGCTCTCCATCTGTGAAATCTTTCATAATTGGATACTTTTATGTCCTAAATAAACACGCATAGTTTTGACATATTAAAATTAAGTTCATATTGTTGACTTTTGGCCCTGGTTTTGAGCCCAGTTTTAGTACTAGTGTAAGTTTGGTCTAGTCTTGATTCAGTCCTGGTCTAGTCCTGATCTAGTCTTGGTTCAGTGCTGGTCTAGTCTTGGTCTAGTCCCAGTTTTGAGGTGTTGGTGCCCTGTGCCCCTTAACGTATGAATAATGAATAAAGTAGTGACACCAGACAAAGCCCATCTGGAGCAGAGCAGAACATAATACTGGGCCCTCCCTGAGTCTGTGACAGCTGTAGCCAAACTAGGCCTCAGATTAATATAAGTGACATATGGACACAACTTTAGGCTTAATCCTCAGTGTTCAGTCTCAAAATGATGACTCTTCACTTTTTAAATGACCTATATTCTCTTTGGCCTTTGGCATTTAGCTGTCATAATGGTTTCTTTGTCAAAAATATACCTGGAATTTTGTTTCATTCATGTACGTTTGTGTTGCTTTTGTATTTAGTTCGTCTCCCTCTACAAAGCTAACAACACTTCTAACTTGTGATGTCATTAGGTGGTATTCCAGGAAGTGCTTCTCTGTTTTTGCTACTTTACAATAATTCTATATACTATTTCTGTTGAAACTTGGAAACTTGTGGGATTTCCGTGTCAAGGTTTCCAAAAAATAGTTGAAATCCTGAAGAGATAAGACTTTAAAGCTGTGTTATGTAACTTGTATGCCACATTCTGATGGAGATGTTATTGCTTTGTCTAGAATGTTCCACAGTATGGCATTGAAGTGACCTTTGTAAGTGTTTTTATAGTTTAAAAAAATCAAGCATTCTCATCATCTATGTATACAGGAAATAATAATAATAAAACTACATTTTATTTATCAAGCACCTTTCTGGACACTCAAGGTCTCCTTACAACAACATAAACATGTTAAATACTATTAAAACATACAGTTAAAAGCCTATAGTTAAAGTGGGACCGTACTTTAATTGATTGAAAAGCATGAAATGTGTCTTAAAGTGGGACTTAAAGGGACAGTTCAGAATTTTGGACATAGGGCCTCATATCCTTGTAAGTCAGAGTGTTGGAGACATGTGGAGACACTTTTTAAAATAAATTCCATCCAGTCCTTGTATTTCCAAAAGTTGCTAGTGCTAGGCTAGTGCATATCAATGGCCATAGTTGGTCTGCCACTAAAAACAGTCTTACCCACTCCACAAAGCACTCAAAGTCAGTTATTACGCCAGACTGTTGATGTAAATGTCTGTGTTTGAAATAAAACTAACCTTGCATCGCATGAATCATCACATGTTGAGGGACTAATTTCTCATATATCAGTCCTCCACTGCAAACCTTTCTATCAAGAAGTACAACTCGCTGCTGCTGCTCAGACATAAATCCTTCAAATGCAAAGTTGGTTTTACTTCTAAAATTATTCGATCGACACAGACATTCACGTTGACGCTCACTAGGAAATGAGGCACTATGTCCAAAATTCGGAACTGTCCCTTTAATGCCTAAACACCGCACACAACCTGATTTCATATAGAGCTGCTGAACAGGGCAGTACCTGGAGGGGAGGATAAGGAATTGGTTGTGATCCTGCGATTGGGTGAACATGTATCTACACTTCAACTTCGTCCCTGCAGCCAGGTGCTACTAAACAGAAACCCCTGGCTGTAATTAGGACAGTCAGGCATGATGTTGCCTAGTACTTTTAAATGCACTAAAACCACCAAAAAAGGACTAAGTGTACACAATGATATTAAAGAAGCATATGTTTTTTAAGGAGACTGACTTAACTCACAATTGTTTCTCTTTGTCTGCTCTTGCAGTCGTCCGTCGCCCAGATGGACCTGAGATAAAGCCCGTGCTCCCTGCCCTCCTGCTTGTCTACCCCACCCCTCCTCCCCCCCTCCACCCTCTCTCCCTTCTGCCCCACTCTCTCCTTCCTCTTTACCCTCCTCCCCTCACCCGGCACGATGTCCGACGCGGGCTCCGAGGGTCTGGGGGCGCCCGCGGTGGTGGACTGCAGCCTGGAGATCGAGAGGAAGTACGACATCATCCCGGCCGTCATCTGCTCCATGTGCTGCCTGTTCGGGATCATCTACTGCTTCTTTGGTGAGGACCCGTGGGTGCTGCTCAGACACACTCAGACCTTGGTGTTATCACGTATTCAGGATGATGGAAAATAGAAAAAATATGTCAAATTTAGGCCTGTCACATTCTGTACAGTATTCTGTACAGTACTGTTAATGAACATGAGCTGTAATACATAAATGAAACACTTAATGAGTCAGAGAAGTGATTTATTCATCCTCCAACAATTCAAATGTTCAGAAAAGTTTTTGGTTTTCACGTGGAGGCTACCTGCTACCTGCTACCTGCTACCTGCTTGGTTTTTGTACATATGTTATTGCTTTGCCTGGAATATTCCACAGAATGCCATTATACTTTCAGTCAACCTTGTATTTATTCACTGACAAGTATTTTTATTGCTCAAAAATACCTTAAAAACATTAAGTGTGGTCGCTTCTCCACAGATCTGACCTATAAATTGGCCTGGCATCATTTAAGGTATATATAGGTACAAGAAAAAATAGTTCTTACTGTGAGCGGGGTTGCTTCTCTGTAGCTTCATCATTGCCTACATGGAGATAGTTCAGTTTAATGCCATACTGTGTAACATTGCAAGCAAAGCAATAACATCTCCATGGAAACAAGCAGGCGGGAAATCCTACTCCTGAAAAGTTAGAGTGCACCTTTGAGCCAACATGAGACACAGGAGATTTAGTTCTGCGCTGCGGACAGTACATTACCTAAATAATTCGAGTCTTTGTAATAGTGACAGTTGAAATCATGATGAATGTTGCAGGTCTGACCCTACGACTAGTTCACGATGACATAATCACATGGAGACAGAGGAGGTGTAAACTTCACTGGAGTTTAGTTTAACTTACAGCACAGAGACTGAAGACATCTGGAGCTGTGCAGGGGAATGAGCTCACAGTTTACTGATGTGTGATTGGTCAAACACAAACATGTGACTCATGAGTTTTAAAGTTGAGCCTTTGCCGTCAGAACAGCTTCAGCTCCTCTTGTGTCTGTTTATTTTCTCTTCCTGGGGACGTGCTGGACTGTAGCAAAACATGTAGAGTTAATTTGAATAAAAATCTATAGCATTCATACTTCGATTGGACGTAGGCTCACATGTTATCGCAAAGGGATGTTCACAACTGTCGGAAATGTCTTGCTGTAGTTTTGCGGAACTTCCGTCTCATGGTTTTCTGTGGCTAAATGTCTGCGGAAATGTCTTGCGTATTCTCCACCAGCTTCATAAATCTGATTGCCCCATCACCAAATCTTCAACCAACAAAGGATAAACATTCTGCCTTGAAGAATTTATCCTTAACTACCAAGGTAAGAAAGACGAAAGTTTAATGAACTACTGAGCAAAACGTCATGAAATCGATAATTAGTTTTGCTCAGTAGTAGTTAACTAATAGGTGAGACATTTCCACAGAGATTTTGCCATAGAAAAAGCATTATCCAGAAGTTCCACAAAACTACAACGGGGCACTTCCGGCCGATGTGAAAATCATATATTCACTGATCCATCTAACAACGCTGGATTCAGTTCAGGTTGAAATTTAAGATGTTTAGTCATTGTTGTGATGCCTTTTTGCAACTGGTGGGATATATGCAAAATTATAATATCTACATCATGGAATCACCAGTTGAGGCCCCGGGGAAGACCAGGACACGCTGGAGGGGAGGGGAACACCTTGGGATCCCCCCTGGAAGAGCTGGAGGAAGTGTGTGTGGAAAGGGAAGTTTGGGCCTCCCTGCTCAGACTGCTGCCTCTGCAATCCGGAGTGGAAGAAAATAATGCACGTGTGAATGAGGGTCACTGTTCTGTGTTCTGACATTTTGTACCCTGCAATTTTCTGGGAGCTATGTGAGTCTTCTACAGTAGTATCCCTTTCCCTCACCCCTCCTCACCTCTCCTCTCTCTGTGCAGGGTACCGGTGTTTCAAAGCCGTCATGTTCCTGTCAGGCCTGATCTTCGGCTCGGTCATCATCTTCCTCCTGTGCCATAAGGAGCACGTCCTGGACACTCAGCTGAGCGTGGAGGCCAGTGCAGGCATCGGCCTGGGCATCGGGCTGCTCTGTGGGCTCGTCACTATGATGGTGAGGAGCGTGGGCTTGTTCATGACCGGCCTTCTGCTCGGGCTGCTCCTCGCCCTCGCCGCCCTGCTGGTCACAGAGCAGTTCTACACCCCCACTACCGTCTGGGTGCCTCTGGGGGCGCTGTTGGGCTCGGGGATGTTGTTCGCGGTGCTCACTCTCCAGTGGCAGAAGGCATTCACCATGTTGTCCACGGCGGTGTTCGGAGCGGCCATCATGACGATCTGTGCGGATTACTTTGTGGAGATGTTGGTTCTGGGCACATACGTTTATGAGTGTCTGCGTCTGTCTCCCCGCACCCCGCTCTGCTGGTACAGCTGGGTGATCCTGGGCATGTGGCCTGCCCTCAGCCTCATCGGGGTCCTGGTGCAGTGGAAGCTCACAGACGACAGCTTCTCTCACACTGAAGGTCAGGGAATGCACTTAACACAAGAATTGAGCGAGTATGTCATTGAACAAAAGCAAGTTTTTCTTATTTCTCATATTATACATTATATCTCATAGATATAATTTGAATACATGCTACACTGCGTAAGTTTTCTAGTTTGCCACCTACTTGTGTCCATTATTTTATGCTTTTGTTGTGATTGTCGTTCTCCTTTTTTAAGTACAGCTTCTCAAACGGTGTAGATCACTAGTTCTTAACCCCTTTTGTCTAAATATAAACATATTTTAAAAAATCTCACAAGCTCATCATCTTGTGGCATCAGTCGTCCCATTCCCATTAAGGATGTATGTTTTTCAGGGTGTCTTTGGCCAATAAAATGCCTGTAATTAAATAAACCCTAGCTAGGTCTTATTATCATCAGAAAAGTTAGAAAGTGACCTTTTAAATGTGATTAAAATGTTCCTCTTTGTCTCCACAGTGGTGTTGAATCGCAGACAGAAGCGCGTTCAGCTCATGAGGATCCGAGAGAAAGATGCTAAAAAACACCAGCAGGGGGCAGCACAGGAGGGCACCTACCGCCGCAAAGCTACACCTGTCAAACGCTACGCAGGGGACCTCCTTGCTCCGGTCAGTACAAACACACAGACTGTCCAAACCCGTAAGAAGGCACTGTAGAGCAGAGGTTATTTAGTCCTGGTGCAGTCACCACTTTAGATGCACATAGTCAAAGTCTGTTAAAGATTTTGTCACTGTAATATTGAACCTGTTTCCTCCTGTCTCCCCAGAGTTACCTGCAGAGTCTGAGGGACAGGCAGATGGGCACTGGGACGTCTCTGAGCAGCATGGGCACAACCAACCACACCATGATCGACCTGGACTACGACACTGGCTCTACTGCCCCTCTCACAGCTACGACCCCTGTGGTCAGAGTGTGAACTGCACCTCCACCTGGTTCCCCCTCACCACTACTATCCCAGTGTTCAGAGCGTGAATTTGACCTCCAACCAACCCATAATCGACCTGGACTACAACAGTCTTCTGCACTTTCACCGCTACAACCTCTGTGGTGAGTGTATGAACTGCAGCTACACCATGATCGAGGTGGACTACGACACCAGCTCCACCGCCCTCCTCACAGCTACTCCCCCAGTGGTTAGAGTGTGAGCTGCACCTCCAAACCCAGACTGGATAGACTCCTGAATCTAACTTCTCATTCATTTAAATTTAAGAGTAGTAATGCAAAAGATCTTTGTTTTTTTCAATGGGAGAAGACTGCAGAATGACTTTGTTAAGAAAGGTCAAATAACCACTGATACAAGGACGTTTTGATGATAATTCAAAACTATTAAACTGAAATACACTCCTCCTAGTGGTTTCAGCTCCACAACGCACAACTATTTCTGTTCAATAATATTTTAGCTCAAAGAAGAACAGTTTTTTTTTTTAAATCTCCATTGAATAAGTATAGGAGCAAACTTGAGCTGAAGAGGGCCGTGCTCTGAAAAATTGTAATTGCTGCAATTTTTTAAACCACTACTTGAGTTATTCTGTGGTGGAAGTTTTGGTTGCTTTTTTTATACTAAATTCCCCTTTACATTTCGCAGTAAAGCACCAGATAGCGACAGTTTTCGTTACTCAAGTACAAATACCCGGGCACACAATTCAGTAAAAAAAAAAAGACATATAAAAACACTGCTTGAATTATTATTAATTATTGAAGTATTGTTATAAGTTCCCCTTTAAAAATGTACGTTTTTCACATTGATTCCAAGAGCTAAAGCGTCAAATATTGTGATCTTGGTAAAAAATGGTGCTGATTTCTGTTACCAGGTCGAGTTTTCTTGTATTTTTAACGTCCCTGGTCATTTTTATTTGTACATTTTTGTTTCCTCAAACCTGGGACTTGAACTCAAAACCTTTTGGAAGGACGTCAAAATAAATGTAAGGCTCTCTACTAATTTTTTTCCCATATATCTGAGCTAAATTTGCCTTACCCCAGTACAGATGTATTGTATAAGCAACTTTTGAGGTCAAAATAAGTGCTGTGTGCTGTCTGTGCTGTTGTCTGAGAATCAGGAAGTTAGCATGCTAATTGTTATTAGCATTAGCGTGACAGCAAAACTCCTCTCAGCAAAAAGGCAATATACGTTTTTTACTTTAAAGATGCCCTAGAAAACACCAGAAAGTTCAGCAGTGCATCTTTAAAATGCCCCACATTCAGGTGTAGCCTCTTGAGTTGCTTCAGAGTTTAACCACAACCTTAAAATAACAAGGGTCCTCCATTTCCTGTTAATATGTATTCATACAATACATAACCGTTGAGCCTTAAAGGTGAACTATGTAACTTTTCAGGTCCGCCATCTACTTGTCTCCATGGATACAGTCGCCTCATATGTTCCAGTATATCGATTCATCTTCTGTTTATTTAATTTACAGCTGTTTTTATTGCGAAAGAAATGCCTCGAAAGCAACAACATCTCCGTGGAGACGAGCAGACTGCATACCCTCCAGTAGAAAAGTTATGTAGTGCACTTTAGTTTTTTATTTGTGATATTGAGTTTGTCTTGAAAATCTCTTTGTTTGATGCTATTTTAAGTCTTATCGGTTTAACTGTGTGCTTGTCTTTCAAATACATGTGTGAATTTTGCATGTGAGTTACGTTTAGGCATAGATTTGTTCTTAAAAACGTAAAAATAGTAACAAAAATGAAGAGTTAGCCAGTACCAGTTGCAGTAGCGTGTGTGTTCTAAATATATTTTAATTTAATTTATGTAACAAGCAAGTACAAGATAGTGAGGGAGCATGTTTTTGTCTGTTTTTTGTAGATTTACTGTTATGTTTCTGATATTTTTAATTTACAGGAGCAGTGCACTTGTTGCCCAACTTTGTACATATGTGGATAGAAATTTCTAAAAAATAAAGTGTTTGATACAAATATTTCAGAGTGGACTTGGCTCTTGGAAAATTGAAGTGAATGCAAACTAAAACGCAATCAAAGAATCTGACTGTCTCGCAATGGTCCTTCATTTCTGCACTGACCTTGTGGAGTGTTTGCAGATCAGGATTTGAATAGTTATCAGAGTTAATTTTTTGACTAAAATTTACATCAAAATCACACTACTAGAGTTTTAACAGGTCAATCTTCCAAACAGGAAAGAACATAGTCATTTGTAACTTATGTCTCACATTATCACTGGAGAAGTGGGCTACACTGTTAAGTGTTTTAAGTGCTAAAAATGCAATGTTAAAAGTTTCCACAAAAAAGAATTGCCATGTTAGAACTAGGGATCTAACGATAGGTGAAATATTGTGTTATTATATTGTCAAACCACTACAAAAAGTTTGGCCAAAATGTAAGATATAAACACTTAACTCTATCAAAAAATGACTTAATGACTTAAAAGTAGTGAAATTATCTGTCCGAGCAAGATACTTTTACTTGACAAGTTATCTTAAAATAAACTAGCTCTAGATTGGAATCTCGCAGTCTCTGGTGAGTGTTCATGGGCTGGAAACAAGTTTATGGACGCTTAGTTTTAGATAAACACACTTAAAACCAGTTTATGGTTAGTGTTCATGGCCTGATAATAAGTTCTCAGATGCCAGATTCTAGATAAATACATAAAAAAATAACTTAACAACTACTTAAAACTAATTTATGATTAATATGAATTGTCTGATAATAAATTCAAAGATGTGTGTCTGTGTGTGTGTTGCAAGGGAAAACTATGTTAAATGGATTGTAGCTTTTAATTTAAGATTTTCTGACTAGTTGAATCATGAAAGAAATATATGTGACAATTTTTAAGATTATACAACCAATTCAGAACTAGTAAGTAGATAATAAATCTGAAAACAAGATGAATAACCTGATATAAGTTTTAAAATCTTAAATTTGCAGTGTAATACCATGGACCATCACAATATACCGAATTACAGGTCAGCTTAAATGAATAGTTTTGGTGCAGCAATTTCACCAATTCCTCCTAAACAATAGTTTTCAAGTTATCAGCTACCTTTTACCTTTTGTTCAGTAAAGATTGGTCATTCCAGGACTGAAATCATCCAAATGATTCAGGTGAAGGTGTATGGAGTTTAAAAACACAGTGGAGCACTTCCTTCCTGTATTACCATGTGACATCATAAGGTGGAACAGACAGTTTCCTGTTAGAGAGAAGAACTCAGCCTAAATATTCAGGGTTTGTGTGTTAAACATGTGGAAATGAAACAAAACAACTGGGTCTGTTTGTGGTGAGGAAACTGCATTATAACATAGTAGAATATGGGCCTTTAAACTTCTAGGAATGTTGGATGTAGTGATTTGAATTTTAACAGATTTTTCACATCATTAATAAACATCTGAAAAAGAAAAAAGTTGTATTTATATACAGTGCTTAACAAATTTATTAGAGCACCTGTCATGAAAACAAGAAAACATAAATAATTTTATAGGATATCAAAAAATTGTTCCAAATGAACTATTTCATTCTTATTCATTAAGAAAATTACCAATTGGAATAACAAAATAGTTCTTGTTGATAAATAAGAACCAAAAATGTGAATATTTTGTGTGATCCTTTGGCACAGATAACAGCTGTATTCTTGCTGCATTGTTTTCATGTAGTTTTGCAAAGTCTCTTTTGTTACTGAGTTCCAAATAGTTTCTAGCTGTTTCCAGAGACTTGCTTTGGATAAGACATTGGTTTCATTTTTGGAAAACATTCAACTTGAGCAACTGGCCCTTTGTCACCGGTTCTGTTCATTGTATTTATGGACAGAATTTCTAGGCGCAGTCAGGGGCCGGAGGGGGTCCAGTTCGGGGACCACAGGATCTCATCTCTGCTTTTTGCGGATGATGTTGTCCTGTCGGCTTCATCGAGCCAGGACCTGCAGCGTGCATTGGGGCGGTTTGCAGCCGAGTGTGAAGCGGCTGGGATGAGAATCAACTGTTCCAAATCCGAGGCCATGGTTCTCGACCAGAAAAAGGTGGTTTGCCCTCTCCGGGTGGGTGGGGAGTCTCTGCCTCAAGTGGAGGAGTTCAAGTATCTTGGGGTCTTGTTCACTGTGAGGGGAGGATGGAGCGTGAGATTGACAGGCGGATCGGTGCAGTGTCGGCAGTGATGCAGTCGCTGTATCGGACCGTTGTGGTGAAGAGGGAGCTGAGCCGAAAGGCAAAGCTCTCGATTTACCGGCCAATTTACGTTCCTACCCTCACCTATGGTCATGAGCTCTGGGTAATGACCGAAAGGACGAGATCGCTGAAATGAGTTTCCTCCACAGAGTGGCCGGGCGCTCCCTTAGAGATAGGATGAGGAGCTCGGTCACACGGGAGGAGCTTGGAGTAGAGCTGCTGCTCCTCCACGTTGAGAGGTGAAGTGGCTCGGGCATCTGTTCCTGATGCCTCCTGGACACCTCCCTCGGGAGGTGTTCCGGGCATGTCCCCGGGGAAGACCCAGGACACGCTGGAGGGACTATGTCTCTCGACTGGCCTGGGAACACCTCGGGGTCCGTCCGGAGGAGCTGGAGGAAGTGTCTGGGGTGAAGGAAATCTGGGAGTCCCTGCTTACGCTGCTGCCCTGTGACCCGGCCCCGGATAAGAGGAAGAAAATGGATGAATGGATAAACTTGAGCATTTATGGATAGCAGCTATTTTAGCATTAAAGATGTTGTTTTGATTAAAAGTTCTTGCATATACTGGTGGATTAACCATTATAGAAACATAAAAGATAATTCGGTAAACAGAAATACTGTTAAATTACGTATGGCAGCAGTGGCAAACACCTTATACTGGGTGGTCGTCTAATAAATTTGTTAAGCACTGTACATCTATTTGTATTCTGATCAAAAATTAAATAACTTGACACCAGTCCCAAACCTTTTCTATGTAACATTACTCACCTCAGGTCCCCCACAGCAGTGAAGTCATGGGTGCGATTTCCTCCTCGTTTCCATGGCGATATTTATGTCAACAAACAGAGCCTGGCTTATGTCGTAATACTGCATATTTTTGTATCGGTTTAGCCTCAAGTGTTCACAGGTTTACTCCATCATAACCACAGAACGTGCAGCCATAGGAAAATGTGATGGATGCAAATGTCTAGTCAGATTAGCTCGGCCGTCCTTTACACTACGCAATTCACTTCTATGGTTAATTTAGTTTAAACAATACTGGGGGAGTTCAGATGTCTTTTCCACTGCTACCAATTGAATTTGACGTGTGGTATGCAAACTTCAAAGTCACGTGCAGTCTAGTCCTGGTTTAGTCCTGTGTTTTTCCTGTTTGAAAGATGGGTTGGTTTTGATTTGGTCCTGGGTTAGTGTTGGTTTACAACTGGTGTAGTCCTGGTGTGGTCCTGATGTGGTCCTGATGTGGTCCTTGGGTAGTCCTGATGTGGTCCTGGTGTGGTCCTGGGGTAGTCCTGGTGTGGTCCTGGTGTGGTCCTGGTGTGGTCCTGATGTGGTCCTGGGGTAGTCCTGGTGTGGTCCTGGTGTAGTCATGGTGTAGTCCTAGTGTGTTCCTGGTGTGGTCCTGGTGTAGTCCTTGGGTAGTCCTGATGTGGTCCTGATGTGGTCCTTGGGTAGTCCTGATGTGGTCCTGGTGTGGTCCTGGGGTAGTCCTGATGTGGTCCTGGTGTGGTCCTGGGGTAGTCCTGGTGTGGTCCTGGGGTGGTACTGGGGTAGTCCTGGTGTGGTCCTGGTGTAGTCATGGTGTAGTCCTAGTGTGTTCCTGGTGTGGTCCTGGTGTAGTCTGGGTTTAGTCCTGTTCTAATCCTGGTTTAGGTCTGGTTTAACCCTTGTTACATTCTGTGCTTTAGTCCTGGTTTAGTCCTGGTTTAGTCCTGGTTTAGTCCTGGTTTAGTCCTGGTTTAGTCCTGGTTTAGTCCTGGTTTAGTGCTGGTCTAGTCCTTGTTGAGTCATTCAGTGTCATTCTGGTTTATTCTTGATATAGTCCTGATCTGATTTAGTCCGGGTTTAGTCTTGGTGTAGTCCTGGTTTAGTTTTGGTTTAGTTCTGGCGTAGCCCTTTTTACATTCTGTGGTTTAGTGCTGGTTTAGTCCTTGTTGAGGCCTACACTGTCATTCTGATTTATTCCTGCTATAGTCCTGATTAGTCTTGGGTTAGTCCTGGTTTAGTTCTGGTTTAGTCCTGGTTTAACCTTTGTTACATTTTGTGGTTTAGTCCTGGTTTAGCCCTTGTTGAGTCATGAGGTGTCATCCTGGTTTAGTTTTGATGTAGTCCTGCTTTAGTCCTGTTTTAGTCCTGGTTAATTGTTCTAGTCCTGGTTTGGTCCTGATGTAGTCTTGCTT
Organism: Odontamblyopus lacepedii; assembly: GCA_034769755.1. NCBI lineage: Eukaryota > Metazoa > Chordata > Actinopteri > Gobiiformes > Gobiidae > Odontamblyopus > Odontamblyopus lacepedii. Next base: position 12,266,761 of record CM068346.1, on the reverse strand, counting down.
TAGTCCTGGTTAATCTTGGTTTACAGTTGGTTTAGTCCTGCTTTAATCATGTCTTTCGTGCTTTTGTGCCTAGTTTTTTAGGCCTTCTGTAGCAAGTGGAGTTGTTCTAGTCCTGGTTTAGTCCTGATGTAGTCCTGATTTAGTTCTGGTTTTAGTCCAAGTGTGAATGCAACCTTTTTAGTGAATGCTTTACCAGATGTATGGAAAAGTGAATCATATCTTTATTGTTTGGGTGGAACATTAGTTTGTCAACTTCTATGTAACTTTCCCTTTAAGGCAGTCCATTACATTTTACCAAAGGAATCAGCACATAATTAAAGACACGTGTCACTGAAGAGAAACACGCTATTTTAGATCATTTCACAAACAAAATACAAAACAATAGATCAACATTTGCCCAGCATTTGGAAGTGAAGTAAGGTCAAGTAACATCTGCTTTTTCATTTGAAGTTACAGGAATTTAAAGGACAAAATCTTAAATAATGAACATAAAAATCTGCAAAATCAAACGTTGGTCCACATAAATGAGAAAAATGCCATCTCATCTGAAGGGGCGGTGTAAGAAAAAGCAAATGTTTAAATCATTTCATATTGTCGATATAAAGATTTAGTAAATTCTACTGTAGACTTACAGTACGGAAGAATAACCAACACCTTTACTCAAGTAAGAGTACTGTTACACTGTACAATATATTACAACTCTAACAAGTACAAATTCTTTAAAAGTAACTCAAGTAAATTGCTGACTGTACTCTACCCTCTCTTTACCCGGACATGTGAGGTACACCAATTTTAAAGCAAAATGCAAATGATGTTTGTCACTCATTAACCACTGAGACCTGTTCATACACGTCCAAACTGAGCTTTATCCTTATGCAAAACAAAACTAAACATGATTAGAATTTGTACTTCTCGACATTCATGTTTGTCCTGTTGTAGTTCTGCTTTAGTCCTGATTTAGCTCTTGTTACATTCTGTGGTTTAGTCTTGGTATAGTCCTGATTTAGTCCTGGTGTAGTCCTGGTTTAGTTTTGGAGTAGTCCTGGTTTAGTTCTGGTTAAGTCTTAGTTTAACCTTTATTACATTCTGTGGTTTAGTCCTCACCTAATCCTGGTAAGGTTCTGGTTTACAGTTGGTTTTGTCCTGGTTTTATCATGACTTCGTGCAGTTGTACCTAGTTCTGTGCTGTAGAAAATGGGGTTGTTCTAGTCCTGGTTTAGTCCTGGTTTAGTCCTGGTTTAGTCCTGATATAGTCCTGATATAGTCCTGATATAGTCCTGATTTAGTTCTGGTTTTAGTCCAAGGGTGAACACAGCCTTTTTAGTGAACGCTTTACCAGATGTATGGAAAAGTGAATCATATCTTTATTGTTTAGGTGGGACATGATTTTGTCATGATTTTATCAACTTTCAAGGAATCAGCACACATAATTAAAGACACGTGTCACTGAAGAAATTAACTATTGAGACTTCTTCAAACGTGTTCAAACTGAGCCTTATGCCTATGCAGATTAGATTAAGCATTTTTATAATTTGTATTTCCTGACATTCATGTTTGCTGGTTTTTTAAATGCCATTGCAAAGAAACAGGCACCAAATAGGAGTAGATGTCCAAAAGTGTTGATCAAATTTCAAAGTAATTCAATGAGGTTAATTTGGTCTTCCAATAATTCATTCTAGCAAATTTTTTGGGTCTGAAGAGGTCCTAAAAAAAAAAAAAAAAAAAGACCCAGGACACGCTGTAGGGACTATGTCTCTCAGCTGGCCTGGGAACGACTTGGGGTCCCCCCAGAGGAGCTGGAGGAAGTGTCCAGGGTGAAGGAAGTCTGGGAGTCCCTGCTTAGACTGCTGCCTCCGCAAACCGGCAACCCTGGATGGAATTTTTTCCCCCTAAATTTAGTTTGTTTTTCTACCTGTTTCAATCACTCAGTCTTTCTCTTTCTTTATTGAGAGGACAATAAACCAAGACGAGGGGGCCTTTTTACTCTCACACACCTGGGATATTCTTGGACTGTTTCCACTATTAGAAAGTCTCAAAACCTGTGTGTATCAGCTGAGTAAACACAAATAAAAATATAAGAAAAAACCTTTATTTAGTTGAAATCTCTAATGTGACGTCATCAGTACGGAACTTTCTAAAACAGAACTCTACTTCCTATAATTGTCAACATATTCTTAAACTTTTCTTCACAGATTGCTTCTTGACTGTTGTAAAATTAGCACTGATATTTCCAACAGGTATTATAGAATCATCAAAATCTTCCATACACACTTTAACCATTACGCTACAGCCCGATAAATGTGGAAGGATAGTGCTGACATAAACTAACCAAGCAGCCCTTTTAGACTAGCCCAGGGCTTTTCTCTTCATCCTCTGAAGACTGACTCAAGCCACACATCTCCACTGCTAATTTAAACTTTCATTTTAAACAAAAACACATGAGCTCAGTTGTACCTAATATGTCCACCAAATGCATGTCCAGGCAAGTCCCTTTGGTCACTGCTGCTTTTGTGGTTTGTGTCTTGTCCTATTGCCACTCCATAAAACAGTGAATAGCACCCTCATGTGGTGAAGGTCTAGCAGCGCATCCACCTCTCTCTTTTACTGAGTGGATATCCTCGGTCCACTCGCAGCATTTCGTTCACTCGCCAGTAGGAGTCGCCCTTGAAGAAGAAGATTTTGCCGTTGGTCCACGTGAAGGCTGCGTCAGGGTTGGACGGGACTCCGGAGATGAGCATGGACAGAAGTTTGGGGTACATGGTCATGTCGTTGTATTTCAGCTCGTCCCACTGCCAGTGATTAGAACCCTGGAGAAAATACTTGAATTACTTGGAGGGTAGTAGTAGTAGTAGTTGTCACTCTGTAGTAGTGGTAGTAGTAGTTATAATTGTAGTAGTACTAATAGTAGCAGTAGTAATAGTAATAGTACTAGCTGTAGTAGTAGTAGTAGTAATAGTAGTAGTAGTATTAGCAGTTGTAATTGTAGTAGTAGTAGTAGTAGTAGTAGTAGTAGTAGTAGTAGCTGTTGTAGTAATAATAGTAGTAGTAATAGTAGCAGTTGTAATTGTAGTAATAGTAGTAATAGTAGTAGTAGTAGTAGTAGTAGTAGCGATAGTAATAGTATTAGTTGTAGTAGTAATAGCAGTAGCAGTTGTAATTGTAGTATAATAGCAGTAATGGTAGCAGTAGCGGTAGTAGTAGTAATAGTACTAGTTGTAGTAGTAGTAGTAGTACTAGTAGTAGTAGTAATAGTCGTAGTAGCAGTTGTAGTAATAATAGTGGTAGTAGTGTACTGTGTTAATGTATCATTAAGTGCTCATAAAGTTGAACTGGATAGTAGTAGTAGAAGCAGTAGTTCTATAGTAGTAATTTGATCACATTTGAAATACTTTTACTTTTGTGATTATTACCAATAGTAAAACATTGACCTTATGTTCTCTCATAATCCTGTCTTTAGTCCTATTGGTCATATGACACATTTCTTACCTTGATAAATACGAGTTTCTTGTTCCTCTCGAGGTAAAGCGCAGCGTCGATGTTGGCAGGGATCTTCTTCACTGGTTTGGGGTACCCATAATCCAACAGGAAGTTTGTGTATCTCCAAACTGTATTACCTGTAATGAAAAAATAACATGCATCGAAATAGTCCAGTGGTCCCCAAACTGTGGTACACGCACTGCTGATGGTTTGCAAGCTTCTTTTGGGAGACATCTTTTCAATTTTATGATGTTATTTTCTGATCTATGTTATTATTATGGAGTTGTGTTTTGTTTCATTCACCCTGCACATTTAAGCTGACTTCTTCCCTTAAACGGAAAACACTCTGTTCCACCTTGTGATGTGATAATACAGGAAGTGCTCCCCTGTGTTTTTAAACTCCACACACCTTCACTAGAATAATTTGGATTTCAGACTTGGAATTGCCCATCTCTACTGAACAAAAAATAAAATGAGCTGCTAATTTGAAAACTATCGCCTCATGACATCACAAGGTGGAACAGAGCATTTTGAGTTTTGGAGAGATATAGACAATAGTGATGATGCAGGATTACTCAAACATGTGTAATTGAAACAAAACAGTCTGGAATGTTTTTGAGGAGGTAACAACATTATAAATCATGGGGGGAAATGTCAGAACAGGTGAGTTTTTAGTGATTTTAAGTGCTGCAGTGAGTCCAAGTTCTTGATGGGTTGTGAGAGTGAGTTCCCGGAGTGAGGAGGTGCTATGTTCTGAGGAGAGGATTGAGGAGGTGTCTTTGGTCTGATGACCGGAGTGAGAAGGTGTTTTGGTCTGACAAGAGCAGTGAGAACGTCTTTTTGTCTGATGAGAGGAGTGAGAAGTTGTTTTGGTCTGATGAGAGGAGTGAGAAGTTGTTTTGGTCTGATGAGAGGAGTGAGAAGTTGTTTTGGTCTGATGAGAGGAGTGAGAAAGTGTTTTGGTCTGATGAGAGGAGTGAGAAGGTGTTTTGGTCTGATGAGAGGAGTGAGAAGGTGTTTTGGTCTGATGAGAGGAGTGAGGAGGTGTTTTGGTCTGATGAGAGGAGTGAGAAGGTGTTTTGGTCTGATGAGAGGAGTGAGGAGGTGTTGTGGTCTGATGAGAGGAGTGAGGAGGTGTTGTGGTCTGATGAGAGGAGTGAGAAAGTGTTTTGGTCTGATGAGAGGAGTGAGAAGGTGTTTTGGTCTGATGAGAGGAGTGAGGAGGTGTTTTGGTCTGATGAGAGGAGTGAGAAGGTGTTTTGGTCTGATGAGAGGAGTGAGGAGGTGTTGTGGTCTGATGAGAGGAGTGAGGAGGTGTTGTGGTCTGATGAGAGGAGTGAGAAAGTGTTTTGGTCTGATGAGAGGAGTGAGAAGGTGTTTTGGTCTGATGAGAGGAGTGAGAAGGTGTTTTGGTCTGATGAGAGGAGTAAGGAGGTGTTTTGGTCTGATGAGAGGAGTGAGGAGGTGTTGTGGTCTGATGAGAGGAGTGAGGAGGTGTTTTGGTCTGATGAGAGGAGTGAGGAGGTGTTTTGGTCTGATGAGAGGAGTGAGGAGGTGTTGTGGTCTGATGAGAGGAGTGAGGAGGTGTTTTGGTCTGATGAGAGGAGTGAGGAGGTGTTTTGGTCTGATGAGAGGAGTGAGGAGGTGTTTTGGTCTGATGAGAGGAGTAAGGAGGTGTTTTGGTCTGATGAGAGGAGTGAGGAGGTGTTGTGGTCTGATGAGAGGAGTGAGGAGGTGTTTGCAGTATTATATGGGGAGCCAATGGAATTGCTTTAGGACATGGGAGATGTGGTCTCTGGAGCGGATGTGAGGCGAGCGGCAGGGTTCTTGGAGTTTTAAAATAAAATTCTTGCCTTTCCTTTTTCACCAATAACTCACAAAAAAATGAAAATGGAGCTCAAATGACTGCTTGCTGCTCAGGGCTTCTGTAAAAGTCTCAAAAGCAAGGCTACCAATCTTTTGCCACCAGCCCTTCTGCCAACCACTAGACACTCACGTACACACTGCGTTCACACAGGCAAGGCAGGTCTTGCCCAAGAACACAACAACAGTTTGCATTGTTTTGGAGCAAGTGAGCACACTAACCTCGGAGCCACTGTCATCTCAGCCCAGCATGACCAATACCAAACAATCGAATATATGCTAGAGATGTAAAGACACTCACCTTTAAAGAAGTAGGTCTTGTTGGTTCTTTGCGAGTGCACGGCTGCGTTCAGGCTTCCTGGCAGCTCCTTCCACAGACGGTCAATCCTGATGGGAACGTTGTGTCCGAAATCAGAGACGGTCCAGACATAATCTCCGCTGAATGCAAAAGTCTTCCTCCACGGACCTGAGGGAAGGAAGAAATGTTTAGTGCCATTCTGTGGGACATTCCATCTAAAGCAATAGTTTGTCCATGTAGAGAAGCAGGTGGCAGACTCTCGAAAAGTTACATAGTGCTAGTTGTAAACAAACCAGATTACGTCTTCACTCTTGTGTTGTAATGTTGCCGTGAGTTACCGAGCATAATGGCGTCCAGTCTGGCTGTGCAGGGGTCAGGGGCACGGCCGGAGCTCGGGGTGGGGACAGAGATTGGTGGAGGAGTGGGGCTGGACAGTGAACTGGAGATCCTCTTACCTGGAACACAAATGCTTTGATTATTATCACCAGTGTTTTGTGTTGTGTGTTGTGTTAAACTGTCAGATCACAGTCACTTGGGACTTGTGACCTGGCACAAACTACAGTCATGAATGATCAAACTTTTTCTAAGTACAGAACAGATCCAATGTACAGAGTACAGCAAGTGATCGTTTTCAGCTCCCGTCCCAAGCTGGTCTTTTGTACTGTACATGTGGTCAGGGTCTGATTTACATTTGTGATCTGACCTGGAGAGAACTCCTCTCACTGAAAAAGACTAATCCTGCTGAACTTGGTCTTAGAACCAAAGGTTTGAGTCCCCTCATTGTTGACATTGACATGGTAAACATACCGATTGCTGCTTGCAAGACAATGACAAGCTCTTGAGCAAGGCACTAACAGGCTCTTGAAGAAGGCAAACAACCCTATGTGTAGTTTACTACACACAAAACAATATTAACAGTTCATTTTATCAGACCTGAATGCAGGCCTTTTGAGCAAGATACTTAGATAAAATCCCTTTAAAAAGCCACCACCTCTGACCTTCCTATGAAACAATCCCACTCACTGACTGATCCTCAGTGACTTTTATTACATCCTGGTTATAGTTGCCATTTTGAGTCTTAAGTTGTTTGCATGACCAGCCGCTGTGTGGCACTGTATTTCCTCTTTAGTCTGTCCAGGTGTGCCCACATGTGCCTATTTAAGGGCTCAGTGCCACACTGCAAATTTCTCTGATCTAGATTTAAAAACTTATATCAGGTTATTCATCTTGTTTTCAGATTTATTATCAATTTACTAGTTCTGAACTGGTTGTATAATCTTAAAAATGGTCACATATATTTCTTCCATGACTCAACTAGTCAGAAAATCTTAAATTTGGGCAATAAATGTTAAATAAAGCTACAATCCATTTACCATAGTTTCTCCTGCAACCCTAGTTTCTCCTGTTTTTAGATTCAGTGATACAGATTTGCTTGATACTCGAGTATGTTTATCTCAAACTTAGCGTCTATAAACTTATTTCCAACCCAAGAACACTTACCAGAGGCTGCTTCATTCCAGTCTAGAGGTAGTTTATTTTAAGATAACTTGTCAAGTAAAATTATCTTGCTGCATGGACAGATAATATCACTACTTTTAAGTGATTTTCTGATAGTGTTTATAGCTTACATTTTGGCCAAACCTTTTTGCAGTGCTGAGCTGAGGCATTCAGCTTTTGACTGTGGTTGTAGTGCTGGTGTGGAAAATGGAGACAGGTGCCAATGAAAGGATTCTTCACTACATGAGTACTGGGCTCACATTCTAACACCTTTAAACTCTGTTAGTCTAGAAGCTGGTGGCAACGGGCCATTGGTCGCTACACTGGTAGATTTTCTTGTCTAGTTGTTGCCATAAAACACATAATTCTTTTCATTATTATGACTAAACCCTAAAACCATTATTAGGACTAAGTTCCAGCATAAACAGCCGTACCGTACAGAGCCTGGATGCCTCTAATGTCGTCTTGGTGCAGTTTAAAGTTGAACCTGTATCCGGCGTACACGGGGGCCATGAGGGCACTTCTGTACTGAGAGTGAGCCAGACCCAGAGCGTGGCCCACCTCATGAGCCGCCACGATCCGAAGGTTTGTGCCGTAGTACGAGCCCTCGGTCCAACGCTCATCTTCATCAAAATGCACCACGCCAGACTCTGGGGCCTCTGCGTGAGCCAAGACGTGACCTACAGAAGAGAGGAGGAGGAGGGCGAGGCAAGTTCAGAAGAGTATTTTATACCAGAAACAAGTATTCAGCTCTACAAAAATATAATCTTGATATTTCAAGGGGGGTGGTGGCTTCATCTAGGTGTCTGTATGAAAATGCATAATGTGGAAAATTCTAGGCAAAGTTAGAACATCTCCATGGAGACACAGAGGTGGCCCCTCAGTAAAGTCACAGGGTGCATTTCTGGCCAATAAAAGTAAATAAACTTGTGGTCTTTGTGGAAAATGAGTCTAGTCCTATGATGGGGAGAGGAACTTGGAGTAGACTCACTGCTCCTCCACTTGGACATGAGCCAAATTAACTGGTCCTCCTGGTAACAGAATTACTGAAACAAGGGGAACTTTTTATTTATTGTTGATTCAAGTTCATATTTGATGACAAGTCCACAGACCTGGTCCGTCGAAGGGCACGGGGCAGAGAGCGTCGTTCTTGTGGAAGGAGATCTTGATGTCTGCAGGTCCAAACTCCACCTCTCTGAAGTTCAGCGCCGCCACGTCACTCCAGTATTTGAAGGCCGCACGCAGAGCTGTGCGCACCTCCGCCTTCGGCATGTCTGGAGTCCAGGTCATGATCTTGTACGTCAGGGAACGCTTCCTCCAACGACCTGAAGGGGGAGCAAGAAGAGGGAGAGAGAGGGGTGTGAGGTGGGCTGTTGTTTCCTTCTACTAGACAAAAAAAGAAACTAAAAGGACATATCTAAGATATGGTCTTGAACAATTAAATCTGCAAGCGGCATTGAATGGTCCTTGTGGGTCGTGCTAATGGATTGTTACTTATTGTTGCCAGTAGTTCATTGTGAGTCTGAGCAAAGTATGTGAGCATCATGTACATTATATGTACCTATATATTTTGTGTGTGTGTGTGTGTGTGTGTTAACAGTCATAAGCTCCTGCATTCTCAGTGAATGGTATGACATGAGAACAAGATCATGTCTAATTTGCTGTATTGAAGGTATAAAAGTTAGTAACCCACTAGTAATATTAGCAATATTTTCATCTACAGCGGGTGATGTCTGCACTTAAGCCTTTAATGTTACTGTTGTTGTGTGTGAGTGCCAAAAGTAACTTTACAGGCACATTTGAGCACATTTCATTTTCATTGTTTCCAGTCTCTCCCCCCTCTCTCTCTACAGTGCAGATATGTGGGACTCACCCATGACCCTGTACTTGTGCTGTTTCTTGTTGAATGGGTCTTGAATGCCACAGCGCGGACTCCTCATCACCTCCAGAGTCTGTTCATCCAGTTCTCCAGTAGGGGGCAGCTCATTCGCCCTCTGAAACACCCTGAACACAACAATCTGTGAATGGACCTGCCTAAAATGTACATAATAACACAGTGTGTATTGTCTGGCTTTACTTGAGAGCTTCGATGATATCCTCCAGGTTGTTGGGGTCAGGTGAATCTTCCATGTAGCCAAACTTATTCAGATAAGCCTGGAGAAGAAAACAAGGATCAATTTAGCTTTAATATCTGTAAATTACAAAGTAAATGAAGTGGTTCTACTGAATGGTAAGACTGTGCTATTTGTAGTTGCATGAAATATATACTTTTCATGTTTTTATATTTTTAATTATCACTTTGATTTAGGGATGCACAATACAATACAATACTGGTATCGGGTATCTGTGCTCATAGTGACATTTTTCATGGGTTAGATATCTGTTGATTAATATCCTATTTTAGTCAATCTACTTCTGTAATCTTGTATTTTTCAAAGCTGTTCTGTAGTTACTTTAAGTCATGATTTCTAATACTTTAAATGATAAATAACAGTTACAAAACACATTTGGATCATTTTTACTATACACCATTTGTGTTTAAAGGAAATATATATTTTAGTTTCTGCCCTATATAGTATCGGTTGATATCAGGTATTGGTATACTTAAAGCCAAAGTATCGACATCAGTATCATAAATGAAAGAGCTGGATCGGTGCATCCCTTTTCAGTGGGATAATAGTGTTTCTCTACTGTTTCCTCCTGTATAAAATACTCAATAAAGTGGTTCTGTGAAAAAAAATACAGGAAGTAATGCTGAGCTCTAAAACACACTGGTGAGGGAAGGAATAAAGATTGTTGTGTGAGCAGAGGGTCCCTCCTCCTTCCTCTTACAGTACTGTAAAAGCATGCAGGTTTTGACTGTCCAAGATAGAATCCAGATTCCACATTTGTCAAGTTAAAACTTGTAGTGCCCATATTAAAATCTGAAATATGTTTTCATTCTATTGTGCAACCCTGTTTTTCATTCAATTTCATGTCTTTTTATTGCTCAAAAATAGCTTGAAAAATATGGATTCTTTCAGTGAGCGTGGACGCCTTTCCACAGATCTGACCCGGTAGCATGCAAGCAGGTGATGAGAACTTACAGAGAACACCTTTAACACATAAACAGTAAAACCACCACACCATACCTTTGCTTCCTCCAACTCCGTCCATAGAACCACAGCAGAGAAAGTCCCAGATACTCCAAGCAGCAGAACCAGACCCAGGAATCTAGAAGGACCCATGTTTTTAGCTCCTCTCTTCTGCCTCTCCTTCAATCTCTTGTGGTCTCCTCTCTTTTCTCCTCTCCTGCTGTGGGACTCCCCTCTCTTCTTCTCTCCTCTCCCTCTGCAGACTGTTTGTTCGCACAGATCGGGGCCAGTTTAAACCTCACAGTCGTGACTCAGAGATGACCCATGTGTGAAGAATGAGCTTACAACACACAACAGCACAGGCCAAAACCTCTGCACCATACAGCTGTTCAGAAGGCCTGTTTATGACACCAGTAAAACCAAGGGGGATTTTCAAGTAATCAAACAGTAGTAGTAGTGGTAAATTACTAATTATTAATTACTAAAGCTGGCCAGACAGGACCAAACTGTATGAAAACTAGTAAAAGTATACAATATTTTGAAGTACTATTAATAGTAGGAGCAGCAGTAGAGATAGGTTAAAGTAAACTTCATTCTCTGCATTTGACCCATCTTTCAGTACTGCTGGGGCAACCTGTCAAAAGCAGAGGACCCAGCTGATCTTTGCTGGTCTTGGTCAGAACTAACTTGGCTGAAGGATTTGACCTATAGTTAGAGTTTTTGGTGGTTGGTAATAAAATTGTGAAACAAGTGCGTAAATAAGGGAATTTGTTCTGCACTCGGCTCGTTCATGACTAAAATGTGTCAGTATAGTCACTTTTTCTCTGCTTTGGTCATTTTTAATCAGCTTTTCTGTATTTTACCTAAATAAATGTCAATTTATGCCTCTCTTTACTGTTAGCAGGGATCAAATTGGTTAAAAATAGGGACATTTCTTGTATAGAACTGGGACAAATGACTGGTTTTGGATAAATCTGCTGGGACAGGGGACACAGGCCTCAAAACTGGGACTGTCCCGGGTAAATAGGGACATCTGGTCACCCTATATATAGTGCATGTTTTCAGTAGTAGTAGTAGTTGTAGGAATAGCAGGAGTCAGGAAGAACAGAATTACAGTTGTCAGTGGAGCAGTAATGGCATCAAAGTAGTAGAAGTAGTACCTCAGGCAATAGCTGGCAGTCTCAGGAGCAAGTAATAATAATCCAGTAGCTGGAGTGAAACCATACAGATGTTCAGATGGAAGCAACTTTTATGAGAAGCAGTAAAAATAGAAGTAATTGTAGTAGTAGTAGTTGTTGTTGTTGTATTAATAGTAGCCATAGCAGGTGTGTCTTTAGTGGATGCAAAAATAGCTGCTTCAGTGATAAACTAAACTACTAATACACCAAATACTTTTACTATTACTATTACTACTACTGTTAAAATTGCACATTGCACACAAAATTGCACATTGCACACAAAATTGAGATAAATGTTTACATAGTTACTTTCCATGATCGGTACTGAGAGGAGCTGTACAGTGACACTCAGCTGTGACTGACATAAAAATACTTCTACTGCTTCTACTGCTGCTACTACTACCACTACTACTGATACTGCCACTACTCCTACTACTACGCCTACTATTACTACTGCTACTATTACTACTACTACCACCACTAATATTACTAATATCTACTAATGCTTCTGCTACTTCTACTGTTACTACTACTACTACTGCTACTACTATTACTACTACTACTACTACTACTACTACTGCTGCTACTACCACTGTTGGTACTACTGGTGCTGCTACTACTATTACTACTACCACTACTACTGCTACTTCTACTACTAATGCTACTACTACTACTACTACTACTACTGCTGCTACCACTGCTGCTACTGCTACTAATGTTACTACTACTACCACCACTACTGCTATTTCTACTAAGGCTACTGCTACTTCTACTGTTACTACTATTACTACTACTACTACTACTACTACTACTACTACTACTACTACTACTACTACTACTACTACTACTACTACTACTTCTATTGCTACTACTACTACTACTACCCCTGCTGCTACTACTACTATTGCTATGTTGCTAGTTTTTGGAGTATATGTAGTTACTTTCCATCATCTTACAGAGAGTGTACACTGACACCGGGTTGTGACAGAGATAAAGCGAGTGTACAGAGGCGGACTGTGTGTTTGTGCGGATCGGACAGAAATAACCGAAACCACAGCTCACACCCGGCCTCCAGATTCCCCTGTTCACCCACGCGCCAGCAAACTTCAATGGGCTCAGATGCACTCATGTCTGCACGGGGAGTCTATCAAATGAACCAGATGCCCTTCCTACAAACAGATAAAAATGTATTGGAAGTGAAGTGTTTTGCTCATGGACACAACCAACGCGGCGGCACGGTGGCTGAGTGGCAACACTCAGGCCTCACAGCAAGAAGGTTGCGGGTTCGATCCCCGGGTCGCCCGGGCTTTTCTGTGTGAAGTTTGCATGTTCCTCCCCGTGTCTGAATGGGTTTTCTCCGGGTGCTCCGGTTTCCCCCATCAACCTAAAACATGCAGCACCCCTATGAACTAACATCAAGGACCATAATGTCCACCCTCCTGTGGGCTCACCACCTGCAGATGGGTTCATAGGGGGGGTCAGGTGCTATGAGGATTGGGCAGTAAACTGCCCCCGCGACCCAGCCAGATTAAGCGGGAGAAGATGGATGGATGGACAACCAATGCTAAAAATGGCAATTCAATGAGTTAATTAGAGATTTACGCAGAAAAATATGTACAAGTCTTTACTAATTTCCAATTCAAATAATTTAAAAGGTACCCTGCGTAACCTTTCTGGTGGTATCTCCATGGAAACAGGCTGCAAGTGACACCATCAGGCCAAGTTACAGGTCAGATCTGTGGAAAGGTATTTTGTTACCAATTAAACAGCTGTAATTGAATAAATGCTGTGCTAGAGACAGGTAGACAGGTAGCTGACACATTATTCATTCAGTCATTTGCATATAAATAAGGAGGTTGTGGGTTCGACTCCTGATCTACCTGGAGTGTGCATTTCCTCTGTGTTACTGTAGCAGAGTGGTTATCCTGTCTCGTAAGGAGGTTATGGGTTAGATTCCTCTTTTGCCCACTCAGAAATGGCAGGATGGACCCCGATAGAGAACCCACATCTGCTCTCAACATGTGCCGATGAGCAAAGAATTATGGGTAGCAGATGTTTTTAAAGACGCTGCTCTTAAACTCACGGTTTGTGTAAAGGCTTCTTGTATTTTCCAATAGCAGAACAAAAGTGTGATTGAACTTCTGTATTTAAACCTACTCTATGAAAGTGAGTCTCTTGCACTAGCTTAAAGGTGCACTGTGTAACTTTTCCGCTGGGGGATCTTGTCTCCATGGAGATGTTATTGCTTTACCCGGAATGTTACACAATATGGATGGATGGATGGATGCATTTGATTATATGGCATAAAAATAACTAAAAACAATAATTCTAACAGTAAGCAGGGCTGCATCTCCACAGATCTGACCTGGAGAAATCATCTGCTTGTGTCCATAGCGATACACAGGGTGTCCCTGAAAATATGACATCATTTCACAGGTCAATAATAATAATAATAATAATAATAATAATAAAAATAAATTTTATTTATAATGCACTTTACATTTGACAACAAATCTCAAAGTGCTACAGTGCAAAAAGACTTTAAAAACAGAAGACAATTAAAAATCAATTTAAAAGCAATAAAACAATAGCAGGTATTAGCTGTAGGCCAGGGTAAAAAGGTAGGTCTTTAGTCCTTTTTTAAAAGCATCCACCGTCTGTGGAGCCCTGAGGTGGTCTGGGAGGGCGTTCCACAGACGGGGAGCAGCCACTGAGAAGGCCCTGTCGCCCATGGTCTTGAGCCGTGTCCTGGGCATGACCAGACGGTGCTGTTGGCCTGACCGGGTCTTAGTGGAGGTGTGTGGTGTGAGCAGTTCAGTGAGGTAAGTGGGAGCCGCACCGTGGAGACAGTGATGGGTGTGCAAGAGGACTTTGTATTGAATACGGAAGTGGATGGGGAGCCAGTGCAGGGAGTGAAGAATAGGGGTGATGTGCTTGTGTTTACGCACCCTCATCAGGACCCTGGCAGCGCTGTTTTGGACATACTGGAGCTTTTGGATGCTCCTGCCAGGGATCCCGATGAGGAGTGCGTTACAGTAGTCCAGCCTGGAGGAGACAAAGGCATGGATGAGCTTTTCCGCAGCAGGGAGGGAGAGAGAAGAGCGAAGTTTGGAGATGTTACGGAGGTGAAAGAAGGCAGATTTGCAGATGGAGGTGACATGATTGTCAAAGGAGAGGTGGGGGTCAAATTTGACCCCCAGGTTTGTTACAGAGGGAGAGAGGGGAATGGTGTGTCCGAAAAATGAAACAGAAGTGATTGGAGAGGAGCGGAGTTGATGAAAGGTACCAGTTTGGATGGCTTCTGTTTTGGAGCCATTTAGCTGCAGGAAATGTTGACTCAACCACACCTCCATCTCCTCCAGGCAGGAGCTGAGACGGGAGACTGTGGCAGAGGGGGTACAAGAAGGAGAGATGGTGAGGTAGAGTTGTGTGTCGTCAGCATAGCAGTGGAAATTTATTCCATGCTTGCTGACAACACGACTGAGGGGAAGCATGTAAATGGTGAAGAGGGTTGGGCCGAGCACGGAGCCCTGGGGGACCCCACAGGAAACAGTGTGGGGTCTGGATCTTGCTTCCCCCAGAGCTACGTACTCGGTTCTGTTGGCGAGGTAGGAGTGAAACCAGTGAAGGGCAGTGCCAGAGAGACCTGTGTAATGCTGGAGACGGTGTAGGAGGATGTGATGGTCTACGGTGTCAAACGCAGCAGAGAGGTCGAGAAGAATGAGGAGGGATGTGGAACCGGAGTCAGAGGCCCTCATCAGGTCATTGGTGACTCTGATGAGGGCTGTTTCTGTACTGTGGGAGGGGCGGAAACCAGATTGGAATTTTTCATACAGGTTATATTATGGTAATAATTTTGGTAATTCTTGTTGAAATAACCTCAAATGTTTACAGAATGTATAGAAACAGATCAAGATTTTATATTTAATGTTTTACTTTTGTTTGTTTTGTTTGTTTTCATATTGAGCCGTTTACTTCCGTTCACTTCTCTTCTGATGTTCGTCTACCAGATCCTTTAGCCCTGCATAAGCTGCCTTCATCTTCACTTTTTTGGTACCAAGTCCAGTTGGTGAAGTTTTTCCAAATTTTGCACTGAAGGCTGCACAGTCTTGGGTAACTGTGTGTCAGCAAATTCCAAGACGCAAAATGACTTTTCTTTGGAAGTGAATGGCTCAGCCTGAAAACAGAAAAAAATAAAACATTAAATATAAAATCTTCTGTTTCTCTACATTCTGTGAAAATTTGAGGTTATTTTAACAAGAATTGCCAAAATTATAGGCCTGCAAAATTATGTCATATTTTGCCTGTATAAGGCAAGTTTAATGTCATACTCAAAAACATTACAGGAAAAGCAAGAACATCACCATGGAGACAATCAGGTGGACCCTCCACCAGAAAAGTTACACAGTGCACCTATACAGAAACAGTTAAAGTTGTGCTAATTGCAGTAGGTTTAAATAGCATTAGTAACAGTATAAGTAGTAGTAACAGTACTAGCAGTACTCATTGTAGCAGCTTTTAGTAGTAGAATATAATAATAATAATAATGCATCAGTTTTATATAGCGCTTTTCTGGACACTCAAAGATGCTTTACAGAGCATTATTCATTCACTCCATACCTGGCGGTGGTAAACTACTATTGTAGCCACAGCTGCCCTGTATGTATTGTAGGTATCTAGAATATAATAAAAGTAGTAGCAGTAGTAGTTGCAAAAGTCGTTGTCATGGTAACATTAGTGAGAAGGTGAGAAGCCCACACTAGTACATGGCCGTAGTCAGCTATGGTGCTTTTATTATTAGCATCACTAATTGGCATAATGTTAGTAACAGTAGCAGTAGTCTATGTACCAATGGGTAGCATACCAGTACAAGTACCAGTGATAATAGTAGTAGTTAACATTCTAGTAGTAGTAGTAGTAGTAGTAGTAGTAGTAGTAGTAGTAGTAGTAGTAATAGTTATAGTAGTAGTTTTGGACATATTGATATTAATGTTATGAATTGCAATCTATTTGTCATGGGGTTCAAATTAAGGTACATTTTGAGGACTTTTTTAACATTCAAAAGATAGAATATTTAGTTTTAATTTGTCAGTCGCTATGGTTTTTATTCATCATTCTGAAACTTGGCATTGGTTCAATGATAGCATGACATGAAGAACTAATGGTCTCTCTCTGCACTAAACTTGCCTTCTTTGGACTTGTTATGACTTTTATAGAATGATTAATAATGCTGTTGATGCACAGTTCACAAAATGCTTGAAATCGAATTCACAAATTGTTTTTGGCTCATGTTTGAGTGAATAATGATGAGCTTTAATGTTTTGTTCTTATCACCACAGTGACAAATCCGAATATCTGCCGACACTGCACTCTAATGCGACTCATATCCAGCTGCTTCCTGTAAATGAACCAAAACTGATCTGGGACGGAGAAGAAAGGAGAGAGGAAGAGAGAGAAAAAGACAGAGATGACAGGATGGAAAGAAGAACAGAGGGGAGAGAGCTTGACGATAAATCAGCCACAAACATGCTCACTACCTCAGCCAAGCTCAAACACGGCCGTCCAATCAGATTTGTTTAGTTCAGTGATGAGTGTGAAACAAAGGAGCTCATTGGTCACACATATTTTGAACAAAGTAAACCTCAAATTTACAGTTTAATGCTTTGCGCTGCAGAAATCTGTGATGTTTTTCAGTACCCTGTGATATTTTTTTTTCCTTTCTTTTTTCCTCGTAAGCATCCATATTTGCTTTGACATGGATGGCTCCCTCTGATTGGCTAATCTGCCTGTCAGTCACATCCATCTGAACTCAGGGAGATTCACCGGTGACCAAACTCGCAGCTTTGTAAAGTATTGGAGAAGTGTGTGATCTGGATCCCTGGCCTCAGCAGCACCTTCAGAACAGCTGTGGCTTCAGAAGTCGTATGTAGTGAAAAAAGGAATTGAAGTGGACAGTGTTTCTGAGCATCTTGCACTGCTCAGAAAAGACCATAAAAGAAAGAAAGAAATGTACTTTATTGTCCCCATAGGAAAATGTGTCCATCCTACAATGCTGCTGTGACATTCTGTGATCTTGAGCTAGTCTTTGTCAGTATTACCTGGAGGATCTGATCTGTGGTGCATGTTTTGGGTTGATGGGGAAAACTGAGTGCTCAGAGGAAACCCACCCAGACACAGGGAGAACAAGCAAACTCCACACAGAAACCTGCGACTTGCTTGTGGCGAGCAGTGGTTTAGCATAAAATCATCATATCATAGCTCCACCAATGAAGGATCAAAACTTTTCCATTAAAGAAACACAAAGTAAATGTTCTGGTGTCTTGCTGGACCCAATGGAGACATGTTCTCTTTGCACGTAATGTTCCACAGTATGACATTAAATGTAAGCACTACAAGTGATGCCGAGCCATGAAAACACATGTAAATGAAAAGTGACATAGTGCAGATTTAAGGCTTTGGAGGGGATTTTATGACTTTTCTCATCTTCTTTGACCTCGTTGTATAACAGGAAATGTATCTTTGCCAGATTTGAGTCAGACTGAGTCACTGGATACATGCGTAAACTGGACTGAAAAACTCCCACTTTTGCAGGGAGTCGATAATAATAATAATTTGCTCTAAGATCTTATCAACACATTTAAAAATAAAAAAATAGCATTTCTACAACTCTTATATAATTACTTATATATAAATATAGTATGAGTACAATTTAGTTTAAAAGTCATATAAATTGCAAAAAATCTAAGCTATATTTGGTACTTTGGTTTAAATACTTGAAATGGCTCAAAGCAGACGACTTGGACTTGACTCGGACTTATGGACCAGTGACTCGAGACCTGACTTGGACTTGCCGGTCTTTGACTTGGGACTTGACTCGGACTTGAGGCCAAAGACTTGAGACTTACTTGAGACTTGCAAAACAACCATTTGGTCCCACCTTTGCTTATTGGTCTAACAGATCAAAAACAGCACTGATAACAAATAAAACATAGTGTCTTTTGTATGATTTAAACAATACTAGAAGCTTTATTTTGTGTCATCAAATTTTGGTCAGCTTGTTTTTAGATCTGCAAAAATGTGACTATGCGGGACCACCATCGTCTCCTCTATTAATGGGAAACATTGGAAAACACACAATATCAGAATTGGGACTAAACCTAAAGCTAAACCAGGGCCAGAAGCGTCACATCTGGACTTACTGTGGTTTTCATCTGGTCTGGAAATATGAGTCAGTGACATCTTTAATTCTTGACTAAACTGCCGTGACTAAAACTTATTATAAAAACACATAACCGGAGAAAGTGGGAATAAACAAACCACTAAAATAATATTTGATTTACTCAGAAATTAAAAAAAATAGTAGGACTTCTTGGTAAGACATTTAGCTGTAATCCTCTAATTACCAGTCAAATCAACCAGTCTGAGAAGAACTGATATTTGTTTGTACTCCAAACCCACACAAAAAATTACAATAAACTAACTGGACTTTTATATGAATTCAGCCTGGACTTTTGTTTAAACCTAATTACAAGTCCTCAAACCTCATTAATAGTGATCAATGTTGACTAGGGATGGGACAATAAACAATAATATCGTTTATCGTAATAAAAAGGTAGACAATAATCGCTTGTGGGACATTTTATATAATCGTGAGACTCGTCAACAAAGATAATCTTCAAAAATCACCAAAATGTGCAGAAAAAAAGATTATCCATTGTTGCAAAAGTTTTCAGCTTGTCCAAGAAAGGGCGGAAGTAGAAGGCTGGAGATCAACTGGACGTCTTAAGCAGGAGAGGTTTATTTACCATCAATAATACAGGCCTGGGGGACTTGAAAAGTGAACATAGTATGATTTCAAAAGTGAACCTAGTATGACTTTTGAGTGTTCAAGCCCCTTGACTGTGCTTCCAAAGGAGGAGGTTTATAAAGCAAGTGTGGACTATGCAGGCCAGTAGGCACCGGTTAGTCAGCCTTTAGTGAGAGTATGAAGGTCTGTAGACGCCAGTTAGTAAACAATATGCCACAATTTAGATATTGGTCTGCCAATGGTACGGCAAGAGAAGGTCATGGTGTAAATATAGCTTTTGTGAGTGTTGTTAAACTGAGAAATGTAAGTGGAGGAGAAATTATTTAGATTCTCTTACATCCATGATGTTTTCTTCTAGATCCTTCTTGTTTTCACTTTGAGTACAACTATAACAGTTGATTAAATATGGAAATTAATCATAATGTTCAAATTATCATTATTCATATCCATAACATTATTAAACGACTAGCAACTTTCAATTATTATCCTGATATAATCATTCATCCCAATTATCTTGGGCATGAGCATTGTGACACCACATTTCTAATATAGTCTATATAATTTCCATTGTTCTATGCCCAGCTTTGACATGGGAATAGTTAAGAGTCAACAAATAATCAATCTATTTTCCATCAGACCATCGCTCCAGACACCGGCTATACCTTATCTTATATTCCTTAGAAAAATCCAAATGTTCCTCTGAGCAGAGCTTGTTGCCACTTACACTGGTAAATGTTTATACTGCACTTTTCCACCTTCAAGTCACTCATATCACCTTTATACACAGACACAGGGGTGAGGAGGGCTAAGTGTCTTGCCCAAGGACACAACAGCATTCATCTGTGAGAGCTGGAATCTCACTGCCAACCTGTGGGTTCGTGGTTCTGATTGGGTGACTAGAAAAAATAATAAATCTGATGGTATTACAAGAAAAGTTAGCAAATTTCTGGATTCAAAATCTATACTCACATTATACTATAGTTTAATTTATCCCTGTCTGTCATGTAATATAAGGTGGGCTGCACTTTCCCAACTACTCTGAACAAAATATTATTGCCGCAAAAACGTTTCATTCAAATTGCAGCTCATTCTATGCCACTAACATTGTCTGCTCATTTATTCATTAAACTTCTTAATATTTATGAGATTAATATTTGCCAAATTTTTATTTTTATGTATAAAATTCTTAATAATTCAACTACGATCCCCAAACATTTCACATTTTATTTTAAAACCAATGCAGAGACTCGTAGATATAATACTCCTCAAAATCGTAATTTTCATGGTCCAAAAAGTGTCACATCAAGAGCTCAGTTCTGCTACGATCCCGAGGCTGTAAATTGTGGAGCAGTTTTCACATCTGATTAGTGACAGCATCAGAAATGTCATTTAAAAAGAGTTTGAGGAAATGTTTGATATTTCATGATAATGTTTGCTAGTCTTTCAATTGTGGATGTTTCATTGTATTTTAATCCATGTTTGAATCAAATGTATTTAATCTAAGGTGTGTAAATATATACATATATATATTGCCCAGGCATCATTGTTGCGAAAGTAATAGGCCCTACGCCCTGTAGGGGCTCGGGCCTAATTAAAGCCGCAAGCGGCATCGAACGGCCCTTGCGGACTGTGCTTCGCACTCGGCCAACCCGGCGCTCCCCCGGGTGGTGCGGACACTCCCCCGGGTGGCGCTGATGAGCCTCTTGTCTCTGTGTGTTTGTGGCTTTGGGCTGAACTTGTCACTAAACACATAAAATCCTTACATACTGGAGATGCTGATGTGCTAACATAGATAAACATGGGCACTTTGGGACATTGCCATGGCAACACCGTACAAAATACAACTTCGGCCCCTTGGACTTTTTTGATTGGACTGATCTGAAGAATCACTGTGCCAAATTTCACGTTCTTCAATAAAACTATTAAGCCGTTCTATCACTTTGAAATGTAAGAAAATGTAGAAATTTTCCCATTAGGATAACATGGATGGCCTGGTTGTTATTGACCTTGGTAAAAAAAAATTCCCTTTGCTCTGGCGCCGTTTCCATAGTAATTCATGATTCAAAACATAATATCATATCTTTTCAACGGTAAAAAATGTTCTCTTTACTCTGGCGCCGTTTCCATAGTAATTAATGATTCAAAACATAATATCATATCTTTTCAATGGTAAAAAATTTTCTCTTTGCTCTGGCGCCATTTCCACAGTAATTAATGATTCAAAACATAATATCATATCTTTTCAATGATAAAAAAGTTTCTCTTTGCTCTGGCGCCGTTTCCAGAGTAATTAATGATTCAAAACATAACATCATATCTTTTCAATGGTAAATTTTTTTTGTCTTTGCTCTGGTGCCGTTTCCATAGTAATTAATGATTCAAAATATAACATCATATCTTTTCAATGGTAAGAAGTCCTCAAAATGTCGCCTTTTCTCTGGTGCTGTTTTCATAGTAATTAACAATTACAACAGTATCATTAGAATGGTAAAAAGTTCTCAGATTGTGGCTTTTCCTCTGGCTCCATTTCATAAGTTCCAGAATGTTGCTGTTCTGGCGCCGTTTCCATAGTAATTAATGATTCAAAAGATAATATCATATCTTTTCAATGGTAAAAAATGTTCTCTTTGCTCTGGCACCGTTTCCATAGTAATTAATGATTCTAAATATAACATCATATCTCCTCCTGTGGGCTCACCACCTGCAGAGGGGTTCATAGGGTGGGTAAGGTGCTATGAGAATTGGGCAGCAAGATGCCCCTGCGACCCAGCTGGATTAAGCGGGAGATGATGGATGGATGCATAATATCATTTCTTTCAATGGTAAAAAATTTCTCTTTTCTCTGGTGCCGTTTCCATAGTAATTAATGATTCAAAACATAATATCATATCTTTTCAATGGTAAAATTTTTTCTCTTTGCTCTGGCACCGTTTCCATAGTAATTAATCATTCAAAACATAATATCACATCTTTTCAATGGTAAAAAAATTTCTCTTTGCTCTGGCGCCGTTTCCATAGTAATTAATGATTCTAAATAAAATATATCTTTTCAATGGTAAGAAGTCCTCAAAATGTCGCCTTTTCTCTGGTGCTGTTTTCATAGTAATTAACAATTACAACAGTATCATTAGAATGGTAAAAAAAATCTCAAATTGTGGCTTTTCCTCTGGCTCCATTTCATAAGTTCCAGAATGTTGCTGTTCTGGTGCTGTTTCCATCGTAATTAATGATTCAAAACATAATATATCTTTTCAATGGTAAAAAATGTTCTCTTTGCTCTGGCGCCGTTTCCATAGTAATTAATGATTTAAAATATAATATCATATCTTTTTAATGGTCACTAAGTCCACACACACTGCAGATGCAGAGCCTTTGCCATTGCTGCCCCCGCCCTCTGGAACTCTCTCCCCCTTCACATCAGAAACTCAGACTCACTTAACACCTTCAAAAAACTGCTCAAAACTCACCTTTTCCTCAGAGCCTACAGTCCCCACACATGACCGCCCCTCATTACTGTGCTGTCTGTTCTGTCCTTGCTTTATTGTTACCTCATTGTGAAGCGTCTTTGTGTTACCGTGAAAAGCGCTATATAAAACCGATGTATTATTATTATTATTATTATTAGATGCTGATGTGCTAACATAGACAAACATGGGCAATTTGGGACATCGCCATGGCAACACCGTGCAAAATACAACTTTGGCCCCTGGAATTTTTTGTTCGGGCTGACCGGAAGAATCACTGTGCCAAATTTCACGTTCTTCAATGAAACTAGTAAGACGTTATATCACTTTGAAATGTAAGAAATTGTAGAGATTTTCCCATTAGGATAACATTGGAGTATTTGTGCATCACCATGGCAACACGGTTAAAAATTCCACATGGTTGTCATTGAATTTTTTGATCAGGATGACATGAAGAGTCATTGTGCCAAATTTGAGAATATTCTGTGAAAGTGAAATATTTTTCATGAATGGGAATTTCTTTGATCTCTCCCATTAGGATAACATTGGAGTTTTCGCACATCACCATGGCAACACGATTAAAAATACCATATGGTTTACATTGACTTTTTTGATTGAGATGACCTAAAGTAATTTTGGGCAAAATGTGGTACATTTTAGAAAAACTAAAATTTTGACCCTCCATGCAAAATTTAGTTCTGTCCTGCAGGGGGCGCTATCACACCATTTTTGTTCATGTCACAATTAGTATGCTTTGGCATGAAAGTATTACAAGTGATTCAAATTTGAGTTCAATCGGACTTTGTATGGCTGTTATCAAAAAAAATTCAGCTAACTTTTGAAGTTGCACTTGTCTAGTTGATGTACACCGATTTTCACCCCTGTGGGCGAAGCGCCTTCAAAGGAGTACGATCAAATGCGACGTGAGCGAAAATGCTGACTCAGCACTTTTTGAATTTCAATCCAAGATGGATTCTGGTTTGTCAGGGGGCGTGGCCATAATAATATTTTTTTTCTGTCTTCATATGGAGAATGTCTGTACCGAATTTCGACGACAAACTTTACGTCAGGACATCTCCCATAGGCCCGATGTATTTTGACTTTTGCAGGTGGCGCTGTCGCGCCAGTTTTTTATACCCATACATGCAACATATATTTTATCAAATTTTTCGCCACTTCTGAATTTTGGGCAAAATTTGGTGAGTTTCTGAGCATGTTCAGGGGGTCAAATTAGAGCTCAAAGAGCAGAAGAAAGAAGGAGAAAAAACAATAATAATTTTAGCAAAAACAATATATCCTTTTACATAGGAAACGCATATTATACATTTTTTGAAAGCTTTCGAGGTTCTCCACGTCTCCGTGGGGTCATTCTCGTCGGGGTCGGCCATTGACTCCCATTGATTTCCATTCATTTTAGCAGCTATAAATATGGAAAGCATGGGGGCTTGGACACAGCTTGATGTCAGGAGTGTGTTTGGGGGACAGGAGCGCCCATTCACTCAATGTTGACAATGACTTGTTAGCAAGAACAAATATGCATGTCCCATGCCTACGACATGGGTTGCTAGGTTCACGCAGGGAGCGATCGAGGGACGAAGTTGAGCGTGAAGACAGTTGACAACGATGATGCCTGGGCGAAAGCAATAGGCCCTACACCCTGTAGGGGCTCGGGCCTAATAAGAAGCAAAAGAGAGCAAGAGACACGTGTCAAATAAGACACAATTATGTAAATGTATATGTACAACTCAAAATAAAATAGAAAAATCAGTAATAAAAATTTTATTCGATTCGAACCGCTAACCTTCAGATCAGACGATGAGCCCTGCATTTTTTTTGTGCTCTAAAAGGTTTAGAGACACATTCAGTTTGAGTTGTGCACTTATGGCCCTGCCTGATAAGAGGTTTTAAAGGACTGTGTTTTTCAACATGATCTGATAAGAGTTCTTCTAGTTTTGTATTTCAGTAAATACACACAAACATTTGTACTGTTACTTTTATTATAACAAATATTCAACAATGGTTTAAAACTGAATCACAAAATTTCATTGGCACATGACACATTTCAGAAATGCCTTCTGCAGAAAAATACTGTTTGTGTATCATATGCTTGGACTGTCATAAATTGAAATTAAAGAAATAATGACAATAAGATAAACCAGAAACACATTTTTCAGTAACCAATACACAAAACTTAAAGCTGCACTATGTAACTTTTACAGGGGAGGATCTGTATTACATTAAACTTCTTGATCTCCATGAAGACAAGCAGGGAACTTCACCAGACATAGTTACAGGTCAGGTCAGTGGAGAGGCAACCCCTCTCTCAGTCAGAACGCCTGTTTTTCATTGGATTTTTGAGCTATTAAAACAGGTGAATAAATACAAAATAGATAAGTATAATGCCTTACTGTGGAACATTACAGGCAAAGCATTAACATCACCCAGGAGACAAGCAGATGATGGAGGCTCCACCAGAAAATTTACATAGTGCACCTTTACATTAAATAAGAGATATATTTGGAAACAGGCTTGCCAAAAGTTTGTAGTTTTGAGGTTAAATTTCCGTTGCAGTTTACAGAAAATTACTGCAACCACATATGACACTGTATTGTACAGACGGAATAAATAAGAAATCAGATTTTTAAAGTGTTGTGGATAAATATAAACATCATTTTGATTGTAATATTTAAATTGTGGTTTTCCCAAGAAACATTTTCCTTCATAGTACAATACATTTTAAGTTAACATCTGGCTATAGAACCCTGGAATCATTTAGCAACTTCCAGTAACTTTGAAAACCACTGCTCTAATTCATAAAAAAAATCTTACGCATCTTACTCATTTAAAAATATTTGCTAAAAAGAAATAAAAAATAGGACGCATGTGCATAATGTGTTGACGATACGTTTGTGCGACTATAGCGTTCAATCCGTTTAGCTTCCTGAACAAACTCCAAATGCCTTTTAGTGTCTGCAATAAAAAAGTTGACGATAAAATGAACCAACTATAAACTTTTTTAAATTTACGATGGTTGCCTTCAACAACCATTATAAAAAAGCCCTTCTATGATTTTTAGTATTATCTTGCTCTCCTTTAGCATTATCTTGGTCAACTGAATATGTCAATCACAACAATACAAAATACTATTTGAGGTGACATTATGAAATCAAGTTATGATCAGTGTTGAGAAGTAACTAAATATGTGTACCAAAAATATGTTTTAGAATACCAATGCGTAACTGTATTCCAGGACAGTTACTCTTTCGTTTGGTAGTATTCTCAGTTACTTTCTACACAGTGGTACATGATTGCACACTTCAGGTTTCATATTGCAATGAATTATTAAAACACATTTTCTGTCTCCAGTTAGTGACAGGAAATGCATAACATATGATGAAATAAATAAAGCTGTTATTAACTCTATATCATTTAAATGCAGCTCAATGTAAAAGTATCCCAAGTATACTTAATGCAAGTACCGTAAAATACCAAATAAAAAGCGGGTTTCTATTAACCGCCAGGTCCCCTTTAAACGTCGGGTGCAGGTGTATATTTTGATAAATAACCACCGGTTCCAAATAAATGCAGAGTTTATTTATTATTTATCTATTTAGTCTAATGTATTAAAAAAAACAAATCCAAGAAGAAGACGTGATGACTGATGCTGCACGTTTTTCTTCTTCGCCTGTTTTGTTTTCCTTAGTTTTTACGTAGTTTTTACCTATCGTTTGACCACATTATCAATCATAAAAGCTCCGGTGCAGCAAAAGAATAAAAAATATGACTTAAAATTTTAACTTTCTGTGGTAAAATATGCAGAGGAAAACTCGGAAAAAGCAGGCGCGAGACATTTTTCTGTCAACCCCAAGAGAGTGAGAGATTGGCGAAAAAATAAGCAGCACTGTCATCGTAGCTGCTGTGGTGTAAGAGGAAAGTTGTGGCAAAGGGGTGAGAAAAATCAGGAGACGAGGCGGTAGGACTCGTGCCGACAAGGTAGGCAAAGTAGTCGCCAGGCCATAGTATAACGGCAACGCCGATACCTCGGAAGTATTTGGTATTTTACGGTATCGATTATTCTGTATAACTACATAAATACATTTTCAAAGTATTTTTCCCAACGTTGGTTATGATGCCATGTAAACTTAACTTATTCGTCGTCTTTTTCTTCCTCCTCTTTTTGTATTTTGACTTTCACTCTGTGCCAGGCGTTGCTTAAAACTCCTCTTAGATTCCAGATGGGCAGAATCGAATCAGGCTGCATGTTATAACTACTGTCCACTGCTTTGCACACGACCTCCATCTCCTCCGTATCCACTGGCAACGGCACCGTCAACTCCCAAAGCTTCCACGCCCATGCCTGACCGGGAGGGGGCGCCGTGACTGCGTCGTTTTGCGCCTTATCCGAGCTTTTCAACTGCGCGATTTTCCACGTTTTCCCTCCGTCTATGGAAATGTCAACTCTCACCACCTCCCTACCTCCGCCGCTCCACGCATACCCTTTTAAAGTAATTTCCTCATCACTTCGGTCCACTGTGGCGCCATCTGCTGGTACCGTTATCGCAGACTGAACTGGTAACTCTTGAATGGCAGGCGCAGTTTTATAGTCGACTGTGTCCCAATCCGTGCTCGGCGAAAACCCCTTATAATCATTTTGTTGCCAATGACTACTACTTTCTACCTCGCTAACTATGATCTTACCAAGCCATTTTACATTCCGAGCGCCTACGGTTCCCGGAATGATAACGCGAATAGGAAAACCATGATCTAAAGGTAATTCCTCCCCGTTCATTTCGTAAGCAAGCAAGCAATCGCCGTCTTCGCTGATAGCTTTTCTGAGTGGAATTGACGCTCCATAAGTCGTCCCTCCTACGTCTTGGTCCAGACCTTCGAATTGAACGTGCCTTGCCCAGTTCGCGTCATCGGAAGCATAACCAGCAGCTAGCAGGACATCTCGGAGTTTTGCCCCGCTCCAGGTCGCGTTCCCGATCGCGCCAATCCCCCAGTTCAACCCCTTAACGCTCTTCGCTTTGTGCATATCCGATCGTCGGTTCCCCGCGCACTGAATGGTGGCGGTCACTGTATGCTTGGGAAATTTGTTCTTCAGTTCGTCCAAAGAAAGCGACAGTCCTCCTCCTCTTTCGCTGTTGGGTCCCTGGATTTCGACTTGGAGCTTGTAGGACTCGGGGTCGACGTGTGGAACAGGGAGGTGGTTCCGTTTGAAGAAAAACACGTTGGGAGTGACGTAGCTCTCGGTGAGGATTTCAGGAGGGGGTTCGGCATTAAATGGTTTGAGGTTGTTGATGCGTAGGACGGGGTGGCGTTTGGGGTCAGAGGAGAAGGGGTCAGACGGGTTTAGACTCTGCTGCTTCTTCTGGTCCTCGGCTCTCAGCTCCCCCACCTGGACAGAAGAAGAATATGAAACATTTTTTGTTTTGTTATCAATAGTTTGCTCTGGAATAGTAGAACAGAACATTATGCTGACTCGTATTCTGGATGTCACATTATAACATTTTTGTCAGTATTCCATTTGTTATAACCAAATTAAATGTTAGTTTTGAACAATTTCACAATTAGAGCAAAAAAGATGACTGCTGAAAACTTGACTGTAGCTCTCTTAATTGTTTGTGGTAAAGAAAGAGCTGCAGGTGACTTGGTAGTAAATTGAAATAATTTGAGGGAAATAATCAAACCAACAAAAATAATACCGGTAATCAAAATAATAAATAATCAAATATAAAATTAATAAATAAAAATGATGTCTAAATAATTATAAAATAAACAATAAACAAAATAAAATTAAAATTATACATCAAAATAATACAAATAATTGAGGAAAATAATTTAAAAAAATCTTTTTTGAATCTTTGAAATTGGCCCCATATATCAGCAGAGCTTATTGGCCATTGGTTTCTCTGGATGAAAAAAAACAACTTATGGGTCATCATCTAACTGAGGACAAATATTGATCATGTTTATAAATTATTTAACTGTACATTGCGTAACTTTTCTGATGGAGGGTGCTTGTTTGCTTGTCTCCAAGAAAAGATCATTGCATTGAGATCATTGCATTGAGACAAGCCCTCTCACAGTAATACTGCCTGTTTTGCAAGATATTTTCAAAGATCAGCACAGTTATTCCCTGAGCTGAACTTGGCTGTTGTACTGGTGCAAACATCTGTCCTCCCCTCACAGACAGTTCATGTTTGGGTTAGACACATCGGGCGCATCCCATTTCTGTTCCCTCCTCAAATCCCAAACCCCTCGATTCCTCTCATATGTCAATCACACCCAGGGAGAAGAGGGAAAGCCAATCGGAACCCGCTTCTCTCCTCACTGGGCGGGACTTAAAATTGAAAAAGTGAGGATTCGAGGAGCCAAGTGACTGTAGCTACGACAACAACAGCAGCAGTGTGCATGTTTAAAAGGTCAAACTTGGGTAATGTTTACACAGTATGTAACGTATGGTTCATTGACTCTGTACTAACAGTAACTTTTATGGTAATTATTGTACGGGAAAGTACATAGGAGTAAAACTGTACGTTATTTTTCCAATGACATAATATAGGGGTAAATATTTGGTTTTATTTAGGCTTTCCACTGAAGTTCTATCTGCTAACACTAGTTTAGACCTCTACAAACATGTTTAGCTGTTCATATTCCAATCTTTTCTAAAATGTTAGTGCCATTGGATGCGGAGATGTCCTATTGGTGCTTGTTTCCATGGAGAGGTTTTAGCTTTGCCTGGATTTGAATTGCATTTTTGTATGAAAAGCGCTCTATAAATAAAGTTTGATTAATTTGTCTATTTTGCTTCTATTCAATGCGAAGTCTTTATTGCAACATACAAGGAGCTTTAGTCTGTACAGGGTCACCTCTCCACAGACCTGTAACTTAACCTACTGCTTGTCTCCATGGTGAACCCTCCACCAGAAAAGTTACATAGTGCACTGTGAACTAAATGTTCATAAAAAATAGCAATTATAGAGAAAACCTGCGATACTATTCAGATACTACTACTACTTGCCTTGTACTCTGAGAGAATCTCCAGCACATGTTCTTGGTTGTGGACAGCATACAGGGCCCAAAATGGCTCAACAGCGCCCCCTGCTGCCAACATGATTTTGTCTCCTCCAGGATGCATGGCCACAAACTCGGTGATGTCGTAGACTCCTCCCTTAAACGTGACCCACACCCCATCCTGCAGAGAGCGGTGTCGAGAAACCTCCTCCTGACTGAAAATCGGCAACGAAGAAGAAGAGGAGGATGAAGAAGAGGAGAGGTCATCGACCGTCTGTCCAGCGATGGCATCTGCTTTCTCAGCCTGGAAAAGAAATGAAAAAGAGATTAGATGATAGCATAATGTAGAATCAACACAAACGGTACTCTAGTTTGTATTCATGTAAAAATTAATTGAAACTGTTTTTGGGAAGTGAAGTGTGACGTGTTCAGAAATACTGTAATGATAAGTATTTCTTTTTTATTCCTGCTAGTGTTATAATCTAATATTTGAAACAAGCAATACTGACCTTAAACATCAAATGAAATAAACAGGTCAGATTACTTCCTGTTACAAACACAAAGTAAATTTCTTCCTGCGCCACTGTAAATGTCAGAACTTCAAATTGGTA
Source organism: Odontamblyopus lacepedii (assembly GCA_034769755.1). NCBI lineage: Eukaryota > Metazoa > Chordata > Actinopteri > Gobiiformes > Gobiidae > Odontamblyopus > Odontamblyopus lacepedii. Next base: position 12,236,475 of record CM068346.1, on the reverse strand, counting down.
AAATAGAAGGAAAAATTTTACATGGTGAAAAGCTTTTAAAAGCAAATTTTATGTATGTTTATATATTTTATAGATTTACGTATTAGCACTTTCTCAGCTCATGACCTCTCCGAATTCTTGTCCGTAAATAATTCATTGATAGATTCTTTCACATAGTAAATATGACATGACACATGACATGACACTTGTATCCTCCAGACCTTGTGCTGGTTGAGGGCGTAGGCCAGACCTGCCCCGGTCCCAGCCAAGAGTCCAGCCACAGCGTGAGTCCAGCGCCTGCTCCATCTGAACTCTGAGCGTCTGTGTGTGTCACTGCTGAAGTGAGCTGCACAGGCGGCTAAGGCGGGCGTCACCGGGTGTCTGAGGAATCAACATTTACAGAAATATTACTCAAATATGGACTATGTACCAAATTATTAAGAGCTCTATCGGAACTGATACTAGAAAAGTGAGAAAAATGCATCAGAGGCACAGGCTGCACACATAATAAAGCCAGTATTTTGTGAAAAAAATAAATCAAGATTATCTTATTTTGATCATTGCAGACTAAAGAAAAATACATATGTTCAAAATGGAGTAGGAAGAAGTTTTAACAACTTATTTGAAACAATAACTTGCACATTGTCAAACATTAACCTGTTAAGGAAGAATAGACTTATTATCAGTCTGATTCTGTACTTTGAATTACAGAGTAAATGGAATAAACTTGCCTTGCTTTGCCAATGATGTTGTGTTTTATTGATTTAATGTTTGTGAATCATATTCTGAAAGCCCTTGTACTTTAGGCGAGTGTCTTTGGTCCAAGTTTTTAGGGGCAGAATTTAGTTTTAGTTTAGTTAACTTTATTTATCCCCGAGGGTCAATTCTGTTTGCAGTCATAAAAAACACACACATTTCACACAGGTGCAACTGTAGCAAAGTGCAAAGGTCAGGTACAAAACATTAGAACAGTAAACAAAGGATAAAAAGACACCTGACTCAGCTCTGTGTTCAGGAGTCGAATGGCCAAGAGAATAAAGCAATTAGAAAATCAATTTGTTTTCCTACTGGGGGCAAGGTAGCGCCTCCGATGATACATTTGGCCTTGTGGAGCGCCTGCTGCTCCATGAAGAGTTGAGGTTGGGCATCTGCACATCTATTAACATCTATTATCTCTGAGCACATTTTTACAATGTTGCTCAAGCTGTGTTGCCTTTGACTGACAAACCATAAGAAAGAAAAGGTTAAAAGGTATCAAACTGAAAAGGTAGACTGGTGAATTTTTATTTATATATATATATATATATATATATATATGTTATATTTTATTTGTTATCTCCATTTTTTAGAGTTACCTGTGAGAGTTGATGGAGCAGAGTCGTGTCAGACGGGAGCAGTGGCGGAGCAGCATTTCATTGGTTTTGAGGTTTTATCTGAACAAAATCGGACAAAACTATTAGAATTTATACTGTCAGTGGTGACACGTTTACTTCTGGTTTCGCCGCTTCGCTTGTTTTGCCTTCTCTGTGCCGCGCTCGCCTCCGCCTCCTCGCGTTTGTCCCCTGAGCTCATCCGCGGAGCCCGGAGCTGGCCTCGGACTAAACCAGGACTAGGACTAAACCAGGACTAAACGCGGCCGCAGAGCCCGGGGCTCGGTCGCGGACTAAACCAAGACTGGGACCAGGGCTCTACAGTGCGCCCATTTCACTCGCATTTGCGAGTAAATATTTCGTTGTGCGAACGGGGAAAACAAACAGCATCTGTGCGAGTGCTTCTGCAGCCACAATAAGGAGAACTGTGCACAGACGCAACGTGATGAGTTAAACTTTCTAAATGCACCTGCCCAGCGCGAGCGCAACCACATGACACCTCCGACCGCGCACGACTCCAGCATACGTGTGGCCGATATCACTGATGCGAACAAACTCCACTTCAAAACACACCCACGCCCCCTTAAACGAGGAGCGCCCCGCAGCAGGACCCACACCTGTCCCACCACTCATTAGACACGCCCACACCGCTGGACTTCCTTCTCTAAAGCGAGCGCATTTGGACTCGGTCTTGTCACGGACTCAAGGTCTGAATACTGAGTGTGATCATATTTGTCACAATGTGCGTTTGGTTTGGTAAATGTGCAGAGACTAAACATCACTTTAAAACAAGAGAATGTAACTCCAGTTAGGAATGTCAAAATACAGGTTTAAAAATCCTAGCCACTTTTTTCACTTTAAAGTAGTTTTCTTTAAAGTGCCAGTGGAAGTTCTCTTAAAGAAGAGGTTTTTAAACTGTGGGTGAGGGTCCAAAATGGGGCACAGAGTGTTTAAGTGCAGTACTAAATGAATATTAATCAGATAAAACTTGTCTGTTGTTTTTGCAGTAGTGTGGGAGGGGGTTATTTTTCCTGTAAAGATATCGAGAAATATATCGTATATCGAGATATAGCAAAAATATATCGAGATATATTTTTTGGTCCATATCGCCCAGCCCTACTGTATCATCACATTAAACGATTCGATATCAATATTTTGATATTTCTTCTTGTCTGTATGAAGGGGTTTTTCATTTCTGACAGTATAAACACTGCATAATCAAGGGTGTGTTTTGAAGTAACAGATAGGCTGGCTTCTGTTATCACTGTATACTACCCCCACCAACCCTCCCTTCCATTTTACATTTTACTCTCTTTCCCAGTCAGGCCATTTTTGTTTCAAATTTTACATCCTGGTTGAAAATCTTGACATCATATTTAAAGTATCAGAAAAATGTGTTTTGTAAGTATAAATTGTGCCTAAATTTTGGACAGAATTCTCCCCATAAAATAAATTAAAATTCAACTCTCTAAAATAGAACTCTCTATTATATAATTTTATATATTTTTCAACTTTTCTATTATTATTATAGCAAATTAAATGTCATATGATTAACTGAGGTTCAGGAGCAGGACCACGCCTCAACCACCCTCTCCTCCTCTCCAGCCAATCACAGCTCACTTCTACCACACCTCAATTTCCCAGAAGCCTATTTTTAGCAGCCAATCCTGGCAACCCAGTTTGTCCTGAATAACTCCCAACCCATATCTGTTTGTCTTCCAGACATAAGACGCCTACGAGGGGGATGCGCCATGTAATAATTGAGACTGAACCCCCACCCTGAGTCTCAAACCAGCCCCCCATCTCTCTACAATAAACTCTTTCGCGTCGCACAATTTGTTATTGCCGTGGTTTTTGCTAATGAAGTACAAATTAGATAATCATCATCATATGCACTTTAAGTAAACAATATACTGAAACTGAAGATGGTTAGCTACTTTTACTTATCCAAAACTATATTATTTGAGTAGTATTTTAAATATTCATTAACTTCCTTTAAAGGTGCTCTATGCAGTTTTTCTGGTGAAGGGTCTGCCTTTTTATCTCTATGTCATTGTTTTACCTTTACATGGCATTACATGTGTTTTTTAATCTAAAAACATGTATTTTTTTGTATTGTGAACAGGCTTGCCTCTGCACAGATCTAACCTGTGTAACTTTGCCATGGTTGCCTCACCTGCTTGACCTCACAAAGAGAAGTTTTAATACCAAACTGTGGCACATTACAGGCAAAGTCTCCATGGTGACGGACACTCGCATCATAAAAGGCCCATAGTGTTCCTTTAGTATGTTAATGACAGATTTGTAAAACAGCCCTTTCACTAAACCAGATCATTTCAATGCATTTCTTTAAGTCAATTAAGTATTTTTTGCAGCACTTTCACTTCTCCTAAGCCACCTACAACTTTTACTACTTGTGGCCTTGTTTTTCTTCTTTCTTTCCAGGACAATAACATACTCTGACCCTAAGCATCGTCTGTTTAACATGCTTTTTTTCTTTGTAGAGACCTCCTCCACCCAACCAGAGACTACCGGGACACTCCAACCCAGCCAACCAGCTTTGGGGGAGTGTAGCTGGGGGAGAGAACGGCCATGTGCACCGCTGGCTGTTTACTCTGCCAATGAAATCACTTAAAGTAGTTTTTACCCACATATCAACGCGTGCATTGCGATTTCAAAGTTTTTAGCATTCATTTTCCCACTTTGTCAGGCAATCCTAGTTTATGGCTGTTCCTAATAATTTGGCCACTGTCGTAAAATGTATGTTATCTCAACGTGGCACGCTTGAATGTGATTAAGATTAACAAAGGTTATCAGAAATTCGCTACTAGTTGCAAACTTGTCAACACACCATAAAATAACCAAGATATATTTAAAAAAAAAAAAGTTTCGATTTTAGCAAAAGAAAAACATACAACAACGTACATTGTCAAAGGAAAGTCACGCAAGATGCTCACGTTTTCACTCGCTAAGTTTACGCAATAAGTCCAATCGTTCCAAATTTAATGAATGAAACGGAAACGGCTTAAAGACAAAATAGAATATACATAAATGAACCATAAGAGTACGTTGTTTGAGGGAATACGAAGTTGCTTAACGCCAACCGCACCTAAAAACATGGGCAATGGATCAGTACGTTTAAAACAGTCAAATCAAGCTATATCGCCAAAAAAAAGTGGTAACATTAATTCGTGTTTGTGAAAATATTACGCACTTACTCATGAAGAATCATTGGATAGCTCCTAAAAGTGCAGTGTCCACGATGGAAAGGCTGCCCTCTTCGGTACAGCCATCATTGGAGCGTGCGCAATGGCTCCAGGACGCAGACGCATGACGCAGAGGCGAGGACAGAGGACTTGTTATTGGTTGCTGTTAAACAACAAGACTGTTTTGTATTTTTTATCATTTCATAGGCATATTTTTGTCAAATGAGATCCAAAATTATAAATTGACGCGTTCACTCAAGTATTTGAAGTCATATGCCGTGTTAAAAATACTGATATTACGCAAAATGACTCTTTGGTTTAAGGTATGTTATAATGTTGTTACCTTATCAAAAACAAACCCGGAGTTGTGTTTTGTTTCATTCACAGGTTTGAGTAACCCTTTTTTATTAGTCTGCATCTCCTAAGTTCAAAATGCTCTGTTCCACCTTGTGATGTCATGAAGCGGTAGTTTTCAAGTGGACAGCTGCTTTTACCCTTAGTTCAATAGAGATAATTCAATATCAGAAAAAAAACAAACATCCAAATAATTCTAGAGGAGGTGTATGGAGTTTAAAAACAGTGGAGCACTTACTGAAACAATATCAAAAGGTGGAGTGTTTTCTATTTGAAAGAAAAACTGAAATTTGCAGGATTTTTGTGTTAAACATGTGTGAACGAAACAAAACACAACTCCACCAAGATGTTTTACAAACAGCCGCTCAGGTGTTCTGCTGTGGGCTGTAGGAGCTGATTCCGTGCTGTGACCATAGCCTCTTATTTTTGTTTGTTGTGTTGTTGGTACTGGGTGTGAGCTCTTGGATCAGGTTGTGTTGCTGCGTAAACTTTGCACTTGGATGTTTGTTGTGCTCTAGATAAAGTTCAGCCAATAGTGACCAAAATGACTGTCTGTTTCTGGCATTTGTTCTAATTTTATATAGCTTATACATAATACATATATTTATAATACATATTTATAATTTTGACCTATGCGCCCCCCAAAAAACAGGAAACAACATTATAACATAGATCAAAAAATGGTGTAATATTGGCCCTTTAATATATATACTGCAAATTGAATTATTTTGAATTTTTGGAGCACAGTGCAAAGGACAAACAAAAAGAAGAGTACGCTGATTACATTTGATTATATTAGTGTCTGTATTTAAATGTGCATTGTTACTTTTCTGGAGATAAAATGTCATTCATTTACCTAGAATATTCCACAGAAAGGCATTAAAGTTATCTAGACAAGTAGCAAGACAAGTCACAGGTCAGATCTGTGAAGAAGCAACTCTGCTTCCAGTAAAAATGCCTGTATTTTAAGTGATAAATTGTGTATTGTGTAAATGATAAATGTTCACTACGATATTTTGGAACTTTGCAGGTAATGGAATAACACAAGCCTATAAAAACAATTAAAGCAATAATTACAAGGGGTGTAATGATGTCCAAGTCTCACGATACGATATCGTCATGGTATGAACCTCCTAGTACAATATTTATTGCGATATCGTAGGAAAGCTCACGATATTACAATATTCTACATAATAACAAGACTGACCTTATAAAATGCTTTGACCAGTTATTTGGTCCAACATTTATTGTCATTAGGGATGGAATGATATCCAAATTTCTCTGTACCATATTTTCACCATATACATCTCACTGTACCATATTTATTGCAATATTTTGACTTGTGATTTGCTATATTGTGATTACTGTGAGACCTTTAACAATATGATATCACGATATTTCAGTTATTTTTACATCCCTGATAATTACTAGAGATGTAACAATAATTGAAATATTGTGATATCGTACCATCCAACTTCTCATAATAATATCGTGAGCTGTCACAATATATCGAATTTTAAATTTTCTTGCTTAAATGCATTGTTTTAAGCTAAAAATTGGAGGAAACTACATAGATCTTGATCTTTTGGTTCCATTACAATGCAGAAAACATGAAGAAGTAACTGTTATAAAGAACTTTTCTATTTAAATTTTTATGAACTATGGACTATGCCAGTAATGTAGCCCCAAGTCAAGTCAAGGAAAAAGTCGTTCTTCAAATCTCAATTCAACTCATAATCCAATTGTAATCAAATGCCACAGAACAAAATGTCCTGTCTTGCTGCCAGTGAGGGCGAAGATTAATCCAATCCTAATCCTTTAACGATCTTTCCAGGTTTATATGCTTCTAAGAAAATAAAGACACTTCTGAGTTTATGAAGAAGTGAACAGTTATGTCATCATTTTTATTATTTTTTTTATCGCGTTGTATTTGCGTGTGTACCAAGTGGGGGTGGAGACTAAAGGCTAATCAGAAACTAAATAAACTGCAATTGTGTGAGTAGCAAAAATAAATAAATTAAAACCACAATATGTCAAATCAAAAAGTTCTTCGTGAATAGTTGGCCAGTTAAAAGTGAGTTTTGACATAATGTCTGATTTTTGTTTTACAGTAATGATAACTGAAATAAAACGAGCCTGTCATTTCCAAAGATCTTAAAGACGCACTCTGCAGCTTTTTATTTGGGGGTCCGTCACCTGCTTGTTTCTATGGATGTGTCATTGCTCTGCTTAGAATGTTCCACAGTATGACATTAAACAGCTCTACTTTACATTTGTTCAATTACAGGTGTTTTTGCTGCTCCAAAATACCTAGAAAAAACATTCATTCTGACTGTGAGCGGGGTCGCCTCTCCACTGATCTGACCTGTAACTTGGTCTGGTTTGGTCTCCATGAAGATAGAAAGGCTTAATGCCATACTGTGGAACATTTCAGACAAAGCAATAACATCTCCACAGAGAAAAGCATTTGACAGATCCTCCACCAATGCGCCTTTAAAATTACTTTAAAAAAAAAAAAAAAACTTCATTGATGAAATTAAACTTTGACACATTTTTTTGCGTGTGAATAGGCCATCTAACTTATCCTATTAATCATGATTAAACTAAGCCAAGGTGTACCATAAAATTCTGATCTGATAATCCAACTAAACGTAACTATGGATTCTGCAAAATAATGCCATGTGAACATATAAGGATGTGAACCCAACACATAAGAAAATATATTATAAACATGCTTAAAAACTTAAAATTGAAAGAATTGACTGTTTCATATACTCAACAAGTGCCTTAGGGTCAAAAAGAGGGCAGGAAACGCAATACTGTCCCCACACAAAAGGAGATTAACACACTCCTTAAATAAATATTTCACATTTTATATTGTTTGTTCCTGTGGTTTTGTTCAGTGTGGTGCAACAGCTCCCTGACAGGTGCATGGCCCTGCCCTGCCACAGTGATGGACAGCTCTTCAATAGCTGATAATAGGGCCCCACATCACACTGTTTTTGAGCTATATTATCATGTTTCCTCATCACAAACAGACCTGGAGTTGTGTTTTGTTTCATTCGCACATTTAGCCCACAAACCCTGCATATTTAGGCTGAGTTGTCCACCTTGTGATGTCATGTGGTAATACAGGAAGTGCTCCACTGTGATTTTAAACTCTATCAACCAAAATGCACTTCATCGCTTGCAGTTGGTCCAGAATTCTACTGTGTGGCTTTCAACAAGGAGCAGAAAGAGCGATCACACTACCTCAATTCTTGTGTCGTTGCACTGGCTTCCTGTTCATTTTAAAACTGATTCTAAGATTTTGTTGTTTGTTTTTAAAGCTTTGAATGGACTGGCCCCACAATACATCTCGGCCTTCATCAGATTTACACCCCAGCACATACTCTGAGGTCCGAGGGCCAGCTCCAGCTCGTGGGGGCTAAGACGAGACTTAAAAGCAGGGGGGGCAGGGCCTTCTCTGTGGCCGGAACACTCTGCCCCTCCATGTCCCAACAGCCCCCACAGTGGAGTGTTTTACTCTCTAGCTTTTAATACCGCATGAGTTGTGTGGTCCTCTGTCTTTTATTTATTTTATATCTATTTTATTTTATTTTTTAGCACTACATTTATTTATTGATGTTATTATTATTCTTTGATCTGTTGATTTTAGTAGGTCTGTTTGGAACATAATTCTGCTGACTTTTGCAGTGAATTGTTCTACATTGCTACATGAAGCACGTTGGAAACTGTCTTGTTTATAAAATGTGCTATACAAATAAAGTTGGATTGGATGTACACCTTCACTAGCAAGAAAGAGAGATACTTATTGATTACTATTGATTTGATTCAAGTTTTGCTGCAGGTTCTCAGTGGCCCTTGTGTATCAGTCACAGGTCTCAGTGCCAGGGATGTGCACAGGGGGGTTGCTCTCGTTGCCCTGGCAACTGCCTGTATGGCCTCCTCGACTGAAGTTGCCCTTCCAAGGGGAAATAAATAAATAAATTATAAAACAACATACAAAAACATTCACACAGACAGTGGCTCCCTCTTTTCTGCATCAGTCGAGGAAAAACTAAAACCAAAACACAACACTACCCACGCCAGTGAACAACACCAGTGCTCCAGCCCCTGATGAGGCTAAGGTCTGATCCCACATGCTAACACCACCTCGGCTAAGAACACTTTAAAATAAAAAAAATCTTTTTTTATTTTTTATTTTTAAATCGGTCGAAGCATACAGGTTTTCATGTATGAAAATGCCTGTGCCTAGATTTGAAAGCGAAAATAAAATAGTCGCCTAATTCACTTACATTGGGGCACCGCGCGAGTCGGGAGGGGCTCTGTTCTGTTTACAGAGCTGCAGACACCTGAGCCCGGCCCCGCGAGCCCCGGCCCCGCGAGCCCCGGCCCCGCGAGCCCCGGCCCCGCGAGCCCCGGCCCCGCGAGCCCCGCGAGCAAGCCCCGGTCGCGGCGTGGCTGACGCCAAAAGTTCAGTTTTTTCAACTTCTGACGCCAACGCCTGAACACTGAAAACCGCAGCCTCGACGCCAGATTTGCGCGGGCTGATGCCTGAAGACGCGCCGCAAAAACGCCGGATGTCCTGGTCGCGCGTCCACATGGACTTCACATGTGAAGAGATTGTCCCTGGTGTCGGGGTTTGACCATCTGCCTTGACGTTGATGGAAAAGGTGAGATTGAGATGTAATGATGATAAATGGCCATAAATTTTAATGAAAAATGTGATTAAATCCAGGTTAAGTTTTTGCCACATTTAGTCTAAATAATCAGAGCTGAGCTCGCTGCAGACACCAGCCCGTTATTCCTCCACACAGGACAGGCTGCTCATTTCATGGAGGCAAACTAAGCTACATGTCTCCTGATGGTTTCTAATTCTAACATTTTGTTTTAGCAATGAATGATGGAAGTAACGCACACAATAATTTCATTCTAAATGGTTAATATGTAGTAGTAGTATGTAATAGTAGTATGTAGCAGCAGTAGTTGTAGTAGTAGTAGCAGCAGTAGTTGTAGTAGTAGTAGCAGCAGTATGTAATAAGTAGTAGTAGTAGTAGTATGTAATAAGTAGTAGTAGTAGTAGTATGTAATAAGTAGTAGGCCTATTTAGGGTGATTAAGAAGTGTGTTTTTTTGGGGGGGCACCCTTTCTTCATGTCAGAGCAACTGCCCCTCAAAATTCCTGTGCACGTCCCTGCTCAGTGCAGTTTAACAGGAGGACTGGTCAGGAAGGGTCAGCAGATCTGTGTCAGGGTAGTTTGAGGAGAGGAAGAGTGAAAAGAGTGCCTCCTCTGTTTCCTGCAGCATCACAGTTGTGTCCAGTGGGTGCTGGTGAACACAACAGAAAAGATCTCCCTCTTCCTCCGCTCTGGTGGTAGCTGTTAACTTGAAAACTAACACTCTGACATCAGAAAAGAGCATTTTGAGCTTTGGAGATGATAAAGTGTTACTCAAAACATGTGTGGATGAAACAAAACACAACTCAAGGTGTGTTTTTGAGGAGGTAACAACATTATAACATGACTTAAAGCTCACAAGGGTCCATTTTTAAGGACTTTAAGGAATGAATTCAGGTTTCATTGGTTTAGTTTTCATGTTTAGTCCCACATTAATTCTATTTCTAGTCATACTTTTCATTATTTGGTCCTAAAACCCATTGACCCATTTCACTATTGATGGTTTGGTCCTGTTTTAGTCCTTGTCCCAGTTTAGTTCCTGGTTTATTTCCCATTTTCAGGTTGTAAAAGGGTGGGTGTGAATGCTCCCTTAGTTTATAGCACGTCAAGAGAGTGAATTATACTAGAGGTTATATATTCCTGTTAAACAGATAAGGGTAAATATTTGTTATAGAAGAGTAGTTCTCATATACTGTACTGTAACAACATTGTGGTTCATAATCATATTACAATTTACCCCTCACCAAGCTATTTTGTAAGTAAGTGTTGTCATGATACTAAAATTTCAAACTTGATTTCAATACCAAGGAATTCACTCAATACTCAATGATAGAATGTAATTTTAACACAAAATAATACTTTCTTTATGTTACCATGAGGTCTTATATCTGTTTTGATAAAGCTCAAAACCACTCCTACTAAAATGTTCAGGAAAGCTCAAATTTGGTCCTATTAATGTGACTTTTTTTTGTATCGATACCTGCTCAAATGAGTGTCTACTTTCAGTATTAGTTGTAGTATTGGTTAGTATTTGATTCCTGATACTTCTAACAACCCTAGCAGGTAATCAGTTAATTTCATACAATTTATTCTATTTTGGGTCTTGAAATATACAAGTCTTACAAGTTACTACTGTAGCTTGTCCAACCTCACATTCATTCACTTTTTAAACTCATTCATTCATATTTTTATGATGCTTTCTGATCATATTTGAGTAATAATAGACTCAGAAATTAGAGAAACAATTTTAATTTCATTAAAAAGGTTTACTACAGAATATACAGACAGATACATGAGGTGAAAAACTGGCAGACCCAGAAGCCTTCTACAACGACAACAGCAAAGTCCAAACCTGTTTATAATTGTAACTCAATCACATCCATTACTTCACATTTCAGCGCCCCCTGGTGGTCACTTCACTGCTGGGCGATTTTGGCTGCTTCAGCTTTTATTAGAGATATGAGCTCCATGTTTATTAGGAAAACGAACCGCAGACCTGCAATCTGAACAAAAGGACAAAAGGTAATGTTATAGTCTAAAGCAATAAGGCTTATACAACTGCTTTAGTCCAGTTTGGGATTGTGTATGTTTTTTACAATTTAAAAATTACACAAATTATGTTTTTGATGATCGCACCATCTGACCAGACAAAGCTCTAGGACCTGCAGTCACCTACATTTTCTGGCACACCCTAGTTGGTCTCACCCCCAAGTTTGAAACCACTGGTTTTTGACCATATAAAGATAGTCCCACTTATGTCCTGAATATGTGATGGTGCTTTGGGTCTGGTTAATGAATCTACTCAAGTTTAATTTACTCAGGTTTTAGTTTAATCCTGGTCCCTGGTTCAGAGATGATTAGTTCTAATAAAATCCTGGTTAAGTCAAAGTTTAATCCCATTCTCATAGTAGTTTAGAAAATGGATCAGCTGGTTCAGCAGCACAGGCTTTGTGTTGTTTAGTCTTTTGTGTTCACACGGTAATGTTACTGGAGTACCTTAAATCGTGATATGAACTGAATTACAGGTCTAACTGTGGGATCAGACTGCAGCCGGTGCAGCTTTGGTCTGGTGACCTCAAGTATTCCAAACAATTAAGAAGGTGCTGTGTGTGGAGGTGCTGCAGCTTAATTCCATTGGGAATCTGTTTTTACTGGATGCTGGAGCATTTTCTCTTCGGAAATAAATAATGATCATATGAACACTTGATCTTGTGGGTGCAGCTTCATGGCGGTGGCCACACCTTCGTGCTGACTGTGAGTGTGACACCACCACAGACAAAGGAGCCACAGCTGGACTGGGTGCCCTCTGAATGAGGTGTACAGTCCCTGACAAAAGTCTTGTCGCTTATCCATTTTTCAGAATCAGAATGTTTTTTTTTTTTTTGTAGAAACAAAATCTTATAACCTGACTTTAAATTAATCGATTGGTTTTAGAAATGTCTCATATGAAAGCTAAAACCCTCCCAAATTATGCTCAATATACTAAAATAAATTTGCTTCACTGAAGAAAGATTGATCATTTAATGAACACAGAAAGTTCAGATTTTGGCAAGACAAAAGTTTTGTCGCCTACAGAAAATTGAACAAATAATTTACTTCAAATACAAAAGTATGTTGCATAACCTCAGTGAATTAAGTAGTGGTGCTGTGAGATCCATATTTAATATCTTGTATGACTTCCATGAGCTTGAAGGACTGCATCCATGCGGTTTGACAATGATTCATACAATTTGTTGATGAAGTCATCAGGAATAGCAAAGAAAGCGTCTTACATGCCTCCAGAGTTCATCAAGATTCTTTGGTTTTGCCTTCCATCCTTCCTCTTTCATTCTACCCCAGACATGCTCAATGATGTTCATGTCTGGTGACTGGGCTGGCCAGTCCTGGAGCACCTTGATCTTCTTCGCCTTGAGGAACTTTGATGTAGAGATAGAAGTATGCGATGGAGCACCATCCTGCTGCAAAATCTGACCCCTTTTATGGTTGGGAATGTAAGAGGTAGCTAATACTTCTTGATATTTTAGGCTATTGATATTGCCTTCCACCCTGCAAATGTCTCGCACACCCCCATACTGGATGTAACCCCAGACCATGATTTTTCCGCCACCAAACTTAACTGTTTTCTGAGTGAATCTTGGATCCATGCGAGCTCCAGTAGGTCTCCTGCAATATTTGCGGCGGCTGTGATGTAATTCAACCGAGGATTCATCTGAGAAATCCACCTTCTGCCACTTTTCCAGTGTCCATCCTTTTAGCAGGCTGTGGGCCTTGGCAAATGCCACACGGTTTTTTAATTGCCTTTTGTTTAGTGCTGGTTTCTGTGCACTGATTCGACCATGGAGGCCATTTCGAGACAGAATTCTACAAACTGTTCTGGTTGACACAGGGACTTGAGGTGACCAGGCCTGGTGGAGCTCTGCTGCAGTGGAAAAGGGGCCTTGGATTTTCAAATCAACAAACGGTCCTCCCGAGCAGTTGTCTTGCGGGGTCTGCCGGATCTGGGCTTGTCAAAAACATCTCCAGTCTTTTCAGATCTTTTTCTTATTCTTTGTACTTGACGCTGAGACACATTGAAGGTGTCAGCCACCTCAGCAGTGGATCTGGTCTTCAGCCTCTTGATAATTAACGCTTTGGTCTCAGGGTGGATCTTAGGCATGTTGTCAGAGGTCAAGTTGCAGTTGATGTGAAGGTCTGGTGTGCTGGGGTTCTTTTTATACACACCCACTAAGTGATTGATCAGTAACTGATCACAGGTGAGGCTATAATCTAGGACTGGGTGCATCATATGACAAGGCGACAAGACTTTTGTCTTGCCAAAATCTGACCTTTCTGTGTTCATTAAATGATCAATCTTTCTTCAGTGAAGCAAATTTATGTTAGTATATTGAGCATAATTTGGGAGGGTTTTAGCTTTCATATGAGACATTTCTAAAACCAATTGATTAATTTAAAGTCAGGTTATAAGCTTTTGTTTCTGCAAAATGGATAAGCGACAAGACTTTTGTCAGGGACTGTAATGTGTACATGTACGAGAGGGATGGGGACTGACCTCCACCACTGAGTTGTTGTTGAGTTTCCACTTGTTTCCAGATAAAACCGGTCTTCCGTCGATGTAAATGGGCCGCCGCCCCTCGTTTACAATGAAGAAATCTCCATTATTTTTCAATTTAATAATACCTGAAAGATCAAAAACAGATTATTTCTAACATGATGTTGGTCATCTTTGCACTACAGTCACAGTGAACCCAATGCACAGAGCAGAAATATTCCATACAAGTCCAGTGATGGAAAATGGACCTTAAAATATGCATATTATGTTATTATACTTGTGCTTTGTGAATGCATATAAGTTTAGCACAGCGATTATTATTAGTTCCTTTAGTGCTGCTTAAACATGTACAAATACAGATTTGAGGGATGTTCATCTTGTATAATTGTTAAAAAATATGAGACTTGGATACTAATCAGATCTACTGTAGATACTCATCTGAACAACTGTCAACTGAAGAAAACAAAGCACATAAATAAGACAAAATTAAATCTTTTTGAAATTTTAGAATAGGCTATTTATATAAGAACAGAATATAAACTAATATTATTTAGTGTTGTATACATCCTATTTTTAAAATGTATTATGTACATAGATTTGATTTTTGTAACAGCATTATCACCTTGTTTCCTGGATATTTTCCAAGCTGGACCCTCCAGTGACAGGTCCACATCTATCTGTTTGTCCTTTGTAGCTCTGCCCAGTGTAATCTGCACCAAGATAAAGACAATGAAGTATTTAGAGACATTGTCTTGAAAATCACACACAGACCTCGTTTTATGGCCTCACCTCTCTGGACCTCATGAGGTAGCGCACCATTCGTCCCCGTAAAGCGGCCAGTGTCTGGTTATCAAAATCTGGCATACTCATTCCTGCAAAACAATATCTCCATTGAGACAAGCCGGTAGCAAACTCACGCTACTGAAATAATAAAGGAACAGTATGGAACATTCTGCACGTGGCATGTCTGTATGATAGAGTCCATGGAAATAGAAATGGAATCATACTTCGGAACATTCTCCATGCAAATAGATATGGTTTATACCATACTGAGGAATATTACAGACAAATAAGAGTCAGATGTATGAACAACGCAAATTTATACAAACATGCTTTAACTGCTGTTTATTTTTTGGTTAAAGTTACATAATGTGGCTTTAATATTAGCCTCATTCCTAATCAATTGTTTTTCTAATTACCTGTGATGTTATCCACTAAAACCTGCCACCGTGGCAGCTCCTGTTCCAGCTGTCGAATCTCTCTTTTCTGGTGACGGTCAGAAACCATGAGTTCTGAAAAACAAGCCAAACAAATGTTTAAATATTTGTCAAATATTTAATTGTGGTGACTGTTCTATAATTATAATTTGGTTGCCCATTTAATTGCGTCATTGCTTAGGGTAATGGAGATTTTAACTAATTGAACTCGGTTTATAGCGTACCATGTTCCAGCGCCTCGTCTCTGCTTTCTCTGTGAACAAGACGTACATTTGGTCAGCCAGGATTTTTCACACCAATTGCAAATGCATTTACAACAAAACATGTAAAAATACAATACTTTTTACATTTATAGATCAAACTGAATGACTGAAGCTTCTTACTTTAACTTGACGTCATCAATCATTTGTTCTGCATCTGAGAAGTTGAGGACCTGATCTCCTTTAGGCAGAGGCTGAACTGTAACAAATGGAATACTCAAGTCAGACCAGAGACCAGACCGTAGTTTAAGTCCAGACTAGGGCTGCAACAAGTCATCGAAATAAGCCGTACCACTCTGGTCGTCCAGCAGGTAGTACTGTTTGAGTAGCTGCCAGTGCACCAGCAGACTCTTGGGAGAGCGAGATGGGTGGAAAACTCCAGGATGCTTATTCAAAAGGTCCTGGAACACGTCTAGTTTGGGCTGACTGGTCTAGAAACAAAACACAACTACAACTGTGCAATAACAACCTTGTAAAACATTCTTGGGCTGTGTGATTAGTCAAATTTGTATTGAAATTGCATTATGGCTTTTTATTACAATATATTACGCCATTATTCCACATATCAATCATAATCTTGAGCAGCAGAAATCAAGTTGGATCTATTATTTAGTGAAAAATAGAGTCATGGTTAGTTGATATATAAATACACAGACTTATTTATGAATAACTCACCGATCCAATCTTGGCCAGCAGAGCCTCCTCGCTCTGACTGAACAGGGCTTTGCTTTGAATGGCTGCAATGGCCTCTGGGTGGAGCTGCCTCATCGCCTGCCATGCCAGTCTATAAGCAGAGCAAGTATTTCAAATAAAAATAATATATGATTAAAATAATTAGAATACACTGAATGAAATAACTCTTACTTGGAGATAACCGGATCGTAGAGCAGAGAGTACCATCTTTCTTTGATTTCTCTCAAAGTGAATCTGCAGCTAAACTTCACACCCAAATGAACTGAAGTCAAGTCTGTTGTCTGCACACAAACACCAAAGAAACATAGATTAACTTATTCTTTTTATATATTTATGCTTATATACTAATCAACACTGATTAAGACATAGTATAAAACTAACATTATTTGGGTGACTGTGGCTCTGGTCTAACATAGTGGTTGCTGATAGTGGATGGCAGTTAGCAAGACCATCTGTAGCTGTCAGAACTCAAGCTCCCCCACCCGTGAGTTGGTGTTGTAATGTGTCAAATGCTAAAAAAGTAAATGTACAAGCGTGACTTTGGTTCAGACCTGTAGCACGGCGTTGATGAGCAGCAGGTCGTCTGTGGGTTTCCATCGGCCCAGGTCTTTGGTGACGTGCAGGGGCTGTTTGCTCTTCTTCACTCGTTTGGCCATTGGAGGCGGGTTCAGCATCATCGTGAGTGGAGGAGTGAGAGTCGCACCTGATTTTGTGAGCTGACAAAAGAAAACAAAAAACAGTTTATTATTTACATTGTATTATTTATGCTTTTCTTAAAAAGACATTTCAATCTTACGATTTGTAATTGATCTTACTAAAGCTGTAATGTGCTACCTTTTTCTTTTCGCTAGACGAAGGCTCGCTGCCCGGACATCGCAGCGGCTCAATGAGTGGAGACCCTTTGACTCGAGTGGACGACTTCACCAAACTGCTCTCCACTAACTCATCATCGAATTTCTTCCTCTTTATCGACCTGAGAATAACAAATCAGGGAAATATTAGTTGATGAATATTTAATCCTATTAGAGTTAGAGGATTTTAGGGATTTTTTAGGGGATGTGAAACGTCAGTCCTTATCATTAACGATTGGCTATGCAAACTTGCCATATTAATCATATGTTGAATAATGACACCACTTTCTGAAAAAGCTGAAACCAGGTCAACAAATCTGCAAAATGACAGTTTATTCTCCCACAGAATTGTAATCTGTCCTCCAGCTCAATATTAAACTACTGACAGTCGACAATTTGCTGATATCTATGAACACAACCTTCATTGAATAAAACCATTATTTTAACTAGGGTCATTTTATAGTATCAATAGTTTTTCTTGAGTGCTTTATTTGACCACATCACCCATCCCTGACAATGATAAAACTAAATAAAACCATATGTCCCAAACCTGGAGGAGCTTCTGCGTTTGGGGATGCTTCCTCCTCCTCCTCCGAACGTTTGTGTGGAGGATCGTTTCAGGTCTTTAACCACGAGAGACTCTTCATCCTCTGATCGGCTCTGAGCTCCGGTCAGGGCTGCTCCTGCCCCGGGGTCACCTGCCTGCATCTGAGGAGACAGACACAGTCAACATCCAGACAGCACACATTCAGGGTAGGGGAAAAAACTAAGTATTGTATTGAAACTGAGACACATCTGGGCTGGGAAGGTTGGTGTAAATAAAATTGTGAAAATTGCGTATAAGATTGTGCATTCTCGTGTCACTCATAATCTGAGGGACTTCTGGCGCTGCATTTTTTTCTTTATGGTCATTATGTGTATTTCTGTATTTTGACAAAACAAATGACAATTTCTGCTCCTCTTTACTGTTGGTGAGGGTCATATTAGTCAAAAATTGTGACAGTCCTGTTTTAGTCCTGGTTTATTCCTATTTTAGTCCTGGTTTATTCCTATTTTAGTCCTGGTTTAGACTTTAGTCCTGGTTTAGTTTTAGTTTAGATCTGTTTTAGTCCTGGTTTAGACCTGTGTTAGTCCTTATTTAGACCTGTGTTAGTCCTCGTTTAGACTTAGTTTAGTCCTGGTTTAGATCAAATTGGTCAAATGGTCAAAAATAGGGACACCAGGGACATTTCTTCCCCCCCCCAAAAAAAAGAAAAAAAAAAGGGACAAATCGCTGGTTTTGGATAAATCTGATGGGTCGTCTGGTCACCCTGGATTAACAAAAATACAATAATATTTAATCCTTCATTTTCCACCCTGTAATGTTATAATAATTAAACCAAACCAAAATATATTGGAGTGTGTCCTATTTAAATACTAGATTTTTAATTTTTAAAGGACTCACGCGTCCAAAATGGATAGTTCACAGAATTTAAAAACAATGTGTAAAATAAATATACAGATCAGACTGACTGCTGAGGCTTTGTTTACATCTAGCGGCTAATGCTAATGCTAAAGCTAACGCGAGTACTAGTCACATCGGGCGCATCAATGCTTCGCTTTCGGTGCTATTTAGGTGACTGCTGTCAGTGTTAAATCACATACAGACCAGAATACGAGATGGTTCGATACGTGTTTGCAACAGAGTGACATAATACGCTCAAGCACAAATTGTTTTTCAAATAGGCACTAGAGTTAGCATTAGCCTCGTTAGCATCAGAGATTCCTAGCGTTAATTGGACATATAAAATCAATCCCAATACAACGGCTCGTAACATACCTTTACTCTGTATTTGCCACGTTTTGCTTGACTCGGTAATGTTGAAAAAAATGCGTTCCTTTTGATGTATTTGCGCGTTGTTAGCTTACTGTGTGGTATGCTGCTACATGGCTAACTGCTAACTAGTGTGGAGTGTTTGCGTGCTTCTGTGTGCTCCATTATCGCCCTCGTGTGGTGAGGGGTGAGAAGGCTCGGCAGTGCTAATGCCCATCTGGCCCCATGGACCTGGCCCTGGAGCTTGAGAATGAATGTTTTTTGTCAAAGAAGGCGCACTTATGGCTGGGCGATATTTTGCTATATGTCGATATCTGTACTGGAAAAATACCCCCCACAACACTATTGTAAAAACAAATATGCCAAATTCCACAGGTTTATTTTTATTTTTATTGAAGCGCAAAGAGGTATGCAGTTCATGTAGGAACAAAGCTTCTGCGACATAAAAAAGTATACAAAAATAATAATTTAACTGTAAAATAAAGGAAGAAATAATGCATATTTCCTTCTTTTCATTCAAAAATAAAAAACAACTCAACTCAACCCCATCTTTGCATTAACTCTGTTAACCATACAATAACCATAACTGTAACCTTATTTTAATAGATCCACATTCCTAACCAACGGTAAGGAGCTATCCCACAATCCGCTGCGCAGATCAAGCAGAATGTTTCCAAACAATATTGTGTGAGATATACACTGCAGCAGATTATTAATTAAAATCTCCTGCATAAATAAACTTTACATTACTAAACTTCACAACATATAAACCATAACTACTATAGAGGCACCTTAGCCCGTTTGAGATTATAATGTGTATAATGCATCTTTTGTTTAGGTCTTACAGAAACAAAACTTAATACCACAGCTCATTTGCATAAACTATAAGTGCTGAAACCCCCCATCCCAAAAAAACAACTCTCTCTCGCCTTGATGCTGTCAGCTTCTGTCGTGACACAGGGATGTGCAGCTGATGGCCTTGTCTGTAAATGGAGGTAAAGGTTTGTGGTGCTAGAAGCTTTGGTTGGCACCAACTCTGGGCATTCACGGGCTATATTTTTCCATAAAGGACAAGCAGGGGACTCCAACAGGACGCATTACAGATCAGATGTGTGGGGAGAGGACCCCACTCACAGTAAGAGTGCATGTACTTTAAGGTGTTTTTGAGCAATAAAAACACATGAAATTGAATAAGTGTAAGAAAAATAAGTTTAATGCTACAAATCAAGCAAATCAGAATCAGAATCAGAATTACTTTTATTCATCCCCGAGGGGAAATTTTCTTTGTTACAGATGCAACCGACCAAGAGCATGTACATCGAGCAAGTTACAAAAATAAGCTAAATACAATAAGATAAAAGATAAAATAGCTCTCTCTGGGAAATTATTTACATCAGTGACATATTTATGACTATATACATGTGTGAGCAGGGAATAGGATGAAAAGGATTGAGTAGTTTGTGAGTTAAAGTGCAGCGTTCAACAGTTGTGACAATCAACAATGTGGTGGTGGACCCTCCACTCAAAAAGTTACATAGTGCAACTTTCATAAATTAAGAAATATTTAAAGACAACAACATTTCAATACATCTGGCAGTAAATAGAATATAGTGAATAGAATAGAAATGAGAGGATGGAGAAGACAGGAGGAGAGGGAAATATGAGGAAGAGCAATCAAACTGAAATCACAATTTGGCCAAACCCAATTAACAAAGGGCAAAGGCTCCACTTTTTGAAGCATAGGACTACCATTATTTCCTCCACAAACTCAACATTTGGTCTTATTCTGCATGAAAATCGTTAACCCTGTAAATAAAAACTAGATACATGTTCTGAAACGTGATTCTAGTGGCTTAGACACTCCTAAGTTCTCCATTTCAATGACACATGGGCCATAGCTGAAGATAAATAAACAGTTTTCATAAATAAATAAATAAAAATAAACTTAGCATGACTTACCTGGGTTTTTGCATAAAGTATATAAATGAGGACACCACTATTTACTGGAAATGCCCTGTAGCTTTTTCAAAGAAATGTCAAGGTGGAATGAAGGTGGAGTGTGTTGAACCGGTTTGTCAATTCATACAAAATAAACAGATCTTCCGCATAACTGCTTTATTTTGATAGATCCTAACTGGAAACCTGGACAAGATGTGACTTTTACTATCGAAAGTAGACAGTAAAACCAGAGGGGAAGTGGACAAAGGTTTAGTGCTATAGTTGTGCAGTTCAGTTCAGTGCAGTTCACATCTGAGAGTCAGCCCGGTGAGTACAACTTTAACATTTAGGAATCTGCTTTGAGATATTCTTATGTTTGCATGAGTGGCACTTTAGATATTCAGTACATTTATTTAATGCGTGTATTAAATAGTTGTTTTATTATTATTATTATTATCGTTGTTATATATATATATATATATATATATATATAAATTTTACATTTTCATTTTTTTCATTTTCCCCAATAGGTGACTTTTGTAGTCTTACTTTACTGTTTAGTCTTCTTAAGGACGGGGCGAACTTGAGAACAGCTTTTGGCTTCTCCCAGTTTACTTTGTGAATAGGTCTTCTTGAAATAATATCAAATGACGCACAACAAAGTTCTCCTTGAAATAATAACCTTCATGAGTGTGTAAACTAGTGTGTACAATATCAATAATAATACAATACATGTGAATGTGGACTTTAAAATGGCACTTCAGGTCTCGGTCTGATATTTCTGCTGAAAGGTCTGCCTGCTTGTCACCATGGATACAGAATGCTACTGGCTGCCTGGAATATCCTGCAGTATTGCATTAACAGAGATGACTCCTCTTACAGTAACACTAAGATAAAAGATTACCTGTTACATCTTACTGTCAGTGGAACATTACATTACTGGAGTGATAACATCATAGTGTACTTTTAAAGAACCCATATCACTATTTTCTGATCTATGTTAATATAATGTTTCCTAATCACAAACAGACTTGGAGTTGTGTTTGTTTCAACCACACATGTTTAACACAAAAACCTGCATGTTTAAGCTGAGGTTTTCTCTAAAATAGAAAACATTCTGTTCCACCTTGTGATGTCACATGGTAATAAAGGAGGTGCTCCACTGTGTTTTTAAACTCCATACACCTTCACTGCAGTCATTTGGAAAATGTCAGTCCTGGAGTTACCAACCTCTACTGAACAAAAGGTAAAAGGAGCTGTTAACATGAAAACTACCACTCCATGACATCACAAGGTGAAACAGAACATTTTGAGCTTTAGAGATGTAGACAGACTAATAACAGCCTAAAGCATGTGTGAATGAAACAAAACACAACTCCAGGTTGTTTTTGAGGAGGGAAGAACATTAATGAATTTATCACAGCAGTCATGAACAGGCAAGATGACTTTCAGTTGTTCAAATATTAAATATTAGAAATCAATGTTTGTTTTAACTGTCTTTCTAAATAGTCCAGTGAGGAAATCGATTTGAGAGTGTGGCTAAAATATTCCAGAGGGTCGGCCCTCTGAACTTGAGTGTTCTTTGATTTGTGGATTTTCTGTACAAGGGAAGATTAAAAATCTCTGCAGTGTCTCATAGTAAAGGTGTGAACATGTGAAGAGTACGTAAAAAGTGATCAAAAGATCTGGGTAAAACATTTCACAAATGCACATACTTACATGAACAGACAAATACAATAAATGTTTACATTAATATTGTAAGAATATTGTATTTACGGAACAAAAGCAGATGAGGACAATAATTGATGATTAGGCTATTTAAAAATTATTTTGTATTAATAAAATCTTGTTGAGCTTAAATCTCACAAGAGTCAGTTTTGTGTCATTAGGACCTTTAACTGAAACTGGTCTTCATGAATTTCACTTTCTCTTTGTCTCTCAGTGCGCGGCTATGGCCACCGCCGTGTGTCAGCTGTCGGAGGACCAGTTCCGCTGCTCCATCTGCCTGGACTTGTTCACCAACCCCACGTCGCTCCCGTGCGGCCACAACTTCTGCAAAGCGTGCATCGAGCGCTACTGGGTGGTGGGGACGGTGGTTTATAAGTGTCCCTACTGTAACCACGTGTTCATCACTAAACCAGAGCTCAAAGTCAACATTTTTATCTCGGAAATGTCCAGGCAATTTAAGCAATCAGTCAAACGCATAGACTCAACAAAACAGGAGGCACAACCAGGAGAAATATCGTGCGATTTTTGCGCCAATCCCAAATTAAAGGCGCAAAAATCGTGTCTAAATTGTTTGGTTTCTTATTGTGACGAACATCTCAAACCGCATCAAACCATAACCGCGCTAAAAAGACACACACTCACAGAACCGCAAAGAAATCTAGAGGGAAAACTTTGCCCTGAACACGGTAATGTCCTGGAGCTGTACTGTGAGAACGATGACAAGAGCATCTGTGCGCTGTGTGTGCACCTCCACAAACGTCACAAGGTGGCGCCACTGAGGGAGGTGTCTGAACAGAAGAGGCTGCAGATCACCAGCACCCGGAGCCCAATAGAGAGAATGATCCAGACGAGACAGAGCAAGATACAGGAGCTGCGCCTCTCTGTGGAGGTCAGTAAGCATTACAGAAACAGCATTAAAGGAGCATCATGCCACTTTTCTGGTGGAGTATCTGTTGCTATGGAGATGGTGCTTTGATTTCTTTCATTTCTAATTCTGAAAGCATCCAGTTATACGATGCCTAAAAGATCCACTTCCTGCTTGTCACTATAGAGATGTTATTGCTTGGTCTGTTCTAGAGTATGGCATTAAACTTATTTATCGCTATAGAAACAAGCAGGTGGCTCCTGGAGGCCAAGTGACAGGTCAGATCTGTGGAGAGGTGACCCTGCTTCAGTCAAAAGCAGTTAAAACCCTTCATATTGAATTAATGCATGATAGATAGTTTCATTTAGCAACATTGTAGGTTAAGCAATAACATCTCCATAGAGACAAGCACATGGCACAGTTACATGGTGCATCTTTAAAGCTCCCACGTGTTTATGCTGATGTTACAAGCTCATTCAACTAAGCTGGTGTTGGTTTGCAGTCTCTGAGCGCAGACTCCGAGCTGTCTGAGGGCCTGAAGGTCTTCTCTGCTCTGAGGGATGCTGTGGACCGAGCGCTGGAGGAGCTGTACCAGGAGGTCAGTGAGAAACAGGAGGCTGTGAAGATCCAAGCTGAAGGACAGATCCAAGAGGTGGAGAAGGAGATCTCTGAGCTGCAGAACAGACTGTTACAGGTACAGTATGAGCCAAAGTGCAGACATCATCAGAAACATACCTGGAGTTGTGTTTTGTTTCATTCACATATGCGGGAGTAATTCTTTATTATGAGTCTGTCTACAAAATGGAAAATTGTGTCATGTAGTTTTCAAGTCAACAGCTCCATCTACCTTTTTTCAAACATAACAGGTCCAGGACAAAACTAAACAAATAAAAGACGAGTGCTCATCTGTACATACCACATCAAACTTAAACAAACTAAAAACAACAATATCACTCAACCGCTTGATGGTCTAATACAGTATATGGGTCAATGATGTATAAGGATTTTCAACAGACACATTTTAAAATATAAAAAAAATATGAGTTTCTATTGAACTTTTTCAAATACTTACCATGTCAGGTGCATAAATCTATGTTTAACATTTATATTAAGCCTTTTTAGTGTTTTTTTTATGAACTTGAATTGGCTACGACCTTAAAAAAGAATAACCTTAAAATTATTTTATTTTCTAAAACATGGTTGTGATATTAATCTAAGTTCTGAGTAATATGAAGTGTATAGAAACAAACTGTTCCCTGTTCCCTTATATTACTTCTGTTTTAACATAAACTGGCCATTATGTCTCTCACAGGTAGAAGAACTTTCCCAATCAAATGACCATCTCCAAATCCTCCAAAACTACAAGAACCTGCAAGTGACTCCTCGAATGAAGGACTGGACCAGCGCCGGAGTCAGTTCACCAACGTTTGAGGGAATCGTGGTGCGAGTTTTGTCTAAACTCGAGAAAGAATTCACCAAAACAACCCAAGAGATGTTTGAAGAAGAGCTGAGGAGAGTGAGGAGATTTGAAACTCTGATCACACTGGATGGAGACACAGCACACCCTCAGCTCCTAGTGTCCCAAAATGGCTCCCAAGTCAACTACAGCATCGAACAACGAAGAGTACAAAACAGTGTCAACAGATTTGAAGATTTCTTTGTTTTAGGAAAGCAAAGTTTCACGGAAAATTTCTACTTTGAGGTGGAGGTGAGAGGGAAAACAGACTGGACTGTAGGAGTGACCAAAGAGACACTCAACAAGAAGGGAGCGTTGAAACTGGACCCTCAAAATGGCGTGTGGGCGATTGGTTTGAAGGATAAAAACTACTTTGCCTGTGCCAGCCTGGAAATCCCTCTTTTTCCGAAGTCTAAACCGGAGAAAATGGGAGTGTTTGTGAGCTACGGAGAGGGCTGTGTTTCGTTTTATGATGTAGAGAATGCAGCAGTGATCCACTCCTTCACTGGGTTCTGTTTTAGAGAAAGACTTCAGCTGATCTGCAGTCCAGGGCACTACTCTTATGGGAACTTCGCTCCTCTGGTTGTGTGTCAAAATGCTCCCAGTGCAAGAAGGATGACATGGCCAATGCAGTGGGCCACTATAGGATAGATTACAGCTCCTCTCACAGGGGCAGTAGTCCTTCAGTCAAAAGGGCAAAATAACAATTTAAACAACAGACAATTTTAATGACAGTGAAATCATTTAAATACTGTTTTTGCCAACTAATGTCACACAGGGCAATCCAGATCACTCATGGATACTGGGAGAATTGGCTCCATATTGATTTTATATGGCTTTTCACTCATTTTAACAGAAAGAAAGTGTTATTAATCAAACATTGGAAAGCTGAAATTGTTATTACTGAAATTAGGTTAATACTGATATTTGGGTTTGAGTTCATGCATATTTTTGCATGTGTGGTCTTCTCAGTGCAGTTTGGGTCCAATAAAATAAAATAAAAATAAAAAAATCAAATTGAATGAAATAAATAATAAGTCAATTGAATGACCCGTCAGACCGGAACTATTCCACTGTCCATAGACAACACAGAAAGAAAGAGACATTTAGTAGAGATGAACAAGTGAATGCACCTCCTCTCCAGTACCACACATTGTGCAGCTGCATTGCACATATTGATTTGGAATTTGAACAGTTGTTTTAATACTGTTTTGTACTTTAGATTATATTTTCATACTTGTTTTCAAACTAGACAGTTAACACAGTTTTTATAAATCAAAATAATCATACTTATACTGCACTGGGACATATCTGTATTTAACAAGCTCTATCTATCTAATAATAAAATAATACCTGTCTGAGAAAATTGGCTACACTTTTTGTGTCAAGCAGTATTTATAAAGAAACCTCCAGGTGGAATAAAGGTAGAACAGGTTTTATCAAGTCATAGTACAAGGCCACCCCTTAACTGGAGATATGACTGATACAAACAAAGAATTTAAAGAACGGACATAGTGCATTACTACTGTAGTGTAGAATCTTTGAGCACATCTGAGAGTTAAGTTAAGTTTATGTTTTAAAATCCCAGGGCAGCATGATAAAAACTACTGTTTAAAAAACCAAAAGTTTCAAAATGTGCTCAGTGTGTGAGCCAGGGGTCCTTCTGCTCTTGTGCCGGTGAATTTAACCTTAAATATTCAGTGACACAGCTGTAGGAAATGTTAAATGTGTCATGGTTAATTTTTTCCCCACCCTGTTGAAAGCCCTGGGCCCTCCCCTTCTGGCTCCTCCCCTTCTGGCTCCTCCCCCTCTGGCTCCTCCCCCTCTGGCTCCTCCCCCTCTGGCTCCTCTGTGGCCCCTCGCCCTGGTGCACAGGTAAGTCTAATGTTTCTCTGAAAGAAACAATGTGCCATATTTTATTGTTCAAATCTCAAATTCAAGGAAACCTTTAGTGTTTTCAAAAGCCCTCGAGGAGCCACCAGCCTCGTAGTGTGCTACTCTGCCATAGGAAAGTGCCTTTCACAGTGACAGGTGTCTACTCCTACTACTCTAGTGAGTAGTACTGTCTTTTTACTTGACAATGACATTTTGAGTTCAAGGTTTGTAACACAGCAGGAGGATGCAACACTCCACTCCACACTACTGCCCACTCATCAGGTGTGAAGCGTTGGGATGCCATAGTTTACAGAATGCATTTCTTCACTACATGCAGTTGTTACAGCTGGAAAAGGAGAACCAGAGGGATTCATGAATAAAGTCTGGAGAAAGAGATGACGGTTTCTCAACACCCATTTGGACCACCCAGTCTCTCCTCCTCAGTGCCTCAGGTATAAGCAAATCGTACATGAAACCACAGTGCAACTGTTCATCATTTACATCTCCTACAGCCTTTCATTTGATCCTGAACTCTTCACTCTATTGCAGTTTACAATTGGACTGTACTGCCACCTTCTGGAGATGCCCGTGGAGTTAAAACAGGATGAAGATGATGGAACCTAACTGTTCATCATGATGCTAATGCTGGAACTGTCACATGTCTGGTGGGTTTGGGGGCAGTGACCCAAAATGTTCTTTGGTTTTATAGCCTTTTAAAATAGGATTAAAGCTGTGGTAAAAAGTGGTACAGTAAAAACGTTAAAATCAAGTGTAGTTTTTAGTTTAATAATGCTCATCATGTTTTCTTAGTGAAAAGTATCTTTGGTGATGGCTGATAGACGATGACCGGTCCGTCGAGCTGACCACTCCAGGGACAATGAGGGCTGTCAGAGTTCATCTATATGAGCCAATACAGGTAACAGACGTGTATGAGTGACTGAGCACGCCTGGGAAGAATCGCTGTGTGACACGTTACAACAGCATCATGACAAGCAAACACTGAAGGTACCATCGAAACATAAGAGAATACATTATCATCTCTTATCTCTTCTAAGAAAAATGAACAACTAAATGTAAATTATACTTTTGTTTTTCTTCAACAGACACTGTTCGCAAGAAGAGCAGAAACAAATACAATTGTGACCATTTCCAAGTACCTGTAAATCCATTCATTCATCCATCTTCTCCTGCTTAATCCAGCTGGGTCGCGGGGGCAGTTTACTGCCCAATTCTCATAGCACCTGACGCCCCCTATGAACCCCTCTGCAGGTGGTGAGCCCACAGGAGGGTGGACGTCATGGTCCTTGATGTTAGTTCATAGGGGTGCTGCATATTTTGATGGGGGAGCTAACCCTAACCCTACCCCATCATTATTATTATCAGAGGTGTTAATCTGTGGAACAGTCTGGATAAAACATTAAAAGGCTCTAAAACTATTTACACATAAAAAAAAGATAAGACCACAATTATAGGGAAATATAGAAAAATTCAATAAAGCGTCTGTGTATTTATATACCAGTATGTATGATGAATACTAACATGTACATGGATCAGTGTGTGTGTGTGTGTGTGTGTATATGAACATCAACGTGTATTGGATTGTGTGACTGCATTGTGTATGTGTGTATACCAAAAGAATAAAGTACGTATTCTTTCCTGCACTCACAAAAGATTTTTTTTTCTGTTAATAGTTCTGCTATCTTGTTTCCTATTCTATATGTTAATAGGGTTTTGGCAAAATAAGTGTTAAATCTTCAGCCTAAACCATAATTTCTGTGTTATTAAATCATTGTAATATGTTAATTAAATTAACTTTGATGTATTATTGCAGCAGTTAATCTCGGTTTGGAGTTACATTAAAACCTTATTCATGTGTTTAATCAGCTTAAGTGTACTGACCCTTCATCACCAATTACCACACAAGAACTTTATACTTTGTGTTCCTAGAAAACCTGAAAGTACACGACCCATTCTACTCTGAAAAGTTTGATTTGTACTGCGGGCACGGAGTAAGCAAATATTTCGAGGTACACTATGTAACTTTCTTGGTGGAGGTTCTGGTACTTGCTTGTTTCCATGGAGATGTTATTGTTTTGCCTTGAATATTCCACAGTACGGCATTAAACAAACTTCTTGCATATACTAAAATACCTCCACTCCACAGATCTCACCAGTAACTTTAGTGGTTAAGTCACCTGCTTGTCTCCATGGAGAAGTTTAATGGCATACTGTGGAACATTCCAGGCAGAGCAGCAAAATTTCCATGGAGACAAGCAGGTGTCAGCCCCTCCCCTAGAAAATTTACGCAGCGAAACTTTGTGAAATTGTACCGTTTGTTGCAAAATGATCGAAAATTACGACATAACAAAAAATTCTTGTATAAAATTTAATGCCCTAAAAACAACAAGAGATACAGTTCAATAAATATATACACACATAACAAAGCTTAGAAGGTTCACAAAATCATGACACAAAATAGAAAAGAAATAGCATTGTCTCACGTTACAATTTTAAGTGAGAAAGTGTAGGAATCTATTTTAAACAGCTGCCATTTGCAAACGTGATGCATTTTTTAAGACAAGTTTGATTCTAAAGGACCCTGAAGTTTAACAATAGAAGCCCATTCATTTTGACAAGAGGGGAAGATAAAACATGAGATAATAACACATATTTAAATAACAGAACATTGGAATTGTAACAAAATTAGTTTAAAAATATACATTGATTTAGGAAAACAATAACATTTGCAATGGAAAACCGTATGCTACTGTTCAATAACACATTTACCAATAAACAACTAAAGATTTCAGAAATGTTGTAACCAATAAACAAAGTAGTTTTTTGTGCAAGCGATACAGTGACATTAAAATGTATTTTCAGTTGGTTGCCATTTTCCAAAAGTACATCCTGCTGCTTCACGGATTCACATGTGTAATAAATGTACCACCAAACTGACAACTGCTTAAGAAACTGTCGCTATTACAACTCCGTAAATAAGTGGCCTACAGTCTATTTGATAAAAACACATATCACTGTTAATAGCACCATTTGAAAGTATAGAGAGATGTATTAATGCCTGTACACTGAGTAATAAAATGAAATGAGAAAATCAGTTTTTAGGAACTGTATGTAAGATTTTGATTTTAAACTTCATAAACATGACTTAACTGTGTCCCCAGATTCTATGGAAACATTAAATCAACTAACTGGTAATTGTAATGCAGATTTATTCTTTTGGGTCTCAAGACTATCCAATCAGAAAGCAGAATGAGGCTCTTGTTTGGGTTGCCAGTTCCAATGCTGAACTCCAGTTGGTTTAAACCTAAAAGGACTCTCTCTGATCTGATCTGATCTGGTCACTACCTAAATAACTCTTGTCAGTTGTGATTGCAGAGCTTTTTTAAATCAAAGGCTACATACAGTTCCTTTAAGTTAGTAAACTGTTCTTAAAAGAACAACAAAGAGCTTCGGGCTGATGCCGCTAGTGGCGTCTTCACCTGTACAACATCAGAAGAATTCACTAATAGACGTTAAATTGACCAAAGACTGATTTAAAAATCTGAAAACTAAGTATATAGAGCTTAAAAACAAGTGTTCATATTTTCACATTGTGCAAATTAAGTCGACATAAATAATGGCATGAAAGATCACGTTACAGATTATGAAATTATGTTGTGATTTTGGAGTAGCTTAATCTAACTGTTCATTTCTGTTTCCTGTTAAATGCAACACTTTTCCCCATTCAAGAGATCAAATATTTTGTTTTAAATTGTTACTCATTACGGTAACAGTGCTAAAACACATGGATAATCTGAAATGAAATGTATAGTGACACACTTAAAGGACGACCAGGAGGAAGCTGAACTTTGCAAAAACGTGACAGAAAAATATTGAGCAGAGGAGGTCAAAAGTGCTCCTTAACTAATCAGTCCTAGTGACCTCCTTGGTTTCCTATCTGGACAATAGCCACCATCTTTGCTTTGTGCTACATTAAATAGGTTGGGGTAAAGTTTTGTGAGCTTTTAGTCTTGTTATAATGTTATGGATGGAAATTAGCACCTGTGCTAAATCCGGCGTATTTACATCAATATGTGTGATTTCATACAAATTGTATGTTCATGAATATGCACTGTCCCATCCAAATAAACAAATAAACAAGCAAACCTCATCAAAAACGTACCTAGATTTGAGTTTTGTTTCATTCACACGTGTTTGAGTAATCCTGCATTGCTAGTCTGTCTACATCTCCAAAACTCAAAATGCTCTGTTCCACCTTATGATGTCACACAGCCTAAATCTGCAGGGTTTGTGTGTTAAATATGTGTGAATGAAACAAAGCACAACTCCAGGTCTGTTTGTGATGATGAAACAACATTATAACAGATCAGAAAATAGCGTAACATGTGCTCTCTCAGTCCGAGGTGGAGGGTTAGGAGTTCTATCTTAAATTGTTCTGCTCAGGTGTTAAAATGCTATTGTTTGTTAAATATCTGTAAAGTTACACACAAATAATAAAATAATAATAATACAGTTTTTACAGTTTGATGCAGACAGCGCACAGCAGTCTGATTCTGTCACAAAGTGCTACTTTTACATTGTAATCTGAGGGGGAAAATGCAATTCATTAATGTACTAGAAAGTCAGGTACCCCAGTTTTAAATCAGGTCTCCAAAGGGATATTGAGTTTGGTGATTTGTTCTTGTTGTAATAGGCCTAAACATACACAACTAAAGCAAATCCAAAACTCCTTTCTGGCATTTCAATTAATTTCAGAAGTCAAAAACGATTTTAAAGAGGGGATATTCCACTTCTTACACTTCTATGTAAGAAGTGCTAATGAAACTACTGCACATCGCATCAGGTTTGTGAAGTTGTAGTGTAGTTTTGTTTTGTACATTATTGTACTGCCAAACATGTGTGGATGACATCTAAAACATCTTCAGGTATGTTTTTGACCATTATACCCCCTCTTTAAATCTTTGGAGTCTTATCACCTTCAGATTTAGATCAAAAGATGAAAGAGATAAATGTTTCAAAACTAAAAATTTGTTAATGATCTATTGCCCTACATAGTTCCGCCGTCTGACCCCCACGCGGTCTGACTCTTGGCCCAGGTCGGAGCTCTGTCACTGGGGTGAAGGTGCATCCAAACATGACCCCTGGAGGCAACATGAGATAATACCTGTCCTGCTCCTCTTTTAGTGCGTTCAGTCTCGTACAGTGCGTCCATGTTGAAGTATGGGAGGAGAGGAGAGGGGAGGAGAGGAGAGGGGAGGGTCACCGCTCGATGAACTGCAGGTCGATTTGATTTTCTGGGACCAGGAGTGTTCTTGTCATGGGCTTCACAGAGACTCCCTCAGGATCAGGCTTAACGTTGAACTCAAGAAGGATCTGAAACAGGAAAACGAATAATTACTTTATGAACATTCATTTAAAAGGGAGATTTAAAGCTACCATTTGTATTTCAGGTGAGGGGAAGGAACAGGATTTTACTGGTAAAAACGTACAGATTGTAGCTTTAAAGACCCCATATTATGCTATTATTTAAATCTATGTTATAATGTTGTTTTCTCATCACAAACAGACCTGGAATTGTGTTTTTTTCATTCGCACATGTTTAACACACAAACCCTGCATATTTAGGCTTAGGCGTTCTTCTCTCAAACAGACAACACTCTGCTCCACCTTGTGATGTCATGTGGTAATACAGGAAGTGCTCCAATGTGTTTTTAAACTTCATACACCTTCACTAGATTCATTTGGATAATTTCAGGTCTGGAATTGCCCATCTCTCCTAAAATTAAGGTAAAGTAAAATTAAGGGTATTTGTTAACTTGAAAACTACAGCTTTGTGACATCACAGAGTGGAAAAGAGCATTAGAGTTCTGGAGATGTAGACAGAGTAATAATGCGGGTTTACTCAAACATGTGAAAGAAACAAAACACAACTCCTAATGTCCTCCTGTGGGCTCACCACCTGCAGAGGGGTTCATAGGGGGGGTCAGGTGCTATGAGTATTGGGCAGCAAGCTGCCCCCGCGACCCAGCCGGATTAAGCGGGAGAAGATGGATGGATGGATGGATGGAACTCCTAATGTCTTAAAATGTAGCCCTTACAGAAAAATGGAAAAGTGGGCAAACCCAAGGCACACCCACTGACTATACTATTTACTGTACTATACTATATTATAGGAAAAAGAAACAAAAGAGTTTTTTTTACCTAGAGTCATGTGATCTTGTCACATGACTGCTATGTAATTGTATTTAATGACACCTGTAGGTCCTATTCCACCCCTATACCCTGACCAAGACCATCTTGCTGGTCTCTCCATGTAATAAAGGACTTCTAATCTATCCAGTCGCTGTGCCTTGGGTTTGTGCATTGCCCACCTTGACATTTTTCAGAAAGGGCTACATTTTGTTAAGATTTCAAGTTAACCCTCATAGAGCACTTGTATTACTACTTTGGACTTTTTTGTGACCCAGTGAAGTGCTCTACTTCTTCTCTTCATCTGACAACTCCTGGTATGTTTTTCATGAGATAACTGCAATATAACATGGCTTAAAGCTCCCAAGAGTACATTTTGCCTAATATAGGACCTTTAAGTAAGGATATTTAATACATTTGACTAGTTTACTGGTTTATGTGGAGATTTTTGTAAAGGTTAAATAATGGGATACAGATCGACTTCAGTTAAAATTGCAAAACTATACTTTCAAATCCATTTTCCTCTTACTCGGATGACTACATTGTACTTCTGCTTGTATGAATTAAAAGTACTACTCTGCAGCTTTAAGAACATGTCTGGACAGACGTCTGTTCTTCCCAACTATGTATCAAACGAAACCCTGATCCTATTTAAGTACAATTTCTGACTACTCCCCACCTCTGCCTAGAAGTCTGCAGAAGTAGACAGATCATATTCACTGTACCGTTGATACGCTGCAGCTAATGCCTTCAACATTCCCTGGAGGTTGAAGCTAACTAAAGGCACTAAACTAAAGCTTTATATTTTTTTGCCTTCTCAAATAACATTACTCTCACTTTCACTTTCACCTTTTTGTTAAAAATCACAAGCAAAATATGTTCTTTAAATACATTTTGAACATTTTTCTTGAGTTTTCAGACTATCTTAAAACTCTGGCTGTGTCTGCTAATGTGTGGATGTTGAGCAGTCACCATGGTAACTGCTCAACATTACTCCATAGATATACATACAGTCCCCCGCAGCTGACGTCACCGCAAAGTATTAATACCGCACTATACTTGCACAATAATACTAATACTATTACAGCTAATAATAATACTATGTTTTATGAGTGGTTACCCTGGCGATGGCGAGGTACAGCTCCAGCTCTGCGATGCGGCGTCCGATGCAGCTGCGCTTGCCAACGCCAAAGGGCACAGAGGCGTAGGGGTGGTGCGCGTGCTCCCGGTTTAACCAGCGATCGGGCACGAACTCATCCGGATTCTGGAACACCGCAGGGTCCCGAGATGTGGCAAAGTGACACAATGTGATCAGGGTCTGAAAATGAACAACATGAGATTTCAAACATTATAGGTTTTATTCACGCTTACGTCACAAACCAGGAAGACGTCTGGAAACATGTGATGACAACTTCCAGTGTGGTTCCCACTGGGCTCACCGACTGACTGTGATAAAGCCCACTGAATGTGATCAGCGGTAAAATTAAGACTGCATACGTATGTGCTGTTTGGAATCATTCTCATCTCTTCTAATCGCATGTACCCAGTCGCTCGGAGTTGTGCATCAGTGGGGAAATGACAAAAACTGAGGTATGGTTGGAATTGTTGATTAGCCGAACATAACGGAACGCTACAATGACATAGAGATGAAGACATTTTCTCATTTTTTCTACATTTTGTCAGACTTACTACAGATAACAGAGCCCGCCGGAAGTTGTCATTGCATGTTCCCGAAACGCCTCTCTGGTTTGTGACGTATTCATATTCATACTGAGGTGTTCTACATGCAGTTACCATGGCGACACAATGCACATTATGGAAACACTGTCAAAAAAGTTTTAATATAGTCTGAAAACTAAAAAAAAAAAGAAGGATTTTTAAGGTGCACTGCGCAACTTTTCTGATTCTTGTCTCCATAGAGATGTTATTTCATTGTCTGGAATGTTCCATGGTATGACTTTAATCTTATACATCCAGCATTTATTCATTACGGGTGTTTCTAATTCTCAAAAATAGAATAATTTCTTTTGTGAATAGGAGAGAATCTCCACAGATCTGAATTGTAATGTAGACAAAGCAATAACATTTCCATGGAGACAAGGATCAATACTACTACTACTACTACTACTACTACTACTAATAATAATAATAATAACAATAATAATGATGCATTGGATTTATATAATAAAGTATTCAAGACCCCAAAGCTCATTACAGTGCATTAGTCATTCGCTGCCAGCACCTCAGGCCACTACGCGCACTCACACCACATTTAGACTAAGGGAAGCTGGGTGAAGTGTCTTGCCTAAGGAGACAACATCATTTTTTTTTTTAGACTAGTACCACTGCTGCTCCACTGTGACACCCGGTATTCCCAGTGGCCTCCCATCCAACTGTCCTAACAATCATGACATGAGCAGGCACCCACCTTTTTGGGGATGATGTAGCCGCCGACCTGGATGTCTCTCTCTGTGATCACTCTTGCATTGCCTGGAATCACTGGATACAACCTGGAAAATTAATCATTTTATTATTCATTCATTGTTTTTTATGTTCTGTTTTGTTTAAAGGTCCTATATTACACAAAACTGACTTTTGTGAACTTTAAGATGTCAAAATGTTATTACCTTATCAAAAACAGACCTAGAGTGGTGTTTATTTCATTCACACATGTTTGAGTAACCCTTTATTATTAATCTATCTACATCTCCAAAGCTCAAAATGCTCTGTTCCACCTTGTGATGTCATGCAGTGGTAGTTTTCAAGTCAGCAGCTCCTTTGACCTTTGTGGGGATGGGCAATTACAGGGCTGAAATTATCCAAATGATTCTGTTGGAAGTGTGTGGAGTTTAAAAACACAGTGGAGCTCTTGTTGTATTACAACATGACATCACAAGGTGGAACAGAGTGTTTTTTGTTTGAGAGAAGAATGCAGGGTTTGTGTGTTAAACATGTGTGGATGAAACAAAACACAACTCCAGGCCTGTTTGTGATGAGGAAACAACATTAGAACATAAATCAGAAAAGTGTAATATGGGCCCTTTAAATAAGGACAGTTATTAGAAACATTTGAATGAAATGAAAGCTGCCCAACTATTATCAAAATACTGAGATAAAAATTTTGTCACACAAATAGTACCACAAGATTCAAAAGAGCTGAAATTTACCGGAGGACTTCTTTGACTGTAGCTTTGAGGAGGGGCATCTGAGCCACGTCTGCTGCATCTGGGATCCGACGATCACCCAAAACCCTGAGCACCTCGTCCCTGAGTCTGGACTGCACCTCGGGGTGACGCGACAGTTCATACAGGCTCCATGACAACGTACTGGAGATCTGCAACAAAAATAATGAAATTTATGATACACTAGAATAGACTCTTTAGAATGAAGCAGACATAATGATTTATCTAAATGCAAAAAAAAAAATAATTTTCAAGGTATTATATATTCTTCTCTTTTAACGCATTAATGCCTAAAACGCCTGCAAAAAACGCCTACAAACGTCTTTGCTATTGTAGGGTAAAGGTCCTTTGTGAAGAATTGTCAATGTTTATGAAATCCTTAATATCTCAGCCTCTGAAGTCCATAAAAACATGAAATAAATTGCACTTAAAAGGTAAGACTCTCAGCTTTTGATTAAATTGCATCATGAAATTTGATGAAATGAAAAATGAAATGAAATTTGCATCATGAATAGATGAGGACAAATACACACTATGCAGCAGCAGGCACGAGGTGCAATGTTGCGCTGCGCAGGATCTGGCATAAATTGGTTAAGAAGGATGGAAAAAAAACAGTTTTCTAACCTAAAAATCACATAGGCGCTTTACAAAAAGTATAATATGTATTATATCTGAAAATGAAGTGAAAAACTGTAGTGAGCTCAACTTTGTTGTTTAAAACCTAAAACTGTATTTTTCCTTTGCCTAAAATGCTTTGTGTCTCATAATTAAATGTGCACTATGATTATAGGTGCACTATGTAACTTTTCTGGGGGAACTTTTCTGCTTGTCTCCATGGAGAAGTTACTGCTTGCCTGAAATGTCCCACAGTATGGCGTTAAACTTATAGAGATATTTCTTATGAGAACAGTGTCATTAATAGGGAATATTAGCTTCTGCCTCCGACCTGAGAGAATGGCATCATACCACTCTCCTTTAGGACTATAAATAGTATTCACAAAAAAAACCTAAAATACATCTCCACTGTTCTGTTTTCTCACCGTGTCGACTCCGGCCAGCAGCAGCTCGGTCACGTTGCTGTAAACCGTCTTCATGGGGAGTCCGGTTTGGGACAGGAAGTAGGTCAAGTACCGCCCCTCCACCTTCTCCCCCCGCGACACCTTCTCCGCCTCTGCTGCCATCCGCTGGTCGATGTGGCCCTTAGCTGGACACAAACCACCAATCAGGCATCTTTCATGACAGTTCTTTATTAGCACAAAAGAAAGAGAGGCCGATATTTCCAAAAAATTTATTATTGTTGTATTCTCCTGACACCAATAATCAAATGATATTTTAACAGACAATGGTGCTAAAATGTGTCGGTAAAATTCTTAGTTGAAATTTAAATATTGACCAAAAGATAAATGGACTTTTTCCACTTTTTCAATTTCTAGTTTTCTTATAGATGATATACTCAATATTTTAATTTGGATTTTTTAAGTTATTGATTAATTTAAAATGAAATAAGGACAGCAGATAAATATAAGGTGTCGCTTTTTCCATTTAAACATGTTGACCCAAAGCAAATAATTTGAGTTTTAAAATATTCTCCTTAAATGATATAAGTCCAATCAAGTTAAAAAATGTTTAGATGGGAGTTTCATTTTGCTGGGTGTATATGTAACTAGTATTAAAACAGCTTGGTTATTTTGAGTTCATTTGAGGTGAGAGAAAATCCGGAGTAGCTTAAACACTTGGCACAAACCCGGTGGGTGTTTGACGATTAGGACTGAATGGTGGGCACCATATATGAGGTTTCTGCTGTTATAAGCTGCGGTAAATCGCTTTAATCTGCTTCTCTGATCCAGTTTGGACCAGGGCTCGATTTTTGGATGAAGCTTTTAGTGGAACGACATCCCAGCAATGAGAAAACATGTGAAATCATTGCATAAGCCGAAGCAATATTCTGGTAGAGTGCAGAGTGAATAGAGTGGATGATCTGTTATGTGTTTGTCAGTGTACAAAAATATCCAATAATACCCCAAACATTATAATATTATTATTCGATTATATTATTAGTACCTATAAAACCAGGTGCTCAGTGTGTTTTATAATTACAATTTATTAAAAGTGCCATCTAAGAATATATTTGGTATCAAGTAGTGCCACCAGAAATAAACCATATCTAAATCAACTTTGAAACATGACCATTCCAAACAAGGAGTACCCCAAAGGAAGACAGAAATGTGGATTAAAATAACTCTAAACTCAGCTATTATTTGAACTGGAAAGGAAGGAAATATGAACAATGGAGAAGGGAATTCAACCTGGCTAGACAGATAAATGGAGAGAGAGAGAGACAGATAAACAGACAGATAGACTGCCTTACCAAAGTCAAACATATAGTCCCAGCACTGGCAGAAGATGGACCATGGTTTGGGGAAGATCTGGTGGAGCCACTGGGGCATGGCCATGGTGAGGAGCGTCATCACAAACATGGTGTTTATGGACTGAATGAAGCGCTCCGTCTCCTCTGGAACCACAGGGTCCAGGCAGCCGATCCGAGACTCAAACAGGACAGAGGAGATGCCTGAGGAGAAGGACAGAGGTCTGTAACTACGGGCCGATCTTGACCTTATTCTGCCCCACTCACTTTAACCTCTAAATGCTCCTAAACCGTGCTTGCTTTGTGGTGGAACTTGTGGTTAAGCAGGAATCCCATTCATTTCAATGGAGATTTTGAGAAAGGTTTCAATATAAAGCAGGTGATTTGTGTAAAATATCCAATGTTCAATGCTCTGGGAGGCTTTAAAATAGCTTTTTATTTATTTATTTATTTATTTATGGGACAGTGCACATTAATCAACATTTACATGTAAATATGCCAGAGTTAGCCAGACGGCTATTTTTCATCTGTAGTCCCAGGACAGATGTTGGGTGTCCAACATGTTTTAGGTTGATGGGGGAAACCGGATCATATAATATAATATAATATATACTTATTTGCTGTGAGATCGGCAGCCCCATGCAAAATAATACAACTGAATGACAATGGGCCACTCACAGTAAGAATGCACAGTTTTTCAAGGTATTTCTTAGCAATAAAAACAAATGCTAAATAAATCAGTTTAACGCTATACTGTGCAACATAGGTAATGCTATAACATAACTATAACAGCAGGTGATGGAGACTCCAATAGAAAAGTTATAACGTTCAGCTTTAAGTTACAATAAAGACATCCTGCTCACATCATATTAGGATCAGTAGCCTTATTCCACTGTCGACTATATAACAGAATGATGACAAATGAACCTCCATAGAAACTATTAGCAAAAAGTGGAGCTACTCTGGATAAATACATGGAGTGACAGGGGTTTCCGTATC
Source organism: Odontamblyopus lacepedii (assembly GCA_034769755.1). Taxonomy (NCBI): domain Eukaryota; kingdom Metazoa; phylum Chordata; class Actinopteri; order Gobiiformes; family Gobiidae; genus Odontamblyopus; species Odontamblyopus lacepedii. The sequence continues at coordinate 12,196,890 of CM068346.1, read as the reverse complement.
ACGCACAAGGTAATGACATGACTCCTCAACACTGAATCCACAGCCTTTAAAACGTATCTATTTCCGAGCTGTCTGCCTGTGTTTGCTTATACTGACGGACAGTAGGGGAAGGGACATGGTAAAATCCTGAATGAACTCCATTGAGAGAATTACATAACAGACAATAAAACGTGAAGTATATGGCGTGTGTGAATTCGTGGTTTGGCCCGGTTCCATTTGGTAATAAAGATCCGAATCTTTTAAGGATGTCACCGGGGACCCAGAGTCAGTGGAGGTGATCGGTGTTTAGTCTGGGTCGATATGGGAAAGGAAAATGTTAAATTAAGGTTTGGGTAGTCAGCTGCTTTGGCGTAATACAAAGTGACTTTAATACCAGCCTGAGTGACGTACTTCTACTGTAAAAATATGTTAAAATATATCCTGCAGTCAAACAGGTGGGTGCAATTACGAACTGTATTACTGCAGTGAGGTGATGTCACTGCGCAGGGACAATCACGGCAAAGACCTGTCAACTTCTGATGACGTTCGAGTTGCGAAAAGACGGGAGCAATTTGACTGTAGAGAAATCCGATTATGCTGTATTGCTTTGCCGGGAATGTTGCGCACTAAACACACCTATCGCCATGGAGACAAGCAGGTGATGCCACTAGGCTGAGTTACAGGTCAGGGGTCGGATCTGTGAAGAGGAGAGTCCATTCGCACAACATAAGAATGCATGTAAAGGTATTATTTTTGTGCAATATAAACGCCTGTAATTGAATAATTGCAAGATAGATGTTTAATGCCATACTGTGGAACATTCCAGGCAATGGCAGACTCCAACCAAAAAAGTTACACAGTGCATTGGTTATGTTTACACCACACCGAACTTCTGAACATAATCTGATTTCTGGAATTATCAGATTATTGAAATGTTAAACAGTACCATCTGGTGTGAGTAATCTGATTTCTTTCTGATTGTTCACACTTTTGCTGGTTTTGATCAAAGACTACGTATAAAGGAGTGGACTAAAGGATTGCGACGTCACCCACAGCGTTCGGCTCCAGTCAAATGAAGCTCACAAGGCTAGCGGTTATGGGGGTGAATTTGGAGACGAGTCACATGTTAGGCAAAGGAACTTATTTATGGGCAAAAAAACGAAATAAAAACCAGAGTAATCACGTCGAGCGAGTTGATGGAGCTGGAATCGCACCTATGCTCACTTCCAGCGCCTAGCAACTATGTCCATTTATATACAGTCTATGGTTTTGACAAGGAAAATTATGCAAAAAAAGGGGATACTAATGTGGGTAAACCAAGAAAATGAAAGCGACTGTTTGTCCTTTTTAAATGTTGTTGTAGGAACATCTCCTCCTTACTCTAGAAATCACGCTTCAGTCCTTTTCCCCTTCTTTTTCTTTCAGCGACCGCAAAAACAGACTTTCTTTTGCGGCTAACTGGTTGTAGATTCTTGTCTGTCATTGCAACAAACTTTGTGCAAACTGAAAGGAAGCTAGGGTTGGAAAAAGCTGCTAAGAACCGCTGTGTTGCGTAATCCCAGCGCACAGTTACACCAGATTGACAACCTAACAGCCAATAATAATGAGGTATAATGTTTAGCTGGCCCCACCTCGTCCTCGTCCTCAGTTGATGGATTTTCTTTTTTTTTGGTCATCATTGCTGCAGCTATTTAGAACTTTCATTGACAATTTGAAACAAAAAAAATCCTCCATACAACCTTTAATCCATAAATGAACAGACACGTCATCAGGTATTTTTGATGCTACATTGTGCTGCAAACATACAGCAAAAATCAGATCTTATTACTGGGTTATCTGATTATTCTAGGTATCAGATTTGTAAATGTACCCAGTGTAAAAAGTGTAACAAATCCCTAAATAACTTACTAACCAAGAGAAGCAGTCACCCATATTGTCATTTATATATTTGTGAGAAGAGTCTTACCTTCCAGTCCAAATCTGTAGAATTCACTGGCGATGTCCGGCACCAGTCCATTCTGCTGTCGGGAGAATCGCAGTTTGTCGATGAGATCTGAGACGACGCTGTTTAAGGTTTGATCGTACGCCTCCACTGCTTTGGGCCGGAGCATGTGTTTACCCAGAAGACTCCTCACCGCCTGCCACTCCTCCCCTTCACTGGGATACAAAAAACAAGATTCATTTGGTCTTTAAGTTTAGAAATAATAGAATAAAAATAATATAACTTCTTAAAGGTGCACTATGAAACTTTCTGGTGGAGAGCTGTTACTGTTGGGCTTCAGATAACGCCACAATTATTTGGCTGATCATGTTGAATAAAGATAATGACAGTGCAGTTTTTTGTATCATAGATCTAAGGTAGACAGACAGGCAGATACATAGACAGACATACATACATACAGACAGGCAGACAGACAGGCAGACAGACAGATGGGCACATAGATATATAGATAGATTATTAAGCTCAGAGGAAATTCAATAAGGTCTACAGTAGTCACTAAAAGAACAGATCAGGTTTAGCCATTGTTGAAGCTACAAGTAACACCACCAGCTCCAGGCAAAATACCAGGAGAGGTGAGCCTGCCCAGCAGGTGAGCATTGTCATGAATCATGAAGCACCAGGTGCCTGTCACAATTCAGTGTATCACCATATAGCCCCATACTAAAATAAAGGACCACATATTTTGATTTACCAATAATTACATAGCATATTATAGGCACATATGCCTTCACAAACAAATGGTATGAAATACAATGAATTTAATTTTGTAATTATGAGAACAGTAAATGGAACTTATGAATTTTCCTTCAAAAACCATGGCTTTAAAAAATGTATTTTAATTATTTTGAACCATTATGAGATATCAATGTCGATACTGTGCAATGAAGTATTGCAATACGTCACTGAACTGATGTTTTCTACCCCTTGTAAGATGCACAATAGTACACTTGTAATTAAAAAAAAAAAGCAAGATACATTTAATGCTGTACTGTGGAACAGTCTAAGCAAAGGCAACCATTAAATCCACCTGCAACATTAAAAGCATGTTTTCTTAACTGGATTGGCTGATTTAGAATGCTAGCTTTTATGGGAATGCAATTCATATTTAGCACCTTGTCTTCTGCCAAATCTAAGCTAAAAGAGATGTGTTAGTAACAGTACCACCAGAAACTATCACAGGATCTGAATACTGGGATCTGAGCCCCGTACTCAGATCCCAGTACTCAGATCCCAGTACTCAGATCCCAGTACTCAGATCACACAGTTCTATTCTCTCCAGTCATATCTGTGCAGTACTTACGCAGTGAGCAGCCCGTAGTGGTGGCCGCGCAGTTGTCTGTAGTCCTTCCACGAGCACAGGTCCGACCTCATGGGGTGAAGTCCCTCCTGCCTCAGCACCTGCTCAATCAGCCCCGGCTCTGCCACGTGAACCGTCAAGATCGGACCGAAACTTGCCTTCCACATGGGCCCGTACCTCTGCACGCCCTCCAGCTGAGAGAGGGAGGAGGAGATTGAGAGAAAGAGAAAACAGGGAGAGAGAAGAGGGGGGACAAAGAAGGACAAAAAGAAAGAGGAAAGAGAACAAGATAGGGGAAGGAGAGATGGGGAGAAGGAGGACAGGAGGAGTGGACTTAGAGCTCTGTCTATTTTAAGGTAGTCTGATAGTAAGACAATCCCACATTGTAGGCAAAGCTATTTTCTGCATTCTAATCATCATGAGAATCATTTTTGATGACTTCTTTTGTTTTCAGGTGATGACATAAAGGAGCATTGCCATAACAATTAAACAAAACAAAATGGTCAAAAGCAATCAATGTAATAAGCTCTTGCAAAAAAAAGAAAACAAAAGCAGTTTTAAACACTTACGACCATGCTTCTACTTAATGTTATAACAAGCTTTAGATACAAAGAGTGGTGCCAGTATCTGTAGGCTATGGCCTGGAAATTTTTTTTGCAGCAATGGACACTTACCTCTGAAGTGTTGGGTTCCACAAATGTTTCACAAAGCATCTAAAAACACACCTGTCTGGTTCATCTTAAAGTCTGTCACTTGCTCGGTCAAGTTGTTTTACGCATGATTCTTACCTGCAGCTCGTGCAGTCTGGACAGACCCCGTTTGGCGAAAAGGTCCCAGGCGAAGCTGAGCACGTTGGGTCCGGGCATCTGGTCCAGGGTCTTCACGCCCTGGTGCCCGGCGGACACGCGCTCCATCCACTTGAGCAGCGGAAAGGCGCCTCGGGCCGACACGCGCAGCGCTTGTTGCAACATCCTTCTCACTGCGAGCATGAAGCTCTTGGCTCATTTTGACCCCGTATTTATAACGCCTGGACCGGCACAGGCTCGAACCCGCGCAGATGGAGCTATACACTTCTCCTCCCGTTGGCCAATCACGTACGCGACGCGTAAAAGCGCACAGCCCACTCCGTTACCGGAGGAGACGGTGTGAGTCCAAATGGAAATGGAAGGTGTGTCCAATCAGAGTGCAGCGCGAGTACCATCCCAAACGCACCGCACGTGGAGCTGCTCTTAACCAAATATGACCCGTGTCGTCCGAGCACTTTGCTCTCCGATAATGCACATTCAGAGAGCGCGCGCTCTGGGAATGGATTTTGGGAATAACGTTACCTCGAGGGCACCCCGTGCCCGCTCTTACGTTAGACTTTTCAGTGATTTTCAGAAACACGCGCTCCGAGAATTCTCTGATGGGTGCTAAGAAGGAAAGTGTGGAGGATGAACATACTGTGAAGGAAAGTGTGAATCAAACATAGTGTTCAGTAAAATGAACGAGCAGCTGCACCGCCTGCACGTGTCCACACTATTGATGATATTGAACACAAAGGGCGCGTGCACGCATATTTAAATAATCTCTGCATGATACTGATTTTGTGGTAATCGCCTCATAAATGATGACAAAGCAGAAGGTTTTAGTGGGATTTAACAGAGAAACAGTCAGATTTCTTCCTGTAGTTTCAAGTGTGCTCCACACTTTTACTGACAGAGGACTGACTGTGGACCTGTCAGTTCAAAAGTCTCAGATACGATCACTGGAATTACTGGATCTCAATTCAGTTAAATTTCAGCAAATTGCACAAAGCTCACACTACAAAAAAAATCACAATTCACATTTGATCCCATTTAGCCCCAGTCTTATAAATTAACATTTTAAGGGCTTGGTGATTTCCAGGAGAGAGAAAAGTAATCCTGCCCTGATCCTGGGAGCTGGATCTCATCCAATACCACCGTGTGTGTTTCTATATGAATCCTCTCACGTCTCCTCATTTCAACACCAAAAAAAACCCAAAACTGTACAATAATGTCCTCCCTGCTGTGGTGGATCCAATATTATTAAATAAAGTGAGCAGTTTCATAGCTCAGCCCTTTTCCTATAGACATTTATAGTTCCTATGTTTGCCTTGAGTCCATAGATAACTGTAACTACGGCCCTAAGCATTATATAAGTTATTGCAATGTGTCAGCCAAGAACTACATGTTGAAATGGGTGCAGCAGCTTAAAGGAAAAAGACACATGCATAGACTGTATATGTGATGTGTAGGAGGAATATTATTTATGCGACTCAAGATTTACAGCGCCACACTTCTGGGGATGTCATTGAGGCACTGGTTGCATGCAAAGATCCTATGGGACACAGCTGAGTATATGTCCAACTCAAATCAGTTTGGAAAAAGGAAGTGGCTCAGTGGTCGGTGTTCGCCCACTAATCTGAAGGTTGATGGTTCGATCCCAACTCCAACTACTACATGTGGTGAGTAAGATAGTGCCATCCCTCCAATTACTTCGTTATTACATTAGGATGGCATTTTCAGGTAAACTTCACCCACCCTGCTTATGTCAGAATGTGGAGAGTAAGAATATCTGCAATACGCACAGATTGGTAGTGGTGACAAATGTATAGCTATACCTCTAAGCACGGTGAGTGAATGAGTATACGGAAAATCAAATGCGTCAAAAGACTAATTAAACTGGGTGATACGGGTGATTATATCTCACTGGAGGAGTGGTTACAGAAGATCCCAGGAAAATCAGCTCAGTCCAGAAAAGTCCAGTACTGGGAACAGCAAAGATACTGTGCAGAACTCTCAAGCTCCCAGGCCTCTTGTAGAGGACTAGAGCTGGATGAGGGTGAGAGAGAGCAACCATCGTGGAAGGTGAGGAAATATATTTAACCTTTTAACTCCGACTGTCACAAATATACAACAAACCGTTTGGATCAAGATATAAGCCGAGATAGAGGCTGCATTGCCCTAATGCCGGTTGGTGCATACGCAGAACTTATAGGAACCTTTGGCAAGCACTTGTTTCTAGTTCTCACAAATTTGCAGCATACCCAAATTTATATATATATTTTTTTTTTCTATAGTCAAATTAATAATCTCAATTTAATTTATCATCTCCTTAAAGGCAAAAAAACACAGAAAATATTTTTCTATATACATCTATATACTGTAACTTCAGGCGTTAAGGGGATAAACAACTAAATACAATACAAATTCAACAAACTCAGAGCCATTCAGCACAAAGAAGTTCTGTTTACTCCTTCAAAGTCTGAATTTACTGATTTGAAATTATTGGATTTGTACCATTCACTCTCCTTTCTCTGTACCATATACTTGCAGAGTGACATTTTGCATGCAAAAAGTAAAATCTGAATATCCCATTTATTTATTATTTTTTTTTTTACAAGTATTAGTTTCTATTTTTTTGTCAAAGTAAGCACTCACAATGACTACATAGCTGTTCTCCAAATCCACTTTATCAGTGCATCTGTGATACTTCCTAGTTACATAAACCTAAACTCAAAAAAACTATAAATAAAGCAGTAATCATATGACATAACAGATCTGTTGCATAAGGATGGTCGATCACAAAACACTAAACATTTTAAAAAGCCCCATCATGCCTCTGTAATCAGCTGTCCATTAAATGCAATGCAAACCATATCAGTTTGCAGTACTTGACCTGAGCTCATCGAATCAGACTTTGGCTGGAAACGAGACAAAACAAACGAAAAAGCATCAGAGTCAAAGGTCAAAGTGTGCCTCATCTATAGCATCGATGTGAGTCTTTAAATGGGACACGAGAATAGCTCCTCTTCAGACCAGGATGTGTCTGCACAGATAAAGCTAAACTCAAACAAAGCATCAATACTGACCTGGACAATACAATGCTTAGGGTTGTTTTTAGCACTGGGAGGAGAGATCCACTGATACGGGTTTTGTCATGTCCGATTGTTCAGAATCCAGAGCAATCGATGACCGCAGATATTTTTGGGCTGATATGTAGGGCAGATTTGGAATATTTTCCCCAACGTATGTTATTGAAATTAGCTACAAGTTCTTTCTTTCTTTCTTTTTTTCATTTGCAACATACAACATGAATACAGACATTAGACAGGACAGAACAATACAATAAGTACAATACGGAACAATACAAAACATGCAGAAACCACCACAGCAGATGAGGTGTAAAGTGAGTGTGAAGAGGAAGTGGAGGGGGAAACTAGTTAAGTTTGTTTTTCAGTTTGTTTTGGTGTTTAAGCCTCTCATTTATTCATGACATTGTGTAAGACAATGCTTTTCTTTTTAGCTACAAATTCACCCACAGCGCCTTTTCACCGCAGACCCAAAAGAGAGCTGTACGATCAGGTTTTTATCTCAAATTAAGATCTGTGGGTATTTTTTAGGCAGCAGGTCGGCTAAAACTAAGAACAGGCCAGTGCTGAAGATTTAAGGCTAAAAGATGATATGCTAAAAGGTACAAATATTTACCTGAGATATCGGCCAAATCAATATATTGATACATTTTATCTCTAATTGGGAAAATGCTGTTGGTGTTGGTGTGTGATGACGGGCACTACTTTGTACTGAGGAAGTAAACAGAGCATGTGTCACTTATTACTTAAAGGTGCACTGCGTAACATTTGGAGTGGACTGTCTCTATGGAAATGTTACTGCTTTGTCTAGAATGTTCCGCAGTATAGATTAAACACGTCTATCGTGAGGGAGACAAGCAGGTTACAGTACTATGCTACATTACAGTTCAGACCTGTGGAGAGTCGCCCTTGTTCACAGAATGAATTATTGTATTTTTGAGAAATAGAAACACACATTATGAATAAATGCTAGATGGAGATGCAATAACATCTCCATGGAGACAAGCAGGTAGGCAACCCTGCATGAGGAAAGTTGTGCAGTGCACCTGGGGGAGGGGGTATTTTACTTCTGGATGGTATTTTGGATCGCCATGTTACATTTAATTGTTTTGAAAATGCTATATTTATATTTTAAGTTTCACTTTCAGTATCAGTGTGCATCTGGCTTGTTGTTGTGTACAGTTTTGTATCATGTTTTTGTTTGTTCATGGATAATTGTCGTGTGGGAGGATGGGAGATGTAGGTTTGTAGACTGAGCATTGGACAGAAACTTACAGCAAAACTTGAGGGATTGAATGAGACCTAGGAGAGATCGCTAAATTACTCACATGCAAAGATCATGTCTAAAACCTCTTCAGGCATGTTTTTGATGAGGAAGCAACACTATAACATGGTAGAAAGTAAAAAAAATAAGATAATATTTAGAATAATGCCCCCTCTTTAAGTGGAGTTAATATAATTGACTGAGATTCAGGAGCAGGACCTCAACCTCCCCCTGCTCCTCTCCAGCCAACCACTTCTTCAATTACCCAGAAGCCCTAATTATACAGGCCTATCTCCACAACATCGTGTCTCTTTTTTACCCTTTAGCCTGAAGACATCATCGACAGTCCTCTCAGCCATCACATCTATCTATAATATCAATAATATCCAAGAAATATCTTTATCATCTTCCATTGTTGTGGTGTGGTTCTTGCTGGTGAACTTTATTTGAGGAGGATTTGCAGTTGAACAATTCTCATCAATGTTCAGCTTGTATTGATAATAGAGGTTTATATTGAGACAAAAAGTGAGAAAAAATGTATCCAATGAAAATAAAACTAAAATGGGGTTTACAATAAGGGTGACACAGAGTCTCTTGGACAGTCCCCAGAGAAGACCCTATTGTACATGTTTTAGTGGTTGCCTTTTGTGTTTCTAATGTTTTTTTTGTAAATATTGCTCTTTTTTCTTATTCTGTAAAGCACCATTTGAGCTGATCACTGCGAAAGGCGTTCTATAAATAAATGTTACTTAAATTAGATTCCTGTCAACTCCAGATATCTCTCTGTATTTTTATACACAGGAATCTCAATGTTTTCACCACACCCTTGTTGAGCCAGAACGATATCAAACGAAGACATTGATTTTGTTCCTAATTGATGGGTGACCAATGACCACAGTATAGTGTTTGCTCATTGATTCAGAAATCTGCGATATTTTTTAGTTCCCTGTGCTATTTTTAAAACTTTTTTTCCTCTTAAATAACCATATTTGTTTGGATACAGACAGACCATGCCCCTGATTGGCTAATACACAATACAATATACACAATATACACAGTCAGTCACGCTCATCTGAAATCCAACGATGACCAGACTTACATGTTCGTAAAGTATTGGAGAAGTGTATATTCTGGGCGGTACGGTGGCTGAGTGGCAACACTCAGGCCTCACAGCAAGAAGGTTGCGGGTTCAATCCCCGGGTCGCCCGGGCCTTTCTGTGTGGAGTCTGCATGTTCTCCCCATGTCTGGATGAGTTTCCTCCGGGTACTCCGGTTTCCCCCATCAACCCAAAACATGCCCGGACCCCTATGAACTAACATCAAGGACCATGTTGTCCACCCTCCTGTGGGCTCACCACCTGCAGAGGGGTTCATAGGGGGGGTCAGGTGCTATGAGTATTGGGCAGCATGCTGCTCCCGCGACCCAGCCGGATTAAGCGGGAGAAGATGGATGGATGTATATTCTGGATCCCAGGCAACGAAAATGGAGCAGCTAAAGGAAACTTATACAAGGATGTGGGAACAACCTGCAAACTACTATTGATATGAGACTTCATCCAATCAGCTTCAAGCGCTCAAACTAATGTCTCACCTTTTCACTACCACTTTAAATGAGAGTAAACATGGGTGCTACACATTTCTGAGTTTGGCTTCTATCAGTCAACACCCACCTGCTCCTAGAATCAAACTACCACTATGATGTCCCATTTACAATGAGTTTACTGCTCAGAGAGGCCAAAGGCAGTCACATCTCCATCAGTCTGCCCCAGGGCAGCTCTGAATATATACAAAACACAGCAGCTCAGCAAAAGTGAATAAGGAGTAGATGTCAAATGAGTCACGGCAACAGACTCAAGACAACAGAGAACTGCATATAGAAACTGAGCACCCCATGTACTAGTATAATTCTATGAAACAGCTTTAATGGATCTGTCTTTGTTCAGGGCTGCAGCTCTAACTTGCTGAGAAGACACAAAACGTTCTGACAAAAATGCATCAAATCAGAACACTTCATAATGCAGTGGATTAAAAAGCTTTCATAATGCCCAAAGTCCGTTACAGTGGATTATTCATTGACACTACACACTATTACTTTTCTAGCCAAAGCTGCCCTGGGACAGGCTGGCAGCAGTGAGGCTGCCAGTCTGCACCATTGGCCCCTCAGACCAACACCCACACCACTTTCATACTAGGCAATATGGGTGAACTGTCTTTCCTGAGGACACACTGACAGAACATAGTGTGAACTGAAATCAACCCTCCAACCTTGTTTTTTTATATAAAAACTATAACATGATTCTCAAGTATCTCTTCCTTACTGTACCATTTGAAGAAGCTCGTATCTGCAGATCACACAGGTTAGCAGATAATAAACTCCTCCTCGCTTGATTAATCTTTTAGAAATAAAGGGTTAATTTGTTGGATTCAGTTTGATTAAGAGAATGAGAAAAGTGATGAAAAAACAGGGCTCTTTGTGTGGCTTGTGTGTGTGCGTGTGTGTGTGTGTGCGTGTGTGTGTGTGTGTGTGTGTGCGGATGTGTGTGTAGGTGTGTGTGTGTGTGCGTGTGTGTGTGTGTATGTGTGTGTGCGTGGAGTGGGGAGAGGCAGAGGTATTTCCCCAGACTACACTGGCTCTGTGCCCAGCTCCAGATGACAGGCAAGTGTGCCAAAGTTCAACGTAGTCTGGAGGGAGGAGAGGGAGAAAGAGAGGGAGAAAGAGAGGGAGAAAGAGAGGGAGAAAGAGAGGGAGAAAGTGAGGGAAGAGATGGGGGAGAGGGAGGAGAAGGAGGAGAGGAAAGAGAGGGAGAAAGAGGACATAATGTTGCACACACATAAACTACACGCATATATGGGAGAGAGAGAGCGAGGGAAGAGGGGGAGGGAGAGAGTAAGGGAGAGAAAGAAGAGGGAAAGAGGGGGAGAGAGAAAGAGAAAAGAAAGGAGAGGGAGGTCATAGTGTAACACACATATATGCCTAAATTGGAGAGAAAGAAGGGGGGTAAGGGGGGTGGGGGGTGGGAGTGGAGTGGGAGAAGAGAGAAAAGAGACACCGAGACACAGAGAGAGAGAAACAGACAGGGAGAGAGATAGACATAGACAGAGAGAGGCAGACAGAAAGAGAGAGAGAAGGAGAGAGAGGGAGAGAGATACAGACAGAGATAGCTACAGACACAGAGAGAGAGAGAGACAGGCAAAGAGATAGAGAGAGAAACAAATAGAGAAAAAGAGAGAGACAGAGAGAGAGAGAAACAGACAGAGAGACAGAGGCAGAGCGAAACAAAGAGAGACAAAGAGAGGGAGACACAGAGAGAGACAGAGAGAGAGCGAGAGACAGAGAGAGACAGAGAGAGGGACAGAGAGAGAAAGAGACAGAGAGAGGGAAAGAGAGGGAGACAGAGAGAGACACAGACAGAAACAAAGAGAGACAGAGACACAGAAAGAAACAGACAGAGAGACAGAGAGAAAGGGAGACACAGAGAAAGACAGAGAGAGAAACAGAGAGAGAGACAGAGAGAGCGAGAGACAGAGAGAGAAAGGGAGACAGAGAGAGAGACAGAGCCAAAGAAACAGAGAAAGAGAAACAGAGAAAGAGAAAGAGAGACAAAGAGAAAGAGAGAGAAACAGAGAGAGAGACAGAGAGAGAGACACAGACAAAGAGAGGGAGAGACAGAGAAAGAGACAGAGAGAGACAACTAGAAAAAGACACAAGGAGAGCGAGAGAGACAGAGATAGAAAGAGACAGAGAGACAGACAAAGACCGAGAGAAAGAGAGAAAGAGAGACAGAGAGTGAAAGAGACAGAGAGACAGAGACAGACAGAGACAGAGAGGGAGATAGCCAAGAGAAGTCTGCACTTGGTTTACACACTGACTGTTGACTCTGGGACAGGGTAGTTTGTTTCACTCATTCTTGGTAAAGATAAGAGGCTCAACATTTTGGAAAAGCAGTGAACCTAAAATTGTTTTGTATTGTGATTGATCGATCAAAGGTGTGATTTCTGTTTAAAAATGAAGCCTGAATGTGCACATTTTAACACAAACAAGACATGGAATATTTCCGAGAAAAGTGAAACATAAACATTTCAGAGAGAACATAACAGGAAAAAATTATGCTTGGATATATTAAAACAAAAGCAGATTTTTAGTCAAACAGATTCATAAACCAATTATACAATATTGAATTATATACTTTATGACACATCTTTTTTTTTTTTACCATAAACTTGGCATATGTAGTTCGATTGGCCGATCCGCCCCTGTTGTATTCTCACGTATCACCACTAGATGCTCTCTATGTTACTGCTGTCTCTAGTGTGTCAGCTTTGTCCTGAAGATCAGAGAGCACAGGGGAGTCTGAACAAAGGCCAGGTGAGGAGACAGGGAGGGGTCAGGTGAGGAGACAGGGAGGGGTCAGGTGAGGAGACAGGGAGGGGTCAGGTGAGGAGACAGGGAGGGGTCAGGTGAGGAGACAGGGAGGGGTCAGGTGAGGAGACTGAGAGAGGTCAGGTGAAAGGAGGAAAGGGGTCAGATGAGGAGATGGGGAGAGGTCAGATGAAGGGAGTGGAAGGGTCAGGTGAGGAGATGGAGGGGTCAAGTGAAGGGTGTTGAGGGGTCAGGTGAGGAGATGGGAAGGGGTCAGGTGAAGGGAGTGAAGGGGTCAGGTGAGGGGACAGGGAGGGGTCAAGTGAAGGGAGGAGTCAGGTCAGGAGACAGGGAGGGGTCAAGTGAGGAGACGGAGGAGTCAAGTGAAGGGAAGGGAGGGGTCAGGTGAAGGGAAGGGAGGGGTCAGGTGAAGGGAGTGGAGGGGTCAGGTGAAGGGGGGTAGGGAGCAGTTAGGTGAGAAAACGGGGAGGGGTCAGGTGAAGGGTAGGGAGGAGTCAGGTGAGGAAACGGGAAGGGGTCAGACGAAGGGCGGGGAGAGGTCATGTGGCTCCAGGCTCCAGATGAAGGGTGACGGAGCCTTTTTTTTCGGCTTTGGAATGACCTGCCTGAGGAGATAAGGCTGCACCGTCAATATCATCTTTTAAATCACTTCTTAAAACCAAATGACCTTTTTTTAACTGTTTTTAGCTTGACTTTATTCCTTATTTATTTTTATTCTATACGTATTATAATTAATAGAACTGATTTTGTATGCTTTCTGAATGCTTTTTGTATTGTTCTTTGCTGCTTGTACAGCACTTTGTAAAATAAAGATTTATTATTATTATTATTTCACTAGCAAGGACCACACCAACAACACATGTGTGAAGCGAAAAGCGTTTATTATATGGAGACGAGGTGGGTCAGCTGGGTTGAGACTCAGGGTGGGGGTTCAATCTCAATCTTCACATGGCCCAACAGGACGGGACCCCCCTCGTAGGCGTCTTATGTCTGGAAGACAACAGATATGGGACGGGAGGGTGGGGTCGAGTTATTCGGGACGAACTGGGTTGCCGGGATAGGCTGCTATAAATAGGCTTCTGGGAAATTGAGGCGTGGCAGACGTGAGCTGTGATTTGCTGGAGAGGAGGCGAGGGCGGTTGAGGCGTGGTCCTGCTCCTGAACTAATGTTAATCATACATTTATTATATGAGCAAAGTGATTCTGAACTTTGAGTGGAGAACGATTATAATTTTCTGTGAGTTTCCCTGTGATAATATAACAAACAATAAAGTTTATCTGAGTCTAAACATGGTTCATTTATTACCTCAGCCCTCTTCCTTCTCTCACTCTGATGTTGTTGGGACATTGTTTCCATATGGTTCTCATCCAGCAACATGAGCCTAATTGAATAAAAACCAGTTGCCTCTATATGGCTCTCATCCACAAAATGCATTTCAGATGTAGAGGTGATATCCTTCAGTCATATTTTAGTGCATGGGGTAAAAATTATACCTGAACTACAAGAATTAAGTCAGGGAACAGGCTCTTATATAACGGTTTTATTTATTTGTTTATTATTTTTTGTATTATTTCTTGGTTTGGTGGGACAGTTGTGTTATATATTTATAGTTTTACATCAGTTAAGTGGCAGTTTGCGGGAAAAAGTTGTAAAGAAAAGTACAAAAATAAAGGACATAGCAACGAGTTCTAAAACAGAATGCCTCCCTTTGTATCTATGTCATCAACAGAATTGAATTGAATCCAAAATGCAGAGACAGTTTACAAGTAGGAGGGAAGGAATTGGATAGTGGTTATTGTAATGAGACACTGTTAATGATGAAATGTTGTAGCTAGGGTTGATCTAATGTAAATAGTTTTTTAATGTATTTTGTATCCCACCGAGGGCTGCAGATGGAAAGTATCTTGTAACTAAATCTGGCGCAGAGCATCTTTTCACACTGAGATTAATGTTTTCTGTCCTTGTTTTAAATAATAAAAAGAAGACATTTCTGACAGTTTAAACTTGTATGTGATTTACAAAGTTGTGTTACAATGTTGTTACTTCCTCAAAAACATACCTGGAGTTGTGCTTTGTTTCATTCACATGTTTGAGTAATCCTGCATTATTAGGCTGTCTGCATCCCCAAAACTCAAAATACTCTGTTCCACCTTGTGATGTCATGAAGCGGTAGTTTTCAAATTAACAGCTCCGTTTACCTTTAGTTCAGTAGAGATTGGCAATCCCAGATCTGAAATTATCCAAATGATTCTAGTGAAGGTGTTTGGAGTTTAAAGGGGAACTCCGGCACATTTGAAGCTAAAATCCATTGCTAGAGGTGGTCGAAGCCTAAAAACGGCACAAATCAGTGTTGCCTCGGAGGAGATCTCGCTGTGGCAATGAGCCTGTCAAGGCAACAAGCTAGTATAGTGAATAGGGCAAGTTCTTAGCTTCCACGTAAAATGCCAATTTGCACAGAAGAGGCTTAACACCACTTTAACCCATCTTACAACAGTCACGAGTCTAACAAACAAAACGCTCTGCCTGCCTCACTCATCAGTGTCTGGAAACATTATAAAACAACTTTATAAGCAGCCTTAGCCTGACCTTTGCATGTGAAAGCCCAAAAGACTCCATTGTTGACTCCAGTGGCGGCGAGCGGCCAGAGCAGAAGCAACAAGTGATAATCAACTACTGATGGTGAAGAACAATAGAAACTGAAAGTTGTTGAAAGAAAATAGTTTGGGAATGTATTTTTTAAGCATTTTTCAAAAAATATAATTCACTCATAAATAAATGGGATTAGAAATGTCATCGGTGATCGAATCTTTTGGGCTTTCGCATGTGCAGTGGGAAATCAACAAAGGTAAGGCTAAAGCTGCTTATAAAGTTGTTTTATAACGTTTCCAGACACTAAAGAGTGAGACAGGCAGAGCGTTTTGTTTATTCGTGACTCGTGGCTGTTGTAAGATGGGTTAAAGTGGTGCTAAGCTTCTTCTGTGCAAATTGACATTTTACATGGAAGTTAAGAACTTGCCCTGATCACTAGGCTAACTTGTTGCCTTGACAGACTCACTACCACAGCGAGATCTCCGCCTAGACAACACTGATCTGTGCCGTCTTTTGGCTTCTGACAGTATTCGACCACCTCTAACAGTGGAGCTTCAAACATGCCGGAGTAACACTTTAAATGCACAGATGTATCATTTATGCAGGATTTATGTGTTGAACGTGTGAATGAAACAAAATACAACTCCAGGTATAAGAACATAGATCAGAAAATAGAGTAACATGAGCCCTTTAACTTGATGGTAAGTGAGAGGTTTAATCTTACAGCCGTGCATTAAGAGAAATACATGAAATAAAGCTATAGTGGGTGATTACGGCATGCGAGGGTCTGGTTTTTGGTTGGGACACATCTGGAGGCCACATGAAAAATCTTCCCGTTCAAACCTAAAGTCACGAATGTCCAATGGCAGTAACTGATGTAGAGGCGTGAACGGGCCTGAGAGCTCTGTATACAGCAACATGAGACGAATGAACTCTTTAAGGACAGACGAAGATGAAACACAGTGTTCTACTACGTTTTCCCATTGATCACTGGCTGCTCTTGTTTACACTGAGGTGATATTATTACAGTCCAGAATACACACAGAGCTTTGACCTTAATACGGATGTTAAAGCCTGATTATGCTGTGCCCACTGCGACAGCTACCAGCTACTGTAGAGCTCCTTATGTTTGGATGAATGGGTTAGTTAGAAACACCAAGACAAAGACTGAGGACTAGGATTTGGTGGCATGTTGGCTGAGTAGTTACTACGCCCTCCTGCTTCCCCCTTCAACCCCAAACATGCACAGGTCAAATCTTTCAGCTAAGGTGGTTCTGACTGAGACTAGCTCAAGATCTGTAGATGGATCCCCACTGCTCCTGACAGGATGACCCAGGGGTATTGAAGGATGGGTCAAATGCAGAGGACAATAGGCTCTTTTCACACTTACGGTATGTCACAAACCAGGAAGACGTTTGGAAACATGCGATGACAACTTTTCTTCATCTACATGTCATTGTAGCATTCCGTTATGTTCGGCTCATCCAAAATTCCAACCATACCTCAGTTTTCATCATTTCCCCACTGACGGCAAACTCCGAGCGCACTGGGTACATGGGATTAGAAGAGACGAGGGCGCCAAATTCCAGATGATTCCAAACAGCACATACATATGCAGTCTTCATTTCACCAACGGTTGCATTTACTTCAGTTGGTTTGATCACAGTTGGTCGGCGAGCCCAGTGTTGGGAACTACACCGGAAGTTGTCATCACATGTTTCCAAATGTCTTCCTGGTTTGTGCGTGAATAGCGCCTATAAAGTGTAGCAGAAACATATTTTTTGTATTAATTTAAAAGGGCTCATTCCTGAACCTTAAAGTTTTTATTTTGAATTTTACACACTTGGGCCTGTGTGTATCTCCAGATAGGAGGTTAACCTTGTTCAAATCAAAAGTAGCACATACTGATAACAACTGTAAAGCTGATTTATTCATTTATAAAATTTATAAAACATTGGACATGATGACATGATGTGTAATTTTGAGTTTTGATTCTCAAGATTATTACCAGTCAGAAAGCAGAATGAGCCTCACATGAGTCTCTCATTTGTGTTGTGTTTCAATGGTGAAATCCAGTTGTTTTAACCAAAAATGCCTCTCTCTGATCTGAATGGTCACCACCTAAACCCTAGAACCTGCAGCCAGTCATGACTCCGTGCTAGTGCAGCCTCTGCAGCTCAGGGAGGGAATTCCATGTATCTGTCCTCTATGCAGGTTTAGGCCCTTGAAACCCAGCGTTAGTAGACAAATGTAACTTTATTACATGAAAAGGCATCATACCATTTTACCTCTTTAAAAACATAAAAAACAGAATCCGTTCATTTGATTGATTGTTTTTTTGTTTTTTTTGAGTTTGTGACAAGAGAGAAACAATAATCATACACATACTGCATACAGAGTGCCTTGTGAAAGTACTGAACTTGAACTTTTTGACCGTTTTGATTTCAGGCTTCAGACATAAAGATATAAAATTGGAATTTTTTGTGAAGAATCAACACCAAGTGGGACACAATTGTGAAGTGGAACGAAATGTATTCAATATTTTACACTTTTTTTTTTACAAATAAAAAACTGAAATGTAGGGTGTGCGAAAATATTCACCCCCCCTGAGTCAATACTTTGTAGAACCACCTTTTGCTGTGATAACAGCTGCAAGTCTTTTGGAGTATGTCTCTATCAGTTTTGCACATCCACAGACTGAAATTTTGCCCATTCCTCCTTGCAAAACAACTTAGCTCTGTAAGGTTAGATGGAGAATGTTTGTGAACAGCAGTTTTCAGATCTTTCCACAGATTCTCGATTGGATTTAGGTCTGGACTTTGACTTGGCCATTTTCACACCTGAATATGTTTAGTTTTGAATCATTCCATTGTAGATTTTGCTTTAGGCTTAGGATCATTGTCTTGTTGGAAGGTAAACCTCCGTCCCAGTCTCAAGTCGTTTGCAGACTCCCTTCATAATTGCTCTGTATTTGGCTCTATCCATCTTCCCATCAACTCTATCTTCCATGTGCCTGTTGAAGAAAAGCAGCCCCAGACCATGATACTGCCACCAGCATGTTTGACAGTGGGGATGGTGTTTTCAGGGTGATGTGCAGTGTTGCTTTTACGCCAAACATAACGTTTTGTATTTAGCCCAGAAACTTCAATTTGGTCTCATCTGGCCAGAGCACCTTCTTCCACATGTTTGGTGTCTCCCAGGTGCCTTGTGGCAAACTTCAAACAGGACTTTTTATGGTTTTCTTTGAGAAATGGCTTTCTTCGTGCCACTCTTCCAAAAGGCCAGATTTGTGCAGATAACAGTTGTCCTCTGGACAGATTCCCCCACTTTAGCTGTGGATCTCTGCAGTTCATTCAAAGTGATCATGGGCCTCTTGGCTGCTTTTCTGGTCAGTGCTCTCCTTGTTTGGGCTGAAAGTTTAGAGGGACGGCCAGTTTTTGGGAGGTTTGCAGTAGTCTGATACTCTCATTTCAATATGATTGATCGAACTGTGCTATGTGAGATGTTTAAAGCTTGTGAAATCTCTTTATATCCTAATCGTCCTTTAAACTTCTTCACAACTTTATCCCAGACCTGCCTGATGTGTTCCTTGGACTTCATTATGCCGTTTGCTCCCCAGTATTATTTGAACAGACCTCTGAGACTATCACAGAGCAGGTGCAGTTATACTGAGACAGGTGGACTCTCTTTATCATCATCAGTCGTTTAGGTGAACACTGGATCATTCAGAAATGATCAGAGAACTTCTGGAGTCAGTTGGCTGCACTGAGAGAAAAGGGGGTGAATAATTTTGCATGCCCTTTTCAGTTTTATTTGTAAAAAAAAAAAAATTAAAAAAATTAAATATCATAAATTTCATTCCACTTTACCAATGTGTCCCACTTAGTGTTGATTCTTAAAAAAAAACAAAAACAAAGAGCAATTTTATATCTTTATGTTTGAAGCCTGAAATGTAGCAAAAGGTCAAAAAGTTCAAGGGGGCTAATACGTTCGTAAGGCACTGTACATTGTAAACAGAAAAGCACATTTCTCAAAAAGGAGTGGGAAGAAGAAAAAAAAAAGTATATTAACCCATCCCTATTCATGACATAGTTTAAAAAATTCAAAAATGATGTGGTTGCTTCTGTACATTGATGAAACTTTACAAATATTTACATATAGCAAAATAAATTACATACTATAGATACTAAATATAATTTTAACCCAATTTCATTTTTTCTATTGTACTATATTATGGTCATATAAATTAATAATAATGATAAAGAAGGCACAGAAGTTTATTGTTTATGATCGTATCAAAATGAGCAAAATGAGAACAAAGAAGGTTCATTTGAAGGTTCATTTGAAGGTTCATTTGAAGGTTCATTTGAAACGGTTTGCAGTGGTCCATTGTTATTCCTCACTTATTTTAATGCATTCCCGGCATCTTAATTAAGAGTTTACATCACAGTAAAACCAACAGCAACTAGCCTGCTAACAGCGCACTTCCTGGTCATCGGATATTAAAGTGCTTTATAGATGCAGCCAGAAAACTGCAGCCTTATTTTATCTCAAGAACTGCTTATAGAATCTATCAATACTGAGGCAAGACACATTTTGCTCAAATACATGGAAAAAAATCAGGTAGAACCACTTTAATTTGCAAACTGCCAATCTCGAGCTGTCCCTCTGTTGTGCTGACCATGTTTACACATTTAAATTCCTGTTCTAATCCGACTAAAACAGTGATTTGATCCTTGGATGTAATGGCTCTATATGGACTCTGATGGCGGCCGGATTACAGAATTAAACTGTAAATGGTTTTGGGGGGGGTTTTATTTTTACACACAAAGAGCTGCTGCCTCTGTAAACATCAGATTAACCTTTGACCCCAATATCAACCCCACGCCGCGATCTGACGCCAACTTCTGTCATGAAGCTAAACGCAGCACCCGTGTTGCAGCAGATGATGCTGGCGAATGCCTGGAGCCAAACGGCCTGGTGCTAAAATGATGTTCAAAAGATGATTCTTGGGGCCTTGCTGCTAAAGCCAACAAAAATACAAACATGGTGGACAATTTCAGGAGCAGGATTTCAGGATTTGCAGAGAATGCACTCACTTAAATAAATCGTACAGGGGGGTTATACATGTTAAAACTGGGAGAAGTTAGACTCATTGAAAGGTCCTAATATTATGGAAAATTGACTTTTGTGAGCTTTAAGCCATGTTAGAATGTTGTTACCTCCTCAAAAGCAGACCTGGGGTTGTGTTTTGTTTCATTCACATGTTTGAGTCAAAATGTTCTGTTCCATTTTGTGATGTCATGAAGTGGTAGTTAACATCTACCTTTCACCTTTAGTACTGTAGAGACGGGCAATTCCAGAGCTGAAAGTATCCACATGATTCTATGTGAAGAAGTATGGAGTTTGAAAACACAGTGGAGCATTTCCTGCATTACAGCATGACATCACAAGGTGGAACAGAGTGTTTTCCATTTGATAGAAAGACTCGGCTTAAATATATGTGGTTTGTGTGTTAAACATGTGTGAAACAAAACACAACTCCAGATGTTTTCAAAGAGTAAAAAACATAACATACTGTATATCAGAAAATAGCACAATATAATTAATTTATAACAAAAAAAACTACATATTTTTAAATCCTATTTTACGTTATCGTTTGTTTTCAGTAATACACTGCCTGACCAAAAATAAGTCGCCACCTGGATTTAACTAAACAAATACGTACGAGGCTGCTGCAGTTGGTCAGGTCCAAGTTCAGCAACAGTGTGTGCTCAAAGAGTGAGATCAGCTGACTACCTGAATAAACTAAATGGTTATTCCATCAATGGATTTATTCTTCTCTGATGGCACAGGCATATTCTAAGATGACAATGCCAGGATTTACATATAAACATATGTGAATGAAAGAAGCGGCGCAGCTTGATGTATGTTTGTGATGAGGAAACAACATTTGAACATCAGTAAATGTTCAAATGTTCAAATCAGTAAATTGTGTAAAATGAGCCTTTTAATTCTTCAAGACAGTTGAGGCCCAGACAAAAACATGCTGAAGGAAGCAGGGGCCCGGGCCTTAGTTTGGGAATTCCTTTTTGCAATGCGTTATTCATTCACTGGTGTGATGGTGGTAAGATTATTTATGTAGCCACAGCTGCCCTGTAGTAACTGACAAAACCAAGGCTGCTAATCTGCACCATTGGCTCCATTCAAACTGCAGATCACACATGGAGGGTTCAGAAATGTTTTGTAGACATTTAACAATAAAAACAAGTCAATGAATATCTGCTGCTGGCTACAGTGACATATCACTATGAAGAAAATGGTTCTTTCAGTTCTGCAGTTCTGAATACGAAGTCAGTGAAGCTGCCATTTAAAACCAATATTGCTGTTTACAATAAAAATATTGATACATGTACGTTATAGTTTATTACAGAATCCTAAAAAACATGAAATGTCTTGTTAAACATTCCCTTATCAGCAGACTTCAGCTCCTTCACAGATTCTAAATGAGAGTTTTTTCCTGTCTGTGCCCTGCAGCACCTCAGACCTGCTCCGTCCTGTCCTCCACCTGACTAAATACAACTGTAAAACCAAAGCTCCACAAATCTATAAATCTTACATGGACATGGGAAGGAGAATACAGCGCCCTATACAAGTAATGTCTCCATCCACCCATTCAAATTAAATCGAAAATTGTAAATTGATCAAAACAAGGATATCCAGGATTAATTAAGGTTCAAGTATGACTAGACTCAATTAATGTACATATTTTACGTACCTTGTGTCTGTTATAGATTTATAATGTATAGGGATGCACCAATCCAGCTTTTTCAGTTCCGATGCCATCTGCCAATACCCGATATTAACTGATACCAGTGTAGGAACAGAAAATGGCATTTCTTTTTATTATTATAAACACAGTTAACTTATTACACAAGAAATAAAACTGTGTTATGTAACTGTTATTTATTCTTCAAATCACTACAGCATTACCATTATGAGACGTTCTAGGCTAAGATTGCATCCAATTAAAGGCCCAACCTGGACATCGGCTTAACTGATAATATGGAACCAATACCTGATTTGGTATTGGTGCATTCCTACAAAATATATGATTAAAGATTGCTCGAACATGCAGATATTATATCATCATCAAACCCACTTTATTCTGTTATGTGTTATTTTATATTGGACAGGCTTTTTATATTTAATAAAAACTATTGCTCTGAACTATTGCTCTTAAAAGTAAACTCTATCAGCTCATAAAGCAGCACATATTGGGAATAAAAAAGTGGAAATATAGAAAATATGTACACATGATTTTACATTATAATACAAAATGTCAGTGGTACTGAACGTAAGAATCCTTATCCACATGGTCCAGTCCGTTCTCACAAAGCTGACTTGAAGTTTAGTCCTGGTTTAGTTCTCGGTCTGGACCTTAGTTTAGATCCTGGTTTGGATCCTGAACTCGTCTGAAAACGGCGAGGTAGTTTTTTCCTCCGTTTCTCAGTACCTTCTTGCCCTCCTCTGTACAGGTGCCCAGGCGACCCACGATGATGTCATCAGCCTTCACAAAGAGACCAAAATGATATTTCAATATTTGCAGAGAGCAAATACATGACTCAGTGAAAGGAGTATGTCTGCCTCAGGGACAACTGTGTGACAACTGTGTCCCTGAGGTAGACAGACTCAGTTCATTAATAAATTAATACCTTTTACTGGTAACAGTTTTAAGATGATTTATTTATAATTATAAAAAAAAAACATTTGTTTGTTTATCAGAAAGCAGAATGAATCTCCCATGAGTTGTTCATTTAGGTTGCCATTTTCAATGCTGAAATCCAGTTGGTTTAAACCTAAAAGATCTCTCTGATCTGAATGGTCACTCCTGAATAGGGGTGTGAATTGCCTTGAGTCTGACGATACATATCATGATACGCAGGTCACGATTTGATATATCACAATATATCTCGGTACTAAAACAATGGATGATCCATTGCAATTTATCAGTACCTATAATACTGTCAACTACACCTTCACAAGAACCAAACTGTATGAAATGTATTTAATTATCTTTTTTAAATTATGAGAACAGTGAATACAACTAATGAATTTTAGTGACAATATTATTTAAATAAAAAATCGATTCAGATGCATTTTGAATCGATTCAGGAATTGTGCAATGAAGTATCACGATATATCATCGAATAATTTTTTTCTTACACTCCTACTCCCTAAACCCCAACACATGCAGCCATCAGGAATGAGTGCTAGTGCAGCCTCTGCAGCTGCAGTATATGCTGTCAATACACTGAGACTGAACTATTTGGAATACAGTATTAAAATGTTCATGGGTTGTTTCTCAGTAAGTTTTTTCAGTAAGCTCTAGATGAAACTTCATAAAATACAATATTTTTTTTCTCTCCCACAAATTAAATTTAATAAAAGAAAACAATATGTCCCAATAATCCCAGTATTGATGTTATTCCCATTTCTATACCTGGATTATAAGAATGTATTTATGTTTTGTTCATCATCCACCCCTTTAACATTTGACATTTAACATTTTGCACGTACCAGTTCCTCCTCTGAGACTCTGGTGAACAGCGGGTGTTCGGTGAAATGTTTGACCATCCAGAGATGCACCTCCTCCACGTCTGTGTTTGTGTAAACCAGCCCCTGTGTGCCCAGACAAGACCATATTTACCCACCAAATATCGCCATCAATCATTATACATTATACCAGGTTTTTTGGTCACTTCTCTTTAAATTGTGTCAAAACTTCCAACGTGTTCTGCCCATGTCACCACCGCCACAGAGCAAAGCGCGAGGACAGAGATAAAAATATCCAGAGTCAACACAGAGGCCAGTGACCCGCGCGCCACAGTTTACTTTAGCACCGCTGATAACTTCACTAGAATCAGGATTCACAGAAAACTGACACTGACACACATTCAGTCTGCACGTAAAGCCCGACTGACTAAACACAGACATTCTGGGTGAAAATGAAGGGATGAGGAGAGGATGAGGAGAGCGAGGGAGACAATGAGAGGATGAGGAGAGCGAAGGGGCGATGAGAGGATGAGGAGAGCGAAGGGGACGATGAGAGGATGAGGAGAGCGAAGGGGACGATGAGGAGAGCGAAGGGGCCGATGAGAGGATGAAGAGAGTGAAGAGGACAATGAGAGGAAGAGGAGAGCGAGCGAGACAATGAGAGGATGAGGAGAGCAAAGGGGGCGATGAGAGGATGAGCAGAGTGAAGGGGGCGATGAGAGGATGAGGAGAGTGAGAGGAATGATGAGAAGATGGGGAGAGTGAAGGGAATGATGAGAGGATGAAGAGAGCAAAGGGGACGGATGATGAGGATGAGGAAAGTGAAGGGGATGATGAGGATGAGGAAAGTGAGGGGGATGATGAGAGGATGAGGAGAGCAAAGGGGATGATGAGAGGATGAAGACAGTGAAGGAGATGATGAGAGGATGAGATGATGAAGGCTGAGGAGCAGGTTAACTCCAGAGAAGCTGAGGTAGATGGAAGAGAAGTTAGGTCTTCCAGGCTGAATTTCCTCTAGCTCCATTAGACTTTTTCTGGTAACTAGTAATACTTCTTCGATACTTTGCAGTGATATCGGGCTGGGGGTACTCTACATGGGTTCTCTAAGGGTGGAATGTTTAGGAATGACCATAGTGACTGAATGCATACATTAGCAAACACTGAAACACAAAGTAAATTCAGCCTGGAAGACCTAACTTCTCTTCCGTCTACCTCTGCTTCTCTGGAGTTGAACTGTTCCTCAGCCTTTGTCATCTCATCCTCTCATCATCTCCTTCACTTAAGAAAAAAACACAACATGGATTTAAAAAACATTTTCAGGAGCCTATGGTCAATATAAGCGTTCATGGTCCTTTTCAGGTGTTTGATTTTCAGCAACAATGGTGAGTGTGGCTAATGTTGTGCAGTGAAATAATGTTTTTTATGAGGGACGTGTTTAAGAGCACAAATCAGCTCACCAGTTGTAGTTCCAGCTAAGTCGTTATGGTCAGATTGTGTTAAAATAAGCTCAAATTAATATCTAATGAAGCCTCAGACAGAGCAGGGCCTACAGGTAGCAGCAATGAGTCCTACGTGAGTTAGGGATGGGCATTCGATTAAATTGTCTTAATCGATCGTCGGGAAAATTAACGATCGATTTTTGATTAATCATTAACATTTTATATTAAAATTATCATCACAATTATTACTATTACTAATCTGCATGCATGTGAGATTAGGATGTGTTTAATGAGGCTTTGGCACATTTGTTTACGTCTTACACAAACAAAACTTAAAACTGCATGGCTCATTTGCATAAACTGTAAACAAAAAAAGCAGCTCTTTCCTTGTGCTGATGTGTTCAGCTTCTGTAGGACTAAAGAACACGACTCAGTGGAATATGAGTGTTCTTCCTGTGACAGAGGATGTGATGAGGCTGGTGAGTCTGTTCTGTGCATATGTCACGTTAGAGACGCTGCGTATACATGAAAAACCAGGATACTCAAAAAAAAATAAAATAAAAAAAATAGATCATACTGATGTGCAGGTAAACACACTCTGAGGGATATAGTGATCTCCAAGGAGCCAGAGCAGAGACGTGGGACTGTGGGGCCACAGCTCCAGTGTTTGTGCTGTGAGACGCAGCCTCGACTCCTTACGCTACGTTACGCACAGCAACCTACATTCGATTTGTCGATTAAAATGAACGTGATCGACGAAATTCTTACTGATCAATTATCGATTAATCGTGCCCATCCCTAACGTGAGTCTCTTATTTGAGTTGTGAGCTTCAATGCTGAACTATAAATTGTAAAAATGGCTCTCTCTGACAATCCTGAATCAGCGCTAGTGCAGCCTCTGCAGCTCAGGGAGGTAATTCTGGAGGTTCTGAGCTTTCACATGAGGCCTGGTCTGTCCATGTATGGAAAATTAACTTGTATGTGTCCTCTGTCGGCAGGTTAAGGCACTGGCAACACCGGGTCAGTTGGGACTTTACTTGAGTTTTTGTTAACCTTTTTTAGAACTGTAAGAGCACAGGCTACATATAGTTCCTTAATTATCCTAATTTAAAATGAAGGTCGATAATCTGTATGTGTGATCATTTTTCACTAAATACCAGTCAAATTGGAATACAAGATTAAATCTTCTTCAAACATAGTGCATTTCTTTTAAAAAAACAAAAAACAAACTTGGGTTCTCATAAAAACACTGGCAGAGCACAGTTCGTTTTACGGTTCAATACAGTTAATTGTGTACATTGTGGTTCTGCGTAATTCCTGACCTGAGTCTAAGGACACTGGAGCTGCAGATTTACAGCGGCTGTAGGTTAACGGATATTGAGCTGATTTGTAGCTGTGTGAGAACAGTTTTGACTCTAACTGTGTTCTTAAGATGTTCCTCTCAAGTGTTAGAGCACAGAACTCAAGTGGTCTCAGGCTCATTCACTTCAAAGTGTCGGACTGGAGCTTACAGTACAGTGGGCTATAGACATGTGTCCTGAGCTGAACCTGAGGGGATCAGATTACAATCATCAAAATACAACTGTGATTATTTTTAGAGTCAACTATAGGGCGGCTGAAGTTCAGCAACTCATTTGAAGCTGCCCGACACCACATTTTGACCTTTATTTGGGTAACAATCTTTTACAATCAAAATAATCGTTTGACTAGTCCACTCATCGAAAAAAGAACCACTGAGTAGTCGACTACTAAGATAACTATTCATTACACAATACCAATAACATAAGTTAACCCTTGTGGCCATTTGGAGAGTTGATAGAGCCAGAAGTGTTCTATTTGGACAGCTATGTTCATTTACCATAAAATACCAAATAACAGCCAGGGCGTTTATTTGTTTCAATTACTTACAAGACCAGGCATTTATTTGGGGCAGGTGATTAATTCCTTCCTCACAAAAATCTTGCTCAGCAGAACTGGGAAAATATGGTACTCAAATTCTTTGAACCAGTATGACTATAATTTAGGCGACTTTCTATACAGACGTTGGAGAGTTAATTTGAAATGTTACAACAAAATATCTACGGAACAGGAGTTTCCCACATTTGAAAGAGACTCCTGAATTACAGAAAGTAATTAAAACCCTCCTGCAACATGCAGACATTTCTTTAGGAAGTTAAAACAAATGGCAGACGCAGCGAGTGGGGAGCAGGCAGAGTGAAAATGTTCATCAACTGCATCAGGGCACAAAGAATGAGCTGTTTTTTTCAACACTTATAGTTTATGCAAATTAGCCATGTGGTTTTAAGTTTCGTGTCCATAGAGATGACACGGGCACAACTTCTGTTGGTTATTCATCAAAATATACACCTGCACCCGGAGTTTAAAGGGAACCCAGCGGTTAATTGGAACGTGGCTCTTATTTGGTATTTTACAGTATATACAGTTTATAACCTGGACGCACAAACACCATAACACATACGTACCCCAATTCTCAGAGTGTACGCATATTCAGCCAACAGAGTGGGGCTGATGATTCTCCATTTGTGCTTGTTCTTCTTAAAGTGTGGATCCGGAAACAGGAAAAACATCTTAGTGAGCTGCAAGACATGAAAAAAAAAACTGTCAAAGCAACAACATCTAAAAACACAAACCTTCTCCACCTCATCTCTATGCAGGACCGGGTGTTATTGCTTTGCTTGGATCACATTAAAATTATGTGACTCCATTGGGCGAAGTTACAGCGTTCTCTTTCCAGGTATTTTTTCGATTTTTTGGTCACATGTAATGGAATAAATACAAGGTAGATGTACAAGTGTAATGCCATACTGTGGAACATTTCAGGTAAATAGTGTGTCATCTTGTCACATACAAAAATTTCAAACAATTTCCATACTAAGGAATTCTGATACTCAATACAGATTCTGATGCGACGGTGTTCATAAAAAACAATCTTTACTTCGACATTACAATGTGATTTTCAACATTAAATCATTGCACTTTCTTTCATGTTCGATATTTTAGACAATCCTACGAAGCAATAACATCCCCATGGCGACGAGCAGGTAGCAGACCCCCATCGGAAAAGTGACATATTCCACCTTTTAAAATGTCATCGCTCTGCAGTGGTTGGGAAAATCCCTCCAAGACTTTTCCCCCATAAAGTTTCCATACATCGACAAGTGCACAGGAGCAGGCCCCAGTGATAGTAGCCTGGCTATTACATTAAACGCTCCGAGCTGTAGGTTTTTTATTAGCTTAAATAAATAATGTCAGGAATAGACAGAAAGATATAGTCTAATCACTGGGGAAGGCTACAGCCCGAGGGGAGCCGTTAGAAAGTGGAAAATCCTTTACTTAAAGATGATTGTGTGAGAAAAATGCTGTATTTTTTTTTAAGTTTGAGAAGGCGCTGGTTCAACAGTCCATGCATGCAAGTAAGAAGATGCATTGGAAATACATTAGGACACTGTGGTGGGTGGGCGACCACTTCCCCCTTTATAAAAAAACGGGGTCATGAACACAGTTAGGTCAAACTTAACAGTACAGTAGATCGGTAAAGTTATACAGACAAACTATAAAGACGTCTGTTAATCTGTGATGGAGACATACGTTATGAAGCTCTGTGGCTGTTTCCCTGGTCTGCAGGGGCTTTAGTCCTGGTTTAGTCCTGGTTTGATCCTGGTTCAGTCCCGGTTTCGGCCTGGTTTTGCCTGGTTTAGTTGTGGTTTAGTCCCGGCTTAGTCCTGGTTTCAGCCTTGGTTTCAGCCTTGGTTTCAGCCTTGGTTTCAACCCTGGTTTAGCCCGGGTTTAGCCCTGGGTTGTCCTGGTATAATCTTGGTTTAATCCTGGTTTAGCCCCGGTTTCAGTCCTGGTTTCATCCTGATTTCGTCCTGCTTTAGCCGTAGTTTAGCCCTAGTTTAGTCCGTTTAGTCCTAGTTTAGTCCTGGTTTTGTCCTGGTTTAGTCCTGGTTTAGCCCTGATTTAGCCCTGATTTAATCCTGTTTCATCCTGGTTTAATCTTAGTTTAATCATGTTTTAGTCCTAGTCCCTGATTTAGCCCTGGTTTTGTGCTGGTTTAATCTTAGTTTAATCATGTTTTAGTCCTAGTCCCTGATTTAGCCCTGGTTTAGTCCTGGTTTTGCCCTAGTTTAGCCCTGGCTTAATCCTGTTTTAGTCCTGGTTTAGTCCTGGCTTAGTCCTGGTTTAATCCTGGTTTAATCCTGGTTTTGTCTTGGTTTTGTCCTGATTTAATCCTGGTTTAGCACTGTTTTAGCCCTAGTTTAGTCCTGGTTTCGTCATTGTTTAATCTGGGTTTAGTCCTGTTTTAACCCTGGTTTAGCCCTGGTTTAGTCCTGGTCAGTCCACACAGTGACGCTCCCAGGAACCCATCTCCAGCTCCTGTTCTAGTCTTGGTCAGGACTACTTTAGCTGTTGGATTTTGCCTGTTGTACATGTTTTTGCATTAATGGGAGAAACAGGAGCAGCTGAAGAAAACCCACCCAGACACGTGGGAGTTGAACCCGAAACCTTCTTGCTGTAAAGTGTAAGTGCTAGCAGTTAACACACTGTAAAGTAAAGTAAATTTCAGGATTTCACTGTCTGGTCATGAACCCCGGTGATCGTGAATAATCATAAAATCCAAATCCACTTGTATCTTCTCACAATAATTCTAACAGTAAAATAGAATATTGTGACTAAGGTTGTCAAAACTATGGAAAAGCAGACACTAATCCATACTAAAACTAATACTAAAACCAGATGCTCACAGTTTTAGTGTGATTTTGAGCTTCAGCAGTTCAGAATAAATATAGGACCTCATACTAACATAAAGAACTATTATTTTCTCTCTGAAGACGCATGTTTTATCTTCATTGTGGTATCGTAACCATTATCAAATATTGAATCAATTCCTTTGCATCAAAATCAAGTTTGAAATTAACGTTTCGTGACAGCACTAAGAGTGACATCTCTAACATGGTTGCGGTTTGTATGTAACTTTTGCAAACTAAATGTACATAGAGTTTTTTGTCACTTTATGTGTATTGAAGGTTTTACTCAATAGCAGAATAAAAACAAGCACAGTTGGCAAAGTATTTAGCACACAATTGCATGAAAAATGTGAATGATACAGGGTTGCATGCAGGCTTAAATAGAGCAGCATAAACCAAACTAGATTCCAATACGATATACGACCATTTATCCCATATTGAATAATAAACACTTTTTTTTTTGCATGGAATGTTCCACAGTAGGGCATTAAACATATCTGCCCTGCATTTACTCAATTCCAGGTGTTTTACAGCTCAAAAACAGAAGTTCTTACTGTGTACGGACTTGCTTCTCCATAAATCTGACCATAAATGTGTCTCTATTGCAAAATATATTGAAACATCGATATATCACATCATTTAATGTGATGATACAGTATCAATATCATGGGCTGCTGTATCGATTTATCGCCAAGACTATTTTTGGTATATTTTACTTAATTATTTTGTTTTAGCTACAGTTTTGTTGCTTGTTCAGTGGAAGGAAAATTGTTTATGCGACACATTTGACATATTCATTGATGATTAAAATGGGCGTGTTTCATATTCACTTTGAACAAGTGGTTTAACAAAGACTTTTAGTGTCACAGCCGTGATTTGGCCATTATTATTTATTGAACAGCACTGAATCGATTTGAAATATATGGTATCGAATCAAAAGTGCACTGTATCGAGATATGTGGCCTATGTATCGAGGTATGTATCCTATCGGCAACTTCTTAATGATGCCCAGCCCTAGTGAGAGCCAAGTTTATTTCCATATTGTGAAATATACAAATAATAATAATAAACAATTCTCCCAGACCGGCTGAGGTTGTGTACAGTGATGGCCGAAAGTATTGGCACCCCAGAAGTTCCGTCAGAAAAGGCCCAATTTCTCCCAAAAAATGAATGCAATCACAACTGCTTTGACATTAAAATGTTCATTTAATTTATCTTCAATGACAAATCACAAAAAGGAATTGTCAAAAAGCCAAATTGAATATAATTCTGCACCAAACATAAAAAGGGGGTGGACAAAAGTATTGGCACCCTTTGAAAGATCATGTGCTGCTTCTCTAATTTGAATAATTAATGGCACCTGGTACTCACCTGTGGCACACAACAGGTAGTGGCAATAACTAAATCACACCAACAGCCAGTTAAAATGGATTGAAGTTGACTCAACCTCTGTTCTGTGCCACACACACACACTGAGCATGGAGAAAAGAAAGAAGACCAAAGAACTCTCTGAGGACTTGAAAAACAAAATTGTGAAGAAGCATGAGCAATGTCAAGGCTACAAGTCCATCTCCAAAGATCTTGAAGTTCCTGTGTCTACTGTGCGCAGTGTCATCAAGAAGTTTAAAGAGCATGGCACTGTGGCTAACCTCCCAGATCTGGACGGAAAAGGAAAATCGATGACAGATTTCAGCGTAAGATTGTGCAGATGGTGTGTATAAATACTAGACTAACATCCCAACAAGTTCAGGCTGCCCTGCAGTCCGAGGGTACAACAGTATCAACCCGCACTATCCGCCGACATCTGAATGAAAAAGGACTCTATGGTAGAAGACCCAGGAAAACCCCATTTCTGACCCAGAGACACAAAAAGCCAGGCGGGAGTTTGCCAAAACCTACCTGAGAAAGCCACAAACATTTTGGAAGAATGTTCTCTGGTCAGATGAGACAAAGGTAGAGCTTTTTGGGAACGGGCATCAACACAGAGTTTTCAGGAAAAGAAATGAGGCCTTCAAAGAGAAGAACACGGTCCCTACAGTCAAACATGGTGGAGGTTCCCTGATGTTTTGGGGTTGCTTTGCTGCCTCTGGCACTGGACTGCTTGACCGTGTGCATGGAATTATGAAGTCAGAAGACTATCAACAGATTTTGCAGCATAATGTAGGGCCCAGTGTGAGAAAGCTGGGTCTCCTCAGAGGTCATGGGTCTTCCAGCAGGATAATGACCCTAAGCACACTTCAAACAGCACTAGAAAATGGCTTGAGAGAAAGCACTGGAGACTTCTAAAGTGGCCAGCAATGAGTCCAGACCTGAATCCCATAGAAAACCTGTGGAGAGAGCTCAAAATGGCAATTTGGAAAAGGCACCCTTCAAATCTCAGGGACCTGGAGCAGTTTGCCAAAGAAGAATGGTCTAAAATTCCAGCAGAGCGTTGTAATAAACTCACTGATGGTTACCGGAAGCGGTTGTTCGCAGTTATTTTGTCTAAAGGTTGTGCTACCAAATATTAGGCTGAGGGTGCCAATACTTTTGTCCAGCCCATTTGTTGAATTTTGTGTAAAATAATATTTGATTTGACTTTTTCATTCTCTTTGTGTTTTTTCATTGCAAGAAAAATTAATGAAGATATTAATGCCAAAGCATTTGTGATTGCAATCATTTTCTGGAAGAAATTGAGTATTATAGGACAGGATTGCAGGGGTGCCAATACTTTCGGCCATCACTGTATGTCCCACGCACAAAAAGCACAAACAAAACATACCTAAACTCTGATAGGAAAGGTATCAGATCTCCTAACTCAATAGAAATAAATACATGCATCGCAAATAAACAAAATAAATGCATAAAAAGCACAAATAAAACTCAACTAAAGTCTGATAGGAAAGGCGTCAGGTTTCATAACTTAATAAAAATAAATAATTGTGTTGCAAACAAACAAATTAAGCATGTTAAAAGCACAAATAAAAGTCAACTGAACTCTGATAGGAAAGGCGTCCGATCTCATAACTTAATAAAAATAAATACATGTGTCGCAAATAAACAAAATGATAAGTGTGTAAAATGTGGACTGCTAAACATCAGGTCCCTCTCTTCTAAATCTCTTTTAATAAATGAATTAATTGGCGACTTTAATATTGATCTTCTAGCTTTAACTGAAACATGGCTTCAGGAAAATGATTATGTTAGAC
This sequence comes from Odontamblyopus lacepedii, assembly GCA_034769755.1. Taxonomy (NCBI): domain Eukaryota; kingdom Metazoa; phylum Chordata; class Actinopteri; order Gobiiformes; family Gobiidae; genus Odontamblyopus; species Odontamblyopus lacepedii. Next base: position 12,163,551 of record CM068346.1, on the reverse strand, counting down.
TAAACGAATCTACACCTCCAAGTCACGTGAACTTTCAAAGTGCCAGGAGCACTGGTCGAGGTGGCGGTGTGGCCGTCATTTCTCACTCCAGCCTAATTCTCAGCCTCAAATCTAATTATACATTCCGCTCCTTTGAAAGCCTCGCACTATCTATTACGTGCACCAACTGGAAAAACCAAAAAGCTGTTATATTTATAACAATCTACCGACCTCCTGGTCCTTATGCCGAGTTTCTGACAGAGTTTTCTGACTTTATTTCAAGTTTAGTTTTGGAATGGGAAAGGATTGTTATAGTTGGAGATTTCAACATTCATGTTGATAACAGCAGTGAGTGCCTCAGCAGTGCTTTTGGTGCTCTCCTGGATGGGATCGGTTTTACCCAAAGTGTGAACAAGCCGACTCACTGTCACAATCACACTCTCGATCTCGTCCTAACTTATGGTATTGAGATTAGTGATTTACTTGTAATTCCTCAAAACCCTATACTCTCTGACCATTTTTTAATAACCTTTCAACTCGTACTAAAAGACTATCCAGCTCAGCAGGAGAAAACTATAATGAAAAGAACAATATCAGAAAAATCGGTAGCCGAGTTCAAAGAAATAATCGAGCCAGTATTAAATGATATGCCATGTGACAATGAGAACAACTTTAATCCAATTATCATGGATCAGTTTGTTGATAGGACAATGCTCACCCTAAAATCTGCTCTCGATGTTGCAGCTCCGCTAAAACAGAAAAGCATTAAACCAAGACCTCCGGCTCCTTGGTATACTCCAGAATTGCGATCACTCAAACAACACGTAAGACGCACAGAGAAGCTCTGGCGCCGCTCGCGCTCCGAGCAGTCTCTGAAGGCATGGAAGCTCTGCCTGCTCTCTTATAAGGCCGCTCTGCGAAAAGCACAAACCAGATACTATTCAAACCTAATAGAAGTAAACAAAAGCAACCCCAGATTTCTGTTCAGCACTGTAGCCAGGCTGACAAACTCGCATACTGCCCTGAGTCTCTTCTCCCTTTGAAGTTCAGTTGTGATGACTTTCTTGAATTCTTCGATTACAAAATTATAACCATTAGAGACAAGATCAACGAAGCCACTCCAAAAATCAGCCCGAGCAAATTCTGCAAATCCAGTCTGTAACACCAATATCCCACATAAATCCTCTAACAGCATTAGACAAATTTACTCCTGTCGATGAGGTGGAGATTACCTCAGTCATCATGTCGTCCAAACCATCAACTTGTTTGCTCGACCCTATTCCAGTCAAACTCCTCAAAGAAGCTCTCCACTTAATAATAGGTTCCATCCATAACATAATAAATATGTCATTAGAAAATGGCTTTGTTCCTCAGTCCTTTAAATATGCTGTAATTAAACCGCTTTTGAAAAAACCTAGCTTAAATCCTGATGAACTAGCCAACTACAGACCTATCTCGAATCTTCCATTTCTCTCAAAGATTCTGGAGCGAGTTGTGGTGAAACAGCTTTGTCACCATCTGCAGGGCAATAATTTATATGAAAAATTTCAGTCTGGTTTCAGAGCTCACCACAGCACAGAAACTGCTCTGCTTAAAGTGACAAATGATTTGCTACTAGCTGCTGATAACGGGCTGGCTTCAGTCCTGGTCCTACTGGACCTCAGTGCAGCGTTTGACACCATTGATCACAACATTCTACTGCAGAGGTTAGAATGTGACATAGGTGTCAGAGGGACCGCCCTCAAATGGTTTAAATCCTATCTATCAGATAGGTACCAGTTTGTTAGTGTAAACCAGTGCACCTCTCCCTGCTCTAAAGTAGCTTGTGGTGTTCCACAAGGATCTGTGCTTGGTCCAATCCTGTTTACTCTGTATATGTTGCCATTAGGTAACATTATCAGAAAACATGGCATTAATTTCCACTGCTATGCTGATGACACTCAGCTGTACTTATCAATGAAACCTAATCAGACCGATCAAATCGATAAGCTCAGTGCCTGTGTGAAGGACATCAAAACCTGGATGACCCTGAATTACCTCCTCTTAAACCCTGAAAAAACAGAGGTCATTGTTGTCGGTCCTAAAGGTCAGAGAGATTCTCTGTCAGACCAGATGATCTCACTTGACAATGTGAGTATAGCCTCTAGCTCTACTGTAAAAAACCTTGGAGTCGTATTTGACCAAAATCTCTCATTCACAGCTCATATAAACCAAGCTTGTAAAACTCCATATTTTCACCTGCGAAACATAACTAAAATCAGAAAAATTTTGCCTAAAAATGATGCTGAAAAACTTATCCATGCATTTGTTACATCCAGACTAGATTACTGTAATTCTCTGCTCACCGTCTGCACTAAAGGTACTTTAAGAAGCTTCCAGTTGGTCCAAAATGCAGCGGCCAGGGTCCTAACAGGAACTAAAAGACGTGATCACATCAGTCCTGTGTTAAAATCACTTCACTGGCTTCCTGTCGAGTTTAGAATTAAATTCAAAGTTCTCCTCCTGACATACAAAGCCTTAAACAATATGGCCCCATCATATCTTCAGAATGCCATTGTCCCTTATCAGCCAAATAGAGCACTTCGCTCTCAGAATGCAGGATTATTAGTGGTTCCTAGAGTGTCTAAAAGTACAGTGGGGGGGAGAGCCTTCAGTTACCAAGCTCCTGTGTTATGGAATCAACTCCCTGTTGATGTTAAACAGGCACCCACAGTCTCTTTATTTAAGACCAGGCTTAAAACCTTCCTCTTCGGAATAGCTTATGACCAGGTTACTTAGTTGATGTCACTAAGATAAGCTGCCGCAGGAGATAACAAGCTGGGGGAAGTGTGGCAACCTGAGCACTGTCCTCTGTTTCCTCCTTTGTTCTCCCCAGCATCACTCACTATGATCTCATCTGTAGTTTGTTCATTGCTATTCACATGTTGTCCCCTGTCCCACTCCCCCTGTGGAGTGGAACTCTTTCAGACGCCTGATGGCAGCTGGACCTCTCTCCTCCTCCTCGCCTGGCTCCTCCTCTTCGCCTGGCTCCTCCTCCTCGCCTGGCTCCTCCTCCTCGCCCGGCTCCTCCTCCTCGCCCCTCTTCTCCTCCTCCTCGCCCGGCTCTTCCCCACCTGGGTAGCTGTGGTCATACTGAACTGGCCCACGGGCCTGGACATCTATAGCCTGTCCGTCCATGGGAGTGGATCCCTCCTTCACTGTAGTTCTCCCCGAGGTTTCTTCTTTTTCCCAGGACCCTGGGTTTTTTGGAGTTTTTCCTTGCTGAGAAGGAGGGTCTAAGGACAGGGGATGACTGGACAATGTTTCATTTGCTGCTTTACATGAATGTTGTTTATTCCTGTTTTGATATGTCTGTGTGTATGTTTTACTCATCCATATCTTGGAACGCCCTTAGAGGCTACTGTTGTTGCGATTTTGGGCGCTACAAAATAAATTGAATTGAATTGAATTGAATTGAAATATCTTCAAGGAGACAAGCACATAGAAAAGTTACACAGTGCACCTTTAACATGCATGTCAAACGTTTCTTCTATTTATTTGAACCAATCTCTAGTAAAGGTCCAGTTGAAGCCATGTAATTTCCTTTTTTGGTGAAGGGCAGAGAATTTTGAATACATATCTGACATTATTTGGTGAATCGTGTACTGTATATCCCACATGTAAGGTGTCATGACAATGCATAACTGTTAGGGTCTCGTCTTAAAACCCACTTTTATTCTCTGGCTTTTAACTACAGACTGTATAAAAGGAGTGGACTAAGTGCGTGTGACGTCACCCATAGTGTTCAGCGCCGCTCAAATGAGGCTCAGGAGTGAATCTATGTTATGAATAGGATTTTTTTTTGACGGACAAAATAGAGAAAAAAAATTCAGAATCATGTAGAGTGGGTTAATACATAATAATATTTTAAGACCAAAATGACGAGGTTCACAGCAGCAGTTAAAGAGAGAGGGGTGACAAGATCCCAATGTAAGTCAATGGGAGACAGGATCAGGAAGAGCTGCCTGGTGCACTTCCTGTTTGGCAAGTGGCGGCTAGTGCGTTAGCTATATCCATTTATATATACGGTCTATGCTTTTAAAACGCACGAGTTGTGTGGTCCTCTGTGTCTTTTATCTATTTAGTGCTATTTTATGAGTTTTATAGTTTTGCTGTTTTACAAATGATATGACCAAATCTTAGCAATTTACCTTTTGTTGTCTTCATTTTATAATCTCTGTGCAGGACTTTGGAAACTGTTTTCCTTGTAAAATGTGCTATAGAAATAAAGTGGGTTTGGATTTGAATGTCCCAGCAGATTTATCCAAAACCATTGATTTGTCCCAGTTTTCTTTGACCAATCTGATCCCCTCCAACAGTAAAGAGAGGCATACATTCTGCCCTACAAAGGCAAAAGACCTTAACTCACCACAGTGTGAAACTGAGAAAAATGACTTCAGTTTCAAAGCTGTGGTTTCTCGTATGGTTTTGGATGTTATGGTTGTCATAGCCCTTTATTTTCTCATTAAAACAATCAAACTGACTCAGGATATTTATTCACATCATGGAGATCTCAAATACCCCCAAAATGACATCAGCGTCATTTGTTTCGGTAAAATAAAGAAAAGCTGTTTAAAAATGACCAAAACATAAAGAAAAAGGGACTATACTGACTCACATTAGTGCACAGTACGGTACAGAACAGTTTTCCTTAATTACGCACTTGTATTACAATTTTTTTTTATTACCAACCACCATAAACCAGGGATGTCCCAGTTTTTTATGTTGAATATGTGGTCACCCTACATTTTGCGTAACTGTAGAATCAACAATTGGCCAAATAATCAGTGTAGCATAGATATTTTGAGGTAAAGTAAAAATGCACTTTAATAGAGTGACCTGAAATAACAGCACTTTTACAGACTTTTGTCCGGTCTCAGCTCTGTGCATCTGGAAAGCTGCTCGACTTGGCACGCTGCCCGTGCACATGCTGTACAAATAAAAGGTTTATTCGATTAAAAAAACGTCTATATAATGTATGACTTAAACACGTCATGGGTACAGTAATCACTCCCTTGTGTATTTTTACTACTTCATCTCCCCGGGCTGGGCTACTTGAGGTGAACTTCAATGCCCAACTTGACCCCGGTTCAGTCCGCATGACGTAATCTACCATAGTCAAAAGGTTACAGCTGCTAATTGCCTAACGGGCTATGCTAAGACGGTGCACTGGCTTATATACCCGTCAATGGCGCTTTTGTGCGTATTTCTCGATTTATTAAGCATTCCTTTCAGATTAATCCGTGCCATATGTAAAATATAAAGGGAGAAGTGCTTGGGAAAACTTGGCAGGGCTGTGGATTTTGGGGTTAAGCCTAATTTAAGGTTATAAAAGGTAAGGTTTAATGAGCAATTACTGAACTGCGGGCTCATTGTACAAGAACAAGGATTAGTTTATATGTTTACCTTAATGTGTAGGGCTCATTTCAAAAGCCAGGCTTGAAATAAATTACCTAAAATTACCCGTATAAGGATCAACCAAGCATGCATTTTTCATTTAGATCTGGGAAGCTTGCCATGTACACTTTGAAGTGGAATGGGGCTTGTATGTAACATTATAGAGCTTTACAATAAAAAGCAAATATCTATGTATTATGAATTGGCAATGGGTGTATGCAATATCCAGGTAGTGATAGATGGGCTTGTCAAGGAGATACTTTAGGGAGAGGAATCAGTGACTTTTTGTTTAAAGTTATAAGAGCCGTGGGGTGAGAGCTCCATAAAAGTCCCATATGTGGAGGATTACGGAGCGGACATGTACTGTAGTGCATTAGCGTTTAGAGAGGGGGTTAAGATCGGAGACCTCGCTTCACCCTCAAGTTTAGGCCAAGATTCACGGCAGGACTGGAGTTTAGAGACTTGGGGCGCAAGTACAATACAGCACAGTAATCTCTAATAGATGTTTCGTCGATTAATCGGTAAACCAAAATTTATACCAGTCAACAATAATTTTATTTAAATGATAAGGACTTATGTGGGACAACAGCAGAAAAGAGTGAGGGAGTTGGCTGAAGATTTGGTAAGATTTGGCTCTAAAATTATAGAGCTGCCCAATTATGGAGAAAATTATATAATTAACAACTACACAACGCAATGTGCAACAAAGAACTTAAAGGCGAATGGGACAAGAATGACATGATTTTAGTTAAAGCACTAAAATAGGCAAATCAAAGCAACATGTAAAGTCAAGAACGACCAGCTAATCTTCACCTGCACAAATAAATAGTCATGATTAGCTGAAATGCCAGTTATTCCCATGTTTATTTGCATAGAGAGAAGCGGTTACCAGATTACAGAATTGGAGCAATAAACATGATTTGATTTGATCTGAATTGAAATGTGATTAATTGAACAGCCCTGGTTCTATGTATAAGAAGGGAAATATGTTTACATCTATATCAGGGTTTCCAGACAATGGGCCCAGGGCCTAATGCAGACCTCAGACCAAGCTACTGGCCCTCACGCTTTCTGCTGACTTAGTAAAGCTCACATCATCGACATTTCCCTGGGGGTGTGAAGTTAACTGAATGCACTACTCTGTCAGAAACTCTGTTACTCAAGTTAGACTTTAGTTTTAACACAAACTGACCATAACGAACAGACTGAGCTGGAACAGGTGAGCTGATTTGTGCTGTTAAACAAATCAAATAACAAGTCAAAAGCTAGTTAGCATTAGCCAACAGTTTCAGTCAGTCGCTCTCACCTTAACAGGACATGAACACTTGTATTGATCACAGGCTGTGTGATTTAAAAATGAAATCACAGAACCTGAGAACTGTTTTTTTTTTTTTTTTTTTGAGTTTTCAGACAATCTTAAAAATGTTTTGACTGTCACCATGGTACCTCCTATATGCCACCATTAGAGTTACGTGTAGAACACCCCCAGTGTGATGTCACTGCAAAGTATCATATGCCACAGGTGTAGTACTTTATACTGTGACTTTAAGAAAATCCTAAGACCACAAATCACGTACACTTGAGTGTGGACGGTCTGTGGGTAACATTAGGGTTTACTTCATGTTCTCTATTCTCTTATGTTAAAATTAGAAATCCCATCTCCACTGTTTTGATGTACACAGAATAAGTCAGACCTGTCCTTTGGTGAAGAAGTTGGGCAGGTACTTCATGGCGTTGCCACGGATACAGGCAATGTTCTGGTACTTTCCGGGGTCAGATTCTCGAAGAGCCTTGATTCGATCTCGGACATAATCGGACACTTTGACTCTGATCTCCATCCCCAACATCAGCTGATCTGGGAACAGCGTGGACAGCTCCACTGCAAAGAGAATGATGCATTTTAGACACCACATCTTGCAGGGCTGGAGTGGGTAAGTCACATGGTATGCTGCTAATTCCATTCTAATTGTGATCTGTCTGCTGTGACAATATGTAATCATGACGTTAGCATCATGTAGTGATTCAGTGCTTCTGTGTTTAATGGACCTCAATGCTCAAACATCTCCATGGAGACCAGAAGTGTCAGCTCAGTGTTTAGAGCAGAGGTCCCCAAACAAGAAGTCTAGACTGATTCCCGATTGGACCAAGTTCTGACATGTCCTTAGGCAAGACACTTCACCCACTTTGCCTAGTATCAGTGTGATGTGTGAGTGTTAGTCAAGGACAGAGGGACGTCAGTCTGCCCAGAGCAGCTGTGGTGACAATAGCTCAAATCCACCGAGTGTGGAGTGAATGAAAAATGACACAGTGTGGTGCTCTGAGAGGCTCTGACGAGCCTCTTGTCATTACAAGTGTAAGGCAAAGAAACAAAGAAAGAACCTTGCACCAGAAAAGTTACATAGTGCACTTTTAAGTGGTTGAATAAATGCTAAAAGATGTTTAAGTACTGTATTCATTTGAAGGCATATTATTTCTATCATAATGCTAAAAAGAGCTAAGTACCAACCTAAAAGTCCTCCATATCCACAGCCGATATCTGCAAACTCCACTTGTGGAGTCTTCTCTGAATCTGAAGTGTTCTCTTTGAAGAAGTGTGGATACAGCTCAGCCCAGTCCATCTCCTCTGGGCACACTGGGCTAAAGCACAGGAAAACAAAGAGATGGAGTTTAGAGATGGGTAAACATCAAACAAGAGTCCAATATGCTTCTAACCCAACCAGGCATATTTTTTGTATTTTTTTTACACTGGGTTGTGCAAGTATTCACTAACGCCATTCCGTATCTTCAAAGATCTTTGTGAGGAGCCATGATTGTGAAGTGTCCCAGGCTCCGTTTATCAGTCACAGCTTGGTATGTATGCAATTATCCAGATTGTTTTGAAATGTTGGATTCACAGGGGTAGAAACCAGGCGCAGCCTTCCTCCTGTTTTGAAAACATTTTCAGAACCAGGACAAGGCTGTGAGCCACCTCTAGGTGCGGAGACTGGCCCTCTCCTCTTCTATGGGAACGGCTGAGTGTATTTAAGGCGGAGAAGCTGGGCCTTCGGTAGAGTCTGCTGTGGGTCTAACGCGTGGACGCCCGGCTCGGTTGAAGCGCTTTTCTCTACCGAGGGTTGCTGGCTCTCCAGCCCTGTGTCAGCGGTAAGAGCTTGATTTTATGTGTATATACATATGTCGCTTTAACCTGTGTGACTTGTGATTGTGAACATCTGAGCGGGGAATAAAAAGACACATTTATTCTAGCTCTTTTGTTGTCTGAATCTTCATTGTTGGTGATTACCTCCACGGACCTGATTTGTGTCACACAACAATCTTATTTATTGTTCAGGTTCACAGCCAATCTGGCAAGTTGTATTAGTTTTAAGACAAAATAAAATAGTAATTTCTTGAGCACTAAAAATGAGTAGGCCTATAGTGCATTCATTTGTTTTGGAAATCCATGAACGGCATTGACCATTTATTAGAGCCAGGTTTCAATTATCAGCATGGATGGTTTTATGTTTTTTATAACTGCCTTTTATTTCAGCATTTGCATTTGTTATTGCAATCCAAACACTGCCATCTTAGCATCTACCATCTCCCCATGCACGATCTTGTAACCGTGCCTTAAAATAAGTCATGGCTAATTTAATCTGATGGTTAAACTTGTTGGATGTTGAATGCAGCGCTGTTGTGCACACATGTTTAGATATTCACACATGCAGCTGGACTCACTAGTCGAACTCGTGGTGCGCCATGGGGTTGGAGTGAGCCCGCTGTCTGTAAAACTTCTTCTGCGGCATGGAGCTCGTCATGTCGGCTTATAAGTGCGAACTTTTCCCCAGCGATAATGAAAAAGTACAGCGTTATCCACCGATGAGAATCCACCGCTGTCAAAAGTCACGTTTGTTTCTGAAATCGCCGGTCGTGCGTCGCCGGATTTTGACGTCATCGCCAGAGTGCAATAAGGGTTGCCAGGTTTGGGAAATAAATGGGTTTATTTAGGGGTTTCTGGGTTATGTTTTTATTTTGTTTTGTTTTGTTTTTTTGTTTGTTTGTTTGTACGCCAGTTTAAAATTTTTATTTCACAACTTGTATCTGGGCTCAACATATTTTCCTCTATAATAGCTCGTTGGTGAATTTATTTTATCTGTATTGTGCGCCCCCATGGATCTATAGAAAAAAAATAAATAATGATACTTAAATTAAAAAAAACTTTGATCTGATCTGAGGCTGTGGAAAAGTCTGTATCATTATATAAAATATGAATCAAAAGCAAATTATTAAAGACCGTTAGATACCTGAGATCGTTTATCGCTACTAGTTTTGCGGAGTTTGCCACTGTCAGCTGAGTGGAAATGACGTTCTATAATTCCCGCAAAAATAATAATGAATAATTTTAGAAATAAACTAATGAAAATTGTCACAGCACAAAACAACACAAATGAAATACAAACGTTTTCTGTAATTTTTTGCCTGTTTTGAAGCTATTTCACATTTTTAGGGACTGTGGTGGGGATGGATGGATGGATTTATATCATTTCTATTATATTCTCTAGTGACAATAAAAACAGAGCTTTGTCAGGTTATTTTATATTTGATCTACTCTTAATGTGGACTGTAGGGGAGTTACACTCTGAGACTTTTCCTTTTTTCATGATGAGTTGATGATTTTCTTTTCCTCTCGAGTCTCGCTGCTTTCACACATTCTCCTACAGCCCTAGAACAGCCTTAAAACAGCCCTAGAACAGCCCTAGAACAGTCCTAGAATAGCCCTAGAACAGCCCTAGAACAGCCTTAGAACAGCCCTAGAACAGCCCCAGAACAGCCTTAGAACAGCCTTAGAACAGCCCCAGAACAGCCTTAGAACAGCCCCAGAACAGCCTTAGAACAGCCCCAGAACAGCCTTAGAACAGCCCTAGAACAGCCCCAGAACAGCCTTAGAACAGCCTTAGAACAGCCCCAGAACAGCCTTAGAACAGCCTTAGAACAGCCCCAGAACAGCCCTAGAACAGCATTAGAACAGCCCCAGAACAGTCCTAGAACAGCCTTAGAACAGTCCTAGAACAGCCTTAGAACAGCCCTAGAACAGCCCCAGAACAGCCCCAGAACAGTCCTAGAACAGCCCTAGAACAGCTTTAAAACAGCCCTAGAACAGCCCCAGAACAGTCCTAGAACAGCCCTAGAACAGCCCCAGAACAGCCTTAGAACAGCCCCAGAACAGCCTTAGAACAGCCCCAGAACAGCCTTAGAACAGCCCCAGAACAGCCTTAGAACAGCCTTAGAACAGCCCCAGAACAGTCCTAGAACAGCCTTAGAACAGCCTAACAGCCCCAGAACAGCCCTAGAACAGCCCCAGAACAGCCTTAGAACAGCCTTAGAACAGCCCCAGAACAGCCTTAGAACAGCCCCAGAACAGCCTTAGAACAGCCCTAGAACAGCCCCAGAACAGCCTTAGAACAGCCTTAGAACAGCCCCAGAACAGCCTTAGAACAGCCTTAGAACAGCCCCAGAACAGTCCTAGAACAGCCTTAGAACAGCCCCAGAACAGTCCTAGAACAGCCTTAGAACAGCCCTAGAACAGCCCCAGAACAGCCTTAGAACAGCCTTAGAACAGCCCCAGAACAGTCCTAGAACAGCCCTAGAACAGCCTTAAAACAGCCCTAGAACAGCCCCAGAACAGTCCTAGAACAGCCCCAGAACAGCCTTAGAACAGCCCCAGAACAGCCTTAGAACAGCCCCAGAACAGCCTTAGAACAGCCCCAGAACAGTCCTAGAACAGCCTTAGAACAGCCTAACAGCCCCAGAACAGCCCTAGAACAGCCCCAGAACAGCCTTAGAACAGCCTTAGAACAGCCTTAGAACAGCCCCAGAACAGCCTTAGAACAGCCCCAGAACAGTCCTAGAACAGCCTTAGAACAGCCCCAGAACAGTCCTAGAACAGCCTTAGAACAGCCCTAGAACAGCCCCAGAACAGCCCCAGAACAGCCTTAGAACAGCCTTAGAACAGCCCCAGAACAGTCCTAGAACAGCCTTAGAACAGCCCTAGAACAGCCCCAGAACAGCCTTAGAACAGCCTTAGAACAGCCCCAGAACAGCCTTAAAACAGCCCTAGAACAGCCCCAGAACAGCCTTAAAACAGCCCTAGAACAGCCCCAGAACAGCCTTAGAACAGCCCCAGAACAGCCTTAGAACAGCCCCAGAACAGTCCTAGAACAGCCTTAGAACAGCCCCAGAACAGCCTTAGAACAGCCTTAGAACAGCCCCAGAACAGCCTTAGAACAGCCCCAGAACAGCCTTAGAACAGCCCTAGAACAGCCCCAGAACAGCCTTAGAACAGCCTTAGAACAGCCCCAGAACAGCCTTAGAACAGCCTTAGAACAGCCCCAGAACAGTCCTAGAACAGCCTTAGAACAGCCCCAGAACAGTCCTAGAACAGCCTTAGAACAGCCCTAGAACAGCCCCAGAACAGCCTTAGAACAGCCTTAGAACAGCCCCAGAACAGTCCTAGAACAGCCCTAGAACAGCCTTAAAACAGCCCTAGAACAGCCCCAGAACAGTCCTAGAACAGCCCTAGAACAGCCCCAGAACAGCCTTAGAACAGCCCCAGAACAGCCTTAGAACAGCCCCAGAACAGCCTTAGAACAGCCCCAGAACAGTCCTAGAACAGCCTTAGAACAGCCTAACAGCCCCAGAACAGCCCTAGAACAGCCCCAGAACAGCCTTAGAACAGCCTTAGAACAGCCTTAGAACAGCCCCAGAACAGCCTTAGAACAGCCCCAGAACAGTCCTAGAACAGCCTTAGAACAGCCCCAGAACAGTCCTAGAACAGCCTTAGAACAGCCCTAGAACAGCCCCAGAACAGCCCCAGAACAGCCTTAGAACAGCCCCAGAACAGTCCTAGAACAGCCTTAGAACAGCCCTAGAACAGCCCCAGAACAGCCTTAGAACAGCCCTAGAACAGCCCCAGAACAGCCCCAGAACAGCCTTAGAACAGCCTTAGAACAGCCCCAGAACAGTCCTAGAACAGCCTTAGAACAGCCCTAGAACAGCCCCAGAACAGCCTTAGAACAGCCTTAGAACAGCCCCAGAACAGCCTTAAAACAGCCCTAGAACAGCCCCAGAACAGCCTTAAAACAGCCCTAGAACAGCCCCAGAACAGCCTTAGAACAGCCCCAGAACAGCCTTAGAACAGCCCCAGAACAGTCCTAGAACAGCCTTAGAACAGCCTAACAGCCCCAGAACAGCCCTAGAACAGCCCCAGAACAGCCTTAGAACAGCCTTAGAACAGCCCCAGAACAGCCTTAGAACAGCCCCAGAACAGCCTTAGAACAGCCCTAGAACAGCCCCAGAACAGCCTTAGAACAGCCTTAGAACAGCCCCAGAACAGCCTTAGAACAGCCTTAGAACAGCCCCAGAACAGTCCTAGAACAGCCTTAGAACAGCCCCAGAACAGTCCTAGAACAGCCTTAGAACAGCCCTAGAACAGCCCCAGAACAGCCTTAGAACAGCCTTAGAACAGCCCCAGAACAGTCCTAGAACAGCCCTAGAACAGCCTTAAAACAGCCCTAGAACAGCCCCAGAACAGTCCTAGAACAGCCCTAGAACAGCCCCAGAACAGCCTTAGAACAGCCCCAGAACAGCCTTAGAACAGCCCCAGAACAGCCTTAGAACAGCCCCAGAACAGTCCTAGAACAGCCTTAGAACAGCCTAACAGCCCCAGAACAGCCCTAGAACAGCCCCAGAACAGCCTTAGAACAGCCTTAGAACAGCCCCAGAACAGCCTTAGAACAGCCAAAGAACAGCCAAAGAACAGCCCTAGAACAGCCTTAGAACAGCCTTAGAACAGCCCCAGAACAGTCCTAGAACAGCCTTAGAACAGCCCTAGAACAGCCCCAGAACAGCCCCAGAACAGCCTTAGAACAGCCCCAGAACAGTCCTAGAACAGCCTTAGAACAGCCCTAGAACAGCCCCAGAACAGCCTTAGAACAGCCTTAGAACAGCCCCAGAACAGTCCTAGAACAGCCTTAGAACAGCCTAACAGCCCCAGAACAGCCCTAGAACAGCCCCAGAACAGCCTTAGAACAGCCTTAGAACAGCCCCAGAACAGCCTTAGAACAGCCCCAGAACAGTCCTAGAACAGCCTTAGAACAGCCCCAGAACAGTCCTAGAACAGCCTTAGAACAGCCCCAGAACAGCCCCAGAACAGCCTTAGAACAGCCTTAGAACAGCCCCAGAACAGTCCTAGAACAGCCTTAGAACAGCCCCAGAACAGTCCTAGAACAGCCTTAGAACAGCCCTAGAACAGCCCCAGAACAGCCTTAGAACAGCCTTAGAACAGCCCCAGAACAGTCCTAGAACAGCCCCAGAACAGCCTTAAAACAGCCCTAGAACAGCCCCAGAACAGCCTTAAAACAGCCCTAGAACAGCCCCAGAACAGTCCTAGAACAGACCCAGAACAGCCTTAGAACAGCCCTAGAACAGCCTTAGAACAGCCCCAGAACAGTCCTAGAACAGCCTTAGAACAGCCTAACAGCCCCAGAACAGCCCTAGAACAGCCCCAGAACAGCCTTAGAACAGCCTTAGAACAGCCCCAGAACAGCCTTAGAACAGCCCCAGAACAGTCCTAGAACAGCCTTAGAACAGCCCCAGAACAGTCCTAGAACAGCCTTAGAACAGCCCTAGAACAGCCCCAGAACAGCCCCAGAACAGCCTTAGAACAGCCCCAGAACAGTCCTAGAACAGCCTTAGAACAGCCCTAGAACAGCCCCAGAACAGCCTTAGAACAGCCTTAGAACAGCCCCAGAACAGTCCTAGAACAGCCCCAGAACAGCCTTAAAACAGCCCTAGAACAGCCCCAGAACAGCCTTAAAACAGCCCTAGAACAGCCCCAGAACAGTCCTAGAACAGACCCAGAACAGCCTTAGAACAGCCCTAGAAAAGTGGAAGAAACTGGATGGATGCACTAGTCAGACAGGTGCACTGATCGGACAGGTGAACTGGTCAGACAGGTGCACTGATCGGACAGGTGCACTGGTTGGACAGGTGCACCGGTCGGACAGGTGCACCGGTCGGACAGGTGCACCGGTCGGACAGGTGCACCGGTCGGACAGGTGCACCGGTCGGACAGGTGCACTTCTAATGCAGCCCAGTGTGACCAAAGTCCCTTAAACACAGGGCTGTGTTAGAACAGCAGGTCATCACTCTCCTCACGCAGTCCCAGCATGCACCTCCACACCCACACGGGCACAGCTCAAGTCTCATAGAAAGTGATGCCGTGGGCCACAAACAGACTTTATGGAGTTTCAGAGATTGTTGCACCGGGATGTGCACATTGTCAAAGACAGAAGAAAGCCTGAGCCTTTTACCGGGTTTACAAAGCTCCAGACTGACAGTGGAAGTGGATTTCTGCAGCTACAGCTGAATGAAGCCATGAATGTGTGTGACTGGTGGATGAATGTAGGTCTTTGTACTGATTAGTAATAATAGAGTATTAATGACGCAGACAGAGAAGACTAAAGAGAAATGATCCCAAATGCTTTTTGCTCAACACTGTTCATATGTTTAAAGTTAACTTATTGAACAGAAATGTGGAAAATAAAATGACAAACAAAAGTTAAATCAATGATTTTTGTGTGTTTATTACATTGACATGAGTGATTTACCTGCCATGTAGCTACAACATCTGCACATTAGTCAGAGCACATTGTATTTTTTTACCTATTTCACATCATTTAAAGTGTCAGCATCAGTAAATGTTACATGTACATGGTTTTATAATAAAGGCTATTTTTCACAAACATATCCAAGGACATTTTGTGATGATATAAAAAGGTGAAAAAGAAATCAGAGTTAAGGGAAAATCTACACAATTATAAATATAAAGAGGCCTTTGGGAAAAATGTTGTCAGTCATTTATAAAATGAAACACAAATGTTCCTTTTACTCAAACACAAACCTATCAGTAGTAAAATCAGAGAAACAGATCATTTAGCAGGTGTCTCTTTATTTTTTTCAGAGCTGTATCAAAATACAAATAATTTTTCTAAAAACATTCACAACAACGGTCACAATTAAATGAATGAATGAAGTTTAGGCCAGAGGCACAGCGCAGAGTTTATATGGACAAGGACCCTGAGTGACACCACTTGGAGTGAGTGGAGACAGGTCCAGATCCTCCTCAGAAACACCAGGGGGCGCAGTGAACCGGAAACGCTGAATCAGAGTCACAAAGAACATGAACAACTCCATCCGGGCCAGACTCTCTCCCAGACAACTCCGACGACCTGAAGAGGGACGAGAGAGGGTTGGTACGTGTCTCCGTACGAACTGAGCCCTACACATGAGTCTGAGGCTGCGATTGGAGCGTTCAAATTAATACTTCACGCTGATTGGTCGAACAGTCACAACAGACAGTTACTCAAACACGTATCAACAAAACAAAACACAACTTGAGACGATAACAATATTCTAACATAGCTTAAAACTCACAAGACAATTTTACCCAATATAGAACCATTTTTGGAAGCATTTTTAACCATGTAACTTTACTTCACTTGAGTACAAATCTGCTGTACTGCTTCCACCACTGAGTAAAAGTTTGTACCTGCAGAGAAGGGCATGAAGGCGTCTCTCTTCCTGAACTTTCCGTCTTGGTCGAGGAAGTGAGCTGGATGGAAACTGTGAGGCTTTTCCCACTCGCTCTCATCTTTGAGCACTGAGGTGAGGAGTGCCCACACCTGAGTGCCCTGTTAAAACCAACAGAGTCACAGCGTTATTTCTGTTTGAAACACTAGATGGGAGCAATGAGTCAGATATCAATGACTCTCAAACTCTATACATTACCACGTTGACTATATGCTGAACTGGATTACTCTTAGAAATCAGAAAAAGCCCTTGAAATAACGTGTGGAAAGGTCGAAATTTAGTGGAATATTGAGCTAAAAACAGATGTGAAGCCAGGTATCTACTGCATGATTAACTAAAAAATGCTGTCTCATAGGTCTCAGAGTGTTTGTGTGTGTGTGCGCTGTCGTAGCATTTAAATTCCTCACGTCGTGTAGTGTCCATAAACTGTATAAAAAGTGGACTAAGTGAGTGTGACGTGACCCGTAGCGTTCGACTCTACTCAATTGACACTCGGGACAGTTACAGGAGCGAATTTAGAGCCAGAACAAAATAGCAAAATAAAAACACCAGGATCATGTAGAGCAGGTTAAAGCGAACACTTTAAGACCAAAATGATGAGGCTCAGTTACAGAGAAAGGGGCCACAATGGGAGTAGGTAGGAGCCGGAAGAGCTGCATGAGAACTTCCTGTTTGGAAGTTGGGGATAGAGGTGGAAAAAGGACTGAAAAATTGTAATTAAAAAACTAGTTTAAAAGTCCTTTATTTAAAATGTAACTTTAGTAAAAGTTACTTTCAGTGATTTGATGTAAAAAGGGATGAGTCAGAAATCTAATCCAGCACAAGTTGTTTTAATCAACTTGGAGCAAACTTTGTCCATTTTAAAGACACTGAGCTACTAACACTTACTATCAGACTAAGGGTTTACCCAAACGATAAGTATAGTGTTTGGGACACAGGTAAAAGAGACATCAGACATCCTACTGTCTACCACAAACTTCTGCACATTTGATATTGAGGTTTTGAACACTACAGCTCTGTCTCGGGGGCAAGCACATTTTGCTTTGCATTATTATGTTATTCCCTGTTTTGTGATTGAACACAAATATCTGTCCTAGGTTTGGCCAAGGATTTCCTTCACTTTCCTCTCGAGAATTCCTCGGTGCACCTTCTTCTTGAATATCGTCCGTATCGTCAGCCTCGATCTCTGGCACCAGCATCATCCAAGTGGATCCAAGACAGACTGACGCTCTGCACACTGACTGGATGTTCTATAGTGAAAACGCTGCATGTGCAATTTCCTTTCATTTCCAGCAGAGTGTTTTTTTTTCACATTTCCTTTTTTTTCTCTATCAATCTGATTTGACTCAGTAAGGAGAGCGGGTTCCAATGTAATCAAGTAAAATACTTGGGTCAAAATGTACTGTAATGTTTCAAAAACTAATTACTCATGAAAACTACTCAATTAGAGTAATATGAGTAATCTGTTACTTTCCTTGCTAGTGCGTTAGCTATATCCATTTGTATGTACAGTCTATGGAGTCACATCGAACAA
Source organism: Odontamblyopus lacepedii (assembly GCA_034769755.1). Classification (NCBI taxonomy): domain Eukaryota; kingdom Metazoa; phylum Chordata; class Actinopteri; order Gobiiformes; family Gobiidae; genus Odontamblyopus; species Odontamblyopus lacepedii. The sequence goes on along the minus strand of CM068346.1, from coordinate 12,145,976 downwards.
TCTTAAAAGATGAAGAAAAACAATCATGTAGTGGACTCCAGGCTTAAAGATGCTCTATTTCACTTTTGTGGTAGAGGGTCCACCACCTGCTTGACTATATGTAAATATTATTTTTTATGGAATGTTCTACAGCATGGCATTTCATTTAACTATTTCCATTTCCAAAGTAATGGCATCACCATGAGACAAGCAGATGGTGAACGTTCCACCAGAAAAGTTACATGGCATAACTTTAAAGTCTAGTCCATTTGCAAATTGTATAAGTGCAATTCAAACAATTTCTGCTCTTTTCTTCTCACCTTTTTGATGAAGTGTCCCTGGAAGGTGATGTCTTGGCTGGTTTTATGGGGGAGGGCCATTGGAACAATGTTCCCAAACCTCTGAGTCTCATGGATCACTGCATCTGTGAAGGGCAGGTCTCTTCTGTCCTCCATCTGAACCTGGCGACGTCCGATTACTCGGAAGATCTCCTCGCGAACTTGGTCTGAAATGACGATATTCCAAAAATCACAGATTTCTTTAAATGAACAATCTTTTCTGATCTCTGTTCTAATAGTGTGTCCTCATTTCAAACACACCTGGAGTTGTGTTTTATTTCATCCACACATGTTTAACACACAAACCCTGCACATTTAGGCTGAGTTCTTTTCTTAAACAGAAAACACAGTTCCACCTTGTGATGTCATGTGATAATACAGGAAGTGCTCCACTGTGAATCCACTAGAATCATTTGGATGATTTCAGCCCTGAAAACCAATCTCTACTGAATTAAATGTAAAATGTAGCTATTCATTTGAAAACTACCACTACATGACATCACAAGGTGGAAGAGAGCATCTTGAGCTTTGGAGATGTAGACAGACGAATAATGCAGGATTCCACATTAGACGTGTGAATGAAACAAAACACACTCCAGGTCTGTTTGTGAGGAGGGAACCTCTGTTTTGTTTACCCTCAACAGCCTCACTCCTGATTGGCTCTTTGGTTACCATGATACTCCTGGTTAGAATTCCAAATATGAGGCTCAGCTCCAAATTTGTCCCTATGCTGGCGTCTATAAGCTAAATGCTATAGCCTCATTTCCGGGTGTGGACCCTGAGTGTTTCCATTGCGTAAAGCGATCTGTTTAATGGGTCCAAAGCAGACCACTGGAGGTATTACCTTCTAAAGGGCACGGTTAGGACCTGGGACTGGCCTGTACAGTCATTGGATGAGCAGCAGCATGTCCATAGCGACACACGCTTGGTAAAACATAAATACTGTGAACCATGCAACTGTTTTTTAAGAACAGAGCAGCTGCCCTTACCTGTAAATCACAAGAGCTGAAGAATGTGTGTGACACTTCTATCCACCTGAAAACACAGCAGTCTCCAGAGTGGGGCCTTTACAGTGTCTCACAGTCTACAGTAAGTGTTGTGCGTAATAATAAATCCATATTTAGTCAAAGTTAAACCAAACTGAAAACATGAATCAAAGTCCACCAGCATTCTCCTCCTTGTTCCCAGCAAAGGCAGAAATCCCAGATGTGGTGCATATGTCCAGTGTGAAGCGTGTGTGTGCAAAGATGCAGCCAAATGAGACGCATAAGGTTACCCATAATCCTCCACCTACGTCCAGGTAACCGAGCAGTAAAAGAGTAAACTTATTTATCAAAACAAAAGCATGTGAGTCAAGGTGAGGATCAGCTGTGTGCTCTGTTCATTTGTGTGTTTGTTTGGAGTTCTATTTGCACAGGGATCAGTGCTGACGCTCCTTTAGTTTAGCTCTGGTCTTCTGACAGCTGTCCAGCAGCTCGCGGCACAGGCCTATGTCACACTGTTAGGTGTGTCTTATAGACCTGTGTCCATTGTAATGGAAATGCTCCCCAGGCGGGGGCGGCCCCAAGCAAACCGTGCCAGTCTAAAGAAGGCTAACGGTGAAGTCACACTCAGTCCACTTCTTTCTACAGTCTGTGGGTCTTACCCTGGATGTGTGGGTATTTGGCCATGAGGAGAAGCCCCCATCTGAGGGTGGTGGAGGTGGTCTCTGTGCCTGCAGCAAACAGGGATATGACCGAATACATCAGGTTCTCTTCAGTGTACACTCTGTCCGTCACCCCAGACTCCTGTGGGACATATGCAGAGTCACAAAGCGTCCCTTTTAAATACAATCATTCTTCCCCCAGTTCTTTAGACGCTTTCACTCATACTAGTTTAGTTTAGTTTAGTTTAGTTTGCATGAGCAGTCCCTGGGCAGGGGCACGCACAGTAAATATACTTGATACTCCATCTGCACTCCATCTGTAACAGTACTGTTACCTGGAAATAATCTGTGTGGTGTATCCATGAAAATGCCAGACAACCTCAAATTGTAAATTAGATGTTACGTCCACATCCAGTTACTTGAGTTGTAGTTTCCTCACAGACTTTTAGGCTTACTTAAAGCATTTCTTGGACTTTTTTCTACTTAAATAATATTATTTTACAATACGTGAGGAGATGTGGCTAAACCTCCTCGTTGAAGCCTGATCTGGTCAGATCTCTGGAGCTCAGCAGGACCAGGCCTGGTTAGTGTTTGGATGGGAGTCTGCTGAGAATACCAGCTGCCACAAGGGGGCGCCAGTGGCAAAAACTGTTGTTGGGTAAGACACTTCACCCACATCCCCTCGTATGAATGTGGTGTGAGTGTGTGTGCTGGTCAGAGAGTACAGTGTGACCGTCTCACTACTGTCTTTGTCTCTCGCTCTTTGTCTCACTACCTCTCTCTCTACCTCTCTCTCTACCTCTCTCTCTACTTCTGTCTACCTCTCTCTCTACTTCTCTCTGTCTACCTCTCTCTCTACTTCTCTCTCTGTCTACCTCTCTCTCTACCTCTCTCTCTACTTCTCTCTCTGTCTACTTCTCTCTCTGTCTACCTCTCTCTCTACCTCTCTCTCTACTTCTCTCTCTGTCTACCTCTCTCTCTACCTCTCTCTCTACTTCTCTCTCTGTCTACCTCTCTCTCTACCTCTCTCTCTACTTCTCTCTCTGTCTACCTCTCTCTCTGTCTACCCCTCTCTACCTCTCTCTACCTCTCTTCCTCTCTCTCTACCTCTCTCTACGTCTCTCGCTGTCTAGCTCTCTCTCTACCTCTCTCTCTGTCTACCTCTCTCTCTACTGCTCTCTCTACTTCTCTGTCTACCCCTCTCTACCTCTCTCTCTACCACTCTCTCTGTCTACCTCTCTGTCTACCTCTCTCTCTCCCTCTCTCTCTCTAACTTTCTCTCTACGTCTCTCTCCGTCTCACTCTCTCTCTCTCTAACTCTCTCTTTGTCTCTCTGTCTCTACCTCTCTTTCTCTCGGTCTCTGTCTCTCCCAGTTGACCTGACCCAGTAACATGACTTTTATGATGCTTGAGGATTTAATGGTTTGTTTCTTATCGAGTTGTTTTGTTCTTGTCCGTGATGTGAAAGGTCAGAAGACAAAGGTCTCCCTCGTTATTTCATATATGGGCTTTTAGCAGCTGGTATCTGAACTCGGACCTCACTACAGAAGTTGTCTATAAAATCTATTCTAAACCTCTTCATATTGTGATTCCTGTGAGTTCAGCACTGAAAGCTTTCTTTATGTAAATCTCACCTGCAGAGTCTTTTGTTTGACCAGGAAGGCGTCGATGAAGCCCCTGCACATCTGCGGGTTTAACGTCTCTCTCAAACGTTTGAACAAGGCCTGGTTTTGGCCTTTGATGAAGTCAACACACTTTGTAATCTTTTCCTTGGTTTTGATCCAGCGCCCCAAAGAAGGAAATATGTTGTAAAGCTGGAATGACAAGTTAGTATTTACATTCTACAGTTCCTCCAGACCCCACCCCGCCTCCCACTCACTCTCCCCTTTAGTCCTCTTCCAGAGCCCCTGTACCTTTATTAAGGCTCAGTGCATTCATTTTAGGTCTGTGTCATAATACAGTGTGATGTCACTGTATTTACAGTGGGAGAAATATTTTAAAATTGCGGTAAAAGGTTCTGCCTATGATCACTTGATGGCTGCATTTGGTCCCCGGGCCACAGTTTGGATTTAGTCCCACTTTAATCATTAGGTCAAGCTCATTCTTGTTTGTTTTCCTCACAGCTCACCCGCATAGGGGGACTGGCGCTGAGCTGGATTTGGGTGTTGACAGTGTCGACCATGGTGGTGAACTGAGGGTCCTGGTACTGGAAGCGGGAGCCGTAGACCATAGAGCAGATGATGTTTGACACTGCATAGTTCAGAGTCTGCATCGGGTCAAATGCTTCTCCTGAAAATCACATACAACATTTGTCCAAAATAGCCGAGAGGTACGGAGAGGTACGGCCATGTTTATCAAAAAGAAACTCAGAGCTAACATTCTGAAATTTTGTAAATCTGTTAAAGGGGTGGAGCTCTGGAACAACTTTAAATGTTTAACTCTGAACAGATTTAATTATGATGCTTATGGTATGTTTGTGCTTTGCTATATTCTTCTGATTTGTTTGTTTCCTCTTGCTGTACTTATGAATATGAGCTGGTTTCAAAATAATGGAATAAAAGGTAAAGGCAGAAATGAAAAATGTACCGTTGAAGTTCTGCAGAACATCCACCAAGGGGCAGCACTCCTCTATGATCTTGTCCTCACACGCCCTCTTCCCCATGCCAAAGTCTCTAAGGTTAGTGAGAGCAAAGCGCCGGGACTCCTTCCATAACTCTCCATTGGACCAGATCAGACCTGTCACAGAGTCAACATGTGCAACAAGAACTCAGCCAAATGATTTGATCAGTTACGTAAGTAAGCAGCTGTAGCGACCGTAGGCTGTATATGTAAGTGGACAGAGCTAACCCGCTAGTCGTCGTGCTCCAAATAGGAAGTGAGCATGGGGGCTCTTCAGGCTTCATCCACTCTGCTTCCAGCTCACTTTCTATAGGCTCCACAGTATTCATGCTTACCGGAAGACATGCGGATGATGACCACGGAAAAAGGCATGGAAAGGCAAGGCAAGTTTATTTGTATAGCACAATTTGTACACAAAGTAATTCAAAGTGCTTTACAGAATAAGAAATACATTGAAATCACAATACAAACAAATCAAAACATAAATAATCATAAATTTTTAAATAGATATGAGACATTAAATTAGAGAGAATTAGAGAGAAGAGAAGAGTGTGGAATGAGAAATGAAAACCTTTCAGTTATAAACTCAGCTAAACAGAACCGTTTTTAGCCTGGATTTAAACAGAGTCAAAGTAGAGTCTGTCTCACATGTTCAGACTGTTCCAGGTTTTAGCTGCATGAGTCTGAAACTCTGACTCCCTGAGTTTAGTCCTGACTCTGGGACCAGCAGGAGGCCGGTCCCTGAGGTCCTCAGATGCAGATGGTTCATACGGCACTAACATGTCACAGATGTACTTTGGAGCTCGGCCATGGAGAGACTTGTACACAAACAGAGCTGCTATAAGTCTCTGAGCCACAGGGGGCAGTGCAGAGACCTGAGACCAGGACTTATGTGCTTGTACTTCCTGGTTGGAGTCAGGCCCCGAGCTGGATGTTGTGGATATTCTGGATAATCTACAGCTGTTTTACAGCTCGTTTGGAGAGGCCAGTCAGAGGCCGTTACAGTATCTAACCTACTGGAGATAAACGCATGGAGAAGTCTCTCCAAGTCTGATTTAGACAGTAGACCTGTGACTTTTGCTCTGTTTTTTAGATGGTAAAAGGCTGCAGATGTTATTGATTTGATGTGGCTGTTAAAGTTCAAAAAATGTGGATTCAGCAGCAGCATCTTCACGACCTGCCTTTCCATGGGGGACGGAGATCGTTATTTTACTATGAGTCTTGACAGTGTAAAGTGGTAAAGACTTTTCTAACATTTAGTTTGTTTATCCCTAGAACGCGCTGGAATACTCACTGTTCAGCAAACATGAGGAAATATGCAGCACAAGAGGATTTTATGGATTTACATTATTACTTTGAGGGAAAAATAATGTAACTAAGGATTTGGCCCAACACTGGTCACCCCTCTCTCGTCACGATGGAGTTCACTGGTCTCATGAATTAGTGCTTTCTGTGATGTTTTACCGTATCCTTTGTTGTGTGTGTGCACTTCCGGAAGCACTGCTCTCTCTCCAAACACATCGGCGTGGGTCAGCAGAGCCTCCTTCACCGTCCGGTACCCCACCAGAATCACCCACTTTTCTCGACCCATCCACACCGTGAACACAGAGCCGTACCGCTTCGAAAGCTGAAAGTGTATATGAGGTTAGAGCACAGTTTCACTAAAACATTGTTAATGTGATTATGTTAAATATTTTACTTTTTTTTTTTTTTAAATAATAATAATAACCTTTTTTTCAGCTGTGGCGTATAATTTTATTTCCTGGTTTTGAACACGGGTAGTACATATGAAACACACAGAGGGACTCAGCATCACTGAGGTTATCAGCTGTGCTAAGCTCGCTCAAGGTTAATTTAGCTGGACTTCACTAACAATCCAAAGAAAACACCACTGGTTCATATTTATTTACAAAGCCAAGCTGGGGAACCTTCCCAGTGTCTTAGTAACCTCAGCTCAGGCCGTCACCGGCTTCACTCCTCACAGTTCCTCTTCCCTGTGCTTCTCTGAGCTGAACTTTTGGAATCATTTACAGAAATTTTTGGAATCATTTATAGAAAGATCTTAACCTCTTAAATTGGAATCTGTGGCGTCACTTCATAAGTTCAAGAAAACTGTAAAAAAAAAAGTGTGTGTGTTTTTCTCGAGGGATGCAAATGGTTTTAGAATGTGATACTTTGTGATTTGACTGTTTTGTATTGACTATTGACTAATTTTTAAGCAATTTTTCAGTCAGGTTTAGTTTGCTCAAATACTAAATAAGAAATCTAAAATCCCCTCTGTATATTTTTGTGTCTATTATGACAACAAAATGAAACAAGCACTTTAAACTCCATCAGCTCCATCGATCTCTATCCATCCCACAAATTTTAGCCATTTAAACACATAAAATACCATTACAAGACATTTTTGTATGTGAACTACAGAAGAAGTTTCAAATCGATATCTGTACATATAAGATTTTCTCCTGTTCACCTGTAGAAAGAGACATACCTTCCATAGAGACAGGTGCAGGGTTCTGAGGTTCACTTGCAGCAGGTTTCCGATCACGGGGAGCGGTCTGGGTCCGGGGGGCTCATTCTCACCGGAGTTTGAGGAAACGAAATAGAGAATGAGCAGAAACAAAAGGAATCCGAGAACAGAGAAAGAATTAAAGAGCGGAAGGAAGAGCTCTGTGAAGACGCCCATACTGGTGTGAGAGTGAAGCCTGCACTGAGAGAGAGAGGGAGAGACAGAGGGATAAAAGAGAGGGAAGGGGCGGGGCAAAGGGGAGTAAAGGGGGAGGAGGAACGTTACTGGTGTTAAAGGTGCAACATTACGCAATATGATGTGAAATGAACAGCTCCATTTACCTTTAGCTCAGTAGAAATCAGCAATTCCAGGGCTCAAATCATCCAAATGATTCCAGTGAAGGTGGATGGCATGACATCACAACTCAGTCTACTGTAAATCTACAGAGTTTGTGTGTTTAACATGTGTGAATGAAGCAAAAAACAACTCCAGGTGTGTTTGTGATGAGGAAACATCAGAACAGAGATCAGAAACCAGTGGAATTCGGGCCCTTTGAGTTGTAGCTGGTTTCAATGAGCTTTAAGAGCAGAAGTTTAGAGACGTGTTTGCAGTCGATGTTTGAATAGACAGGGTTTCCCACACTTTTTCACTGACAAAATTTCAAAAGTTTTCCATTACTTTTTCGTGACCTAAAGTGAATTTTTCATGACTTTACGGCACCTACATATGTAGAATTGAGCAGACTTTTAGAGCTAAATATGAAATGTGAACCCTTTTCACACACCTTATTATTATAGTTTTTGAACATTCAAAATCCTGTCAGTGCATTTATTGTCATCTCTTTTAAACAAAAAACCTTATAGCAGGAGTCACCAACCTTTTTGAGGCTGAGGGCTATTTCATGGGCACTGAGTAGTATGAGGGGCGACACAGGACCTGTTTGCTAAAAACTTTCTAAATAACAAAACTGCATGGATAACTTACGTTATAACAGTGACATTAAAATAGCAGTAGTTATTATAACACTATGTGAAGTGATTGCTCACATATCAATAATAATTATTTTCCACAATTATCAGTAATTTACATCAGAAAACATGTTTAAATATGAAACACTTATTAGGGCCAATGATTTTCCTCGGAAAAGGGACGGAAACGGAATCGTCAGCGTGAAGCGGAATCATCAGCATGAAATGGAATTTATAAATTTCTTTAATTTTGCACAAAAAACGACCTCAATTCTTTTAAAATATTTGAAAAAACGCCACGTAAAACTGATAATCGATGTATAGCAGACGTCTTTTGCTGGTTTTGGAATATGTATAGATGCATACCTGTGTGAACCCATATGCACCTTCTCCCATGCGCCGTGCACACTGCATCTACTGCACATACCGCATCTCCTCCCGTACGCCGCGCACACCGCACCTCCTCCCCTCCCATGTGCAGCACCTCCTCTTGTACGGAGCGGACACCGCGCATGGACCTTGTCTTGTCATACACTGCATTAAGCATTAATTGAAAAAAAACTTTTTAATATATATATTGATTTTCAATATGAGCAGTGCTATTTTTGGAGCATGCCTTGTGGGCACCATAAGGGGTCCTCGAGGGCGCATGGTCGCCCACAGGCACAACTTTGGTGACCCCTACCTGATAGACCAGGGGTCGGCAACCTTAAACACTCAAAGAGCCATTTGGACCGTCTCCCATAGAAAAAAAAAAAAAAAAGGGAGTCACAAAACCCTAAAATGAGGAGAACACTGCATATGATTTTTTTTACCTGTCTGCTCTGTATAAAAGACTATGTGTTGCATTTATGAAATCAATGAAAATCCAGTCGTGTCCTTTAGTCTGACAGAAGCTGAAGCACTGAGCTGTGTTTTCAGCACAGTTTATGCAAATGAGTCATGCGATTTTAAATTTCGTTTCTCTAAAACGGAAACAAATGTGCCCAAAGCTGCATTAAACACATTACTAAATGTCTATTTAAGTCCTGCTTGTACCAAATAAAAATCCAACATTAAATTATCCACCCGCAGCGAACCAACCTGTGTTACATCATCATTTTATCACATGTACCTGAGCAATGAATCTGCCCACGTTCTGTTTTCTTCAGAAACTTTTTGTGTAGCAACCACCTCCTGCAAATTCTTTTTGTGTATGGTTTTAGACATGGTTTAGACCTGGTTTAGACCTGGCTTAGTCCTGGTTTAGACCTGGTTTTAGACCTGTCTTATCGTGGTTTTGGTCCTGGTGTTAGTTCTGGTGTAGAGACGCACAGGAGGAAGCGCGACCCATGCAGCGTTCGCGACAAGACGCGGTCCACGCGGAGGAGGTGCAGTGCGCACAGGTGGATGTGCGGTGAGCGCGGCGTACAGGTGGATGTGCGGTGAGCACAGCGTCCGGGTGGATGTGCCATGAGCGCGGCGTAAGGGTGGATGTGCGGTGAGCGCGGCGTACAGGAGGAGGTGCGGTGAGCGCAGCGTACGGGAGGAGGTGTGGAGTGCGCAGTGTACGGGAGGATGTGCGGTGAGCGCAGCATACGGCGTACGGGAGGAGATGAGGTGAGCGCGACTATGGGTGGATGTGAGGTGAGCGCGGCGTAAGGAGGAGATGAGGTGAGCGCGGCGTAAGGGTGGATGTGTGGTGAGCGCGGCGTACAGGAGGATGTGCGGTGAGCGCAGCGTACAGGAGGAGATGAGGTGAGCGCGACTATGGGTGGATATGAGGTGAGCGCGGCGTAAGGAGGAGATGTGATGTGCTCTAAATATGTTTTATTTGAATGTTACAAGATTACCATTATCTACAAATTTAGAATTAGGATACATTTAAAAACGAACAAACTAAAATAAAAATGCAATGAAATTAAATACTCATACAATGTAATTAAATACTCACTATGTATTTTCCAAAGTCACAGGAGCCACAACAGAAGGATGAAAGAGCCGCATGTGGCTCCGGAGCGTGGGTTGCTGACCCCTGTTATAGACTCTTTTAGTGTTAATAAACAGTGGTAACTAAGCTCAGTTGTGCAGGCATTTTGGCAACAGAAATATGGCAGAACTCATCAGCTTGTCAAGCTCTACAAAAGGATTATCGTCAAAAGATCGTGAATATTTCCTCAACAAGCCGACTTTGACCAACAGTGTCCGACTGCAGGATCCTTGTGTAATCAGTGAGTAAAACTTAAAAACTTTAGTCCACCTGTGTGTGGTTGTCAATTCTGACAACCTCACACAGAACAACCAAACATTTTGGTGCTGGAAATGTTTTTGTCTCCGTCTTCTTCTATGTTCAGTCTTAATGAATCAGAATGAACGGAACAACGCCACTTCCCTTGCCAAAATGCACACACAGCTTTTTTTTTTTAAATCACTTCCACCCTAAAAGGGTCTATTGTGTATTGTCCTGCTGGAGCAGCTGACGCAGACGCTCAGAAATAATCATAACAGCCTAAAGAGAACTTAACAGAATGCCATAATTGCATGAAAGACATACTAAAATACTCAAATTATTATTTCCATGACTTTTCCAGGAGTTCCATGACCGTGGGAACCCTGAATAGTTTTGTGGTGCGATGTCCTGATGTGAGCACACCAGTCCTCTCGCCCTCTGACATAGTCTGAGTTATATTGATTAATAGCTTAAAGGTTCACTGACCAGACCGGTCTGGTCCTCTTGTCCTCTGACACAGATTCTAATTATTCGGATTAAAGTTTCACTAACCAGACCGCTCCTCTCGCCCTCTGGCACAGTCTGAGTTATATTGATTTATAGGTTAAAGGTGCACTGCGCAACTCCACATGTTTATCTCAATGAAGAGTTTAGATTAAACCTATCTGCATAACACTACATTACAGTTCACACACTCCCAAAAAAAAAACAAAAAAACAAAACGAAACAAAAACACAATATTCACAACAACCTGCAGTACCAGTGCCTCCACAGTTCAGACTGGTACCTCGTGGTGCTGAGATTGCCATTTGTTAGGCTCATGATAATACTGTTCTCACAGTCATTAAGGCGACAAATGAATCTGTACATTAAGCATAGCAAATTTGCATGAAAAGTTCTGATGCCTGCTGACACAAACAAGTTACTTGCACTTTCCCATCTCGGCCTTTTCAATAAAATCCACAAGCAGTCATTATACGCCACATTGAGTTTGTTTGTATATGCTCCCCTTTTTGTAGTTTGACCACAGGCGCGCTGTATATAATGCAGTACAGTACGTTTTAAAAAGCGTCATCTTCACTTCCACTGCACAGGCACCAAACCTGCGCGTGAGCATGTTCGCCTGTGCATACAACATGCGGCACTGTCTATAGATGTCCTCATCATCTGACAGATCATCTGTGATAAAATGACCCAGATATTTATATTTGTTACATACAGTTAAAACATTACCACAAAGTGCAAACTGAGGAAACTTTACATACTTATCCTCCTTAGTTCTGCAAACCATTATTATACTTTTACTAGCATTATATTTTATATCAAATGTCGCCCCATACTTGGAACAAACATTTAGTAGTTCTTGTAGACCTGCACTGCTCAGGCTGAACACAACAAGATCATCTGCAGACATCAGATGGTTCACTTGGGTCGACCCAATCATACGTTCTGCATTTAACTCTTGTGACAAGTCATCCATATACAAACAAAACAGAATGGGAGACAGAATTCCTCCTTGCTTAACTCCATTACTGACAATGAAATGGTCTGACACACTGTTGCTCCATTTCACCTGCAAGGTGGCTGTACCAATAGGCTAAAATTCTCAATATATACTGAGGCACCTCTCTCCAACTCATTTTCTGGAACAATTTCCAGTGGTTGACACGGTCAAATGCTTTAGATGCATCAATAAAACACATTAGCACAGATGTATTTTTATTTTTATAATTTCTAATTATTTCTTTTAGAGCACATATACATAAATCTGTACTATGTTTTGATTTAAAGCCAAACTGGTTGTCTGAAGAACTGATGATATTTTGTATTCGACCCGACACTACTCTTCCATAACTTTGGACAATATGCTTGCCAGTGCAATAGGCCTATAATTTTCCACACTGCCCATTCTACCAGCCTTATCCTTTATGATTGGGACAAGAGGGATAGAGAGGAGTGGGTCAGGGAGTACACCATGTGTCAGACAGCTAGAGAAGCAAAGGGCCAGGAGGGGAGAAAGCCTTGTGCTGGCATGTTTTAGGTGCTCAGCATAAATCCCATCAGCTCCACAGGTCTTATTAGCTGGTAACCTTTGTATTGCCTGGTACACCTCATGGGCAGTTACAGCCATACATTCATTTTTATCAATTAAATCAACATTAAAACCATTACAATGAACACTATTAAAAAGACGACTATAATGTTGTCTCCAGTATTCCACTATATTCTTTGTTCCAGAAATGCCATCTACAGTGCAGGGCAGGGATGTCTTATTACTGTTAAGAGCACGCACTTCTTTCCAGAAGTCCAACACATTGTTGCTTAAAAGTTTACTGGCCAAGGAATTAGACTTCATGCTTTGTTCATTCTTTGAAATAAACCTAATGGCATATTTGTATCTAGCATTTGTAAGTTTCTTGTTTTCAAAGATGGGACCATACCTTGGTCTACCAGCCAAAGCCCACTCCCTTGTAGCTTCCTGAGCCAGTTCATAATGCCCAGCTACATACATATACCAACCTGGTCGTCTAACATGGTTATTTTTAACACACTTCCGGAAAGATTCACCACTTTGATCTAAAGCATATATTATGTCATCATAAAAAGTACAAATATCCATCTTGTGGTTCAAGTTAATACAGTTTGCATCAGTACATCTGATTGTGTCATATGGTAACTTTATATTGCTTAACAATTTGTCAGTTTTAATAAAATAGGACAAAAGGTCTTCCTTTGTTCGGGCAGACCGGTCCAGCTTCCCTGGTTTCATAGGGATGGTATTCATAGACAGCACAGGTAACTGTTCAACATTAATTGAAAAGGAGATTGGTATGTGGCCCCCTGTCACCACACTACAATATTTTCATAGACCCAAGGGAGGCATGCACATGAGCTGTACAAATACAGTGGTCTAGCCACGAAGTAGTATGCCACGCCTCACTGATATAGGTGTAACTATGTTCTGGCAACAGCAGTTTGCTAGACAGGATATGGTTATGATCCTCACAGAACTGCACCATGTGTTTACCAAATAAGGAATTTATGTCTGTGATGTCAGCATTCATGTCTCCTACAATATATATACTGGAAAAAGAACATTCTTCAACAAAAGCATTTAAAAAAGCAAGCTTATTTAAATATTTGTCTTCATTTTGTCGACACTCATAAGGAGTGTACACATTTAAAATCAACAAGTCCTTTTTATCACAAGTAAACTGTACTCCAAGGCACCAGTCAACACCCAGTCTGACAACTTTAACACATTTATCAATTGTTTTTCTCCAGAGTATTGCCACACCTCCCGATATTCTACCCCTGACAATACCCCTGCTTAAGTCTGTGGTGGACTCACCAGCCCCATGAAAATAGTCATTAAAAGAGTTCAACTTTTGCAAGTCTTGATGTGCTAAGAATGTCTCTTGCAGGCAAAGTATGTCACAGTTTATTAAAAGGTTATCAATAACCAGACGACGAGCTTTATCCCCAGCACTGTTCCCAAGCCGCACCCCACGACAGTTATAGGAAAAGACTCGTAAATCCATAGTTCCATATTAGTGGATATCAGCAGTGCCACTGCGCGCACTCAGGTCACCTGCACCAGGTACAGCCCGGTTGCTACCAACACGACGTGGCTCATAATAACGTCGAACTAGGGCACCTTCAGGCCACAGATCAGGGTCATACATTTCCTGTACATCATTACACTCCGCAGATATTTTAAAAGAGCTGAATCGGCTATGCGCGGTGTCTATCTTTTGGCACGGACATCGCGTCCAAGTTTCTCCTTTAGATACACCGCTAGTGTTACATCATCCAGATCCGGTGAAAATCTGGATGCAAAGACACTCACCAGCTTGGTCCTGATCGTTTTGATATTGCCCAAAGTCCCGGTGCCAACAATCGGTTTCCTGGTGACCCTGGGTTTCTTCGCCATTCCTGTGCGTAATCCAGCGTGCTCTGTTGTTACGCGCCGGCCCCTTTTCACCACATTACTCCACTTTGGCGATTGTAGACCATGTAAGATCCCCTCAGCAGCAGCCTTTACCTCAGCGACGTCCTCACCCAGACCCGATATTACTGTGGCCTCCCCAACAGGGTCAGAGTCACCACCACTCGGGATCTCGGTCACGGCAGCCGCAAGGCACGCCGCTTGTGGCCGCGTCACTGCTACATCCACAGTAGCTTCGTGGGCCCGTTCCTTGGTGTACTCCAAAGCAGTCATCCGCTCACACAGTACATTCGACACAATACGCAGATCGTTGTTAACGTCAATCTGCGAATTCATGACCTGTTTTAACGTGGCGACCTCTGCACTCAGCTGCTCCATTCTTTTTAGTAGACATAAAACATCCAGGCTATTGAAAGTGACGGGTGGTAGGTCCTCCAATTAATAAGACACAAATCTGGGAACCTTCTCTCCACACTCATTCAAAACTTTCAGGCAGCTTTTACTGTTGTTGGCATCTTTCTGTGTCCCCTTATGTGAGACATTCCTCTGGGATGTAGGACAGAGCTCAAAAAGGGCCCTCTTGGAGGATTCAATCCACTCTGAATCAAATGCATTAGCAGCCAATATGACGATTTCATCCTGGCTCATAGTACTCATAGAAATTCAGCAGTTCATCCTCAACAATAATTTTACCATCAGGAACAGAAGTGTGTAATTTTACCATCAGGAACAGAAGTGTGCGCACCACTTGCACTGTCAGCCATCTTGGATATCTTGTAGTGTTGTAGTATATGTATGTGTGTGTGTGTGTGTATATATATATATATATATATATATATATATATTAGGAGCAAACCAGTGTGGGTCCTTGGGCAAGACCCTTTACGCTACTGCCCACCTCATACAATGATGAGAGGCGATAAAACTTATGATGCCGGCTCAGACGTCGCTCGGCCAAACAAGGTCTGCGTCAGGTGTCGAGGAACCAGGACACCTTGATGAGAAATGGGCTACTGGAACAAGACGGAAATGGGCGAGATGCGAGAACCAGGCTCTGTTGGAATGCTACTACTCCAGTAACCCTAGTCAGAGGGGTTACATGAACAGGATGTGGGAGAAATGGTTACTACGATACCCACAGTCCAAGCTAACGGCCAAACAACTAGTAGCTCAGTGTTTTAACATCCACAAACGGCAACTGCTATCACAACTAGAGATTGACGAGGTACAACACAAATGCTATGGCAAGGGGGAGCCAGGACGCCAGGTCAGAGGGGAGTTAACACTAACCCCCCAACCAGAGATTGGGAAGGAAGCCCCAATAAGTATCACACTGAGCGAGGCAGCGACTGACCTGAAAGATAAGATCATGGCCCGGATGAACACAAGGCAACCCCGACGCCAGTTACACAGGCTAAGTGAAGTACCATCTGAAAGTCTGCTAGAGGAGCACTCAGAGCGATCCCTACCACAACCATCACTGAAACCAATGAGCTGATCTACACTTCAGCAGCAGTGATCCTAGAGGTGTTGGGCTATAAGAGCAACCATGGGAGCCATGAGATACGATACCCACCATGGAAAAGACGGTTAGAGGCTAAAATCAAGGAAGTGCATCGAGAAGTGAGCCAACTGTCAGAGGCCCAGAAAGGTGCAATGAAAAAGCGAGTACCCAAGAGGTACAGCCAGATGCCCATACCTGAAGCACTCGACACTGCCAAACAAAGGCTCCAAGCCTTGGCCAGCCGCCTAAAGAGGTACACAAGAGAGAATGAAGCCAGACGAATAAACCGCCTGTTCGCAACACAACCTGCGAAAGTGTACGCTCAATGGCAGGGTAATAACAGCAGAGCTGGAGACTGAGAGGTACTGGAAAGACATATGGGAAAGAGAAGCACAGTGGCTGGTGGCTCTGAGAGAAGACCACAGCAACCTCCCTGAACAGAATCCAGTTACCATCTCAGTGGCAGACATCCAGGAAAGAGTCTCAGGCATGAAAAGTTGGACAGCACCAGGCCCTGACATGATCCACGCATACTGGCTAAAGAAGCTCACTGCTCTCCACGAGCGCCTAGCAGCACAAATGAACCAGCTGCTAAGGGATGGGACTCACCCTGAATGGCTAACCCAAGGGCGTACAATCCTGATCCTGATGGATCCCGCAAAGGGTACAGTCCCATCCAACTATCGGCCAATAACCTGTCTCTCCACAACATGGAAGCTCATGTCAGGCATCATCGCGGCTAAGATAAGCGGGCACATGGATCAACACATGAGGGCAGCACAGAAGGGCATTGGCAAAAACACCAGGGGAGCCAAACACCAACTCCTGGTTGACCGAACAGTTGCTCGTGACTGCAGAACCCGTCAGACCAACCTGTGCACTGCCTGGATTGATTACAAGAAAGCCTATGACTCAATGCCACACACATGGATCACTGAGTGCCTGGAGCTGTACAATATCAACCGGACTCTAAGGGCGTTCATTGCAAACTCGATGCGGTTGTGGAAAACCACCCTTGAAGCCAATGGCAAGCCACTTGCACAAGTGACCATCAAATGTGGCATATACCAAGGAGACGCACTGTCCCCACTGCTGTTCTGCATAGGTCTGAACCCCCTCAGCCAAATAATCGACCGCACTGGCTATGGATACCGACTCAGAAACGGGGCCACCATCAGTCACCTCCTCTACATGGATGACATCAAGCTGTACGCTAAGAGTGAGCGAGACATCGACTCACTGATCCACACCACCAGGATCTACAGCACAGACATTGGAATGTCATTCGGGCTCGAGAAATGTAGTAGGATGGTGACAAAGAGAGGGAAGGTAGTCCACACAGAGGGGGTCTCACTCCCAGAGGGAACAATAACAGACATTGAGGACAGCTACAAGTACCTTGGTATCCCACAGGCAAATGGAAACCTTGACGAGGCAACAAGGAAAGCAGCGACAGCCAAATACCTGCAAAGAGTACGGCAGGTCCTAAGAAGCCAGCTCAATGGCAAGAACAAGGCGCAGGCAATAAAGTGATCAGATACCCAGCAGGAATCATAAGTTGGCCAAAGGAGGAGATACAGACCATGGATGTTAAGACACGAAAGCTCCTGACCTGCATGGAGGGTTCCATCCCAAGTCCAGCACCCTGAGACTGTACACGAGCCGGAAGGAAGGAGGCCGAGGACTAGTGAGTGTGGGAACCACTGTCCAGGATGAAACATCCAAGCTCCACAAGTACATCAGTGACAAGGCCCAGACTGATGACATGCTCAGAGAATGTCTCAGACAGTGGGGCGCAGAGGAAGAGGTGCTGGAGGGACCATCATGGCAGGACAAACCCCTACACGGGGTGTACCCCCGAAACATAACTGAAGTGGCTGATATCAAGAAATCCTACCAATGGCTGGAGAGGGCTGGTCTGAAGGACAGCACAGAGGCACTCATCCTGGCTGCACAGGAGCAGGCCTTGAGCACCAGAGCAATAGAGGCCCAGATCTACCACACCAGACAAGACCCAAGGTGTAGGCTGTGCAAAGAAGTGCCTGAGACAGTCCAGCACATAACTGCAGGGTGTAAGATGCTGGCAGGGAAAGCGAACATGGAGCGACATAACCAAGTAGCGGGCATAGTGTACAGAAACATCTGTGCAGAGTACGGGCTGGAAACCCCAGGATCAAGGTAGAAAACGCCTCCAAAGGTTGTGGAGAATGAGCGGGCCAAGATCCTGTGGGACTTCCAAATACAAACTGACAGAATGGTGATGGCGAACCAACCAGACATCGTGGTTCTGGATAAGCAAGAGAACAAAGCCGTGGTGGTGGACATTGCAATACCGAGCGATGGCAATGTCAGGAAAAAGGAACACGAGAAACTAGAGAAATACCAGGGGCTCAAAGAAGAGCTGGAGAGGGCCTGGAAGGTGAACGCATCGGTGGTGCCTGTGGTGATCGGAGCACTTGGGGCCGTGACCCCCAAACTAGAGGAGTGGTTGCAGCAGATCCCAGGAAGGACAACAGACATCTCAGTCCAGAAAAGTGCAGTACTGGGAACAGCAAAGATACTGCGCAGAACTCTCAAGCTCCCAGGCCTCTGGTAGAGGACCCGAGCTGATGAGGGTGAGAGAGACCAACCACCGTGGAAGGTGAGAAATGCGTTTGTATATATATATATATATATATATATATATATATATATATATATATATATATATATATATATATATATATATATATATCTGCGCAGAGGAAGAGGTGCTGGAGGGACCATCATGGCAGGACAAACCCCTACACGGGGCGTACCACCGGAACATAACTGAAGTGGCTGATATCAAGAAATCCTACCAATGGCTGGAGAGGGCTGGTCTGAAGGACAGCACAGAGGCACTCATCCTGGCTGCACAGGAGCCTTGAGCACCCGAGCAATAGAGGCCCAGATCTACCACACCAGACAAGACCCAAGGTGTAGGTTGTGCAAAGAAGTGCCTGAGACAGTCCAGCACATAACTGCAGGGTGTAAGATGCTGCAGGGAAAGCGTACATGGAGCGACATAACCAAGTAGCGGGCATAGTGTACAGAAACATCTGTGCAGAGTACGGGCTGGAAATCCCAGGATCAAGGTGGGAAACGCCTCCAAAGGTGGTGGAGAATGAGCCGGCCAAGATCCTGTGGGATTTCCAAATACAGACTGACAGAATGGTGATGGCGAACCAACCAGACATCGTGGTTCTGGATAAGCGGGAGAACCAAGCCGTGGTGGTAGACATTGCAATACCGAGCGATGGCAATGTCAGGAAAAAGGAACACGAGAAACTAGAGAAATACCAGGGGCTCAAAGAAGAGCTGGAGAGGGCCTGGAAGGTGAAAGCATCGGTGGTGCCTGTGGTGATCGGAGCACTCGGGGCCGTGACCCCCAAACTGGATGAGTGGTTGCAGCAGATCCCAGGAAGGACAACAGACATCTCAGTCCAGAAAAGTGCAGTACTGGGAACAGCAAAGATACTGCGCAGAACTCTCAAGCTCCCAGGCCTCTGGTAGAGGACCCGAGCTGATGAGGGTGAGAGAAACCAACCACCGTGGAAGGTGAGAAATGCGTTTTTATATATATATATATATATATATATATATATATATATATATATATATATATATATATATATATATATATATATATATATATATATATAGATCGTGCTGAAATTTGAGTCACTGATGCTGATCTCAGCCTGAATATAATACACTATAAAGCATATGGAAAATGACACTATAGCGCCCCCTAAAAAAATACATTACAGACATTGTGAATTTTTCCCTGTTGGCCACCGGGGGTGCAAAGACTCCTCAAAAATCATAAAGGTGACTATGTAATTTTTCTGATGGAGGATGTGTTGCCTGGGAAATTTTAATCACTAATACGTGATCTTGGCCTGAATATACTACACTGTAAAGCATATAAAAAGTTTGGTTGGAGCTTACGTTATTAGGGTTACTGCAGTGCATGGCATTTGCTGGGCGCGGCGTTCGCACGGCGCGATGTGCAGGGCACGTCATTTGCAGGGCACGTCATTTGCAGGGCACGTCGTTTTGTAGGGCACATCGTTTTGTAGGGCACATCGTTTTGTAGGGCACATCGTTTTGTAGGGCACGCCGTTTGCTGGGCACGCCATAGGCACACACGATCATCGCCGCTTGTGGCTATATTTTTATTATAGTTCTTATTATAGTTTATTCTTATTATAGTTCTTATTATAGGTGTTATTATAGTTCTACACTACCGTTCAAAAGTTTGGTGTCACTTAGAAATTTCCTTATTTTTGAAAGAAAAGCACTGTTTTTTTTCAATGAAGATCACTTTAAACTAATCAGAAATACACTCTATACATTGCTAATGTGGTAAATGACTATTCTAGCTGCAAATGTCTGGTTTTTGGTGCAGTATCTACATAGGTGTATAGAGGCCCATTTCACTCCAGTGTTCTAATGGTACAATATGTTTGCTCATTGTGTCAGAAGACTAATGGATGATTAGAAAACCCTTGTGCAGTCATGTTAGCACAACTGAAAACAGTTTAGCTGGTTAGAGAAGCTACAAAACTGACCTTCCTTTGAGCAGGTTGAGTATCTGGAGCATCACCTTTGTGGGGTCGATTAAACTATCAAAAGGGTCAGAAAAAGAGAACTTTCATGTGAAACTTGACAGTCTATTCTTGTTCTGTGCAAGAATTTGCCAAGAAACTGAAGATTTCCTACAACGGTGTGTAATACTCCCTTCAGAGAAGAGCACAAACAGGCTCTAACCAGAGTAGAAAGAGAAGTGGGAGGCCCTGCTGCACAACTGAGTAAGAAGATACGTACATTAGAGTCTCTAGTTTGAGAAATGCCTCACAGGTCCTCAACTGGCAGCTTCATTAAATAGTACCTGCAAAACGCCATTGTCAACATCTACAGTGAAGAGGCGACTCCGGGATGCAGCTTCAGGGCAGAGTGGCAAAGGAAAAGCCACATCTGAGACTGGCCAATAAAAGAAAAAGATTAATATGGGCAAAAGAACACAGACACTGGACAGAGGAAGATTGGAAAGAAGTGTTATGGACAGACCCCACTGAGCTGTTGTGGGAGCAGCTCGACCGTCTGGTACGTAAGAAGTGCCCATCCAGACAATCCAACTTGTGGGAGAAGCTTCTAGAAGCGTGGGGTGAAATTTCTCCAGATCCTTTAACAAATTAACAGCTAGAGGCCAAAGGTCTGCAGGGCTGTAACTGCTGCAAATGGAGGATTCTTTGACGAAAGCAAAGTTTGAAGGAAAAAATTATTATTTCAAATATAAATCATTATTTCTAACCTTGTCAATGTCTTCACTATAGTTTATTCAATTTACAACTCATGGTGGTAAATAAAAGTGACTTTTCATGGAAAACACAAAATGTATGTGCGCAAACTTTTTTTTTGGAAAATTAGGTGATTATAAAGTTGAGTGTTTTTAAAAAAAAAAAGTATGTTTATTTTGAAGATGTTAACAATGACTTATCACGTTTACCCAGTGTATTCAATGCAATTGTCATTTTGTTTTTCCCTGATGATTTGATTATCTCCATAACAATATTTAGACAACAAAACTGATATAGATAGGGATAGATTTTCAACATTAAAAACTTGGGATGTTTGTATAAATAAAATTGTGAAAAAAACGTAACATTGTCCATTCTTGACTCACTTGTGGGTCAGTAAAGATTTTTTTTGGTGCATCTTAATAATTTCCAAGCACAGTTTTCTGTATTTTAGCTCAACAAATGACAATATATTCCCTTCTTTACTGTTAGTGGGTTTCAAATTGGTCAAAATCAGGGACAACTGGGACATTTCTTGTATAAAACTGGGACAAATCACTGGCTTTGGATGGATCTGCTCTGACAGGGCACACAGGGCTCAAAACTGGGACTGTCCTGGGCAAATAGTGATGTCTGGTCACCCTAGCTATAGAAAATAAAATAAAAAAATTATATATATAATTATATTTTTGTAATATTTTAAAGTAAATCATTTGTAAGTGCACTGTAAAGCTAAATATTTATAAAGAATATATAAATATAAGAAGAGCAATGGATCATAATGGGAAAAATGACTCAAACAATAATGAAAAACAGTCTTTTTAAAAAATCTCTTTTTGAGTTTACCTGGAAAATACATGATGTCTCATGTGCACTGACCCAAAAAACAAACAAACATGGGATGAAGAACGTCTTTATTTCCGTATGTTCATGAGCCTTTTGCCGTAAAGATCCAAATGACTCAAAAGAACCGGATCACTTCACCTTAGACTGGATCAGGGCAGGGACAAAACAAAATACATTATACTGTATTACCAAACCTTCAGAATACAACACCATTTACCACTTATAGCAGTTTCTTTCAGCACATTATATTTCCAGACGATTTTTAACAGACTTTTACAGATATTTTATGGCACACGTATTCAAATAAAATAAATGCTGTCACGAGATCCCCATGAATAAATACATAAATAAATAAATAACATAACCAATTTGTAGAAAAAAAAGTTCAATCACCCAACATACATTAACCCACCTGATTTCACCTGTAAATACAACTTATTCCTGTTTTGAAAGACTTTTTGAGGCCGTTCCCCCTTTGAAGGAACATTTTAATTGTTAGTTGCCATGGTAACAGTCCAAATTTTCCATCACATTATGGAGTGAATGGATAATGCACCGTCAAGTGTCTTTGAGTGTAAGAAAAATAAAGGCAATACTGAAAAGTAAAATGCATTATTAGTATTATTTGGTGGGTTTTGTGATTTGGGTGTTTTGTGCTGATTTGTTTGAGAGAATCTTTAAGTTATTTGAGAAAGTTTAGTTCAAAATTTAGTGTAGAGAAGGTTTCAGTGGTGATCATCTGGACATAAGACATTTCAGCTCCATCCAGACGCAATTTTACATTTGATGGAATTTTTTTTTCTTTTTTACATTAGATGGAACTGGCTTGAGACACTAGGACTTATCTACCTTATTCTGGAAGTTGCCGTGGTCATTTAGGTTGAATTATTGTACATGGAACTTTTCTCAAATTCTCCGTTGAATTGAATGGGATTCCCGCTTAAACGAAAGTGCCACTGCAAAGTAAGTGCGGTTCAGAAGCATTTAAATTAAAAAGTGGGCAGGGCGGGGTGAGTAGGGTAGATTTAGCAGATTTATCCAAAACCATTGATTTGTCCCAATTTTATACAAGAAATGTCCCTATTTGGAAGCAATTTGATCCCTGCCAACAGTAAAGAGAGGCATAGATTGTCATTTGTTTAGGTAAAATACAGAAAAGCTACTTAAAAACGACCAAAACACAAAGAAAATGTGACTATACTGACTCACATGTTAGTTATGATTGGCCTCTGCAGAACAGTTTTCCTTAATTACGCACTCGTTTCACAATTTTATTATTACCAACCACCAAAAAATAAAAAAATAATAAAAATGGGAATGTCCCAGTTTTTCATTTTGAAATTCTGGTCATCCTAAGTGTTTAGTCAATACTGCTCTGAGTTATCTACGTCCAGTCCCAGAGGGTAGAGTCACCGCTGAAACCTTCTCTACGCTGAACCACGGCTGGACGAATAAGGGATTACAGCATCTCATTAGAAATTCAGTTCAAATCAAACTTCATTTTCCAACATTTTGTACACTTAGGTTTTCTCCATTATCCCCCTGTTACACCAGTTATCATTTCACAAACTCTTTTCCACAGGACACCACACATGGGGAGAATTACATTTGGTTCACTGTCAGAAACTAGAGCCTGGCCCGTTGATGCGCTGCAGCTTTACCACTGAGCCACACCAGGTCGAGTCAGTTAACAAAAACATCTCCTCCTCTACTTCCTTGATTCAATTTCATGATTTTGACAAACGTACAGAAGCACCAAACCAAAACATGACCGGATGCACTGCAAAAAGTAACATCTTGGCAAATTAAAATGACTTGAATTAAAGATTATTTTCTGAACCACGAAAGGGGAAAGTAGGGAGGCCTGTTTAAATGTGTCAAATGGTTACAAGCGCTCACAAATTGCAAGTATCCCTATGCACGAGGCAACTTTGGAACAGCTTTTCCACACAACAAAGTGAAGCAGGATGGACCAACAACACTCAGCCAATCGCCTCTCAGCATTTGGGTCTTTATTTAAGGTTTGCAATCAATATAATCCTAAATACTTATACTAAATAACAATAACACTTATATTTTAAATATTTTTACGGGTACTGCACGCTTAAAAATCTAGATTTTATTTAAAGTTGCACTGTGTAACTTTACTGGTGTAGGGTCCGCCACCTGCTTGTCTCCATGGTCATGCTATTACTGTGCCTGTATGTTCCACAGCATTGCATTAAACATGTTTAGCACTCATTTTATGTCATTACAGGTGTTTTTATCACTTTAAAAGTCCCTCCAAAAGCAAGAGCGCGGTTGCTTCTTAACAGATCTAAAGCCGGGCATACACTGTACGATTTTTGGCCCTTTTTGAGCCAACTTTTTACTAGTATGATTGTTTTTGGGATCGACTTTTGGCTTAATTGTGTGTCATGCTTCATGTAGTATATACATGGGGTAACGAGAACTGATTAATACCTCACGACCAGCTCCCAATCGGCAATCGTAGGTCGCAAGAATATCAAAGCTATTTGAAATCCAGTCGCCTCTCGTGAGGGTTTCACTGTTGATGTTGTCCATACAGTGTGAGAAGATGAATCATTAGCTGTGAACTTTTAAACCCTGCGATTTGGTTGTACAGTTTGTGCTGTGGCTGAGTGAAACAATCGAAAACATTGCACAGTGTACCCCCGGTATTACTTGGTTTGGTGACACAACCTATGTGTCTGGGGATAAAATTAATGCCATACTGTAGAACATTCTAGGCAAACAAGGAGTACAAGTGAGCAATATGTGCTATGTAAATTTAAAATTAAAATCATGATACAAACAAAACAAAAACACAAATTATCATTACAAAAAATGTCACACTTTAAGTTAAAATTTTAAATTAAATAAATAAGTAATGAATGAATAGTACATTTAAAATGAGAAAGAAAACAATAGGCTTGAAATAAAAATGTAAAAAACAACAAATGTTACTAATCAGTTGGAGATCTATTTGTAATTCAAGTCATTTTAACAAATCTTGATGTGACGGTTTGCAGCGTGTAATGGCAGTGATGTAGACCTTAATATAAAATCATATTGTTCCACGTTGTTTTTTTCTTTCTCCATAAGTCCCGTGTTCGTTTAGTGGAGACCCCCAAACACGTATGACTGTATTTGACTGTACTTCCATTAAAAACCCGATATTGTCCCAGGTATAGTTTGCACTTCTTAGTTCATAGTTCTTACACTGAGCTCCTCTCATACAGTGGTGACCCTCATGACCACCTCCTGGCCTCTCCGGTGCAGCCCTCTGGCCCTGATCTGGTTCAGTACATGCAGTAAAGTGAATCCACAGTTTTGATGGAAGATAGTTCTTATGGCGTATCTCCGAATGGGGTGCCCCCTACTGTCCACTGTCCCGCCAGCAGACGCCGACGCCCTCTCTCCAGATTTTGAGTTCAGAGTACTCGGCTCGCCCAGGTCCTTGGATTTTTCATAGTTCAAAACCCTCCACTGCTGGTTCACGGCCTGCCAGCGCTTAAAGATTCGGAAAACGGCGGAGCCCTCGTGGATAATGAGTCCTGCAGGGTCACAGAGAGGTTAAAGTTTAAAGGTGAAACAGGGTCGTAATGAGACAATAAGATTCTTGTTGTGATTGTGAGAAAGTACAGAATGTAACCAGTGAGGATTAATGACTGTATAATGTTGTTAGTGTGAGTTTTCTGGGAACATAAAAGTCTAAAACAAAAGCAGTTCATTATCCTGCATTACACTGATGATAAAAACAATTAAAATAGAAGAGAAAACTACTTTAAATGATTGTGATTTTAAGTATCCTCAAAGTCATGTGTAAAGCAAAGTGCAAAGTGCAATGTGTTACCTGGAAATATTTAAAGACTGTTTGAGATGAGAACGAGCCACTACAATTTAAAAGGAACCTACATGCTTAAAAAAAACAGATTCAGAACCAAAGTTATGGAGTGAAGCATTATTGTGAAAGGAGTTCAGTTATGGAATAGCCTTGAAAAATAAATCAAAGAATCAAGTACAATGACAGCATTTAAAAAACACATACAATCCAGTGCAATGCGTGTATGTATGAAAAAGAAAACTAAGTTGTTGTGCATGAAAGGGAAGATTTCTGTTTGTAATTGATCCATAATTGTGACTGAAATGAAATGTACTTATTTGAAAGGTTTTACAATTATTATCTGCGTTAATGTGTCTAAAAAGGGGAAAAGGGGGCAGATAACATAAGATGACTCTTATTTCTGCTCCTTTTCATTAATTTTTTGTATGTATGATATTGTGATATTGTCAATGTCATTTTATACTTTAATAAACAAATAAATAAAAATATTTTTTTTCTGGGGAGAGGGTCAAGTACCTTCTTTTCCCCAGGTACTGTTGTTTTTATTTTGCCTGGAATGTCCCACAGTATGGCATTACACTTATCCATCTACACAAAGAGAGACAGGGGACACCACCAGGCCAGGACACATTTCAGAAATAAAAACACCTAAATAACACCGGTCCGTGTACCATTTGTTTTTTTTTTTAATTACAAATAAGAACGAAAAACAATCAAATGGGAAAACAGCACACACACACACACACACACGCACACACACGCACACACACACACACACACACACACACACACTCACACAGATACATTCACACACATGTGAACATTCTAAAATACATAAAACTAGACAAAGTAAAATGTGAGGCTGAATACAGGTGAACAAATGTGGTGGAAACCTTTTACTTTGTTTTCTGTTGGGATCCATTTAAGCTAAAGAAAATAAAGAGTATTTTATGGGTTTAGATACTGTTAACTAACAACTGCTAAAACATTTCTGTGTTCCTGCCACATGTGATGGTGTAATCTGCTGTTCCTGGGGGATCTCAAAGCAGGACACTCTGCTCTGTCTTTCTCCAATGTTTTTAAAACAAGCTGTTGCTTTGTTCATTCTCATCATTTAGAACAGTGATTTTCTTGGGGGCTCGATGCCTCAGCTGAACCAGACGTTTAGTCTCTGTTTGGAGGTTGTTTAGATAAACTGTAGTATGTTTTACCTCATGTTGATGTTATGACGTTTGTCGACTGTATAAGAGCCTGTTTTTGTTTTGCCATGGGTCAGATTAGGGAGAGATGGACCTTGCATGAGGGACAGATAGGTTTCGTTTTTTATTTTCTCTGTAATTGTGTGCACAGTTGCTTTAATAAATCCAGACTCTTTGATTTAAGACAACATCTCTCCAGTTTTATTCTTCTCAGATTTAAAAATCCACAACACAAACATGTCCTCTTCTTTTATAGCGATGCGTTTACTTTCGCATCTTAGAAAGTAATGGTTGAACTCCATGACGAGAAACAGGAAGCAGCGATAAATTCTCTTTTGTTTAGTCGACTCCACAGAACTATAATAAAAATATTTTTTACTATAGATCCATGGTTGACACAGAATTCACAGGCGACACGCTAAGCAGCGGAACTTCTGGAGCAAATAAACCAGGAGAATAAAATATCAAGACTGAAATAGGCACGATGACTTTAAATTAAATATTTGAAATAGAAGTCCAAATCTGTTTTTTGTTTGACGCTAAAATGGGATAATTAAATAACAAACTTTTCCCATTTTATTATTTTTTTCTTTCTTAAGTATAATATTATAATTTAATAAATGCAACATAGATGCACTTTATGCCATACTATGGAGATTCCTAAAGCAATAAAATCTCCATGGATACAAGCATGTAGCAGACAGTACAACAGGAAAGTTCATAGTGAACCTTTAAAAGTCCAGTTAAATTAAGTATCTGAACAATTATTGACGTACTGATTAAAAGACACTGCACGTAACTTTCACCATGGAGATGAATAGGTTTTATGCCATACTATGGAAGATTATATATAACAAGCAACATTTCCATGGTAAGAAGTTACTATAGCTTTAATATGTGTGTCAGAATGTCATAAATCCCACTCTAAAATTTGACCACAAATGTCTCACCAATGCAGACGATGTCCATGAAGCCGTACATGGCGTAGCAGATCTGGAAGAGCAGGTCCTGTCTCTGCCATTTGGCCGAGGGACTGAGGGAGGACCACACGAGCCACGAGACGCTGGCCAAGAGGAAGAGAGAGCCCAGAACCACCGCCGCGATCTGCACACGCTCGATCACAGACAGGGAGATCCACTGCCACTAGAGGGAGACACAGGGGTTTGTTTAGAAGTTGGACACGCCTACAGTCTTCACATACAACAAAAGCAACTAAAAAACACAGCTTATTGCACAAACGGAGACAAAAATAAAAACCCTAAACAGCCCTAAACATTCAAATGGTATGAGGGACTATTTGCTCTAATGTAAAGTCTAAATAATAACGTTTACAGGCTCTTGCAGTTTTAAAAAGGATATTACGACCATAAATACACATTGGCTGCCATATGAACAGGCCAAGCTCAGACCCTCCAGATTTTCCTCCCTGAGCTGCAGAGGCTACACTAGCACTGACTCATGATCGGCTGCTCGTGCTGGGGTTTAGGTAGAGACTGTTCAGATCAGAAAGAGTTTATTTTTCAGGACTGAAACTAGCAACTCCCCCCAAACCTTAACTGTCCATGTTTTAAGAAAATGTTAAAGAAATATATTGGAGATTGTACATAACACAATTCATGGTCTTTTATTGGATATATTATAGTGAATGTTTATGATGTAGCATACTATGGAACAGGATTGTGTTATATGTGAGCTTTTATAGTTATTATAATAGAACATTTTATTGTAAATGACATACTAACTTGGACCCCAGGTAAAGGGATGGGGAGCCAATAAATAAATAAATAAACAAACCCAAATAAGAGACTCGCGTGAGGCACATTCTGCTCGTTAGCTGGATAATCATCTTAAGAACCACAACACAAAATGATAACATAAATAGGCCTCATCATCATGTGCGTGTCTCCATCAGTCTGGGGACACAGTTGAATAGGCTCATCATCTGTATGAAAGGATAAGTCATCACAATGGAAGTCGTAACATTATAAGTCACATCAACTTTTACAAAATGGTTATGATTTTGCGCAGTACATTAGTAGTGGTATTTGTAGTAGCAAGAGTAGAATATTGTGCACCTGCAGTGGGTTCTTGGTGTAGTAGTAGTAGTAGTAGTAGTAGTAGTAGTAGTAGTAGTAGTAGTAGTAGTAGTAGTAGTGGTAGTAGTAGTATATGTAGTAGCAGTAACAGTGGTAGTAGTATATGTACTAGCAGTAACAGTGGTAGTAGTAGTATATGTAGTAGCAGTGGTGGCCATATACCTACAGTGGGTACTTAGTAGTAGTAGCAGTATTTTATACCTACAGTGGGTACTTAGTAGTAGTAGCAGTATTTTATACCTGCAGTGGGTTCTTAGTAGTAGCAGTAACAGTGGTTGTAGTAGTATATGCAGTAGTAGTTGTAGTATTTTGTACCTGCAGTGGCTTCTGGCAGTAGTAAGCGCTGCTGGCAGCAGCAGACGGCAGTAGCAGTAGCAGCAGCAGCAGCAGCGTAGCAGCAGCATACGCAGCAGCAGCAGCATCCTGCACCCGCGGGTCCTGGCAGCAGTTGGCAACAGCAGCAGCAGCAGCAGCAGCAGCAGCAAGGCAGCAGCAGCAGCAGCAGCAGCAGCAGCAGCAGCAGCAGCAGCAGCAGCAGCAGCAGCAGTATATGGCAGCAGCAGCAGCAGCAGCAGCAGCAGCAGCAGCAGCAGCAGCAGCACCCGGCGGGTCCCGCAATAGCAGCAGCAGCAGCAGCAGCAGCAGCAGCAGCAGCAGCAGCAGCATACGGCAGCAGCAGCATCCTGCACCCGCAGGGTCCTGCAGCAGCAGCAGCAGCAGCAGCAGCAGCAGCAGCAGCAGCATACGCAGCAGCAGCAGTACGTACCCGCAGCGGGTCCTTGGCAACAGCAGCAGCAGCAGCAGCAGCAGCAGCAGCAGTACCGTAACCGCGGCGGGTACAGCAGCAGCAGCAGCAGCAGCAGCGTAGCAGCAGCAGCAGCAGCAGCAGCAGCAGCAGCAGCAGCAGCAGCAGCAGTAGCAGCAGCAGCAGCAGCAGCACGCCGTAACCCGCAGCGGGTCCCGGCAACAGCAGCAGCAGCAGCAGCAGCAGCAGCAGCAGCAGCAGCAGCAGCAGCAACAGCAGCAGCAGCAGCGGTTGGCAGCAGCAGCAGCAGCAGCAGCAGCAGCAGCAGCAGCAGCAGCAGCAGTACGCCGCAACCCGGCGGGTCCCCGGCAACAGCAGCAGCAGCAGCAGCAGCAGCAGCAGCAGCAGCAGCAGCAGCAGCAGCAGCAGCGGTTAAGCAGCAGCAGCAGCAGCAGCAGCAGCAGCAGCAGCAGCTGCAGCAGCAGCATCCCGCAGCAGCAGTCAACCCAAGCCAGCGGTTAAGCAGCTGCAGCAGCAGCAGCAGCAGCAGCAGCAGCAGCAGCAGCGTTGTTAAGCGTTGCTGCTGCTGCAGCAGCAGCAGCAGCAGCAGCAGCAGCAGCAGCAGTTGCGCAGCAAGGTTAAGCTGTTGTTGCAGCAGCTGTTGCTGCTGCTAAGCAGCAAGTTGCAGCAGGTTGCAGCAGCAGCAGCAGCAGCAGTACGCAACCCGGCGGTCCCGGGCAACAGCAGCAGCAGCAGCAGCAGCAGCAGCTAACAGCAGCAGCAGCAGCACAGCAGCAGCAGCAGCAGCAGCAGCAGCAGCAACAGCAGCAGCAGCAGCAGCAGCAGCAGCAGCAGCAGTTGCTGTTAAGCAGCAGCTAAGGCAGCAGCAGCAGCAGCAGCAGCAGCAGCAGTACCCGCAACCCGCGCGGGTCCCGGGCAACAGCAGCAGCAGCAGCAGCAGCAGCATAGCAGCAGCAGCAGCAGCAGCAGCAGCAGCAGCAGCAGCAGCAGCAGCAGCAGTTGTTGCAGCAGCAGCAGCATTACGGCAGCAGCAGCAGTACGTCAAAACCCGGCGGGTCCCTGCAGCAGCAGCAGCAGCAGCAGCAGCAGCAGCAGCAGCAGCAGCAGCAGCAGTAAGCAGCAGCAGCAGCAGCAGCAGCAGTTGGCAGCAGCAGCATTACGGCAGCAGCAGCATACGCCGCAACCCGCGGCGGGTCCTGGCAGCAGGCAGCAGCAGCAGCAGCAGCAGCAGCAGTAGCAGCAGCAGTAGTAGTAGCAGCAGTAGTAGTAGTAGTAGTAGTAGTAGTAGTATATGCAGTAGTAGTAGTATGTTGTACCTGCAGTGGGTTCTTGGTAGTAGCAGTAACAGTAGTAGTAGTAGTAGTAGTAGTAGTAGTAGTAGTAGTAGTAGTAGTAGTAGTAGTAGCAGTAGTAGTAGTATATGCAGTAGTAGTAGTATGTTGTACCTGCAGTGGGTTCTTGGTGCTGATGGCCAGCACATGGTACTTGAAGAGGCACAGCTCACAGCTCCAGGAGCCTCTCTCACTGATCCAGCGGATCAGGCAGCTCTGGTGAGTGCAGCGGACAGAACCGTCACAGCGGCACGGGCTCAGCAGCTCCCCCTGCAGGACACACGCAGGAACAGCACGAACAGCTTAGAATGACAACTACATGTTTTAGGTTTAGCTACAGTGACCACATGTCCCTGTTTGCTTTTATTTTATTTATTATTTATTATTTTTATTTACAGTAAAGAGAGGCATAAATTGTCATTTATTTAAGCAAAATATGGAAAAGGATACTTAAAAATGACCAAAACACAAAGAAAATGTGGCTATACACACTCACATGTTAGTCCATTTCCTTAAGTATGTACTCGTTTCACAATTTTATTATTACAAACCACCCCAAACAGAGAGTGTCCCAGTTTTTTATTTTGAAAATCTGGTCACCCAAGGTTTAGCTAAATATTTGTATACCACATTAAATAAGGCAATTGTTAAGAAACATCAGTGCATAACATGTTTGAGGAGTACTGATTTGTGTGCAGAAGATTGTTTTTTCTATCACAGGAAATCTGGTTTGCCTAAAAATACTTAAAACCAAGAGGGATTAATAAACAAAATCAAGTGTTCAAATATATGATTTAATGAACTCAAATGTTGCCACAAAGTCCATACAATTCTGGTGCTTTGTGAATATTTTTGGAAAAATTACAATATTATAATCCAGTCATTTCTAATGGGGGCCACAGATTGCGTCTCAGAAAAGTGGTCCAAAGTACGTGAACGTGTGAATTTGAATGAAAGGATGGCATGTAAATTGCTTTTGTAGAGTGTTTTTGAATGGTTACTGTTCCATAACAACTTATTAACATCTATTAACTATAAAATGTGTTTTCCATATAAGACTGTAGCTTCTCAGGTAGGAAAAGGATGAGTGGGGTCCAAGCGTATCACTTGGTAAAATAGGGGGCGCCGAAAGGGTTTGGCACCTAAAGAATCAAAAGATCAAGAGCGTCATGTTTGATGGTCAGTGAGATGTTTGGGGGTTTTGAATGAAGAGGTCCTGTCAGTAAGAGCGTGTGGTCTGGAGAAGAGATACGGTTGTACTGTGTATGCTCGTGGAATCAATACTAAAAGCCTTTTCATTTTATTTTTCAAAAGGATCACTTAAATCTAATTGAAAACAGAGATCGATCAATGTGAGAAAAAAAAATCCTGCTGCATTTTCTCCTGACATGGCCCAGCCCTCCACCTTCCACAGGATCAGATTAAAATCCATCACAAATGTGTTCAAATGTGCCTGTGTGTGTCCTGGCAGAAGCTCCAGGTACTGCACAAATTTCAATGTAAAATGCACTAGGGTTGTTAAAAGTATTGAAAATCAGATGCTAATCTATATTAAAATAGCATCAAAACTACATCCTCATTTGAGCAGGTATCAGTAATAAAAAAGTCCCATTCACAGGACAAAAATTAAACTTTCCTGAATACACCTATGGACCACTGAGGGATTACACAGATATAGTTAAAGTACTACAATTTAATGTTCAAAATCACATTCTATTGCCTAAATCAGGGTTGGACAGTTATTTTTTCCATGGTGCCACATGAGAAACAGGAAATATTGTGGAGAACCAGGCCAAAATGCTTAACTCATTTCTACATAGTATTAATTGTATTTCTTTATAAAAAGGCCTAAATAGAATTGTTCTGATGCACTGGTCAGACTGGGAAGTGTTTATGACTCACACTGCAAAAACAATCTAGTCAAGATAAAATTACTTGGATTAAGACTTTTTTTTACCATGATTTGGGTAAATTTCACTTGACAAGTAAAATGATCTGCCAGTGCAATAAGATTTTTGCACTTAAAATAAGAAATAAAATCAAATGTTGCTTGAAATAAGAAAAAACACTTAAGATGAATCTGCTCAAAAAGAGTAAAATGTTCTCAATTTCAGTCATTTTAACTTACCTAGATATTGTTTTTTTCCAATGCAATGAAAAAGTGTGGTTTGCCTTACAAAAAATATCATTTTAAAATAAAAGCAATACAGCTTTAGTCCATGCATGAGGTAAAATGATAAAATATGTTTATTTTGTAATTCCAAATGAGCTTAAACGGACCGGTCAGAATCAACCAAAGGGCCGTATGTGGCCCCGGACCTGCACAATGCCCAGGTCTGATCTAAATAAAGAATGTATTTTTATTTTTATCATGATATCAGAATCAGTATTGAGTATCGAGTCAATTCATTAGTACTAAATCAAGTTTGAAATGTCAGCATGGTAACAGTAGTTTGCAGCCTTTTTAACCTTGAAATATTATAACATTTCCAGATATATTTCTTAAAGGTGCATTGTAAAGGTACCACAGTATGGCACTAAACCTTTCTAAGTCCATGAAGACCAAACCAAAGCAAGTTACAGGTCAGATCTGCGGAGAGGCGACCCCACTCACAGTCAGAATGCCTGTTTTTCTAGGTATTTTTAAGCTATAAAACCACCTGTAATTGAATAAATGTAAAGTAGAGCTGTTTAGTGTCATACTGTGGAACATTCCAGGCAGAGCAGTGACATCTCCAGAGAAACAGAAACAAGCAGGTGACGAAACAACGGACCCCAGCCAAAAAGTTACACAGCGCAGCTTTAACTCTGTTTTAGAAAGCTTCCTAACCTGTCTCGTCTGTTCATTTTTACATTCTGCTGTATTACTGGACGACGTGGAGCAGATTGGAGCTGTCACTGAAGCTCCCTGAGGCTCTGGTGGACTGACACTTCTCACCGGAGCTTCTGCCTGCCTCCAGTCAAAGGGTTTCAATTAATCTGACCACTGCTCAAACTTTTACACTTCTCAGCCCTGGCCATGTCCACACTTTTGCAAATCTCACTTGTCAATTCTTTTGCTCCTGTCAGTGAAAGCTGGATTTGGAAACTTTTCTGGTCACTTGCTTGTCTCCGTGGAGATGTTATTGCTTTGTCTCGAATATCTCACAGTATGGAAAGGAATTAAAGGTCCTACGTTATGTGAATTTGAGTCTTGTGGGCTTTTAGTCATATAATAATGTTGTTAAATCATCACAAACAGACCTGGAGTTGTGTTTATTTCATTCACGCATGTTTGAGTAACCCTTTATTATGGGACTGTCTACATCTCCAAAGCTCAAAATGCTCTGTTCCACCTTGTGATGTCATGAAGTTGCATTTTTCAAGTTAACAGCTCCTTTTGTTCAGTAGAAATGGGCAATTCCAGGTCTGAAATTATCCAAATGAGATGGAACAGAGTGTTTTCTATTTGAGAGAAGAACTCAGCCTAAATCTGCAGGGTTTGTGTGTTAAAAATGTGTGAAATAAACAGACACAACTCCAGGTCTGTTTGTGATGAGGAAATGACATTAGAACATGGCTAAGAAAATAGTGTAATACTATCAGACTGTCGTTAAGCTGGTGGTTTGTCAGGTCAGATCTGTGAAGAGGCAAGCCCACTCACGGTAAGAATGTGCAAGGTATTTTCAAGGTATTTAAAAAAGAAAAAAAAACAGCTGTGATTGAAAGATATTATATTTGGATAGTATATTTAATGCCCAAGTGTGGCACATTAATATCTCCATGGTAACCAGACCAGTTACAGGTCAGATTTGCGGAGAGGCGAGCCCATTAACAGCAAGAATATATACTTTTCAAGATATTTTTGCGCAATAAAAGCACCTGTTTGTGACTGAATAAATGCAAGACAGACAAAGCATATTTAATGTCACACAGTGGAACATTCCAGATCAAGCTGTGACATCTCCGTGGAGACAAGCAAATGGCAGACCACCCACCACAAAAGTTACATAATGCACCTTTAAACTCAAGAATGAAATGCTCTTGTTTGAAATAATACGCTGCACGTTTATTGTCTTTTTAATCTATTATTTTTGCTACTTTTAAAAATAAATCTGTGTAATTCCTTAGTCATCCATCACAAGAGAAAATGTCACTCTGTCAATTGGACAAAAGTTTTGACTAGTTTACGCTCATGCAAGAGGCTTTTTCAGTTCTGACAGGACACTGGTGAGTCACTGTTGATATCAGTGTGAAGAGAGGAGCTGAAACCTACACACTCTAGCTGTTTACAGAGAAGAGGATCTGTTATTAGTTAGGTCCACTGAACTACCCTAAGGTGTGAACTGTCACCTGAGAGATATAGCCAGACATTATCCTGGTGTTGCCACGATGCAAAAAATTCTATAATAAGGAATAAACGCAATGATATTCCGGTACCACGATGAAAATTATCAACAAAAAACATTTTCCATAGACAAAAAAAAAACATTAAATCATACTACTTTCTTTTTTCTAGTCTATGCGCTCTTATACTTGTTCTAATCATTCTAAATGTTCATTTCTGTCCTGTAAATGTGACTTTTTTTACAATCAATACCTGCTCAAATGAGTATCTGCTTTTAGTATCGATGAGTATCTGATTTTGGATACTTTTGACAACCCTACTGATAATACACAATCATCTCGATATATCCAAAAGAACAACTGCAATATCATCCATTTTTATTGATACTTTTGATATTAACATTGCGCTAGGGGTGTTCGGCATGCATCATTATTGGCGGAATATTCAGCAGTTTCCATGATGATACAACGCACACATTAACAAACACAGACGAAAAAGTTCTAAGACTGTCTAAAAATGCCAGAAAAAATACAAAATGTCTTCAAAAGAACTTATTCAGAAGCCTGTGATCAATATGAGCCTTTATGGTCCTGTTTAGGTGAGAGTGACTGACTAAAAACTGTTGGTTAATATTTGAGTAACAGAGCTTCAGACAGAGCAGTGCCTCCAGTTAGCTTCCCACCACCAGGGAATGTTGATGACACCCGCTGTAAAGTATCAGTACATTTCTCTCTCTCCTCTGCTGTGCGCTCTTACCTTGTCGGGCCCCTGGAAGCAGATGCGGCACTGTGGGGACTTGATGCTGATCTCGGACAGACTAGGCAGAGACGTGTCCAGACCTTTGGCCTCCCTCTCCTCCAGGGACAGGCTCTGGGGACGGGGGTTGTTCCCATAATAGTCCTCCGCATCCTGGTTGTTGGGATGAGAGCAGCCCAGGGGAGAACAACCACAGCTCCCCACAGACGATGCACCGATCCTGGGCTCTGGGTCAGGACCTCCCCCTCCTGAGTCCGACCTGTGGAGGCAGGGAAAGGATCAATAAGTTTTATTTAGACGTTAGTTCTTACAACAGCAAGAACTAGCTCCATAAAACTGATCAGATTTACTGCAGATTAACTTCATGTTTGAAGAAGCAATAAATCAGGGTAAAATGTAAATGTGGGCAAATAATTAAAAGGTGTGGGGAGAGTAAGGTGGCACTCCTCCTGATGCCTTTTAGTCACAAAATCAAATCATCCACACATGGAGCAGGTTGGTGACAATTAAACATGTAGCACAGGCTGAACATGAGTGTTTTCATTCATATTTTGCACTGATGGGCAGTGACAGTGTGGGGTATACTCTCGCTGAGGTGGGGATATGGAGAGAAAATGATATCTCAGGAGGTAACATTCCCACACACTCTGTTGATGCATTCTGAGATGCTTCTTCTCCTCCATTTTAAAGAAATTGGTGTGTGAAGAGCCTAGGGCGCTGATTGTGTTCCTTTAACACAAGCTTTATATTTCCATTAAGAACGACAGACATCAGATTCGTTTGGGCTCAGCTCACACTTCACTGTGATTGGTTAAAGCCACCTGTCACTCAGAGCATGAGGGAGGCTGACCAATAGGATAAGTACGGCAGGTGTACTGCAGTAACATGTGGGCTGAGAGGGGCCATTGGATCATTTGGATGGATGATTCTCCACAGCTCTATTCACTGTGAGCCCATGAGACAGTGGTGTAGTCTCGTTCAAGTGTCCTCCACCCCAAAAGTCAAAGGACTGATTCCCAAGCTTCTGTCATTGTGTCCTTAGGCAAGACACTTCACTCACCTTGCCTAGTATGAATATGATGTGTACATGTTAGTGGTCGATGGGACAGACCCCCCTGGTCTGAACACTGCTCTGTAAAGCTTTTTGTGTGTTGAAAGGTGCTACATAAACTCATTTGCATCATTACTGTGTCCCTGCTCAGTCACAGCACCTCAGCCTGTTAGTGATCCTAGACTCATATGTGATAAAACAAGCAGATCTGTGATAGTGACACTGACCTGGAGCTGGAGCCCGAGCGCATCAGCAGCAGCACTTTGAGCTCATTGAAGAACATCCTCACACGGTTCTTAAACATGCTTCAGCTCAGACTCAGTCACCACACACAGACACAGAGACAGATCTGCACAGAGAGGGCAGGAAAGATTTACAACCAGAACTTAAAAGAACCATAATGAAGAATATATAAACAAATAGCTATATATACAAGATTAGTTTGAAGGTACCGTTACTGGCATGATTGTTTTAAAGCCACAGTAAGTTGTTGTCCTTGTGTTCTTGCTTTGAGTAGGCTTGCATCTCCACAAACCTGACTCTTAGCTTTGTTTTCATGGAAATGTTCTTCCTTTGGCTATAATATTCCACAGTATGGCATTAAATGTATCTATCTCCATGGAGAAGGTTCCAGTTTGTATGTATGGTTTTAACTTTCTGTTTACATGGAATCATGCAGGTGACATGCAGCCTCAAGGAAGTTACATACTGTAACTTTAAATGTCCTATATTACGCTAAATGGATTCTTGGGAGCTTTTAGTCACGTTCGAATGTTGTTACCTCCTCCTGTTTTATTATTAGTCTATCTACATCTCCAGCTCCAAATGTTGGGCCCCTCGGTTCCACCTTATAAAGTGGTAGTTTTCAAGTTAACA
The DNA here is from genome assembly GCA_034769755.1 of Odontamblyopus lacepedii. Classification (NCBI taxonomy): domain Eukaryota; kingdom Metazoa; phylum Chordata; class Actinopteri; order Gobiiformes; family Gobiidae; genus Odontamblyopus; species Odontamblyopus lacepedii. Next base: position 12,107,837 of record CM068346.1, on the reverse strand, counting down.
AGTAATCTTTACCTTTTGTCCTGTAAAGTAGGGCAATTCCAGGGCTGAAATCATCTAAATGATTTAGGTTAATGTGTATGGATAAAAAAAACTGTGGAGCACAGCCTGTATTACCCATAATACACTTCCTGTATTACCTGCTTCCAAACAGGAAGCTCCAATTGACTTTACATTGAATATTGTATTGAATATTGTATTGAATACTGTATTGTATTGAATATTGAACATTGAATATCTCTCTCTGTAACTGCTGCAGTGATCCTCGTCATTCTGGTCTTAAAATGTTCATATTAACCTGCTCTACATGGTCCTGGTGTTTTTATTTCACCATTTTGTCTGTAAATAAAATCCTGTTCCTAATATGGAACTTGGTTCTAAATTCCGCCCATAACTGCTAGCCTCAGTGAGCTTCATTTGACTGGAGCTGAATGCTGTGGGTGACATCACACTCCCTCAGTCCACTTTATATAGTCTATGGTATTACCACATGACATCACAAGGTGGCACAGAGCGTTTTCAGACTGAGAGAAGCCTAAATGTGTAAATGAAACAAAACACAACTCCAGGTCTGTTTGTGATGAGGAAATATTAGAACAAGGATTATCAAACTCAGGCCCACCACACCCCTTTGACCGGGCCCCCAGCCCTCTGCCCCACCACTTCAACTGGCCCTATGAGTCATGCCAAGGCCTATTTTTTTTTAAATAACTTTCTCGCAAATAATAACATGTCTGCATCTTGTATTTTGTTGATTTTTTAAATTTAAAAATTATACAATTATATTTAATAATTATATGACATATTTACATTTGCCACAGAATATTCATCACATGACAAGAGATCAAACAGTGACAGTCAATGCACACAAAATAAATAAACGGAATATCTGTGGTACTTCAAATTAAAACAAAGTGTGAAGTACTTACTACTTTTGAAAACCACTAGTAACGATAAACAAATATGTGCCAGGAATTCTGTGTAGATATAGTATTGTGGACGGCCCTGTATTAGAACAAAGATCAGAAAATAGTGTAATATGGGCCTAGAGGAGGGAGTTCAGTGGATTAAAAAGGCAAAAAACTGTGTCTGAGATTATCTATCTGATTTGATTCAAAGGTCTATTTATCTTTTCTACTAAAAGCACTTTTACAATCTCTGAAATATCACTGAACTCTATGTTTGACATTTCATAAATTATAAAACAGATCTGAATAGCTGACAAGACATCAACAGTAGCAGCAGAAATACCCTGACTGACTCTGCGCTCATCAGATTCCAGTAACAGAAGAGAGTGTCCTACTCACACCTCCAGCTTCCAGGATCAGAGGGCTGGTGCTGTGCGCGGTTTGGGGGTCACTTCCTGGTTACAGCGCAGATTTCGGTCGATCCGGGCTCGGAGCCTCATGATAGGCTGTGGAGGGAGCCCGTAGTCCTTTGCATATCCTGTTGTTATACCATGTGCACCCTCATCCGGCCAATGGGAGCGCGCCGCCTCTGCTAACGGGGCTTAGGCGTCTTCTCTCGGCTCTAATGGACTCTACAAGCTGGGAGAGCCGTGCACCACCACCATCAGCACCCAAACGCCACCTCTCCATCCTTCAGCGCCTGCATCATTGCCACTATTAAGACGCGCGCCCTAACACACGCTATGTCTTATAACAGTACCCACTGACGCGACGTACGTAACAACAAAGAAACGCAAAAAATGTTCCGTGAATTTCTTGACACCAAACGCTATTCAGGTTGTGAGTTTGCTCGTTCACCCGCACCTGGGCTGAGAGCGAACAACGCGTGCCAAAATGCGCCTTTGTTGTCTAGCGGTGGCACCCATAGCTCCGCGCACTCAGTATCGTACCGCATCCAAATCTCTTGTTCCCTGATGATGACAAAAGGCAGTTCGGGTGTTAAAACGCAATGAGAGTCGTTTTTGCGTGGAAGTAGTCCGATTACGCGATCTCTAAGCGTATTCCGACTTGACAAAACATGATATTTTCAAGACAAAAAGATTCCCCTACTCTGATATCGCCTTCTTGTTGTCCCGCTGCTCTCTCTCTTCGCTGGGTGTGAAAAATAGAAGATCGTATCCTGTTTTATTTTATTTTTTCCCAGGAAGTTGTATTTAACAGGGAACAGGAGCGGTGCCAGTGCAGTGCGTCCTTGTGCGTCGGATCTTTTGGCACGGGCTGCTGTCCAAGGTGCTGATGAGAAACGCGTGACGTAAGAACCACGTGTGCCCGCTCGGCGTCCAAACGTGGAAATAACCCGTGTTTTTGAAAAGCGCTGCGTGTGTGTTTAAAGATGAGGGAGATGGGGAGTGGAGCGTATCGGAATCTGAGATCGTTTAAGGTCCCGATCAACGCTCACGTGCACGGGAAATATGTTGAAAGTGTGTGATTTTGCATAAAAGGTTATTTACAGACGTATCAAAGAGAATCATTATTTTAATTGTTTCTTTCCCAATGGTTTAATACGATAACAAACAACAGGCCCAACCCATAGCCCTCAGAGGATTAGACTATTTTCTAATAATGTTGTTCCTCATCACAAACATACCTGGAATTGTGTTTGCTTCATTCACACATGTTTAACACACAAACACTATATTTCAGCTTTTCTCTACTGAACTAAAGGTAAAAGGACCTGTAAACTTGAAAACTACCGCTTCATGACATCACAAGGTGGAATAGAGCATTCTGAGCTTTGGAGATGTAGACAGACTAATAATAAAGTGTTACTCAAACATGTGATTGAAACAAAACACAACTCTGGGTATGTTTTTGAGGAGGTAGCAACATTCTAACACGGCTTGAAGCTCACAAGAGTGAGTTTAGTGTCATACAGGACCTTCAAGCTGAAGGGTGGACTTCAGAGAGGATGAAGAGGACGCACTGTCCAGCCTAATGAATATTTAATGATATGACAGCTCACACACTGCCATTGTGACGAGTGCTGTGACTGTGCTGGGTTGTTCTGTGACTGTATGAGGTTGTATTTACTGTTTCATAAGTGACCCTAACCCTAAAGTTAGAAAGGATCCACTTTCTTAGTTTGCATTACAGTTTTTCAGTGGAAGGTGTGGGTGGAGGGCAGCTTTGGCTACAAGAGTTCAATATTCATGATTTTCAGCTTCGGGTTATATGCAATATGCATTTTGAGGACTTTTTCCATTAAAAGATGTGAAGATATATTTTAAATTGTTCGTGGCTATGGTAACAGTAACTTTTTCTGCATTTTGCAAACCCATGGTGGATAGGACAAGGGTGTAACTATTCAGGCCATATCTTGAGAATGTCTGATCTTGTCAAATCTCAGAAGCTTTGTCCTTGGATGGAGCTGGGAACACAAAGTGCCACAGTGTGGTGACAGTGGCTCAGCTTTACAGACTTTAAAGAGGCTTTGTTTGTGTCTCTCCATGGCCCAGCACCAAAGTACATCTATGACATGATAGTGCCATATGAACCATCTGCACTCTGAGGACCTCAGAGACCGGCCTCCTTCTAGTGCCCAGAATCAGGACTAAACTCCAGGGCTAAACCAGGGCTAAGCCAGAACTAAACCAGAACTAAACTCGGGTTAAACCAGGGCTAAATCAGAGCTAAATCAGGGCTAAATCAGAGCTAAATCGGGGCTAAATTAGGGCTAAGCCAGGGCTAAGCAAGGACTAAACATGGGGAGTCAGTGTTTCAGTTTTCACACTGCAGCTAAAACTCCTGACCATGTGAGACAGGCCTCTGCTCTGTTTAAATCCAGGCTCAAAATGCTTCTGTTTAGCTGTGTGTGACTAAAGATTTTTATTCTGCTCTTCACTTATTAACTCTTATTTAATGTTCAAATTTTATGATGATTATTTCTGTTTTTATTTGCTTGGATTGTGATTTAATGTCTTTCTTATTCTGTAAAGCATGCTGAATGACTTTGTGTATGAATTGTACTGTACAAATAAACTTGTCTTGCCATTTGCCGTTGTGTTCTTAGGCAAGACACTTCACCCACAGTCTTATCTTGTGTTGTGCGTGTTGTGGACGGTGTTTGAGGGGCTGATGGTGCAGATTGACTTTGTTTCCTTCAGTCTGTCCCAGGGCAGCTGTGGCTACAACACTGTGTGTGGATAATGCTGTAAAGCTCTGTGGGTGTCGCTAATGCAAAAAGACACATTGATCTGATAATCTGTGTAGGACTCACACTTTAATGTCATCACTGTGATAGCAAAGTTGCACCATGGAACTTTTCTGGTGGGGAGTGAACCACTTCCCTTTCTCAAATAATAGTTTTCAATTCAATCCCATTCAACTTTATTTGCAGTGATAATATCTATGGATGGTCACTATATTTGTTCAGAAATATCTGTTTTGGCAAAAGAACTCTGCTTAAACAGAACATACTGGAGGATTTGAGCCTATTGTTTGACTGTTGCATTAGCCTGGGCGTTGCTGGACAGAGGCACAGGCTTTTACACAGTGAGAGCAGACGGTTTGTGTGGTGAGAGATGGAAACCGCAGATGAAGACGAGGCAGGTCATGTGAATGCTCTTTAAAATGGCAGTTCTGAGGGTCCAGGGGCTAAGTGCTTTTAAAAGACTGCGGTGAGTGTTCAGAGGTGAGTGCACTAAACCTGTGTAGGTCTATGCACTTTATCAGGTATTAAGTGCATTTACAAGTGTAGCTCCAATCAAATACAAAAAATGTGCATTAAAAATCATCTATTCACTTTTGTTCTGCATAATATATGTTTTTTTTTTTTTCAATAAGTTATAAAGCACTTGTAACTGAATCAATGCAGGATACATGAGTTTAAAGGTCCTAAAATAGACTTTTGCAAGATTTAAACCTTGTTCTAATGTTGTTACCTCCACAAAAACAGACCTGGAGTTGGTTGATTTTTGAGTAACCTGTGTTATTACTCTGTCCATATCTCTGAAGCTCAACATGCTCTGTTCCACCTTGTGATATCATGAAGTGGTAGTTTTCATGTTAACACTTCTGTTTACCTTTGTTCAGTAAATCAACGATTCCAGGGCTGGAGTATCCAAATGATTCTAGTAAGGGGGGTGGAGTTTAAAAACACATAACAAAGTGGAACAGTGTTTTCAGTTTGTGAGGGCGACAGTGACTTCCCCAACCTGGACTGATTCCTGCTCGGACCAAGTTCTATCGTGTAGGCAAGATGCTTAATCCACATCGCCTAGTATGAAAGTGGTGTGTGTGAGTGTGTGTGTGTGTCGGTGTTGCTCGGAGGGACAGATGGCGCAGTTTGGCAGCCTCACTTCTGTCAGTTTACCCCAGGGCAGCTGTTATCACCATCCAGTACAGTGTGAATGAATAATGACTGTAGTATTTTGAGTGTAAAGAATTATTATTATAAAGAACTCATCTTAAATCTGCAGGGTTTGTGTGTTAAACCGGTGTGTTTGTGATGAGGAAACGACATCAGAACACACTAGACGATCAGAAAATAGCGTAACATGAGCCTTTTAAGTTACCATACAGTGAAGCATTCTAAAGCGCACTAGAAGCTGTTACATAGCGCACCTTTAACAACAGCGCTATCTTTTTCTCTTAGATATTTTGTTTCTAGTCCAGATATTTTATTACAATCATTTCAACAGTGGTTTGCAGTGGTTCAAAGTTATTCCCTTTACCTTCTGCATTCAGAGCATCCTGATTATTCACCACGATGAGTTGATAAGAGCTTTTCACTACTTTCAGAGACCAGAGTGGAGCAATCAGCCTTCCAACAGTGCACTTCCTGATTCTTGGCTAATAAAACAATGTCTAACATGTAAACAGCAGACTTATTTTGATTTCACTTTTATTGTTTTTCCTAGAATGCTCCATAGCAGGACTTTAAGCATATTTATGTAGCAGGGGTGTAACAATATCCAAGTCTCACAATACGATATCGTCACTGTATGAACCTCATGGTACAATATTTATTGCGATATCGTGGGAAAGCTCACGATACGATGGGGAGACTCATGATATTACGATATTCTACATAATAACAAGACTGACATTCTAAAATGCTTTGACCAGTCATTTGGTACAACATTTATTGTGATTACGGATGTAACGATATCCAAATCTCACAATATTTTCACCATAAACATCTTGTAATATTTTGTGCAGGCTCAGAAAATTGTGGATCTGCTACTTTTTCCTCTAAAAATGCTTCACAAGACTTAATCCAAAGAATGAAGATGTAAAAGTGCTCAGAACAGTTATTTCTTCATGTAGTCTGCACTGAAACGGAGCAAAGGATCATGGTCTATGTAGTTCCCTCTGTTTTATTTTTTAGCTATTTCTGCATCAGAACTATTCATTTAAGCAAAGAGACTTGTGATTCGATATAGTGTGATGGTCCATGATATTATTATGAATCCTTTGACGATACGATATCATGATATTTCAGTTATTGTTACATCCCAACAGTTTAGTGTTTCTGTTACTCAAAAATACATAAATTCTCTCTGTGAACAGGAGCGCCTCTCCACAGATCTGACCTGTAATGTAGTGCTGTGACCTGCTTGTTTCCCTTCTGATAGGTACAATTAATCTATACTGCAGTGCAGAATATTCTAGACAAAACAATGACATTTCCGTGGAGCCAAGCAGATGGTGGACCCTCCACTAGGAATGCTACACAGAGCAACAAATAAATAAACGCCACTTATGAAGGATCTTGTGTAAAAGTGGAGTGTGTTTTATTTGAATGTGAAAAACAGGTGTAGTAGAATTGTGTGGTGTTTCTCCAGCCCCGGTGTCACCCCCTGAGCTGAGCCGGCACCGGACACGCCCCGAGCCAGAGGCATTTTTAGACTCTAAATGCTGTGATTGGACTCTGCACATTTGGACAAGTGAGAACGCCTGTCACATTCACTGAATCTGAGACAGGAAAGAGAGGGGAGAGACAGGAGACAGGAGAAAGAGAGGAGAGGGAGAGAGGAGGAGAAGGCGAGAGAGAGGAGAAGGAGAGCGGAGAGAGAGAGGAGAGACAGGAGAGAGGAGGAGAAGGAGAGAGAGAGGAGAGGGGGAGAGGGGAAGGAGAGAGGAGAAAGAGGAGACAGCAGAGAGAGAAGAGACAGGGGAGAGGGAGGAGAGAGGAAAGGATAGGAGAGTAAGAGGAGAGGAGAGAAGAGAGGTGAAGGAGAGGACAGGAAAGAGAGAGAAGAGGAGTGAATAACAGAAAGAAAAACAGGAGAGGAAAGGATCAGACTGTATATATATATATGTATATATGTGTGTGTGTGTATATATATATATATATATATATATATATGTATATCTATATATATATATATATATATATATATATATATATGTATATATGTATATATATATATATTGGGTTGAGTATTGGTGTAATTATTATGCTGTGATTAGCAGTGGTGGAAATACTTGATTTTGTCACTTAAGAATACTCAAATAAAAGTACAAGTACACACATACTCACCCACGTACTCAAGTACTCACATGAAAACTACTTCAAAGTAAAAGTATTACAGCACATGTTTAAAAATGTACTTCAGCAGTAAAAAGTCAAAGCATTCTGCGCAGAGTTTGAGCTCTAATAAAGCTTCATATGCAGTCAGTTTCATACAGGTTTGTGCTGGATTTTGTTCAACAGAAACTATTGAACTGTTTTTTTTTTCTTAGCTGTTTTTCTTTGTATATTGTTGTGCCCCGGGGCAGCTGTGGCTACAACAGCAACTCCCACAACAGAGTGTGGAGTGAATAATGCTGTAAAACACTGTGCACTGCATAAATGAAATGATGAATGAATGAATGACTTTAGGGGCATGTGGCTCGTCCCCGTAAGTCCACAGATGTGAAGCACAAATCCACACTGTGACAGATCAAGAGAATCGATCCCACAGAATTCACCCATGGCCTTCAGCTCCGTTCTAAACTATGACATGTTTGTGATTCAGACTTCTGAGTATTTAGTGACCTCAGGCCCATCCACAGATTCAAATTAATTAAATGAATGAATGGAAGGCGCACAACTGTTGTGCCCTTGGGCAAGACACACTCACCTGTGATATTTATAATGTGGAGTGTGCTTTCATAATGAAGTCTGACTGAGAAAGAATTGTAAATTCATGCACAAATATAATCCTCCTGCTCACAGCTCAACAGCTCGACAGCTTCTCCTGTGGCTCCTGCTTCTCCTGCTTCTTCTCCTGCGGCTCCTGCTTCTCCTGTGGCTCCTGTGGCTCCTGCTTCTCCTGTGGCTCCTGCTTCTCCTGCGGCTCCTGCTTCTTCTCCTGCGGCTCCTGCTTCTTCTCCTGCGGCTCCTGCTTCTTCTCCTGCGGCTCCTGCTTCTTCTCCTGCGGCTCCTGCTTCTCCTGTGGCTCCTGCTTCTCCTGTGGCTCCTGCTTCTCCTGCGGCTCCTGCTTCTCCTGTGGCTCCTGCTTCTCCTGCGGCTCCTGCTTCTCCTGCGGCTCCTGCTTCTCCTGTGGCTCCTGCTTCTCCTGCGGCTCCTGCTTCTTCTCCTGTGGCTCCTGCCTCTTCAGTGGCTCCTGTGGCTCCTGCTTTTCTGTGCTGGATGGTCTCAGTGCAGAGGATAAATGTATTTTATAGGGGGTATTATGGTATTACACTTCTGTGGGGTTTTAACTGTAACACATCATATATTTAGATCACCTTGTTCCCACCTATATTCCCCCCAAAATCACATGAACATATTTTATAAGTTTCACTCTTGTTTTTAATGCTCAGTTAAGTCACTCCCCCTTCAGAGCATTAAAATCAAGAGATTATTTTTGCTCTTTTTCTTACTATGATTTTTCATGAGTCACACCTCGGGACATTATGAGTTCGGGGTCTTTTGTTTTCAGCCGCGTACGTTCTCAGGACTCCCAAAACCCCCTCTGTGGGACCCACCTGGTGTGGAGTGATATGAGTCTGTTAAAAGTGCTGCTTTAGTCACATCCAGTTTCATATGAAATTTGGAACAAAGAATCCTGAAATGATGAGGAATACAACAGTATGACCTTACCAGTGTTTAAGTATTTCTGTTTACACTTATTAGAGCATTTATGGAAAATATTAAAAATGCATTCTGAAGGACAAATCCTCTCCACAGACTAACTGATTGTGACACATTGGCAGAAAATTACAGTTTCATTTGTAAATAGAAAACTTCAGTAGTTTGTCAGTTTCAAAAGAAGCGGATCTCCTGATGTTCATAGAAATCATACGGGGCAGATTTCAGGATAAAAAAAAGTCTTGAGTCTTGTATCTTAAAAAAGAGTTTTGGAGGTTTAAAAGGGGGTGTGGTCAAAATCAGACCTATCAGAAAATAACAGCTTCCCTTAGACATAGACTTGGAACTGTTTGTGGCACATTATTATATTTTATTCAACTTTTTAAAAATACTTTTTATACAATATCAAGTGTTTTAAGACAATATGCTATAAATCTGTAAGCCAGGGCCGCAACATGAGTTTAAAGCAACATCAGTGTAATTGTGAGACATGATCTGTGACATAACCATAGAATTCGATGTTTGGAAATATTTTCTTCAGTAGCAGTTGTTGTGTGTAAAATTCAGTGGTCATTTTGGTCTTGATCTGAAGCTGAATATTGAATGCTTTTCTATTTCAAAGGACAAAGTTATTTAACAGGGACAGATTATAACCTGATAGAAAGCTCCAAAAAGTTGACTTTGTCTAAAAACCCCAGTAACTGATTTCAAACCATGACTCAGGAACAACTGTCAGAACCGCCCAGTGTCAGCCAGTTGTTTCCTCATTATACTTGGTCACAATGGGCCTAAGCCTCTCAGTATTTTCTGTTGTTGATAGAACCTGAGAAAATGCTGTGAAATGAATCAATTACATTTTTACCCATTTTTTTGTCTGCATTTTATCTCATTGTTTGTCTCATGTGGCAGCTTTTACAATACAATACATGAAGCGCATTTATCAAGAAAAAAATAATAAAAATTCGGCACAGGCCATTTTAGAAGGAAGTCTGATGCGTTTTACCACAGTGTGCTTAGGTTATAGCTCTGTCCAAAGATTGTGTGGAGAGAGGGGTGTTTTATTTTATTTCTGTTTTTTCCCTGTTTTTAAATATATTTCTTTTAAAGTACAAAAAAAGCCACTGTCCAATACCACACACTGGCCCCATAGTGACCGGATGTGAGAGGATGTGTCAGTATCCAGTGAGAAGTACAGTTTTACTAAAGTTTTAAAGTTCATGCGCTGCTCATCGACTAAAAAGAGGACGTGAAGAAAGCGCTCTAACTATAAATAACTACATTAGCCAAAAAAAAAAAAAGTCAGAGGAAAAAGTGTATTTATATGTAAAAAAAGCAGATAAATCACGATATTCACTCCAAAATCTAAATACAATTACTACTCCACTAGCATAAATTTTAGTCAACAAAGACACTGATTAATAAAATAAACAACAAAACAATTACACCCTGCGATTATTTAGAGCTCCTTCTGTGTATAAAGCACCTTTATTTTGTCCTTTATTGTATCCTAATTTTTATTTGATTTTTTGAAATTTTTTGAAACAACATTATTCGAAACATTTTTATTAGAATTTTTTTTAACCTATTTTATACAAATTTGCGCTTTTTATTTGTATTTATTTATTATATATATTTGTTGCCTATGGTTACACGTTATTTCTTCATGTTTTAGGCCAATGCATGGTCCAAACAAACAAGTATCTTTCATTCAGTGTGTAACTCCTGCTCATGATTTCATTTCCTATTTTCATACAGGCCTCGTTTACTTTCATTTATTTTTTTATCTTTTTGTTCAAAACTTTCCGTTTATGCAAATACTGTGTCCTTTTCGTACATTTTATTTGCATTTTCGATTTAAAATAGGCTGTGTACTTTCAATTTGTACAATTTGAATGTGTAATTTTATTTGTACTTTGCCTGTTTCATTATATTTTATGCAATGCAGGCCTATGCTTCTTATTGTTTTCTTTTCAATTATTTATCATTTTATATTTCTACTTCATATTATTTATTTGCTTCACATTTGCACAGAACCAAAAGCCAAATTGTGAATTCTCTTCCTATATTTCCATTCATTTATTTAGAACAGTTTCCCCACATCTGTTCTATACTTAAATAGTACTCATTATTCATATTATTTGATTTAAACTTTTTATTTTGTATTCATATTTTATTCTAATGTACTATATAGACTTTATTGATCCATAAGGGAAATTATTTGGACACAGTAACTCACACATCACAATATAATATAATAACAAAGGGCAAAAATATAAATGGTAATAAATTCTAAAGAAGTAGCAAAAATGGCAAAAATTCAAGTCAAGTCAAGTCAAAATAAAATAAGTAATAAAAATATCTCAGCTTTTGCTTTTTTGTCGACTGGATATTATTCATTTATGTATATCTGCACCAAACTTATTTTTGATTTCTGTTTAAATTTCTGTTCAAATAAATAAGGAATAAATTTGTTCATGTCACTTTTCAATAATTATACTGTGGTCCAAAGCAGGAGAAATGATCCGATGAAGGTTTTTTGCCCAATACATTATTTAAATTAAAAAAAAAAAAAAGCTTTTGAACATCAGCCATCTGAGTGTGCTATGCATTGTTTTCACTTTTAAATGGCTGTTTCTTGCATTTGCCCCTCTATAAGAACTTCTGTTTCATTTGACTCTCCAATGAGCATTAGTCTTTCCATGTGATATAAACCTATCCTATACTGATTTCTACAAGTAGGCCTATGTACATCTTTATTCATATTTATTATTATTATTTTTGTTTGATTTTTGCCAATATTACCTACTTATTTTTCATACTTGCACCAAACTAACCAAACACAGCCATTTCCTAAACCTATAAATTGTGAGTCCTATCTAAGGAACACATTTGTCACTATCCATTTGATTCTCATAATTGCATAGTTTTTATTTAGTCCCATTTCCTGCTACTAATTACTTATATTGTATCACTGTTTTACATTTTATTTGCATTTATGAATAGTTAAAATAGCCTATTTTGCCTTTGAATTCAATTTAAAAAAATTAATCAAGCATATTCCGTTCAAATTCATGTTATATGTACGTTTATTTTGATTTTATTTATTTTTATTTATTTTTTGTGTATGTGTGTGCCAATATTAGGATACGACTTATGTTTTACGCGTGCACGAAACTACCCAGTTCCGATTTACGCACAAGTGTTTCTCCAAAACGAGTCCTGTTTGCGCAAAAATTGTAAATATAACTAAAAAACTTTGATTCCCGTGTTACTCTCCGAACCAAGAGCCTATTACAGCCCGGGCCTAAGCACCGCCCCGTTCCAACAGTCTTCTCTAACTCGCCTACAGGAAGCGACGAGCCCCAAACAGGGCGAATTGTCTAAAAGTACCGCTCCGATTCTGTCCCTCCGCGGTGCATCCACATTTACGCACTTCTAGTCAATCCACGGCTCCAAAACCAACCTGAAACACAACGCGTAATCATCCTTAAAAGAGTTACGTGGCATCACCGTAAGCATGCGTTTTCCATGAAGTTTTATCTCACCTGCTCAAGACGCAGCGCACGAGGTGAGTAACACTGGTAAATCAACACTGTACCACGAATCAGAAACTAATTAACCGTGAAATATGCTGCAGAAACGACTACAGTGCGCAAACGCCTCGAACTGTGCGTTTTCCATGCGCAGATCGCCTCAGCGCGTTCGTTCGACACGTAAAAGCGCGTTCGCTTGGATTTAGAAGCGTGGCCCGTCCTTGATGCACTTTTTCGCTGTAGTTTAATTAACAAAGGACGCTATGGAGGAGGACCACGTGTCGTTCGGATCTGTGTGTGGCCTGTGTGTTCCGCCCACGCTTCCCCCTCCTGCTACTTCTTCACACGGGGCTTTTACTGTGAAAGGATCGATTTTTGGATGCGTTCGTTTGCATTAAAGTTACGCCAAAGGTGCTGTTCTTGCGCGTAAACTTGTTCTCGCCCTGGGTTTACCCGTAGTTTCGGCCGTGGAAGGAAGTTAAGGATGCTTCGTGGAGGTCTCGGGTCGTGGACTACTTCCTGTGAGGCCGTCAGGGGGGTGTCCGAAACGTTGCAAGCCGAAAGTAACCCGCATTACCAAATTATGCACTTGAAAAGTTAATTACAGGTTTCCCAAGCGACCGGAGCGCATCCAATTCTCCAAATGTTTACAGTGGGCGCAGTGGTTTTGGTTTATTAGAAAGTTGCGACATTCTTTGCATTTTTGGCATTCATCAGTTAAAGAGCTTTGCCACTTCACTTGCCTGCTCTCTGTAAAGGTGCAGTGCTGCAAATGTAAAGCTCCTATTGGTCTCGTTACAGGAAGGAAATAAAAAATAGAAAAAAATGCATAAATAAATTTGCCTGAGCAACCAGCCCCTTCTACGTTCCGTTCGAATCCAGAAGAGTCTGGAACCGGACCACAGACCATGAAAAACCTCCGTCCAAACTTGAGACGGTCCAATCACAGCTGCTGATTTGTCGCACGTGTCTCTCGAAGGCAGAAGTAACGTTCAGAGCAAATTCTGTAACTTCTTTTGCCTGAGATAAGTCATAATTCTAAAAAAATAAAATAAAATAAATAAAATCGGTGCAGTTTCTCCATCCTTTGTTGTTGTTTATTGTACGCGTCTCTCTGATTGGTTAATCCGCTTGTCAATCACTCCAACGGATACAGCGCCAGATCTGCTCGTCTAAGTTTTGTCAAAGTGGCTGGGCAGGAAATAAATAAATAAATAGGGTTACACAATTACAAAAATGCTAATTGTGTATTTTTTTTTTTTTTTTTGTATATAATTTTTTTCTGATTAGGCCTGCCACGATAATTGCCATAGGCCTGTGTATCGAGTTACCATTCAGTACATGAAAGCTGGAAGCAAACACTTTAGAGCTCAGTGTTTATGCTGTGTATATTTTCTTTGCAATAATGGGGAGATTTTCTGCTGTTTATTTGTTGCAGTTTTGTTGCAGGCTTTTTAATGATACTGTCTATTTAACAATGGTTTTGTGGGATTATCCTGCTGTATTTGAAATCTGATCATTTATCGCGATATTTCTCACGATAATTACTAGAGGCCTATATGTCGCCTTATCGTTTATTATATGAAAGATGGAATTATATATTTTGGAGCTCAGTATTTATTGTGTGTGCATTTTCTTTGCAATTGTGGGAGATTTTTTTTTTAAATTAATTTTATTGTGGTTTTAATAGATCTGACTTGTAGAGGCTTGAATAAATGACTTCTGTGGCTCATTATCGGTTAATTGTGCTGTTTATTTCTTGTAGTTCAGGCCTTTTAATTGCATCAGAGACTTAAAGTTGTTTAAATATTATAGCTTATTGTGATATTTCTCACAATTGCTATAGGCCTATTTAATGATTTATCCTTCAATATATGAAAGCTGGAATCATGTATTTTGGAGCTCAATGTTTATCATGTGTACATTTTCTGGGCAATTATGGGGAGATTTTTTAAAATTTAATTATTATAATTGTCTATAGTAAGATTGGATTTGTAGAGAGCTGAATAAATGTATTCTGTGGCTAATTTTGCTGTTTATTTGATGCAGTTTATGCCTTTTTAATGATACTGTTTATTTAATAATACTGTTTATTTAATAATGCTGTACTATTTTAATTGTGTCACATATAATTGTTTCAATTTTATTGTTTATCACAATGTTTATCACTATAGTTATGATGGGCCTATATATTGATTTATCATTCAATATATGAAAGCTAGAATTATATATTTTGGAGCACAGTATTTTGCATGTGTACATTTTCTTTGCAAAAGTATAGATTTTTGTTATTTTAGGTACTTATTTTAAGATAAGATTAGAGTTGTAGAAGGTTGATTAAATGACTTCTGTGGCTCATTATCAGTTAATTGTGCTGTTTATTTCTTGTAATTCAGGGTTTTTAATGATACTGTCTGTTTAAGAATGGTTTACTAGGATTATCCTGCTCTGTTTTAATTGCATCAGAGGCAAGTGTGGATATTATTGTTTATCGCGATATATCGACTTATCCTTCATTATATGAAACCTGGCAGCATAGATTTTGGAGCTCAGTATTTATCATGTGTACATTTTCTTTGTATTTATGGGGAGATTTTTTTTTATTGTAGTTGTAACAACCTATGGCTAATGACTGGTTAATTCTGCTGTTTATTTGTTGCAGTTTATGTCTTTTAATAATGAGACTGTGTATTTAATAATGGTTTTACTGGGATTGTCCTGCTGTATTTTAACCATGTCAGAGGCATTAAGTAGCTTATTTTGGAGCTCAATATTGTGTGTACAATTTCTTTGCAATTATGGGGAGATTTTCTGCTTTGCATTTGGTGCAGGTTTTTTTTTTTGTGTAGTTGTAATGGCCTTCAATAAGATTTGATTTGAATAAATTACTTCTGTAGTTATCGGTTAATTGTGCTGTTTATTTGTTGTAGCTCGGGCCTTTTAATGATGGTGTTTATTTAAAATGGTTTCCTGGGATTATCCTGCTCTATTTTAATTGTATCACAGGCATAAATTAGTTTCAATATTATCGTTTATCACAATATTTCTCACAATAATTACTATAGGCCAGTGGTTCTTAACCTTGTCGGAGGTACTGAACCCCACATTCACCGAGCCCTTCTTAATTGGAAAATTCAAATTCAAAACATAGGTATATATATTTTATTGGTGCACACATGTGAATCCATATTGCACATATTCGTCCAACCACTTTCTTTTTTTGCTCGACATAATTAGTATGAAGGGAAAATATTAAGAAAGAAATTATACGACACCATCACGACAGTCACAAGACTATTGTGCGCACAAAATTTCCTGGAGCCAATAACGGCCAAGCGGGGCGTGTCAGCACAAATCATATGAGTTGGTGTGTCTTAGGGCTGAAACGATTACTCGAGTAACTCGGATAATTCGATTACAAAAAATATTCGGGGCAAATTCTTTGCCTCGAGGCTTCGTTTAATTCATGTCACCAAAGTCAATTTATTTAAAATGTCTCTGCTATCGTATCACTCCTCCTTTGTAGACTGCTGCGCCAGTCTGGGATCACTGTTTCACACGGACAGTTATCAATGACGTACATTTCAAAGATTTGAAGCGGCGCGATTTATTCCACGGTGTGGAAATGGCAGATAATGATGTGGCCGGTGCCAGTGTGCACTGGCAAAGCCAACCTGATGTACCACAACAGTACGTCTTCAATGCTGCAGCACTTAAAGCGAAACTTAAAGCGTGAACTGTACTTCTCTAAGCGGAGTCGGAGAATCTACGAGGTAATATACTTTTACGATTGCTAACTGAAATGAAAAGTAACGCCTATTAGAATGTACAGTATTTGTAATTATTTGTAACCTGTGTTATGAGTCGATAGTAACGAGGCATAATGAGCAGCAAGAGAGCAAATGATCTCACTCAAATCGCTCCTTCCTCACGTATACACAGACACACACACACACTCGGTGTTCCCATATCAGAAACGTCTAGTTCGTTGTTCTACTTTTACCAAAAATCTGATTTAATCTAGAACCGCTGGCATCAATTCCAATATCAGAGAAAGGAAATATTTTATCGACGTTTACTTAACACTTATGTGTTCGCTAGTTCTATATTTAGCTTATTAATTAGGCTAGTTAAAGGATTAACGTTGTCACTTAGAAAACTCCTGTTTTATAAGCCAATAAGCCAAAGGTTTTACACTTGTTTAAAAAAAATGTTGACTTTAAATAAAAACCTTTTTTGTGAGGAATAACAGCAATTGCTTGCTCATTTTAAGAGGCCTTTCATGTTGCGTTACACACTATTGATATAGTTGTATAAAAACAAAAAAGTGTGATTTATCCGATTACTCGATTAATCGATGATATAATCGACAGAATACTCGATTCCAAAAATATTCGATAGTTGCAGCTCTAGTGTGTCTTGACTCCTGCTGAACCCCTGAGATTGACTCACCGAACCCCTGGGGTTCCATCGAACCCAGGTTAAGAACCACTGCTATAGGCCTATATATCGACTTATTCTTCAATATATGAAAGCTGGAACCATATTTTTGAGCTCAGTATTTATCATGTGTACATTTTCTTTGCAGTTATGGGGAGATTTTTGTTATTCTAATGCAATAAGATCTGAGCTGTCGAGAGCCGAATAAGTGAACTCTGTGGCTCATTTTTAGGGGTGGGACGAGACAGTTCTCACAAAACGAGATGAGAAACGAGAACGAGACAAGACGAGATATGAATGTAATTCATAGTAAATAAATGTTTTGATTCAGCTCATCATTTTGGCCTCAACATTTCTGATCTCCTTTATTTCATATTTTTGTCATTGTAGCCCTGTTTTTGGTAGAACAGCTGCTCAAGCAATGTAACTTGCCAGCACTTAACTCCGAGCGTAAAAACATGGGAGAACAATCTCATGAGATTGTTTTTCACCTGAGGAATAAAGTAGTTTCAATATTATCGTTTATTTATTGCAATATTTCTCTGTAGCGCTATATCGTGACAGGCCTATCTCTGACAAGATTTGCGTTTGTGATCGGTTTTGCAATTTGTGTTCAAAAAGTAGGATTCTGTTCAGTGTGTGCATCGTAAATAAATGTAGGACCTGGGCATGGGACGAGATAAAAGTTTCACAAGACGAGAAATGGGATTGGATCTACAAGAACTAGAGAAGACGACATTTTGATATTTTGTGCAAATCGAGTTTCCAATCTTAGCCTCAGGATTTTTGATTTACTTTACCATTATTTCATATTTCTGCTTTTTGAGACCACAGCTTCTCAAAAAATGGAACTCGCCACTACATTTTTTTTTACCCAATCGAAACGAAAAACATGGGAAAAATCTCACGAGTCTTGTGGCAATTCTGTCTCACAAGATCTTGTCCCATCCCTCGTAGGAACATTAGAGAAGACTGAAAAATGAACCACTAAGACAAGACCCCACAAGAATCCCATTTCAGAACATGTTTGTAGACGTCTGAACTACAGGCAGGACTTTGTACAGAAGACTGGATATTTATTCTTTGCAGAGGAAATTCTAATAATGAAATAATTCTTTATTTACACAAACTTCACATTAAACTCAGAATTAACCCACTGCTTGCTCACAATTTTTTTAAATTTAGTTTTAGGTAAAGGTGCTTTTGATGTGATACAACTCACTGGAGATAAGCAGGTAACGCCATTGGGGCAAGCTGCAGGTCAGGTCTGTGGAGTTGCAAGCCCACTCACAGTAAGAATGCCAGTTTTCCAAGGTGTATTTTTTTCCAAACCAGCTTTAAAAATGAACACACAAACACTGAATAGACAGAGACACCAAACAATGATTAAAAACATAGAAAAGAATTAGACGCAAGTTAATTAACAGCAATAAATCTACATCTTGGCTTTTAAAAGCGAGTGAAAAAATTGTGTTTTTAGGAGTGATTCAAAACAGGTAGAGACTCAGCCCGTCCAATCTCTAATGGCAATAAAAATAGCTAGAATTCGAATGCTATACTTTGGAACAAAGCGATTAACATCTCCATGGAGACAAGCAGGGGCAGCCCCGACACCAGAAAACGTATTTTTTCAAGCCAGATCACCCTTCCCTCCCCTATCTATGTCACATTTAATTTTTTCCTAGTTCAAAGCCCAAGACAATATAAAAAATGAACTTAAAGCCGCCCTCAAAGTCTGTCACCTCGTTTTGTCACTATGGGTTAAATCCAGAATGTCATTTGTATGAGGTGTTGGTTTCATTTGGCATGAGTCTGTTGTTGCATTTGAATGTTCACACTCAATATTTTAACTGTTTGTCACCTTCATGACTTCAACACGTCCATTTCTACTTACTCTGCAAACTCCTTGTCAGTATTAAAGCCTCATTCTTAAAGAGAGGAGTTACTTTTGGGATTTCTACCATGTTGTAATGTTGTTCTCTCATCAAAAACATGTCTGAAGTGGTTTTAAATGTCATCTGTGCGTATTTGAGTAATATAGCGATCTCTCCCGGGCACTATTTGAACACTCCTTACGGTTAGCTCTACGATTCTGTCCAACACTCCGCCCACAAGCCTATGTCACCCACGCTCCCACACGACAATTCTCTATAAATATACAAAAGCATGATACAAAACAATACACTGCAAAAGAAGCAATATCTAGATAAGTTAAAATCACTTAAATTAAGAACATTTTGCTTTATTTCAATAGATAGAAGTATGTGTAAGCAGGGCTCTACGCTAACTTTTTTTTTCAGGAGCACATGTGCCCCTAAGTTAAAAATTTTAGGAGCACAGAAAAAAAAATGGGGGCACAAGTAGGTTTTCGTTTTGAACGATTATTACAGTGCAGAACTTGCGCACACTGACACTGAATAAATTTAATACAAAAAAAAGAATTATGACTGTACTTTTCCTGCATGATCGCAATGTTTTTATAAATATATCTTCATTTTATCTGATTAATATTCAGACTTAAAATAAGCCAAACAAACTGTACTGCACTGAAACACTCTGTGGTCCTTTTTGGACCTTCACCCACAGTTTAAGAACCTCTTCTTTAAGAGAACTTCCACTGGCACTGTACACAAAACTGTTTCAAAGTGTAAAAAGTGTGCAGGATTTTTAAACCTGTTTTTTCAAATTCCTAACTGGAGTTACATTCTCTTACTGGTTTTACAGTGGTTTTTAGCCTCTGCACATTTACTAAACCAAACGCACATTGTGACAAACAGATTTATCTGGCATTTTCTTAGGCAAACTTCAGCCCACATGTCACCTGCTCTGTGCCGTAGCTCTGCTCTGTGCCGTAGCTCTGCTCTGTGCGGACACTGACATAAAATTAATATTGGCGTATTTGACGAGGCGGATGGACAGGTGGGATGTTTAACCTGCCCTGTGATACACACTGGTACACGAAGGTGCGCGGGCTCCAGTGCACAGGTCCCGCACACCGGTACAAGTTTATTGCCGAAGGCAGCAGCCGTAATGAAATATGACCGCACTCAGTATTCAGACCTTGAATCCGTGACGAGACTGAGTCCAAATGCGCTCGAGTCCGAGACAAGACCAAGACAAAACCATCGCTTTAGCGGAGGAGGAAGTCCAGCGGTGTGGGGGTGTCTGTGAGTGTGGGGCAGGTGTGGGTCCTGCTGGGGTGCCGCTCCTTGGTTAAGGGGGCATGGGTGTGTTTTGAAGCGGAGTTTGTTCGTATCAGTGATATCGGCCACACGCGGAGCTCGTATGCTGGGGTTGTGCGCGGTCGGAGGTGTCGTGCGCGGTCGGAGGTGTCGTGCCCGGGCACGGTTCGGTTGCGCTCGCGCTGGGCGTGAGGCGCTTTAGGGGCAATCCAGACTTGGGCAGGTTCCACAGTCCTGGTGTGAGTTTGCCCCTAATGTTTGACACATTTAGAACGTCTAACTCGTCACGTTACGTCTGTGCGCAGTTCTCCTTATTGTGGCTGCAGAAGCACTCGCACTGGTGCGACTGTTTTGATTTCCTCGTTCGCACGACGAAATATTTACTCGCAAATGCGAGTGAAATGGACGCACTGTAGAGCCCTGTGTGTAAGTACAAGTAAAAGAACAAGTACAAGTCAAATAAAATGATCTACCAATGGAATAAGTGGGTTTTTCTTAATTCAAGCAACATTCGATCTTGTTTCTCATTTTAAGTGCAAAGAGTTGTCATTTTCTTATCTTAAATGCATTGTATTTTCATATTTTAAGTACAAAAAGTCTTGTTCCATTCTTTTTTGTTCTATCCAGTTTCTTCCTCTTATCCGAGACCGGGTCACGGAGGCAGCAGTCTAAGCAGAGACTCGCAGACTTCCCTCTCCCCTCCTCCAGCTCCTCCGGGGGGACCCCAGGCCAGCCGAGAGACATAGTCCCTCCAGCATGTTCTCACTGCCGACACGGCACTGATCCTCCTGTCAATCTCACGCTCCATCCTCCCCTCACTGTGAACAAGACCCTGAGATACTTGAACTGCTCCACTTGAGGCAGGGACTCCCCACCCACCTGGAGAGGGCAATCCACCTTTTTAGTTGTCAAGTGAAATTTCCACAAATCAGGATAAAACTTTCTTAATTAAACAAATTTAAACTCGACATTATAGTTTTTGCAGTGTACCCTACAACTTCATAAACCCGACGCGATTCGTAGTAGTTTCATTAGGGGGAGGCACACTGATTGTGTGGTGAAACACACATTTTCAAAACAATAAAAGGCAACATGGGGATCTAAATATGTTGTATGTTAGCAGTTAATCCTCCACAAAAGTAAAATACACCCGCTTTAATGTGAACTGAAATTTAGGGCCAAAACCAATTATTATTTTAGTAGTCAACAGGACTGGGACAAGAGTTTGTGCCAAAATTGCCACAAAATTGTGCACACATGAGGAAAATTATCTGGTGAGATCTTTTCCTTACATTTTTACATTTGCCTTGGATGAAAAAGGCGTTAACTTTGCTGAGTAACTCCTCTTGAAAAGCTGTGATACCGAAAAGCACTGCTACAATGACAGCAAAATGGTAACATTAAATTAAGCAAAAATCATGAAGCAAAAATGATGAACTGAATGGCACAACTTATTTATCAAAAATGATATTGATATCTCGACACACGTCTGGTCTTGTAGAAATCGTGTCTCACCCCATCTCTAATTATTTTAGTAATCAACTTGTCAAATTTTTTTTCTGTTGTAGAGTGAAGCTTTTCAAATGCATTATCAGCCAAATAAAGTTTAAAATATGATGGCTGAAAGCTTCTAGATACAGAATATTCTCAAATAACGTGTATTTTGTTGGGAAGTCAGAAATGGTTTATTTTTTGACATTTCATTTATCAAAATATGACTGATTTCTTTATATAGTCAAATAGTGTCGTCGTGAGGCTAACATTTCAAACTCAATTTCAATACTAAGGATTTGATACTGACTCCAGTACGGCAATGGTAATAATAAAACACTTTATTTAAACAGGAGAATGGGATTTTCAATATTAAATGGTAGTACTTTCTTTTCTATTCCCATGTGGTCTTATGTCTGTGTAATCCCTCAGTGGTCCAGGTAGGTTCTACAGTGGTCCAGGACTAAACCAGGACTAAACCAGGTCCATACCAGGTCCATACCAGGTCCATACCAGGTCCATACCAGGTCCATACCAGGTCCATACCAGGTCCATACCAGGTCCATGCCAGGTCCATGGGCGTATACTAGTCTATGTGCTCTTATTTCTGATACAGCTCAAGATCATTCTAAAATTATTCACGAAATGTTCATTTGTGGCCTGTGAATGTGACTATTATTGATACCTGCTCAAATGAGTGTCTGGTTTTGATGTTTGCTTTAGTATCAATTTTAGCTTCTGAATTTTGATCTTTTTGACGACCTTAGTCCAGATAACGATTACGACAATCAAAACACGACCATGATAATATTTTATAGCTGAGTGAAATGACGGTATTTTTTTGTAAAGGTGATTTAAAAATAAATAAATAAATAAAAAATTTGAGGCCTATTCTCAAAAAACACCTCCACATTTGTACAGGGCGTGATGCTGAGTCAGACCGAGCGGCGGCCATTTTGCTGAGAGCACAGATGGAGCAGGGACCAGTCAACTCACGACTGGCGATGCGTTCAGGGACAGCTGGTTGCTAGTTTCTATTAACATCATAGTTTCTCTGCAGAAATATGGAGGGTAATTTTTTAAAATAATCTTTGCTAATTCTAGTTCAGTGATTTATTTTATTTATTTATTTTTAAATAAATAAATATGGCATTGACTATAGAGGCACTGTACTTGATTTTTATTGTCTTTATAACATGACTTTCAGAAGTCAGAGCGAAGTTTTGCAGTCAGCAGTTAACAACTATCATGCTAACTCGCATTTCCTTATTATTGGATAATGAAACGATTATTAGACAGCGCACAGCGAATATGTTTTGGCCTAAAGAGCATTTTAGCGTATCGGCAATGGGCCTTAAATGTCCAGCTCAGGCCGATTATTTCTTCTTATTTTTTCCCCATTACATTTATCGCATATACACCAATATTTAGTTTGTTTTGGTCGATCTGCTGCCTAAAAAATGCATACAAAGCTGCACAAAAACATGATTATACTGCTCTCTTATAGGTTTGTGGTTAAAAGGCCTTGGGGGGAGTTTGTTTTGCAGTAAAGTGAAATTACATCAAAATCGAGCCTGCTTATCAGCCCAAAAATATCTGCAGAGCTCATCGGCAACTGCATCTAAACAATCTGGATCGGCTATGAAAAAATACATATCTGTGGATCTTTAGTCCACAGGGAATCCTTAGCGCTGAGTTCAGACTTTGGAGAAAGATGGCTATTTTTGTGTTAAAAGTCTGTATAGTTTATGTTCAGGAAATTAAACATGCAAAGCCATTTCTAAACGTTTTTCATCAGGCAAAACAAAATGGAGATTAATTCAAATGATTTCCTCATATTGATTAATCTTTTTGTCATATCTCCCAGCTCTACTTTTACCACTCTGTACAAACTGTCCATTTACAGGAATGAAATATACTATTTTGCTCGAATGAGGTCTGCAATCGTTAATCGAATAAATTGTGACTAGTCGACTATTAATAAATAATAGTCATATTTTTTGAATCTGGACTAAACAGACTCTGAAAACAAATATAATAAAAAGGAAGGAGGAAGTGAGAGCTTGAGGGTATCTTAGTTCAAAGTCCAGAACATGTGCTCCTCAAGGACAAATATTGTGATTTTAAAGATTTTTTTCAATAATGTTTCAACTTTTTTTTTTTTATTTGATACCTTTTTTTTTTTATCTACATTTACATTCAGGCCTGGTTTTCTTCTGCTGAACTTGGGTGGGCAAACTGAGCTTTTAGGTGATCAAATATAGACCCATAGAGGTATACAGGATGTGTATTGGTATTAGGCCCTAACATTGGAAATAATCAGTGACTAGTGGACTATTAAAATAATGCTTAGTTGGATCCCTGGTTCCAGTTACTGGGCCTGCCATGATAACTTTTGAATTGCAATTTAAAGTAGCTAAATATAGACAATAGTGATAATATTGAAAATAGCACAATAACCCTAAAAAAAAATCCAACGTATTCTAGCTGTACAATATTGTTGTAAAATATATGTATAATATATGTAAGATTGGCTGCCAAATGTAGTAGTTTGTTTGTATTAGGGTTGGGCGGTATCCAAATTTTGATAGTGTTAAACCTCAGCATTTTACTGGGGTATACAGCATTACCGGGACTAATGAAGAATTATTTTGTTGCATTCAGAAACAGAAAAGCAGCATTATATTTGAAGATGAGGCACAAGTTCTGACCAAACCAAACTTTTCCGGCGCGTATCTCCCTCCATTTAATGATCTGGGACACGCCAAGACAAGAAAAGTGCAGAAGAGGCAGATTCAGGAATAAAAAGTAAAAGGCGACAGTCCAGGGTGTCTGATATTTCCCACTGCAGCATGTTGTATCTGACAGACCCGCGCTCTTGGCACTCGGAGAAGTTACCGTCTCCTCTGTGAAAGTCTGACTTCTCCCTCAAGCGGGAACTTTCTCCTCTTCAGCACCGCGTGTCCCCTCTTGGCTTTTGGCGTTCAATAAAACGTCTCCACCGCACCGCTGCTACTTTTTGATACCTCGGGATACTGTATTACTGCCCAACCCTAGTTTGTATCTTTAATGAGTCATAGAAGTTAAAAATGCAAGCCTCTACAGCTCAAATCTTATATTGCCGTAAAATAACCCCAAAATTCCCACTAGTACGAAATAAAAATACCCAGGATAAATACTGCCTCCCAAAAATGTATCCGTAGTTCCATATATGATGTACTGTACTGTTCATATAGTCATTATCGTAACAGGCCTGCCAATTCCCACAGTATATTTTCTTGTAGTTCTAATTGGGACCGGATCTCAAAGGGATTTCTTATTTTTTTTTCTAATTAGGCCCGAGCGCCAGAGGCTGGCGAAGGGCCTGTTAGTATCGAATAGTGATGCTCATAGGGGGCGGGAACTAAAATGACGTGACGTGACTTGCACATAGTGACCAGGGACCCTCACCATGACGTAGCAATGCGCCAGAGGTTTCTGAAAATTTGTCGGCCAAAAAAAAGCTGTTTCTTCCCAAATCCGTCTGACGTCTCTGAGCAGTGGAGCCACAAATAATGAACACAATTTTTGGATATTTACAAACTGCTCCTATTTGCTCAAACAAACTCTTATTTCAATGAAATGTGACACAGTTCTTAAACTCTCTGCCCTAAAGCTACTGAATGTGCGCCCCCTACAGATTGAAATAAAATGTGACCACCAAACACTTTGAAAAATATTCAAAAACTCACCAAATTGTGCCAAAAGGTCAGAAATGATGAGACATTCAAGAAAATATAGGTTTCATGTGTGGGGATCAAAAAATGGAGCTAATACGCCACCTTGAATATTAGGCTCCGCCCACTCCTATGGGAGCTGCCCCACTCAACTTTGTCGTAGAGCCACGAAATTCGGTATACGCATTCGACACGTGAAGACAAACAAAAAAAAAAAATGGCCACGCCCCCTGACAAAGCAGAAGGCGGCCATCTTGGATTGAAATTTTCAAAATGCAGAGTCGGCATTTTGGCATGTTGTGTTTGAACGCACTCCTCTGAAGGCGTTCGTGCTGAAATTTGAGTCACTGATGCTGATCTCGGCCTGAATATACACTATAAAGCATATGGAAAATTACACTATAGCGCCCCCTAGTATAATGAAACGCCAACATTAACGGATTTGTACCAAATTTGGGAATTAAATTCTACGCTTGACTATGAGCAAAAAAAATACATTACAAACATGGTGAATTTTTCACTGTTGGCCTCCAGGGGCGCAATGACTCCTCAAAAATCATTTAAAGGTGCACTATGTAATTTTTCTGATGGAGGATGTGTTGGCCTGGCAAATTTGAATCACTAATATGTGATCTCGGCCTGAATATAATACACTGTAAAGCATATGAAAAGTGTGGTTGGGGTTTACGGTTATTAGGGTTAGTGTGGGGTGCAGCGTTTGCATGGCACGATGTGCAGGGCACGTTGTTTGTAGGGCACGGTGTTTGCAGGGCACGGTGTTTGCAGGGCACGGTGTTTGCAGGGCACGTTGTTTGTAGGGCACGCCGTTTGCGGGGCACGCCGTTTGCGGGGCACGTTGTTTGTAGGGCACAGTGTTTGTGGGGCACAGTGTTTGCGGGGTGCAGCGTAGGCGCACACGAGGGCCAATCATCGCCGCTTGCAGCTATATTTTGTATTTATTTTTACACTGTTTGACACTGAACCAACACAAGAATCACCACAGAAGCAAAGAAGGCAACACCAGTCAGAGCTTTGTGCATAAAAAAAGAAATAAAATCTTAATGATTTTAAATGATCTTTATTGTAGTGCAACGTTTTATTTCGATTACACCTCACCATTACACCAAATCTTAGTCATGGTCCTTTCTCTCTGTGATTAGTTTGTAGATAAAATGAATTCTCGTATTGTCGAAAGTGGACCATCACAATATATCGAATTACAAGTCTCTTTGCTGAAATTAATAGTGGTGCTGATTTTAATGTTGTTTTCTGTAAATTACTTTGAATTACTTTACTGTGAGTTGTACTATACAAATAAACTTGCCTTGCCAGTGGTGCAGCAAAAACAGAACTACATAGACCATGATTCTTTGGTGTTATGAGTGCAGACTACATGAAGAAATAACTGTTCAGAACCACTTGTAAATGGTAATTCTTCATTATAACAGTACCAAAGCCTTGTCAAGGTGTTTCCAAGGCTTTTAAAAGAAAAAACTAGCACATTCACAAAATATCTCAAATATCGAACCGTAAGAGGCCTATTGTGAAAATATTGTACTGAGATGTAAGTGTACCAATAACCGAAATATTGTATCGCCAAAAGTCTCACAATAATATTGTGGGCCAACACAGTATATTGAATCGCAATTCTCTTTGCTTAAATTTATTGTTACGGTGCGGCAGTAAAATAGAGGGAACTACACAGACCATGATCCTTTGCTGTGTTTCAGTGCAGACTACATGAAGAACTATGAATGAACCACTTTTAAATCTTAATTCTTTTGGATTATGAAGGTTCCAAATTTTTGTCAAGGCCTTTTAAAAAGAAAAAGTAGCATATTCACAATTCTGTTAGTAGGGATGTAATATCGAAATCTCTCCGTACGATATTTTCACGATATGCATCTCACGGTTCGATATTTATTGCAATATTTTGTGTAGACTAACAAAACTCAATATGCTACTTTTTACTTTTTTTAAAAATGCTTTGACAAGCTTTTATTTTCATAATCCAAAGAATTAAGATTTAAAAGTGCTTAAAACAGTTATTTCTTCTTGTAATCTGCATGGAAACAGTGCAAAGGATCATGGTCTATGTAGTTTCCTATGTATTTTTAGCTATTGTGGCACCAGAACAACAATGTCACAGTAAATATCGTACTGTGAGATGCATATTGTGAAAATGTCAAGACATTTGGATATCGTTACATCCGTTGTCCTTTGCCCAGCTCTTTGAAATAAACAGATCCAAAAGATTCAGATCCCCTAAAAGAGCCGAAAGTCCCGTTATATTTTCTAACACGTGTATTTTTGGATCTCGTGTGTCAAAGATGTGGCTGTAGTTCTCGCTCCACTGCTCCGTCTGATCCTAAAGCTCTCCTCGATGGCTGAGCTCCTCTTCGCAGCCTCCCTCCTGTCACGTGAATCGTCTTTAATGAGCCGGGGTCACTCCAGTTCAAACTCGCTCAAATATTTAATTCATGCGGCGGGAATCGGACCAGAATAGACAGTAATGACCACAGATCTGGACAGCCTGCATGACGAAAAGCTTGTTTCCTCAATCTTAAATCTCCATGGCGACGTCTAATCTGAGCTAAAACAAACATGGGAATTTTTAGAGTTGGTGATTTCAGATTGCAAGATGGAATTTGTGCACGTGATATTGTTAGTTTGAAGACTGCTTGGGTTGTACTGTATCCTCAAGAAGACAATTTGTGTTTTCTGTTGCCAATTTTAGATATAGTTAGATATTCTGTTTTTTTTCTGAGGAATTTTCTTCATTTAAACAAAAATGTAGATGAAATGATTGTATTTGTGGTTGTATTATTGTGTACATGTAGCAGCTTTTAATTAAATTTGCAAAGGAAATGTGCATGCTGTTTAGATTAAAATTGCAATGTCTGGGACGGACTGTTAGTGATGGAAATCTCGATATTTTGGCTGCAAGTATCTGCCAATACTGATGTCAACCGATACCGGTACCGGAGATTGAAAACAGCATTTATTTCCTTAAAACTAAAATAAAATAAGACAGAACAGATCCAAGTGTGTTTATATTGGTAATTCATCCCTTCAACACCAGAATTGTATTAATGCATCCCTTATATTTCCATTATTGTGAGAAGAAACGTCTCAATTTAACATATATAAATAAAATTTATTATTATTATTATGATTAAGATGACGGAATGTGACCAGGGACTGCACATTTAAAGCCGTCCGATTGAAATAAATTGTATTTAATTGTTTTTATTAATTGCTGTTTGTACAGTGTCCGTGAGTGCCCAGAAAGATCCATTTAATTTTAGGTTTTTATGCAAAAAAAACAACAAAAGATCATGTTATAATGTTGTTCCCTCAGCAAAAACCTGCTTGAAGTCATTTTAGATGTATGCAAGTTTAAGTAATTTAGTGATCTCTTCCAGGCCCTATTCAGACCCTCCTTAAAGTTGGCTGTAAGATTCTATCCAGTGCTCAGTCCATAAGTTACGACAGTTCTCCACAAATATACAAAAACATGATCCAAAACTACGTACTACTTCACAAACCTGATATGATGTGCAGTTTCATCAGCGTGATGCACGTTGATTGTGTTGTGGTAGCGCTCTGAGGTGAGATTCAGAGCATCAAAAACTAAATTTGTTGTTTTTCGACAAATATAGCATTTTCAAAACAGTATTGGGCATAGGTATATCATGGTGATTTAAATATGCTCTGTGTTAGCAGTTAATACCCCCAGAGAAGTCAAATACTCAATAGAAGTCAAATATGTATTTTATTGTTCCCTGTGGACATTCTCTTACCCCAATAATTGCAATTGACTAATTTGTTTTCTGTTTTTCACTTTCATTCATTGCTTGTTTTTCCCGTTTTTTAATCTTCTCTCTCTGTGTCTCCAGGCTTTAGTCTGCCCCAGTCATGGCCCAGACCTCCCCCTATGAGCGCGTGGCAGAGATCGGGGGCGGGGCTTATGGGACGGTGTATAAGGCAAGGAACACCGAGAACGGAGAGTTTGTGGCTCTAAAAAGTGTCCGAGTCCAGACCGACCAGAACGGACTCCCCATCAGCACCGTGAGGGAGGTGGCCCTGCTCAGGAGACTGGAGCAGTTCGACCATCCCAACGTCGTCAAGTGAGAGGACTGAGAACCTTAACTATAGTAAAACACCATCCATGAAGGGGATACACTCATACACACACCTATCACGATAACAAATGATCAAGTACGATATTTTGCTGCAATAATATTAAAACGATTAGGGATGTAACGTTATAGAAATTTCTTTCTTTTCACGATGTTCATCTATTTTGTAGACACAGTTGTGAATATGCTACATTTTCCTTTTAAAATGTCTTGAAAAGCCTTTTTGTTTTGTCGTATCCAAAGAATTAAGATTTAAAGCGCAGTTATTTTTCACGTTGTTTGCATTGAAATGGAGGAAAGAATCATGATATATATATATATATTTTTTTTTTTCCCGGATGATACGATATATGTCTGTTATTGTTGTCATCCTTACTCTATATAAATTTTTTACATGGTAAAAATGAGCCCCCAGTAAATAAATAGCACAATTAAAGGAGTAGGAGTGGTATCTATAAAGTGCCACAGATGTTTGTTATTTGACAAAATATAATTTATAACATTTTGAAAATCTAGTGATGTATGCAAATATTTGTTTGCTTTTCATAATTCTTCATGCTGCTGCTCCTCCCTTGAAGGGTTTCGTCTCATTGAGCTCTGAAAAAAACACCTAGAGTAACACATCCTCCAGAGGAGAGTGCACTGTCTCCAAATGTAAGACTGCACTTTTTTTTTTTTTTTTTTTTCCCCTCTGTCACTGTGAGTCATTGGAATCATTTGCCAACAGAGATTCTAACCTGCACAGGTTTTCAAATGTTTGCATGCAACAGCTAAAAAAAACCAGAGGAAACTACCTAGACCATGATCCTTTTCTCCGTTTCATTGGCATTTTTAGAGGAAAAAGTAGCATATTCACAGTTTTGTGAGCCTCCACAGAATATTGCAATTAATATGGTACTGTGAGATGTATATGGTGAAAATATCATATGTATCGTTCCATCCCTAATGACAATAAATGTTGTACCAAATGACTGGTCAAAGCATTTTAGAATGTAGAATACTGTAATATCATGAGCCTCCCCACCATATCATGAGCTTTCCCACAATATCACAATAAATATCGTACCATGAAGTTCATACCGTGACGATGTCGTATTGTGAGACTTGGACATTGTTACACCTCCACATTGTACACATTACAGATGAGTGTGATTTGCATGATCAATAGAATGTAGAATGTGTGTGTGCAAATGTTGGGCCTTGATACAGGGTGGAAGGGGTGCATGTGGTTTGGTCTGGTGTATGTTGCATTTCGAATAGTATTTCAACACTAACCCTAAGTAACATCTGTTTTAATTTATTTTTGGTCAGTTTATCTCTATATACTGAATCAGTACTTTTAGTATTTTCACCAACCTGCTCAGGGACTACAGGTGTAAATGAGCATCCTTATTATAACCTGGCACCAACATCTCTCCTATGACTTCTGTCTGGGTTAATGTATTGTTGTGCACTGTCCCTGTATAAATAAAAAGTATACCATACAAAGTACAGCTCCAGCGTTATCAGATTTGTCTAATACTACAAATAAAAGAAAGGAAAAAAAATCCCTGCTAGTGCAAAGAAATCATACATGGGATATGTGACTGAGCTTGAAAAAATATAGTTAAATATATAATAGAAAGAACAACAAGTCAGTATTGTAATTACTGTGGCTGACCTACGTTCAATTATAGCTTATATCATTTATGAATGTATAATATTAATAGCCTCTGCCTTAGATGTGTATATTTTTGGATTGTTGATTCACTTTGGGTGGTGGTCAATTACGTCTGTACTTGTGTAGGTACAGCTGCCCTGGCCTAGACTGAAGAAACGCTGCCATTCTGTACCACTTGCTCCAATCACCACCAGCTCTCACGCTACATTCATACGTTCGATGATCTCTGGCCTAAGGTCAAAACAACAGTCTGCAAACATAGCAACACAGAGGGACATACGTGAATGTATTAAAAGTATAACCTTTTTGGTTTGTGCATTTGTGCTTTTCAACTGAATTTCACCATCTGATTTTTCGGCTTGTTCCACTGTGTAGATGTTTTGACCAGATTCAAAAATCAGATTCAAATATTTGTACCATGTTCTTTCTCGAATACTGAGAGTCATCCCAGACTGAAGTGTAGATCTCATAAACTATGGATATACAGTATAAATGGACATACTAATGTGCCAGACACAATGTTCCAAATAGGAAGTGAACATCAACATAGGAAGTGATGATGGGGCACGCTTCTGGCTCCATCTGACCCTGGCTCCCATTGACTTACACTGGAATACTGTGTCCTCTCTCTCTGTAACTGCTGCAGTGAGCTTCCTCAATTTGGTCTTTTAAAATCTTCATGTTAACCTGCTCTACATGATCTTGGTGTTTTTATTTCGCTATTCTATCTGTAAATCAAGATATAAACATTAATAACAGAGGTCGCTCCGGTTAGTGTTGGCAACAGGTTTGATTGTGTTTCCAAGTGTCCACTTCCTGCCAAGCTAGGGGTGTAGGAAGAAAACGTCATTACCTTCAACAACCTTAATCCTGATTGGCTCTTTAGTTCCTATGACTCTCATGGTCAGAATTCCAAATATGAACTGGCCCTATAGCTCCTATCCTCGATGAGCTTCATTTGGTTGGAGCCAAACGCTGTGGGTGACGCACACTTAGTCCACTTCAGATAAGACTCCATAAATCTGAGCAGTCTGTAGTGTCATAAAGTGACACTATAGACTTTTGTTTGAATAGCCAGTGAAAACATTATAAAACAATATCAGGCACTTGAGTAAACCCATTTTATTGCCTCAGCTGCATCCTAATATGAAATGTACATTCTGCAGATGAGCTCTTTGTACATTTGAGTGTTTGTGGTTCATATAAACCTACAGACGGCAGTACAGATACTCAATTATATGCACTCCATTCAAATAACAATTTATTTTTTATAGAACTAGGACAGGCGGCACGGTGGCTGAGTGGCAACACTCAGGCCTCACAGCAAGAAGGTTGCATGTTCCTCCCCGTGTCTGGATGGGTTTCCTCTGGGTGCTCCGGTTTCCCCCATCAACCCAAAACATGCCCGCACCCCTATGAACTAACATCAAGGACCATGTTGTCCACCCTCCTGTGGGCTCACCACCTGCAGATTGGTTCATAGGGGGGGTCAGGTACTATGAGTATTGGGCAGCAAACTGCCCCCGTGACCCAGCCGGTTTAAGCGGGAGAAGATGGATGGATGGATAGAACTAGGACAGCATCTTATTTAAAGTACCTGTTTTTTTATTATCCTCTTT
Source organism: Odontamblyopus lacepedii (assembly GCA_034769755.1). Lineage (NCBI taxonomy): Eukaryota > Metazoa > Chordata > Actinopteri > Gobiiformes > Gobiidae > Odontamblyopus > Odontamblyopus lacepedii. The sequence continues at coordinate 12,075,069 of CM068346.1, read as the reverse complement.
ACGTCATGCATTCTGTGGTCAAAGCTGCTCAAATATAATTATTCATTTACGTAGCATTTTCTCAGAGAATGACAGATAATAGAGACGGGGCCACCTTTTGTCATCCAATCAAGCCCATTTTTGCTAAGAATCATGGGAAACCAACTGCCTGACGCTGTCCGGGACACTAGAAGCCCTCTCCTGGAGCATTACCAAAGTGACAAAAAATCAATTGGTAGCAGAGATTTGAGAAGGATATCATTGCCTTTGCTGCCACCTCCGCCCTCTCAAATCTCACTGGACCTTGGGGGACCGAGCCTTTGCCATGGCCGATCCCTGTCCCCTGGAACTCTTTCCCCCTTCACATCAGAAAAACTCACTAAACACCTTCAAAAAACTGCTCCAAACACACATTTTCCTCACAGCCCCCACACATGACTGCTCATGACTGTTTGTTCTGTCCTTGTTTTAGTGTTACTTTATTGTAAAGCATCTTTGTGTTACCAATGTTACGTTATGAAAAGCACTATATAAATCCATGTATTATTGTATTATATGGAAACAACTGCCTGACACTATCCCAGATAATTGTTTCTGTGTCATTGTGTAACAGAAAGGAATAAGTGGACGCGGCTAAAAGTTCAAACTAAAACCAATTACTGACTCTGGGTTTGAAATCAGTTGCACGCCCTTTTAACCCTTTAATTTGATTTCAGATTAATGGACGTTTGTGCGACCCCGAGATCGGACCAAGAGACCAAAGTCACTTTAGTGTTTGAACACGTCGACCAAGATCTGAAAACATACCTGGAGAAAGCGCCCTCTGCTGGACTCTCCCCAGAACGCATTAAAGTAAGTCGCCAAAACGATGATATTCAGGTTAAAACGGCTTAAGATTATTTAACAAAATGACTCTTGTGAACTTTAAGACATTTCATCCCTTCAAAAACATACCAGGATTCAGGAATAGGGTGGTTCACATTATGATGCTATAAGTAAAAGTGTTCTTAATTTTGCCATATCACATTTTGCCTTGTTCCTATTGACACTGTGAACATCTGTACCAAAAATTGAGCCATTAGGGCGCCAGTAAAGAGTGACATGCATTTTTACAATTTTTAATCTTGTACATAAGAATGCATAACTTTCGCAGAAATAGAAACTTGAACAATACAAAGATGAGCAATACAAAGATGAACAATACAAAGATGAACAATACAAAGATGAACAATACAAAGATGAACAATACAAAGATGAACAATACAAAGATGAACAATACAGCATGCTACATATATTAGAACATTAGAACAGTTCAAACACTATATTCCATGTGTGATGACTCTTTTCTCTTTAATACTATATCTCTGTGTCTGGATTGAATCTGTGACAGGATGGAGTCTTTAAAAAAATGTCTCTGTGTGTTTCCAACACTCTGGCTCACTAGGAAATGATTCATAGTAAATAATTCAAAGTTGGGAAAAACTGCGCCACCTCTAAATGTGCAGCAATTGACTCCATTTTTGGTACAGATGCTTATAATATCAATTGGAACAAGGCAAAAAACGATCTGGCGAAATTTGGTTAAAGTTAATTTTATTAAACCACCCTAACCAGGAGTTGTTTTGTTTCATTCACATCTGTTTGAGTAATTCTTTATTATTTGTCTATCTACACTTCCAAAGCTCAAAATGTGCTGTTCTACCTTGTGATCGTGGCAGTTTTCAAGTGAACAGCTCCTTTTACCTTTTAGTTAGTAGAGATTGGCAATTCCGGGGCTGAAATTATCAAAATGATTCAAGTGAATGTCTATGGAGTTTAAAAACGCAGTGGAGCACGTGACATCACAAAGTGGAACAGAGGGTTTTCTGTTCAAGAGAATAAGTCAAATTAAATATGCAGAGTTTTGTGATGAAGAAATGACATTAGAACATAGATCAGAAAATACACACCACACCAAATGGCAAACACTATTATTCTGTCTGAGTCGAATCACTTTTTCAATTGGATCACTTAGTAGTATTATTTTCCCTTGAAGAAGAAACTAAAGTCATCTCCTGTTTAAAAAAAAAAAAAAACTGCATCTGCTTAAAGCACTTACTCAGAGCGTGACTGAGGCTGACAAATACGTGTGGGCGGGGGAAGTCATAGAGCTGCATTAAATACAAAATTTCTGAGTCACAATATGAAATTATGTACAAAAAAAGCAGAATGTGACAGGGATCTTTTAAACCGTAACAGAAAAATTCCCCTTTAGATCACGATTGTAATTTACAGTAAACATATTTGTGATAATCTACATGCCTTATAATTACCAGAAAGAAAGAGGGTGTTATGCTAAATCGACTTTATGTAGATTTCTACCGTGTTATAACGTTGTTCCCTCGTCAAAAACACGCCGAATGACTCTCCTTACGGTTAGCTGTAAGATTCTGTCCAAAGCTCCGCCCACACGCCTACGTCACCCATGCTCGCGTGCTGCATTTCTCCAAAAATGTACACGAAACTTGACAAATTGATGCACTGTGCTGTAGTTTCATAAGCGAAATGCACAGTGAATGTGTTGGGATGGCGCTCTGAAGGGGGAGTGACTTGGCGCAGGGAGCAAAGGGAGAGGGGACCCAGAAATGCAGAGTTTTTGGCAAATATAACATTTTCAAAATTAATGGTTATGTGGCGATCTAAGTATGTAATGTGTTTGTAATTAATACCCCAAAGAAGTGTAATAGCCCCTCTTTAACCCTTCCAGACCTAAGGGCAATTTTAGTACATTTGTCTTCGCCTTGATTTTTTTCTTAATTTTGTTATTAAAATTCCCCCTTTTTACCCTATAATGAAGTGTTGTACATCGTTTTTTTTCAGTACAACCTGTTATTTCACAATCTGCATGCTCGAGTTCTGTTATATGGCTACAATAAAAGCTATAGGAGCACATATACAAATGGGAAAAAAAAGAAAGTAAAATTCACACTTTTTCATACAAAACACACAGCAAACATGTATAAACAAGTTTTTGGACATAAAAATGCTTAATTTAGGGCCTTAGCTACAAAAGTACAAAATATCAAGTCTGTAAGTAAACTAAAAATATCCTTATTTCTTCAAAACAAAATAAGTGCAATGGCCCCATTACTTTACTGGGTCCAGTCATGGAAACAGCTCCTGTCAGGTCCAGGGCCAGAGCCACATCACTTCCTGCGTTTCCATGGTGGAAATGACATTTGGAATTGTACATTTTAACTGAAATAAACCTTTCAAATAAAAATAGCAAGGGATTCATAATTACACAGACTGAGATGCATGCGTGCGTACATAGGATAATGCAGAAACTATGGTCAGAAAGCCACAGCTCAGCTTTCGTATGTTCTTATCTTTTATGGTCGAAAGTTTCTATCTTTTGTGGTTGGAAAGTTATGCGTCATTATATAAAACATATTCCCTGGTATCGTGTACAATACAGTCAGTCTAGAAGGGTTAAGATTGTAATTCTTTTGCTCCCTACAAAGTTCTCCGTCTCTTTACACAGGTCAGCGAATGCATCTCTTCTCTCTAACCTGCTTATGCTCTAATGTGGTTTTGTGCAGGACATGATGAGGCAGCTGCTGTGCGGTCTGGTGTTCCTCCACTCGAACTGCGTGATCCACCGAGACCTGAAGCCCGAGAACATCCTGGTCACGAGTCAAGGGCAAATCAAACTGGCCGATTTCGGACTGGCTCGGATCTACAGCTGCCACATGGCCCTCACTCCAGTGGTAAAGAGACGGACACTTTTTAGTCTTATGATTTAGGGATGTTTCTCATTAAAACGTGAGGCTACACATTCACACTGCAATGGTTCACTTGAAGTTTCTCTGACCAAATATAATTCTCAGTTCTCTCTCCTCACTTCCTTCTTGTTTCCTCTCATCGCTCTTTGTCAGCTGTCAATCAAATGCATCCGGTTAAGCGCTGTCCCAAAGAAAGCCACGAAAAGAAGGCGTGAACATGAGGGAGGTTTCGGGAGCAGACACCAGAGAAAAGAATCTAACTTTTCTGGTCTCAGTGAGGAGTTTATATCCTCTCTCCTCTGCTTTGTCTCCTCTGTGGGTGGGCGGGACTTCCTCACCCATTCCCTGCAGAATCGTGGAGAGGAATCAAGGAGAAGGAAGCGAGGAAGGAGAAATTAGACGAGGCCCGCGTGGTTAAATCACAAAAGCTGTACCGGGCGGCCGAGGCTAACTGCGTTTTTTGTAAAAGTTAGGACGTGAAAGTGAAAAGTGGAGAGATTGTCCTGTTCGTAGCAGAGTACTTTGAGGAGCGCTCTTGTTTACACTATTTTCGCTGATATTTTCAGGGGAAAGTGAGCCTAAGGGAACGCAAATGAGAAAATGTACTTAAAAACTCATATTATATCTTGGTTTTTAGTTGTATTTAATCTCGTACTACATTCCCACATAGAAGATTAATAAACAGAACACAAAAGATATAAAAGAACAGAAAATTTGTAAATGCACACACACACACACTCACACTCACTCCTTTTTATTTATTCTTTTTTTGTATGTGTGTTAGTCTTATATGTTGTTATGTCTTATGTTTATTTTGTTAATGTGCAAAAAACAAAAATTATAAGCAGTTTTTTTTTGACAAATCTAAAGAAAATCTACTCTCCAGGGTTGTCTGTCAAGTTATGATATTCATGTCCGTATTTTTTTTCCAATTTTTCTGTATTTTTAAATGTACTCTAACAGTTGTAGACAAAAAAAAAACCGTTATGATGGTATATTATAAAAGAAGTGGCTAATAAGACCACACTGTTGCTGAGAATAGGTTTTATTGCCATTGTCAGTGAACAGAAGTAAATAATGTAATAAAAAATAGACTTTGACTGAATATATACAAAAAAAACTGAGAACAAATGCGACTCATTCTGCACCAAGACTCCCAAATGTCAGACAGTTTCACTGCTCAACGTACAGAATCTTTTTCCCAGGCTTGTGCACATTGGTTTTGAGGTTTGTTTGAATACAGTTCCCGTTTGCATTTCTCAGGTGGTGACTTTGTGGTACCGCCCCCCCGAGGTCCTGCTCCAGTCCAGTTACGCGTCCCCCGTCGACGTGTGGAGCACCGGCTGCATCTTCGCCGAAATGTTCAGGAGAAAGTGAGTATTAAGAGAACGCCAATGAGAAAGTGTGCTCAAAAAACTCATTATAGCCTGGTTTTGTATGTAATTTTATACTACATTCTTTTTTTTTTTTCATCAGTTTTATATAGCGCTTTTCTGGACACTCAAAGACGCTTTACAGAGCATTATTCATTCACTCCAGACCCGGTGGTGGTAAACTACTATTGTAGCTACAGCTGCCCTGGGGCAGACTGACGGAAGCGAGGCTGCCAATCTGCGCCATCGGCCCCTCCGACCACCACCAACACTCACACACACACCACTTTCATACTAGGCAATGTGGGTGATGTGCCTTGCCTAAGGACACAACGGCAGTTTTTTTTTTTGCAACTGGCGCCCCCCTGTGGCACCTGGAATTCCTTGTGGTCTCCCATCCAAGTACTAACCAGGCCCGGCCCTGCTTAGCTTCTGAGATCTGACGGGTTCAGGCTTTGACAAGCTGGTATGGCCACATTCCCATCAATGTATTATTTAACTTGAACTTTTTTGGACAAATCTAAAAATGATCACAGTCCAGGGTTGCTGTCAGGTTATGATATTCATGTCTGTATTTTTTTCTAATTAAATGCATTCCTAAAATAAACAGATTCTGCAATTGTAATATGTATGTAAAATATATTAAAATCAGTGTATATGGTTAAAGCAGCACTTAATACTACCATAGCGCGGGGTCTACTCTAGTGGTGTATCTCACACAAACACAGAATTAAAACAATTTAACCTCATTTAAAACAATTCTACAATTGTTAGCATTTTCATTTCTTTTGAAGACTGCAGAAGACATTATGTAATTATGTTATGTTCAAAAAGGAGTGGGAAGAAGTTTTGGGTTTATTTAGTTCCACCATGCGATTTACTTTACATTTAATTAGAGGACTTTACATTTAATGTTTCCTCTGCATTAGTAAGACTTCTGCAGACAATACACTTTACAATCATCTCAGAACCTCTCTCACATTTCATCTATGTGGCTTTTGAAACTGTACTTATTTTTGAACTGCCTCAGATTTATAGAAAATTTGGACTTCCTGCCTCGTGCTGGTCCATAATGTCACATCACCTACATGTGCGAGGCTTATTGAAGCTAAAGTTCTGCTGTTCTCTTAACCAGGGGTGGGGACTCGCAAGACATAACTTAGACTCGAGTCAGACTTGAGTCACTGTTTTTAGGACTTGAGACTCTGCTTTATAAAATGCACTAAGACTTGGGACTCGACTTGGACTTGAAGGTCAAAGACTTGGGACTTGACTTGTACTTGAGCCCTGTAACTTGAAGACTTGATGCTTCTCCTAAAATGTTTTTAGAAAATACTTTTCTCTTTACAGATGATACATGTGGTGCTTAATTTTACAGGAACAAACTAGACCATGTCCCTCCCACTTCTCTGTTTGTTACTGATGGAACTGAAGTACTGTGATGTGGTATCATCAAATGTACTATATATATATATACAGTATAATACAGTAATATACAGTACAATACAGTAATATGCAGTACAATACAGTAATATACAGTACAATACAGTAATATACAGTACAATACAGTAAAGCAGGGAACTACATAGAACATATTCCTTCGTGACAGAATAACTGTTATTTAGCACTTTTAAATGTGAATTCTTTCTATTCTCACCATAATGATTCACACTAAGATCTTGTCAAAACATTTGAAAGGAAAAATTTTGTATTTCTACAACTCTTATATACTCTATAAATCCTCATATATAAATATACCATGACTTTTTAAGTACAATTTGGTTTAAAAGTCATATAAATTGCAAAAATCTAAGCTATATTTGGTACTTTGGTTTAAAGACCTGAAATGACTTGAATCTCAAAGCAGACAACTTAGGACTTGACTTGGACTTAAGGGCCAGTGACTCGAGACTCGACTTGGACTTGCCGGTCTTTGACTTGGGACTTGACTCGGACTTGAGGACAAAAGACTTGAGATTTACTTGAGACTTGCAAAAAAAACACTTGGTCTCGCCTCTGCTCTTAACAGATATCGTCCCCTTCGGTTCTTAAACATTTTTATAGGTTCGCAAGTTAAAAATTATTGTATTGTACATAATTAGCAGTTAAATCAGGTACAATACCTGTAAACTTCACTAGTTCGATTGAATGACTAAAGGACGTGTATGTTCCTGATATCCCACTTTGTGCATGATTCGTTTGGTCCTTAGTGGTAAAATATTACATTTCAAAGTGTTTACTTCATATCCGAGAACTCAGATACTTGTTCTTTGCATTCACATCATTTCAAACCACTTCTTAAAATAATTGTTAGTTTGTGAGTTTGTGCTGCTCCAAAGCTGAATTCAATCCCTCGACACCTAATTAGTGTGGACCAAGTCTGTTTGCCCTGGAGCCCTCATAAACATTTTATTATGAGGTTTTCTGAGTTGATACCAAATCTAATGCTTCACATCTCAAGCTTCTACCCGCACAGTGGCTCCCTCTAGTGGCTCATCTGTATTGAACAACACAGCAGTCAGTTTCTACATGGACATTTTGCTGTTGGCCTATAAAATGTAATAGAAATGGGAACCCAAAGCAAAGCCAGTCACAGGTGCTGGATATTGATTTAACCGTGACAGAATGTAAAATAATATGCAGATCTTGAAGACTTTAACTATAAAAATGAAAATTTGCTCTGTAAGATTTCACAGCATGGCATTAGAATTGGCTGTCATGCATTTATATTATTATTGGCATTTTTATTGCTCAGAAATACCTTGATAAAGCATTCATTCTTACTGTGAAGGGGCTGGCCACTCCACAGATGTGACCATTAACTTGGCCAGATGGCATCACCTGCTTGTCTCCAAGGAGATGGATGCATTTAATCCCATAGTATGGAACATTCAGTGTAAAACAATAGATCTGCATGGAGACTTTACGTATATAAAGATTTTAGAGTAGAGTTCAGCTGTGTTTCTGTAAGTGTGACACATTATGTAAGGTCGTCTGCATGTTCTTGTATTCTGTTTTTTGTCTTCTTTTGGGTTAGCCCTAGTTTGGAACTATTCTCAAGCCATGCCGTAGTCCTGATTTAGACCTGTGTTAGACCTAGTTCAGAACTGGCTCAGTCCTGCTTTGCAGCTGCTTTAGGTCTTGTGGAGCTGAGTATTTTTTTTGCTACTTTTGGGATAATAATGTGATAACATCTTAAAGGTAAATCTCTGAAAAGAGTTGTTTTGTTTCTCAAGGCCTTTGTTTTGTGGAGATTCAGAAGTGGACCAGCTCAGCAAGATTTTTGAGTGAGTAAAACCTTTTCTGTAAAGGCCTGTACCTGATTTAATTTATTCTTATAAAGGGAAGTGCTCTTATACTAAAGGTTTTTTTTATCATAAGTGAAATGGAGAAAATATAATCTTATCATTTTATATTGTATTTTCTCAAGTAATAACTAATACAGAAGCTACTGACAGGGCCACCTTTTTCCATAAGTATAATGAGAAACCAACTCCCTGACAGTCCCAGACTCCTGCTTCTGTGTCATGGTGGAATATCAGAGGCAGACAGGACTAAATGGGCTAAAACATGTTCTTGACTCATGGGTTGAAATCCATTATAGGCACTTCAAAAATATTTTTTTTAACTGCAAATAAAAGCTGTTTTTTCCCTTAAATGTACTAATTGTATTCCTTCCTGTCTACCCCCCAGTGTGATCGGGCTGCCCTCAGAGGACGAGTGGCCCTCTGACGTGACTCTTTCCAGGAAAAACTTTCGCCCGGTTCCTCCTCGACCGATTACCGACGTCGTCCCAGATATCGACTCACAGGGCGTCCAGCTATTACTAGTAAGACTCAACGAAGACGCACTATGGGGCTTTTCTGGTAGTGGACCTGCTTGTCTCAGAGATGATTATTTGCCTGAAATGTTCCATAGTATGACATTAAACAGCCCTGATCTGTCCTGCGTTATTCAGTTGTCTTTGTTTCGCTGCTATGGCTATTTATCTTTGTGGTGTCAGTACTTTGTCTCCATGGAGATAGAAGTAATACCTTACTGTGGAACATTCCAGGCAAAGCAATAACATTCACGAAGATGTTGGACATTTCATCAAAAAATGTAAAATTATACACGGTTTTCAGGGTATTCAAGGCCCCACTGAAGTTAGAATATTTAGTTGTTTATGAGTGATTAATGGTGTAATTACTCTTGCACAACATAATGCCCTCTTTAAAGTCTTGTTGACCAATTTTTTTGGCCCTCAGGCTTCCAGGTGAATTGGCCCAAATTACCACAAGTCGTACTTTTTACTGCATGTTTTTGAAATCTACCTCAATCAAGCAAATGTAGTGAGTCTTTTGAGGGTCTAAGCCTGAACAAAGGTCTGGAGGGTCATTCAAACCTGTTATAAATGCACAGATTTCGATTACTCAATGTTTTTACCACCAGTCTATGACCCTTGATCGGCCTCACGCTGGTCTGTGTTGTAATGTGTGGCCCTGACATAGTGGTTCCAGACTATGACCCGGGGACCAAATGCACCTCTCTACCAAATGTAGAACTTTTTACCATCAGCTAAAACATCTTTTTAAAGGTGTGGAGATTCAGTCAGACCTGCTTCAAATACAACATCTTGAGCGTTTCACTTCATTACGCTGTGGTCTGTGGCTCTTTGCTCATTTGCTCCATTTCAAAATGGGACCATCTGTGACAAACATTTGGACATTCCTGCATTATGTCCTGTATAAACCTGCTAACCTTGTCATTTAGACCACTACAGAATGTTCTAAAATTCATGTTATTTCCATTTTATTCTTGTACAAGTTTTACACAGTGAATCATAACATAAGTGCATTACAAATCTAACTGAAGTATTTTATTTAGATATATTCCTACAATATATCCGCCAGTTCTTTTGATGCAATCTCTATTCAAAACGAAAAAGCAAATACTGAAACCTTGGTTCTATTTCTCTTTCATTACATAATGGATTGAAGTTTTCTGACTAACAAAAGGTCAAAATAAGGTCAGATCATCATTTCGTCATTCAAAACTTTGAAAGAATTTCCTTTTCCTAGAACTGCACAGCTATGACCCTGGTTCTAACTATACCACAATGTCACCACCTGAGCATTTATGAATCATTTCTTTTTCTTTTCCTTACTCCCACAGAAAATGTTGACTTTTGACCCGTTCGAGCGAATATCAGCCGTGAACGCGCTCGAGAACCAGTATTTCAAGGACGAGGAGACGGCGACGGAAACGACGAAATGAGCGGCATCCAAATGCGTCGCGGAGGAGCCAGTGTCCGAACGGAGGATTCGGCTGCGTTGTTAGTCCAGTGCCTTTTTAAAACACGCTTAGATCATTAATGTTGTTTTTTTATTATTAGAGTTTTATTATTCCAGAAACATCAAGGACCAAATGTTAGAAGTACGTATTTGAATTCACTGTTCAAAGCCCAAAATGGTTGGGAATGGTTGATGCCACTCTCCCATTGAGTGATATGGTAAAGGTTGGGTCCATTTATCAGAAGCCTCAGTGTTTTTAGATTAGATCGTAATCCTGGCTGGTATTTGTAAATTACAATTAGGTACATGTAAATTAAGGTTGGCAGCAGTCCGTTAAGGTCAGCTTTACTGCCCCCGTAGGGATATTATTCTTCTTCCTTCTGCATTTGACTCATGCTTCAACGTTAGTGTTTGTCCGCTGATTCAAACGCTGGCCTTCCAAATCCCACTCTCGACATAAATGCAGTTGGTAAAGCGGTGTGATTTATTTGTGCACGGTGCCATATATTCAATCATTTCACTCAGCCTCAGCTCAAACTGTACGGACAAATCACAGGGTTTAAAAGTTCACAGCTCACGATTCATGTTCTCACACTATACGAACTACTTCAACAGTGCCAAACCCTCACGAGAGGCGACTGGATTTCAAACAGGTTTGATATTTTTGCGACCTACGATTGCCGATCAGGAGCTGGTCTTGAGGTATTAATCGGTTCTCGTTACCCCATGTTTACTACACGACGCACGATGAAACCAAAACTCGATCCCACAAACAGTCGAGTGAAAAATCGTCCCAAAAATCACACCGTGAGCGCCCGGCTTAACCCGCCTCACCTCCAGTGTATGAATGTGAATTTAGCCTTTTCTCGATCATGAGCTACGATTGGTTTGGTCGTCCTTAGCTGGAATATTTGACCTCTCGCACGTGTTTTGGGTTGATAGTGGAAACCGCCTGAGCGCCTGAAGGAAACCCACTCACAGACGTTAAGAGAACATGAAAACTCCACACAGAAGAGTTGAACTTGGGAGCTTCTTGCTGTGAGGCGAGATTGCTGGTCACATCCACCATGCTGATGTAGGGAAATCAAAGAATGGTGTCCGTGCGAAATGTGTTGGCAGCAGTGCTGAAGCCAGAGACCGGATCCTAGTCAGAAGTAACCTGGTCAATAGTCTAACCTCGAAGTGAGACTTTGCAGTAACTGGGGGTGTTCTGTATGTATGTCTATGATGGAATGTTCAGTTTCCAAGTTTATGAAATGTGCACTCTGGGTTATACCTGGTTTAGTCCTGGGTTAGACCTGGTTTAGTCCTGGGTTATACCTGGTTTAGACCTGGGTTATACCTGGTTTAGACCTGGGTTATACCTGGTTTAGACCTGGGTTAGTCCTGTCTTAAATCCTGAGTTAAACCTGGCTTAGACCTGGTTTAGGTCTGAGTTAGATGTGGTTTAGTCCAGTTCTTGTGGGACATTCTCTCTTTGCAGTGGTCGGCAGCAGTCCTGCTTTAGTTCTGGGTCAGACCATTTTTGTCCTGGGTTAGACCTGGTTTTAGTTCTCGGCTAGACCTGATTAAATCCTTAGATAGGCCTGGTTTAGTATAAATTGTGTATGTTTTAAGGTTGACGTAGGAAGTTTCCCAGACACAGAGAGAACATGCAAACTCCACAAAAACATGCAAACGTACATTCCAGAAATTAAATCCAGAACGAGGCAGGTGCTGTCACGCTGCTTAAATGACTTCTGATTTATGAACGGATGCACAATCGTTTCTAAACTCGATATGAGGCATTATGTGGACAAACGACCCCGATTTAAGTACAGGAAGTGAACTTTGTGAATTACAACTTGACCGATCAAATCCACATCGTACCATTCCCAGTTTCATTAAGATATTCCTCCAGTGTTTGCATTTGTACCTAAAGGAGCAATGTCTACGGGCCAAACTAGGCAGACTACAATATCTGTTTTTAGAAAGTGGACCAAATTGACTCTTGGGACTCGGGACCAAGAAAAAGTAGTTCAGTGGAATACAGTGGAGTTTTAGTACATTTTTGAAGATCTTGCCTATTCTGACCCAATCTGTACCATATCACTCGAATGATAACAAGCATTCATCTAGACTGATCTCTTAACATTATACTGCCTTTTAGTGTTTTTAGCCAGTAAAAATCAAAACAAAGTCGCCATAGTGGGATCTCGAAAGTAGCTGCTCAAATCTTATTTTTTAATGTTTTTAATGTTTTATGGTTCAAGTTAGAGCATCATGAATTTGCAGCACTAAAAACCACATGTTTTAAAAGCAAAAAACTCAGATAAACGCACAATAGAACCTCATATATTCTGACAAGGCCTTAAGAAACACAAAACATCTATTGAAAACATTGTCATTTCTTGATGTAGCCAGGCACAAATTAATGCAAGAGTCGATGGATTTCAGAGTTCAGAGTGAAATCTGCACTGATCAGTCATTATTATTATTTTTATTATCATTATTGTCGTTATGTCGTCGTTCTGACCACTTGGGGATTGCGTGAACTTTTTGATTTCAAAGTTGGAAGTGAAATTATTTGAGTGAAACTGAGGGCTAAGAAAACTAGATCAGAGCATCTCCAATCTGATTTTGTAGACCTGGATCAGACCTGGATCAGGCCTGGTTTAATCCTGGTTTAAAGACCTGTTTTAGACCAGGTTTAGTCCCGAGTTAGCCCAGGTTTATTCCTGGTTTAGACCTGTCTTAAATCCTGAGTTAGACCTGGTTTAGTCATGAGTTAGACCTAATTTAGTCCTGAATTAGACCTGCTTTAGTTCTGAGTTAAACCTGGCTTAGACCTGGATTAGTCCTGGATTAGTCCTGGATTAGTCCTGGTTTAGTCCTGGTTTAGTCCTGGTTTAGTCCTGGTTTAGTCCTGGTTTAGTCCTGGATTAGATTTGGTTTAGATCTGGGTTAGACCTGGGTTAGACTTGTCTTAAATCCTGAGTTAGACCTGGTTTAGTCCTGAATTAGACCTGCCTTAGTTCTGGGTTAGACCTGGTTTTGATCTGATTTAAATCCTGAGTTAAACCTGGTTTAAACCTGGTTTAGACCTGGTTTAGTCCTGTGTTAGACCTGGTTTAGTCCTGTTTTAGACCTGGGTTAGTCCTGTCTTAAACCCTGAGTTAAACCTGTTTTAGACCTTGTTTAAATCTGAGTTAGACCTGGATTAGATCTGGTTTAGTCCAGTTCTTGTGGGACATTCTCTCTTAGCAGTGGTCATCAACAGTCCTGCTTTAGTTCTGGGTCAAACCATTTTTGCCCTGGGTTAGACCTGGTTTTAGTTCTCATCAAGACCATATTAAATCCTTGGTTAGACCTGGTTTAGTCCTGATTTCAGACAGCTCTTGTGGGACGTTCTTGTCTTTCAGGTGGTCATAACGTAGTGGCTGATCGGTGCATTATAACCTTTTATTTACTTTGAACTGAACTGAAATAAATAAACCTTTTGACTTTTCCCACTTTGTTTCCATATGTTGATGTTCACGTGTATGTTGTTGATATTCTGCCAAAACCATGTTAAACCAGCTGTCACTGCCAAAAGACACAGCAGACTGTAATTCTGTTCACTAACTGTAGTCCAATACATGCAACTGTTCGACCAAATTCTGTGAAATCACCTGAATTTAAGCATATTCTGTGAAAATGTCTTTATTTTAGTACTAACAATAAAATGCAAAAAAACACCACATGGTCTTGTATTTTTGATGTATATTTTTTGACCTGTAAACTTTATTAGACCAGATTTCAAAGTGATTTGAATATTTATTATGCAGGATGCCCTTCCTTATCACAAACCTCTTCATTTTGTCCAGGCATGGGACCGACGCTACAGCTTGTGACTTTATTTCAATGTTACATAAAGGTTTAGGATATTTTTAGAGAGTCAGTTATTTTTTGAATGATTTTATATTGATTACACAAGCTTTTTTATATCAGATGCCCTTCCTGACCACAAACCTCTCCATTTTATCCAGGAATGGGACCGACACTATAGTTTGACATGACCTGTGACTTATTTCAGTGTTTTATAAAACTAAATATTAGGAGTTTTTTAGAATTTAAATACAAGTAATTAGTGAGAAATAAGTTGAGTTTTGGAAAAATAAATGTAGAATTTGCTAAATATATTAAAAATAATCTAACGAGCTACTGGTTTGATAGAAAGTTGTACAATCATTTGTGAAAGAAGCGTTGATTTAAAACTTGGTTAATTTTAGTAAAACTAATTTAATTTCAATCATCTATTCACTTATTTAAAAGGCCAATATTATGTGATTTTCTCATCTTTGTTTTAATGTTTCTAACTGACCTGGAGTTGTGTTTTGTTTCATTCACATGTTTAACACACAAACCCTGCATATTTAGACTGAATCCTCAAACGAAAATACTCCATGTGATGTCATGTGGTGATACAGGAAGTGCTCTACAGTGTTTTTAAACTTCATACACCTTCACTTGAATCATTTGGATAATTTCAGCTCAAGAATTGCCATATCTCTACTAAAGAAAACATAAAAGGTAGCAGTTAACTTGTAAATTACCGCTTCATGACATTGCAAGGTGGAACGGAGCATTTTGAAGATGTAAACACACTCATAATAAAGAGTTGCTCAAACGTGAGTGAAATAAAACAACTCCAGGTATGTTTTTGAGGATGTAACACCATTCTAACATGACTTAAAGCTCACATTTTACACAATAGAACCTTTAAATCATCATTTGCTTAAAATTAGGCTCATTTTAATTCAGTTAAAATTTCAATTTCAATTTTTTTTTCAATTTTGATTCCTCCCATATTCTAGGGGAAAATAGGCTCCCCAAACAGCCTAGAAAGCCAACACTTCACCAGGCAACATGCAAACCAGCACGCTCCCGTCTCCCCTACTTCTCCATGCATTTCTTATTGATTGAACCTTGTCATATTTTATCACAACACAATTTGTTTAAATGTCCAGATTTCTGCCTCGTGTGCACCCTGTCCCTGCTGTGAGGAACCAGGCGACGGGAGGCTGACGAGAGGAAGCCCATAAATTGTTCTGGAAAAAAGAGAAAGAGGAGAGAAGAAGGAAAGAGAGAGAGAGGGAGAGATTCACTGGCGCGTACGGTCAGATGCACGGTCAGGTTAGCCAGGATCCGCGCGCAATAGCATCATCCATCTCCTCCTCCTCTCTCTCTGGCTCCCTCTGCATCCAGCTCGTTTTTTATTGTTCCTCCGATACAAATCTGACCGTGAGATGCCTGGGACCACCCCGGCAAACGCGAGCCTCCGCATCCCGGGGAGAAGCATGCTAGCGACGGACCACTAGCCGAGGACGCACGGCTCGGCGCGCCTGGAGCTTGGAGCAAAAACGGGAGGAGGGCAGAGTCGAGCGGGCTGGTTGGGGCTTCTCTCCTCTCTCTTTTCGCTCAGACACATTTTATTGACTTGCTAAGTGGATGGAGGCTCTCGGGAGGATGAGGATGCAGTGACCGGGAAGAGAGCGACCGATCCCGAGGATGCGCATCGCGATAATCGGCTACTTACGCTCGTTTTTCGATTTTTTTCCCTCCCAGTGGAAATACAACAGATGATTTTTTCGGCGTTTATCACTCAGCCTCGCTTCCTCACGAAGGCCTGCACGTAATTTTATGCATGACATTGTCAAACGGGGGCTCCAGCTGCGAGACGCTTCGTGACAAGTGACGGATTCCAATTTGGATATTTTTGCGCCATTTCTTACACCTAATTTGTCATATTTTGCGGGTGTTCCAGTTGTGTTTTTCCTATTGTTTTTCATTATTTACAGACACCTGATGGCTCGCTGAATTCATATCTCCTCATTTCAATGCACAGGGGAACTAGAAATGGACATTCTGGGGCAAAAATGCAGGTATGTATCGTTGCGCATGAAAAAAAAATGGCACTGGGTTCAGTCTAAATATGAATGAACTGAATGTACTAGTGGTTGCATAATTTCTGCCTGATTTAGAGACTCAAAAACGCTCCGTGCGTCTATAGCATGTGGCAGATAGGAGGAGGACAGCCCAATTAAGTCCAATGAATTTGAAAGCTAATGGAAAATTGAATATCGTAAATGAATGAGTAACGAGCTTTGCACAGAGGGAGTTTCAATTGAGGCATTAAAATGAGTCTAGACTCTCCTCTGGGGCAGCTGCTTTTGGGGGGGATTCTGCTCATTAGCATTTTGCAGCATAGGAATGTAGTCTAATTAGTGCTGGACAATTTTTTGCGACTTTACGGTAATAGGCTGTCAACAAGTGCAGAGTGTGTATAGGAAAGAACTGGTTGCATTGTGGTAACAGGTAGGCTTGATCAATATTACACCACCTCCAAACAGTTCACCCATAACTGCTTAATTAAATCATATATTAAAGGGTCCATATTACGCCATGTTATGATTTATGTTTAAATGTTGTTTCCTCTTCAAAAACAGACCTGGAGTTGTGTTTTGTTTCATTCACATGTGTTTAACATACAAAAGCTGCATATTTAGACTCTTTAGTTCACACTGTTCCACCTTGTGATGTCATGTGGTAATACAGGAAGTGCTCCACTGTGTTTTCAAACTCCGTATGCCTTCACTAGAATCATTTGGATCATTTCAGCTCTGGAGTTGCCTACTTCTACTGAACAAAAGGTAAAAAGGAGCTGTTCACTTGAAAACTACCGCTTCATGACATCACAAGGTGGATTCAGTCAGAGCATTTTGAGCTTTGGAAATGTAGACAGATTATAATGCAGGATGACATCGGGAAAAAGTATAAGTTAAGATGACTTAAGAAAAAAATAAATGATCTGCCAATTATAACAAGAGTTTTTGTAGTTAAAATATGAAAATACATCTGGCTACACTTAAAATAAGAAAAAAAAGCTGTCTGAGGTGAACCGGCATTTTTCCGGTCGTACAGATTACCAGTCCGAGCCTGGTAACAGCATATAATATAGATCAGAAAATGGCGTAATATGGGCCCTTTAATGTGACTTCTTTAAGCTATTATGGGTCAACTGTCTGGAGATGTGTAATGGATCAAGTCAGCACAGCCTACCTGGTGCCAAAATCCAACCCGTTCTTTCCTAGCTCACGATAATATATTTTGTGTAATACAGGACCTTTAATGAAATCATATATTAACTAAATTGTTAGAGCTAAATGTGAAAAATAGGACATTTTGTTTCAGATGTTCTTTTTTGTGAATTTCAAAATGGATATATTGTTATTGCGCGGACTGACTGAAAGAGAACTGATATTCAGGACTGTAGCATACTGAGAAGGCCCCACAAGAACTGGACTAAACCCGGTCTAACTCAGGGCTAAACCAGGTCTAACCCAGATCTAATTTAGGATTAACCCAGGTTTAACTCAGGACTAAACCAGGTCTAACTCAGGACTAAACCAGGTCTAATTTAGGACTAAACCAGGTCTAACCCAGGCCTAACTCAGGACTAAACCAGGTTTAACTCAGGACTAAACCAGATCTAACCCATGTCTAATTCAGGACTAAACCAGGTCTAACTCAGGACTAAACCAGGTCTAATTTAGTACTAAACCAGGCCTAACTGAGGACTAAACCAGGTCTAATTTAGGACTAAACCAGGTCTAACTCAGGACTAAACCAGGTCTAATTTAGTACTAAACCAGGCCTAACTGAGGACTAAACCAGGTCTAATTTAGGACTAAACCAGGTCTAACTCAGGACTAAACCAGGTCTAACCCAGGCCTAACTCAGGACTAAACTAGGTTCAACTCAGGACTAAACCAGATCTAACCAAGGTCTAACTCAGGACTAAACCAGATCTAACCAAGGTCTAACTGAGGACTAAACCAGGTCTAACTGCAATTTTAAAAAATATTGTGCCTATTCTGCATAAAAATTGCTAACCCTGTAATTTAGATCTGCACAAACATGATCTGAATTGTGATTCTTGTTTTACTGTAGTTTGTCAGTTAAGATTTCAGTTTTTTTGTCAGTTCTTATAGATGCGTTTAAAATGTAAACTTGAACAGAATCCTATTATTAAAGCATGAATCTCAAATCTAATCACAGTCACAGTGTCAGAAAAATTGCATAGACATTTTCCCCAAATCATGCAGCAGCACTACTGTATATTACAACCAATGTACCCAAATCTAAATCAATCCTATATTACGCAAAATTGACACTTTGACGCTTTTAGTTATAATGTGATTACCTCATCAAAAACAGACCTGGAGCTGTGTTTCGTTTCATTCACACACGTTTGAGTAATCCTCTATTATTAATCTGTTTACATCTACAAAGCTCAAATTGCTCTGGTCCATAGACTTAGGCAAAATTTATTGATCCAAAAGGGAAATTATTGTGACACAGGAGCTCACACATCAATATAATATAATAATGAGAAAAAATATAGACGGTAATAATAAATTCTAAATAACTCGCAAAAAATAACAAGAAACAGGTGTGAAATAAGACATAAGTATATAAATGTGAATGTACAAGTCAGAAATAAAATAGAAATAAGTAATAAAATATTAAATCTCAGCTATATACAAGAGGTCACAGGAAGACAGTGCAACAGAACTTGTGCTGTTGTGAAGTGAACAGCTCCTTTTACCTTTAGTTCAGTGTAAATGTGCAGGGTTTGTGCATTAAACGTGTGAATGAAGCAAAACACAACTCAAGGTCTGTTTGTGATGAAGAAACATTATAACATAGATCAGAAAATCATGTAATATAATAATAATAATAAATTTTATTTATCAAGCGCCTTTCTGGACACCCAAGGTCGCCTTACAACAACATAAACAAATTAAATATGATTAAAACATACAGTTAAAAGTCTACAGTTAAAGTGGGACAGTATTTAATTGATTGATTGGATATAGTATTGCATTGTATTAGTATTTCGTATTTATTATTTTAATATTTAGTAATGTATTAGACAGTAATATGAGCCCTTTAACTGCCAAATATCATGATTATTGTAATATTGTGTAACTTTTCGGGTGGGGGGGTCCAACACCTGCTTGTCTCCATGGAGATGTTGCTGTTTTGCTTTGATTATTCTACAGTAGGGGGTATTATTAATCATAATGGTCAGATCTATGAAGAAGCAAGCCAGTATATAGTAAGAATTCATGTATTTTATCAGCTATAAAACATCTATAACTGAATAAATGCAAGAGAGATCTGTTTAAAGCCCTACTGTGGAACATTCCTGGCAAAGAAATAGCATCACCATGGAAACCAGTGTGTAGCAGACCCTTTACCTTAGTTACAGAGTGCACCTTTAAACGTCTTCCTGTGCAGGTGTGAGTTGGGCAGGTGTGGCTGAGCTCCAGAGCAGGTGCCAGAGTCGCCTCCGTCTGCCGCCCCCAAAATGAGCTCCGACGGGCAGCCGCAGAAACGCACCACCACCTACCTCATCTCCCTCACGCTGGTCAAGGTCGAGGCCGTGGGGGATGAGGGCGAGGAGGGGGAGGCCAGAGAGCTGCTGCTGGAACAACTGGTGAGTGGAGCAGGGCCTGGAGACTTGAAAATACTAGTATATCACTCAAGTAGAAATAAAAGTATTCATAAGAAAGGGGTTCAACACAGTGTTTTTTATGTAATGTCCAGTACAGATGGGTCTTTTCATGAATTGTTTAGATTTTAGATTAGTTTTAGTAATGATTATCTGATTTACGATGCTTTTCACAACCCGATATATTGTGAAAATGGTTCTTAGAGCCACTGTGTGCTGTCTGTATCTAATTATAAAGAATTTTAGCATCCACGAACCAGGAAGTAACGCTGATGGCACTGTTGGCGTACTTACAGTTACCAGCATACTCAGATAGTTGTGAAACCTGCTTTTAAACTCATCACGGTGAATAATTAGGATAATAATTAAGAGGACAGGAGTAGGTTAACAAAATTAGGATTGCTTTTCACGTAGTAAAAACCGGTCTACTTTGAATCAGGGGCAGTTCACACCTTAGGGTAATTCAATGGATTAATAAGAGCTACTCCTGCCTGTTTGTTTCAATGTGTCTCTTTTCAGACAGATGTAAGGCACTGACTCACCCGTATTTTGCCAGAATTAAAGATGCAACTTGAATGAATGGCAAAATGTACTCACTGTTAAAAGCTTTGGCGAGTGGACAGAATAAAATGTTCTTTTGTAATGAATGTTTGTAAGACAAGAGTCTCCTCAGTGTTATGGTATTGTATACTGATGGTAATGGAACTACTGCAGTAGTGCAATTCATTGGGAAAGTTGGATATAAAGAAACTGTAACTCATCATTGACTTTATCTGTTCAACCAGGATCAAGACCAAAGCCAAGACTTCGACCAAGCCCTAAAGCAAGACCATGGCCAGGATCTGGACCAAAAGAGAGGTCCTGAGGAGAGGAGGGGGGAAGAGGAGGAGGAGAGGAGGAGGGAAGATGAGAAGAGGAGGGAGGAGGAGAAAAGGGAGGAGCAGAGGAGGGAGGAGGAAATAATGGAGGAGATACAAAGACATGAGACATTTCAGAGACATGAGACAGTTCAGAGATATGAGGAGGTGCAGAGATTTGAGGAGAAACACAGACTTGAGGAGAAACAGAGACATGAGGAGAAACAGAGACATGAGGAGAAACAGAGACATGAGGAGAAACAGAGACATGAGGAGGTGCAGAGAGTCCCGGAGAAAGAGGAGCAGAGTCTGAGCTCCAAAGCTCTGGTGGAAAAACCCAGTCCACGAACAGAGGAGCTGCCACAGCTGCCACAAGTCCAGAAAGTCCAGGTACATTTTAAAAATATGTTCAAATCAATTTTCATTCACAACCATAAAGTATTTTATAAGGCATGTCTGCAAATAAACATGCCTTGCTTAACTTACCTTACCTTAAAACAGTTGTCATTTGCAT
Source organism: Odontamblyopus lacepedii (assembly GCA_034769755.1). NCBI lineage: Eukaryota > Metazoa > Chordata > Actinopteri > Gobiiformes > Gobiidae > Odontamblyopus > Odontamblyopus lacepedii. Next base: position 12,053,771 of record CM068346.1, on the reverse strand, counting down.
TGAGAACTGCTTCCTCTGGTGCTTGAACATGTCTTAGACAGCATAGACGGCATCTTCAAACTGAAACAGCTGAAGTGTTAAGCAAATCTAAGCCTCAGCTGAACACTAGGAAAGACAAATGGTCCATGCTGAGCTGTTTCACAGACTCTCTCAGGCACAGGAGGTTCATTTACTGCTTTTCTAAGACCTAAACTCTTTTGTTTATGTACGACCATTGTTTAAGGTAAGTAATTAGATTAGATTAATTAGAGCACTTAGTTACATTTACTTCATTGCTTTTACTTGACCAACTTGCACTGTTGCTAGAAAAGTACAACCGTCTTTAGTAATAATATTTTCATTGAAGTAGCAGTACTCTTATAAATACCAGATTTCATACATTATTTAACATTTTGTCCTTCTAAATATATTTTCACTTCAAATTATAAACCACATGTTACATCCAGACTGTTTACTCTTAGTTTGTGCTTCCACTATTCTGTGCTTCTACTTGAGTTATATTGTTTTGAAGTAACTTAATTGAGTACCATTTGTGGGTACTAATTTCTGCAAGTAGTGCTGAATTCATTGTCACTGTAAATAAAAGAATGTAATTCTGTCTAACTTGAAGCACACATCTTTATATTTATTTGTATTTTCTTTTTGTTCTGCAGACTCCAGTGCAGCCGCCCCGACATGGAAGCCCAGCAGAACTCACCAAAGGGCGGATGGAGAAGAGAGAGAGCCCTGTCCCTCAGAAGGACCTCCCCGCTTTCCCCAAGAGCAAAGACACCTCCTTCGTCCACCCTCCCGTGCGCCAGATGGTCAAAGTCTACGGCAGTGCGTCGGATGCCCTCCCCGTCCACCGCGAGGGCCCCAGATCCGACACCATCCGCCCCAAAACCGAACTGTACCGCGAGCCGCCCATGCTTTACCTCAAGGGGGAGAACGGAGCCGAACTCAACAGCCGAACCCGATCCAGCCTTCCATTTTCTATCTCGTCCCAGGTCAGCCCGCGCCCGGAGGTCCTCATGCGGCCTCAAGGGGGCGCTAACTCAGCCTGGAGGGACCTACGGGACCCAAACCAGTATCACACGGCAAAGACTTTGGACAGGAGGGAGAACCGCATGGGGGACCAGTCTCCGCTGATGCCAGGGACCACTCTGGGGCCTTACAGAGCGTCGTGGGCGGACAGTGAAGGGAGGGGCACGCTGATCCGACCTGGAGCACCCATGAGCGGAGGATACTCTGGAATAATGGCCAGAGAAAGTCCACAAGGAGACAGGTTCGAGTGTTTGTTTTAAGGTCCTATATTACTAAATGGATTCTTGTGAGATATTAACCAAGTTATAATGTTACCTCCTCAAAAACATACCTGGAGTTAAGTTTTGTTTCATTCACACATGTTTGAGCAATCCTGCATCATTAGTCTATTAGTCTGTCTACATCTCCAAAGCTCAAAATGCTCCGTTCCACCTGGTGACATCATGTAGTGGTAGTTTTTAATTTAGCAGCCACCTTTGACCTTTTGTTCAGCAGAAATTTGACAATTCCAGGGCTGAAATGATCTAAATTGAAGACCTTTTGAACATGTATTGAGTTTAAAAACACAGTGGAGCATTTCCTGTATTACCACATGACATCACAAGATGGAACAGAAAGTTTTCTCTTTGGGCTTAGGCTTCTGCAGAATTATTGCGTTGAACATGTGTGAATACTGAACCTTTTTGGCATAGCTTTCATCAATTTCGAATTTTTACAATTTTACTAATACAAAATAAAAACTTGATTAACGTAAAATACATTTAACCGCTGGGTTCCCTTTAAACGCCGGCGCAAGTGATATTCTGATAAATATCCGCCTGTTCCAAATAAACGTTGAGTCTAATGTACACGCTGGAAGACAGAAGTCGTGCTGCAGCAACAGGACGCAGGACTGATGCTCGCGTCATCTCTACAGAAACCAAACTTAAAACCACATGGCTCATTTGCATAAACTGTAAGCGCTGAAAAAACAGATCTCTCCTTGTGCCCTAATGCGGTTGTTCTCACTCTGCTGCTCCACACTTGCTGCATCTGTCATTTGTTTTAACTTCCTAAAGAAATGTCTGCATGTTGCGGAAGGGTTTTAATGACTTTCTGTAATTCAGGTGTTGCTTTCAAATGTGGGAAACTCCCTGCTCTGTAGATATTTTGTTGTAACATTTCAAATGAACTCGCCTATGTTTGTATAGAAAGTCGCCTAAATTATAGTCATACTGGTTAAAAGAATTTGAGTTCCATATTTTCCCAGTTTTGCTGAGTAAGATTTTTATAAGGAAGGAATGAATCGCCTGTCTTAAATTGCCGCCTGGTCTCAAATAAATGCCTGGTCAGTTAAAGAGGAACTCCGACACGTTTGAAGCTGAAGTCCGTTGCTAGAGGTGGTCAAATACTGTCAGAAGCCAAAAAACGGCACAGATCAGTTGTTTTATAACGTTTCCAGACACTAATGAGTGAACCAGGCAGAGCGTTTTGTTTGTTAGACTCGTGGCTGTTGTAAAATGGATTAGAAAGTGGTGTTAAGCCTCTTCTGTGCAGATTGGCGTTTTACATTGAAGTTAAGAACTTGTCCAGTTCATTACGTTAGTTTGTTACTTTGACAGCCTCACTGCCACAGTGAGATCTCCGCTGAGACAACACTGATCTTTGCAGGGTTTTTTTTTGGGGGGGGCTTCTGACAGTATTCGACCACCTCTAGCAATGGACTTCAGCTTCAAACGTGTCGGAGTTCCTCTTTAAGCACCTGAAACAAATAAACGACTCTTATTTGGTATTTTACGATAGTTTAGTTTATTCTTAATTTTTCAAAGACCATGTACAAATTCATTCATCTTACAAAAGAATGAAATACTATAAAAATACTACTAGAAAATTATAATACTATTGAGTATTTTTGTGTTTGGTTGTCTATGGAGGTATCCCATAATGCTTTGCAATGTGATGTCACTGTGATCTCATGGCATGGCATTTCCGTCAAACAGTTCCGTCAACAATCTTGACTAAAAACAAAAAATAATTGATCTCAAACGACTAAATTACAATTTCTTGTCCAAATGTCCACTGACAGGTACAAGGCTGTTTCTGTGGTGTTGCCCGATGCCACCACAAGGGGCGCCAGGAAAGGAACCAGCCGTACCTTGGATAACAGTGACCTGCCCATGTTTACCGAGGATGTGAAGAGAGGGAAGGATGGGACGGTGCAGAGAGCGCCCCCTAGAGACAGGAAGATGCTCAAGTTCATAAGTGGGATATTTACGAAAAGCACGCCCTCTGCTGCCCCGCCGCTGTATCCACCGGTGGAGAGGGGCTCCAGCGAGGAAGAGGGTGAGTTACTGCTCTTTTGTTTTGTCGGTTATCAGAATCGCTGTATCGTGATTTTTTGTGTGTCAAGCTCTGGTTCCAATTGACTTCTACTGAGCAATGTGCAGTTGCTGCTGTCAGGCTTCTCACTTTTAATTTCACTATTTTATCCTTAAATCAAGATATGACCAGGTGCCTTCTTTTCCCTAAAGTCTCTGCCAATAGGGTCAGCCACAGGATGATTGATGTCTTATGGCTTGATGCGTGATTGGTTCTTTGGTTTTGTACTCAGATCGGCTTCATTTGGTTGCAAACATAGACTGTTTACATAAATGATAGGGTGGGACCTGATTAAAAAAGTAAATCTGATTAACCTCAATTAATCACATAAAAATATTTGCCTTACTCATTTACTCTTTTTCTTCCTGAAGCCAGTCATTTGTTGGAGCTTAAGCTGCTCACACCTCTTGTTTGTACTCAGACCAGAACAGCTCCCGCCAACAGCTCCAGCAGTTTCTAAACAACGCCTTTGTTAATACTTAATAATAACTTGGTCACAGGCTTGTAGATCATCTGAGGCCTATAGAATCATTATAAAAGTGCTCTCAAGACCCATGACAAGAAAAGTCAGCTATTCCACCACTGTCATATTCTTCTGAAACACCATTTTAAGTTTTGAAAGCCTGATAATGTACGCAAATGTTTGTCTGCTGTATAAAATCAGTCATGATATTGCTGCTTCTCCGCTAAAACTGTTCTCTGAGCTCTGAAACCACCACTCGATCCACTGTGCGCGGCGAGTGCAGGATCCCTAAACGCAGGACGGCATTTGGAAACTCAGCTTTTTCATGCGCAGCCGTCCGTCAGTGGAGCATGTGACCAGCAGAACTGATCACATGTACAAACTATGACACGTTCTTACGCCTGGTGTAAAAGTGGCTCCTTTCACTCCAAACTTGTGCCCATAATGTGGACTGAGGAGTGTCTGGAGAGAGTGTGATGTTCTGGAGTGAATGAATTGAATGATGATTTTAATAATGGATGATGATTTGCTGAGAGAACTGGGTATGAATGAGGAAACAGAATTGTTATGATGCTTGGGTCATTACAAAGACATTCTCTTTGTATGTTTGATGTTATGAACTATAACATCAACCTGCCCAGGGAGGTGGATATGAGCACTGGTGCGACAGCCTGGAACATGCATCTCTCCTGTTAAGGTTAATGTAGACTGTGCACTGTCCTTGTCTCATTAAATAAATAAACTAAACGGGTAGTTTTTTGAATAGAAATTTACCATCCAGCAGCCCCAGAGCGCTTTCATGTCATGCTCATAGATTGTTGTAATAGGAACTGTGTGCGTCAGTATTCCATTGACTGGCAGACTGGCAGACCGGGTGGTGGTCCCTCTGTATAAAAAGGGGGACCGGAGGGTGTGTTCCAACTACAGGGGAATCACACTCCTCAGCCTCCCCGGTAAAGTCTATGCCAGGGTACTGGAGAGGAGAGTTCAGCCGATAGTCGAACCTCGGATTCAAGAGGAGCAGTGTGGTTTTCGGCCTGGTTGTGGAACACTGGACCAGCTCTACACCCTCCATCGGGTGCTCGAGGGTTCATGGGAGTTTGCCCAACCAGTCCACATGTGCTTTGTGGACCTGGAGAAGGCATTCGACCGTGTCCCTCGTGGTGCCCTGTGGGGGGTGCTCCGGGAGTATGGGGTCCGGGGCCCTTTGCTAAGGGCTGTCCGGTCCCTGTATGACCGGAGCAGGAGCTGTGTTCGCATTGCCGGCAGTAAGTCAGACCTGTTCCCGGTGCATGTTGGACTCCGCCAGGGCTGCCCTTTGTCACCGGTTCTGTTCATTGTATTTATGGACAGAATTTCTAGGCATAGCCAGGGGCCGGAGGGGGTCCAGTTCGGGGACCACAGGATTTCATCGCTGCTTTTTGCGGATGATGTTGTCCTGTTGGCTCCATCGAACCAGGACCTGCAGCGTGCACTGGGGCGGTTTGCAGCCGAGTGTGAAGCGGCCGGGATGAGAATCAGCTGTTCCAAATCCGAGGCCATGGTTCTCGACCGGAAAAAGGTGGATTGCCCTCTCCGGGTGGGTGGGGAGTCTCTGCCTCAAGTGGAGGAGTTCAAGTATCTCGGGGTCTTGTTCACGAGTGAGGGGAGGATGGGGCGTGAGATTGACAGGTGGATCGGTGCAGCGTCGGCAGTGATATGGTTGCTGTATCGGACCGTTGTGGTGAAGAGGGAGCTGAGCCGAAAGGCGAAGCTCTCGATTTACCGGTCAATCTACGTTCCTACCCTCACCTATGGTCATGAGCTCTGGGTAATGACCGAAAGAACGAGATCGCGGATACAAGCGGCCGAAATGAGTTTCCTCCGCAGAGTGGCCGGGCGCTCCCTTAGAGCTAGGGTGAGGAGCTCGGTCACACGGGAGGAGCTCGGAGTAGAGTCGCTGCTCCTCCATGTCGAGAGGAGCCAGCTGAGGTGGCTCGGGCATCTGGTCCGGATGCCTCCTGGACGCCTCCCTCGGGAGGTGTTCCGGGCATGTCCCACCGGTAGGAGGCCCCGGGGAAGACCCAGGACACGCTGGAGGGACTATGTCTCTCGGCTGGCCTGGGAACGCCTCGGGGTCCGTCCGGAGGAGCTGGAGGAAGTGGCTGGGGAGAAGGAAGCTTGGGAGCCCCTGCTTAGACTGCTGCCCCCGCGACCCGGCTCCGGATAAGCGGAAGAAGATGGATGGATGGATGCGTCAGTATAATTGCCGTACAATGACATGGTGCACTGACGTTTCGCGTGGTTTGGCAAACTGTGATAAAATGCATTAATATTTTTAATGCATTATTTTATTTGCAATTAATTAATCATAATTAGTATGTTAATGTCCCATCTCTAATAAATGGACATAGCTAACGTGCTAGCCACCCCATTACAAATAGGAAGTTCACATGTGGCTCTTCTGGCTCCTACTACTGAGTGGAGCTGAACGCTGTGGGTGATGTCACACTCCCTCAGTCCATTTTTATTTACAGTCTAAGGCTGTACCAGATTTTTACTGTTTTCAAACTATGACAGAAAGGAAAATATAAAGAAATGCAACTGAAACTACTTTCCTCATACATACTTCCTGATTTTCTTCAGATGCAATTTCTGGGTTTGTGATCAATAAATCTTTACAGGTCGCTGCAAACACAGTACAGTGGCCTGTTTTTGTCACTAAAAGTTGAGATGAGTAGTCTGACCTGTCATAAATGCTTTAAACTAACAGTAGAACTACAGAGGAGTACTACCAGAAGTAGTCCGTGTACCACAGTTTGAGAAAGAGCTTTATGCCATTTTGTGCGGCGTCCCCCCTCATCTCATTTAGTATCCCCTGGTTTATAATGATAGCACTGAACCTTCACTCCCGGCGAGACCATTACAGACTATGCATTTAATTTAAAGGAGAGGCGTTTTAATTTGGCAGTACACTCCGTCATTCTCAGGGCTTAATGTAAAATGACTGACAGCACCTTGTTTTGTTTGTGCTTAGTTCATAATTAAAATGTAAACAAAAGCTGCCGGAGCTGATTAACGTCGGCTATTAACCGTTATTATTAAAGAGCACATGACAGACTCATTTCACCAAAACATCGTTAGCATTACATTTAAGAGTTTGCTCAAATATTGCCTATTTTGATGAAGTTTTTTAATATTATTGAAGTTAAAAAACTACATTGAGCGTGTTTACATGTGCATCAGTATCCCAGGTTTTAGCCTTATCCCAGTTAGGGATATGGCGTTTACATGTGCTCAGAGAAACCAGAACACTCATGTCCCTGCATACATGCGCCATTAGAGTATACTGGATATTTAGACTGGTTGCTATGGTGACTATGGCACTAGGGTGACTGAAAAATTTGGGACTGTCCTGAAAAATTTGGGACAGTCCTGAAATCTAAGCTGTTGTCCCGAATCCCGAATCCAGCCCTAAATGTCCAGAAAATTACACTCAAACAGAATACTGAGTAGTTATTTTCAGTTAAACACTAAAAACTATTTGTCGAGAGGTTGAGTCGACTGCACACAGCCCTGACTGCTGCTGATAGGCTGCACACAGCTCCTGACGGCTTCTAGATGCTCTGTTCATAAGGCCTACATTTGCCTTGAGCGTCTGACTGAAGTCGCGGGCAGACAGTACGCAGCAGCCGCCAGGTTTGCCGAAGAGTGCAGAGCAGAGGGGAGAGAGTGAGGGGGAGTACCAGCGACGTGTGGTCAGGGGAGGCAGTCGAGGCAGTGCCACAACCAAGCTTTCCCTTATATTATGTATTTTAGCTCACTCTGTTAAGATGCTCATGTTTAACGCGGACACTCTGGGTTCAAGAACCTGATTTAAATAAATAAATGGTCACATTTTTATAGCGCTTTTCTTACTTCAAGGCACTCAAAGTGCGTTACAACAAGGAACCACTCACCAGTGTACACAGACACTGGGGGCGAGGTGGATTAAGTGTTTTGCCCAAGGATACAATGACAGCATTCATCTGTGGGTCAGTGGATCTGACCGCTCACCAATAATGTTTATGTCGAGAGCAGGATTCAAACCACCAACCTTCAGATCAGTGGACAAATGCTCTTATCAACTGAGCTACTGCTGCCCCCAGCTGATTTGTCCTTTACATTTTGATTTTGTTCTTTCTTCAGTTTTGGGTGTAAACAAACTAATTCATTAAAAAGTGTTTTTATTAGTTAACATGATTTTCGTGTGCTTGTAAAGAAAAGCAACTTAGAACACAGCAACAGTTCTGAGCCTACACTTTGCCACCCGTCCAGATTTTCAGCCAATCTCATAAGGGTAACCACCCTGAAGCAACTTGGCCAGTTTAAGGCTTTTTAACAGGTTTCTAACAGCAAACAAAGAAGACGTACATTCAAGTAAGAACATTAGACTGTGCAGCTCTGTCACAGCTTCAGTAAAAGGCGTTTTTAACTGTTGAAAAATACAACAGTGTCACAGAGTCATTTTGGTTCAAGAGCAGCATAAACCACTACAGCCTGGGGTTAAAATCCAATCTACTTTATTTTTATAGCACATTTTATAAACATGACAGTTTCCAAAGTGCTGCACAGACAAATGAATACAATAAAAGACTGTAAATCATAAACAATAAATGCAAAGTGTTCACATGCATAAACCTAAAATGATGTAAAAAAAAAAAGAAAAAAAAAAAAGAATAAAATAAATAAAATGAAATAAAAGACACACACAACTCACGCAGTGTTAAAAGCCAGAGTAAAAGTGGGTCACTCTACTGTACTTTATTATTGGTCGCCTCTCCATGGAAATACATATGCTTAAGGCCTACTGTAAAACATTCCAGGCAGAGCTACTACATCTTCTCTCACATTCCACCAGACAAGTTACATAGTGCATCTTTAATTTAGTACTGAAGTAAATATAGATGAAGTGACTGATGTTAATTAAAGTTTTATGACAATTCATTTCAAAACTGGCATCTCATATTTTCACCTGAGAAATTTTCCGGGATGAACGCCAACACATTTTCAGACGTGGCTGAACAAAAATGACTAAATGACTCATCTTGATTTGTATCTTTATACTTTTTATAATCCTGAAGACAATATTCAGATAGTGGTCACACATCAGAAATATGCTGACACGTGCCTGTAAGAGTCTGGGTGGAGGTTAAAGCGGACCTATTATGAACATTTTTACTTTTTTGTGCTTTTAATCATGTTATAGTTGTTTCCATTTCATTTACTCTCTTAGAATTGTATTTAGAGTGATTCATGTATGTTTGTGTAGTCTTTATACTGCTGTATTCAAAACGTCTTAGGCCACCTCTCCACAGATCTTACTCTTGCCCCCATAGAGATAGGTACGTTTAATATAATCTACATACTAGTATATGGAGAGGAGCCTGTGAAATACCCTCCATGCAGAAAGTTACACACTGCACCTTTAAATTACAGCAAATAAAAACAATGATAGCCTGAAAATGAATGACATAAGTGCAGAAATGTTTCTTTATACCCTTGAGCCAAAGTTTACACTGTAAGCATCTCTTTTAATCAGCTTATTTGCAGTTTATATATGTTTTGTTTTTATTATAAACAATGGGCCTTATTCATGAATCTTTATCTTATCTACATACTCTATAAAACGCTTCATAAATGTTATTGGATCACATAGTTTCTTGTTGCATTATCAGAGCAATAATATTCTAACACAGTGGAAGTTTCGTTCTTACGAGTGCTCCTGGCTGTTCGTAGGATTTGTTATCTTGTTATCTAATATTGTTATATTTTAAGAAAAAGTTTTGCGAGTGCCAAAAATGTTTGTGAGGAGGCCTTATGTACAAATTTGTTTGGCTCAATGAGTGCACCTTTAACTTAAACACTTAAACGCCGCCCACAACATCATTTCAAATAGAGCTGCTGAACTGGGGAGATCCTGGAGGACTAAAGGGGAGAGTGAGGGAGGAGGGGGGCGGGGTCTGGGGGACTAAAGGGGAGAGTGGGAGGGGGAGGAGGGGGACGGGGTCTGGAGGACTAAAGGGGAGAGTGAGGGAGGAGGAGGGGGGAGGGGTCTGGGGGACTAAAGGGGAGAGTGAGGGAAGAGGAGGAGGCGGGGTCTGGGGACTAAAGGGGAGAGTGAGGGGAGGAGGGGCCGGGTCTGGAGGACTAAAGGGGAGAGTGGGGGGGGGGTCTGGGGGACTAAAGGGGAGAGTGAGGGGGGAGGAGGGGGGCGGGGTATGGAGGACTAAAGGGGAGAGTGAGGGGGGAGGAGGGGGGCAGGGTCTGGAGGACTAAAGGGGAGAGTGGGGGGGGTCTGGAGGACTAAAGGGGAGAGTGAGGGAGGAGGAGGAGGGTGGGGTCTGGAGGACTAAAGGGGAGAGTGAGGGAGGAGGAGGAGGGCGGGGTCTGGAGGACTAAAGGGGAGAGTGAGGGAGGGGATGGCGGGCGGGGTCTGGAGGACTAAAGGGGAGAGTGAGGGAGGAGGAGGAGGGTGAGGTCTGGAGGACTAAAGGGGAGAGTGAGGGAGGAGGAGGAGGGTGGGTTCTGGAGGACTAAAGGGGAGAGTGAGGGAGGAGGAGGAGGGCGGGGTCTGGAGGACTAAAGGGGATAGTGAGGGAGGAAGAGGAGGGCGGGGTCTGGAGGACTAAAGGGGAGAGTGAGGGAGGAGGAGGAGGGTGGGGTCTGGGGGACTAAAGGGGAGAGTGAGGGAGGAGGAGGAGGGCGGGGTCTGGAGGACTAAAGGGGATAGTGAGGGAGGGGATGGCGGGCGGGGTCTGGAGGACTAAAGGGGAGAGTGAGGGAGGAGGAGGAGGGTGAGGTCTGGAGGACTAAAGGGGAGAGTGAGGGAGGAGGAGGAGGGTGGGTTCTGGAGGACTAAAGGGGAGAGTGAGGGAGGAGGAGGAGGGCGGGGTCTGGAGGACTAAAGGGGATAGTGAGGGAGGAAGAGGAGGGCGGGGTCTGGAGGACTAAAGGGGAGAGTGAGGGAGGAGGAGGAGGGCGGGGTATGGAGGACTAAAGGGGAGAGTGTGGGGGGAGGAGGGGCCAGTTCCGGAGGACTAAAGGGGAGAGTGAGGGAGGAGGAGGAGGGCGGGGTCTGGGGGACTAAAGGGGAGAGTGAGGGAGGAGGAGGAGGCCGGTGACTGGAGGACTAAAGGGGAGAGTGAGTGAGGAGGAGGAGGGCGGAGTCTGGAGGACTAAAGGGGAGAGTGAGGGAGGAGGAGGAGGGTGGGGTCTGGAGGACTAAAGGGGAGAGTGAGGGAGGAGGAGGAGGGACTGGTCTGGAGGACTAAAGGGGAGAGTGAGTGAGGAGGAGGAGGGGGGGGTCTGGTGGACTAAAGGGGAGAGTGAGGGAGGAGGAGGAGGGCGGGGTCTGGAGGACTAAAGGGGAGAGTGAGGCAGGAGGAGGAGGGCGGGGTCTGGGGGACTAAAGGGGAGAGTGAGGCAGGAGGAGGAGGGTGGGGTCTGGAGGACTAAAGGGGAGAGTGAGGGAGGAGGAGGAGGGTGGGGTCTGGAGGACTAAAGGGGAGAGTGAGGCAGGAGGAGGAGGGCGGGGTCTGGGGGACTAAAGGGGAGAGTGAGGGAGGAGGAGGAGGGCGGGGTCTGGAGGACTAAAGGGGAGAGTGAGGGAGGAGGAGGAGGGGGGGGTCTGGAGGACTAAAGGGGAGAGTGAGGGAGGAGGAGGAGGGGGGGGTCTGGAGGACTAAAGGGGAGAGTGAGGGAGGGGATGGAGGGCGGGGTCTGGAGGACTAAAGGGGAGAGTGAGGGAGGAGGAGGAGGGTGGGGTCTGGAGGACTAAAGGGGAGAGTGAGGGAGGAGGAGGAGGGTGGGGTCTGGGGGACTAAAGGGGAGAGTGAGGGAGGAGGAGGAGGGCGGGGTCTGGAGGACTAAAGGGGAGAGTGAGGGAGGAGGAGGAGGGTGGGGTTTGGAGGACTAAAGGGGAGAGTGAGGGAGGAGGAGGAGGGTGGGGTCTGGGGGACTAAAGGGGAGAGTGAGGGAGGAGGAGGAGGGCGGGGTCTGGAGGACTAAAGGGGAGAGTGAGGGAGGAGGAGGAGGGTGGGGTCTGGAGGACTAAGGTGGAGAGTGAGGGAGTATGAGGAGGGTGGAGTCTGGGGGACTAAAGGGGAGAGTGAGGGAGGAGGAGGAGGGTGGGGTCTGGAGGACTAAAGGGGAGAGTGAGGGAGGAGGAGGAGGGTGGGGTCTGGAGGACTAAAGGGGAGAGTGAGGGAGGAGGAGGAGGGCGGGGTATGGAGGACTAAAGGGGAGAGTGAGGGAGGAGGAGGAGGGTGGGGTCTGGAGGACTAAAGGGGAGAGTGAGGGAGGAGGAGGAGGGCGGGGTATGGAGGACTAAAGGGGAGAGTGAGGGAGGAGGAGGAGGGTGGGGTCTGGAGGACTAAAGGGGAGAGTGAGGGAGGAGGAGGAGGGTGGGGTCTGGAGGACTAAAGGGGAGAGTGAGGGAGGAGGAGGAGGGCGGGGTATGGAGGACTAAAGGGAAGAGTGAAGGAAACGAGGGGGGCGGAGGCAGGGGGACTAAAGGGGAGAGTGAGGAGGAAGAGAAAGGGTGTGGTCTGGTGGTATAAGTAGCAGCCTGATTGGTCTAACAGGTATCCACACTTCAAACTCCGCCCCTGCAGACAGGTGTTTGTATCAGAAACACGTGTCTGTAATCAGAGCAGTCCTACGTGATGCTACATAGTACTTGAACTTGCAGAGGCCACTGAAGGCACAGACTCAGGCCAGAAAGCTGTAAATTTACCTTGTTTGTACTACAATTGCCAAAAAAATGACTAGGAATAGACAGACAGTGCTATTAAAACACCATATACACAGTTTAGTAGTGGATTTAGTGCTTAGTTTCACTTTAATATTCTAAATTTGCATACCTCTAATTGTGAGGTTATATTGTTGAGTATATCTCTCGTCTCTCCTCTGCCCTTGCCACTCGTTACGCTTCATGTATTCAGTAAGTCGCTGTGTTTTGACAGAAGCCAATTTACTCCTGATGGACTAAACACTGCACTTATTCCCAAATCCACTCAGACAATATTCAGGTGCTGTTGTCAGACTGAGACCACGCCAGGGCGTCACGCTTTTGTTTATTAATTTCATCCGGTGTGTGTGTGTGTGTCGGCATGTGTGTGATCGTGTGTGTGGTTGTGTGTGTGCAGCTCTCTGCCTGTGCGGTAGTGTGTGCTTGTGGTTGTGTGTGTACGTGCTTGTGTGTGTGCGGCCATGTGTGTATGGTCTTGTGTGTGCGATTGAGTGTGTGTGGGGTTGTTTGTGTGTACGGCCGTATGTGTGCTCAGGTGTGTGTGTGTGCGGTTGCGTGTGTATACACCCTTGTGTGCGTGCAGTTGTGTCTTTGTGGTTGTGGGGTGTGTGAATTTGCGCGTGTATACAATTGTGTGGCTGTGCAGGTGTGTGTGTGCAGTCGTGTGTGCATGCAGTCATGCCAGCGTGTGTGTGCGTGGTTGTGTGTGTGTGTGCAGTCACTTGTGTATACAGTTGTATGGTTATGTGCAGCAGTGTGTGTCTGCACGTGTATGCGGTTGTGTGTATGCATGCTGTCGTTTGTGTGGTTGTGAATGTGTGGGTGGATGTGTATGTGGTCGTGTGTGTATACGGTTGTGTGTGTGTGGTTGTGTGTGTATACGGTTGTGTGTGTGCTTATGTGTGGTTGTGCATACAGGCTGAGTGACTTGTTTGGAGTGTGTGTGTGGTCATGTGTGTATACTGTTGTGTGTGTGCTTGTATTTGTGTGTGCTTGTGTTTGGTTGTGCGTACTTTCTGAGTGACCTGTTTGGAGTGTGTGTGTGGTCATGTGTGTATACGGTTGTGTGTGTGTGCTTGTATGTGTGTGTGCTTGTTGTGCATACAGCCTGAGTGACTTGTTTGGAGTGTGTGTGGTCATGTGTGTATATGGTTGTGTGTGCCTGTGTTTGGTTGTGCATACAGCCTGAGTGACTTGTTTGGAGTGTGTGTGGTCATGTGTGTATACGGTTGTGTGTATGTGTGTGTGCTTGTTGTGCATACAGCCTGAGTGACTTGTTTGCAGTGTGTGGGACATGAATGTTTAATGGAGGGACACACTGAGCTGCTTCATCAGAGACGGAGGAGGGATAAGGCTACTTCCTGCTCTCCACACTCAGACGCTTCATTATATAGACAGGAGGAGGGACAGGGCTACTTCCTGCATCTGCAAATGGATCCTATGCATTCAGCGCACAACACAACAGGATCTCTAATCACGGAAGACAAAGGGGTTGAGAGATGTTGGTCGGTTATTGGAGACATGTTATGATACCAACATTTACGAGCTGGTGTCACCAACATTCTGTGATGCTAACTGTAGGCATTGCTCTGTCAAATTCTCTGGTATTCAACACTTTCTGAGCTTTTTTTTTTTTTAACACAATCTGACTAGAAAAAGCTGGCTCAGTTGGAACTACAGTGAGTGAGGTGATTTGTGCTGTTAGACATGAAATGACATCGCCAACAGTTTTTCCGTTAGTCACTCTCACCTTTCTGTTGAAAATCAAACTCTTAAAAAGAACCATGAACTCTCGTATTGATCGCAGTCTCCTGGCAATGCCTTGATTAAAGAGATTTTGTACTTTTTCTTGAGTTTTTAGACCATCTTAAATCTTTTTTGGCAGTATTTACTACTGTGTGCACATGGTAACTGCTGAACATTCCACCATACACATACATGCAGAACTCCATCTCCATCAGTGCTTTTCAGATTCTAGAATATAATGATGTCATGGGGATTAAGGACAAATTTGATCCAGTTTTGTAATCTTCTTTTTTTGCTACCTGCTTAAATGGTAATGACTTTCTAGGGCTGTTGTCCTTGAGGCGCTTATCTGATTAATGGTGCCTTTGTCGACCAGAATTTGTATTAGTTGGCTAGTATTTTTTGGTATTTCTATGTAAAAAGGCAGATTAAACTCATGATTTGCATAAATTCTTGTTTTGCAGAACAGGTGTAGTCTTGGAGTAGACTTGGTTTAGACCTAGTTTGGCCCTGGTTTGGTCCTGGTTTGGGCTGATGTAGACTTGGTTTGGTCCTGGTTTAGTCCTGATGTAGACTTGGTTTAGTCCTAGTTTGGCCTTGGTTTGGTCCTGGTTTGGGCTGATGTAGACTTGGTTTGGTCCTGGTTTACTCCTGGTTTGGTCCTTGTTTTGAGAGCTTTTGCCACACGCCCTTGTTTGTCAAGTAATCCAGAGAACTGGTGAGGCACGCCTCCCCTGGGGGGCGCCAAAGAGCCACTGGGGAGGCGCGACACGTGCGAAAAAGAAAACGATGGTCCACATGTGTACACATCTGTAGCAGTATTGATGTGGGTTATTGTGCGTGCGTGTATTAGCTGTAACATGCATCGTTTTCTGACTCCATCCCAACAGCAATCAGCAGCAAGAGAGGAGACAGGACCCAGCAAAAAACGTAGGAAATATGATCCTGATTATTTAAAGTTCGGTTTCACCTGGTCGGGTTCTGAGACTGCACCTCTGCCACAACATCAAGGAACCAGGATGGGCTCAAATGAGCTGGAGCTGGGAGTGGTTCGGTGCCTCGTCCTGAGAAGCACTTTCCCCGAGAAGAACCAAGAGCGCAGAGGACGGACCGCTCAGAACAAGATAACAAACCAAATTGGATTTGCACTTCTGTCCGGATGTTCTGCACCACCTCGGAACCAGCCGCAGTCCTCGAGCACTGAGGATTGGAGCAACCTGCACAGATCTATATTCCACTGCACATTCTCGCGTTCCCCACACGGAACCAGTATTTATATTTATATTTATATTTATATTTATATTTATATTTATATTTATATTTATATTTATATTTATATTTATATTTATATTTATATATTCTCAGTTGTTATTCAAACTCATCATTGCAGGAACACAAAAGATGCATTTACTTAAAAGGTCTGTGTGGGGTAAGGCAGGTGGATGGGATTTTGGGAAAGGGAGAGGCTCAGCTGTCTTTACCTATTCTATGGGGAGGCTCACATTCATCCAAGTTGAAAACCCCTGGATTAATCGATCGGCAGAACATATCTTCAGACAACCAAGAATTTCTTTAGTTAACTACCTGCCTACAGTAGCTTTGATACTAGTTTCAGCATCAGTTAGTATCTGATGTTCACTACCTTTGACAACACTTATAACTCGTCCTTTAGTCATGTACGACGTCAACTGCTAAAGAAAATATGCAGCATTTTTATGTCAGTATCCACATCTCTGCTGCCTCTCACATAAGAGACGGTTTAACCCTGAAAAAGCTGTTTACTGAATCAGAACAGGAGGAGAAGGGAGTTACCATGGCAACACAAGCCGAGCGCTCACTGAGATGTGAATGTGTGAGACAGTGCTAGACCAGGGGAAACCCAAAAACAGGTGAAGACGGGAGAAAGAGGGGCAAATATTTAAAGAGCCTAAATTACACTATTGTCTCCAAGTGCTCTGTTTCACCTTGTGATGTGGTTATACAGGAAGAGCTCCACTGTGTTTTTAGACTACATACACTGTCTCTAGAAGAGGATTTCAGTCCTGGAATTGCCCATCTGTGTTAAATAATGTTGACCAGTAGAGTGAGTCAACATTTGTGAATTTACCTTTTGGATATTTCTTGGCAATGTACAGTGTTATTAATGGGGAAAAAACTGTATGTTCTCAATGTGCTGGTTAAAGAAGTCAGATTGTGCTTGTGTCTGCTGTACAGTTATAATCTATGACACTCGGGGATCATTATGTTATAGTTTGTACATTTTTAAATCTAAAACAACTTAACATAAGAAACAAGTCAGCTGAAAAGTCTGTTAGAAAACTGTGGTGCCCAATGGGAGCTGAAGTTTCTGCAAACATCATCATAACAATGAACTGTGCACCTGTCTGCACCTCTGATGGACAGCTGAGACCACACTAAGTGAGCCGCTGGTTTAGAATATGTTCCCTGCCTGATGAGTCCCAGTCCTCAGTAGTGCAGTGATGTGAGATGTCCTCAGGGAGAAGGCTGAGGCGACAGGAGCAGACAGGAACAGACAGGAGCAGACAGGAGCAGACCACAGTGTGTGTAAACATGTCAGTGTCCCTGTCTCCACCAATAATTTCCACATGATCAGAGCTTCAGAGCCTCAGAGCCTCAGAGCCAGGGCCAGTCTAGCCACTACCTCCGCTCACATGTATATATGTTTATATCATAGACAGTATATATGAGTGGACATAGCTGAAGCGTTAGCCGCCGCGTGCCAAATAGGAAGTGCTCCAGGAGGCTCTTCTAGCTCCTTCTCTCCCTTTTTCCCATTGAGTTACATTGAGATCTTATCGTCCCTCTCTCTGTACCTGCTGCACTGAGCCTCGTCATTTTGGTCTTAAAATGTTTGTATGAATCCACTCTACAGGATCCTGAATTTTTCATTTTGCTGTTTTGTTCCTAAAGATATGAACATAAATAACGGACCAATCAGATGCTTTCATTCCCCGAGGTCGCTGCCGCCTAGTATTAGCAACAGGTTTGATTGACAGCTAGTTTCGCTGCTAAGTAAGTTCCCTTCTCGCTTTCCTGCACCAAGTGACTATTTTTTAAATAAAATGACAAAATATCTCAAACAATTACAATAGCTAACGTTACTAGAATCTTAACTAGCATAATTTAACTAGCATAAATAAAGCGAATTTTGTTAAATTGCGACTCTATTGTTGTTCGCAGGTAACAGAACATAGAACATAAATCAATTACTTAAACTTACTATTTAAAGTTTGATGATAAAAGCTAAAAGTTTCCTTATTATTCTCAAGAATCACTGAAATACAGCGGCCTGTGCAGAATGGTGCAGAGTATCACCGCTCTGCCATGAGGAGGGCGGGACTGAGGATGGAAATTAGCTTTGGCTATAATCCTGCATTACAGATATGTGATTTTTCCATATATTCCTGTTTTGATATGCATTGTCCCTTCATAAATAAATAAATACAAAATACAAAATACATTTAACAACCTCAATCATGATTGGCTCTCGTGGTTGCTATGATACTCGCAGCCGGATTTCCAAATATGGAACCTGGCTCCAGATTCGCTCCTGTATCTGTGGCATTGAGAGCCTCATCTGAGCGACGCTGAATGCTGAGGGTGACGTCACACTCACTTAGTCCACTCATATATACGCTCTATGGTTTATATACTAATACATACTCATAGCACATCAAACAGGACTAAACTTACAACAAAACCACCTGTGTCAACCTCACCTCAGCTCTGTTGGCTCCTTAGCAACATTGCTGATGGTGCCCCCCACAATAGTTAATATTCTAATATTGGGGACCTTTGCCAAGACCTTTAGTCCAAGGCCATATCTTCATCTGTTATAGATGAACAAATACAAAAAGTGAGAGGAGACAAAAAGCTGTTTCGTATCCACTGAGCAGAGTTCACTTCAATTCAGTTCAATTTTATTTCTATAGCCCAGAATCACAACAAGAGTTGCCCCAATGGGCTTCACAGTGAAAAACATGGAAACATAATCTGACATAGACATCAGCAAACACACTGTCCCATCCTCAGTCTCTCAATGAACACACAACCCTTGGTGCCAGAGAGCAAAAAACCCACCGGTGGGTGCAGTATGGGAAAATTCTCTCCAGACACTGCTGCCAACCAGTTCAGTCATGTGCAATAACTTGCTGTAGTCGTTTAGTCGATGAATGGGTGGATGATGTCTTAGTGACCAAAACTTATATTAGTTGACTTATTATTTCATTTAGATATAAGGATTTCTGTGGGACACCATACATCCTCCTATGAGCAGTCCAGTGAGTGCAGTTCAGGTCAAATCCATTGTCAGAAGATAACACTTTTAACAGGACATCTCTTTAGCTGACCAAAATGTTCTTTAGTTGTCTCCAGCCCTATACAAGTGAAAGGTACAAGTGCAAAGAGCTGGTTTAGTCTTAGACTCTCCTCAAAGCGTCTGCACTGTGTCCTGTTGTGTCAAACAGCTCCTAAACAGTGCATTATCTTTCGTCAAATTGGCCAAAAATAAAGACTGCTGAAAGCTTATGGTATTGTAGGTCAAAAACTAAACAAGATTCTTAATTCAAGTTATTCAAGTCAGGATAAAATTGACTCGATGTTATAGTAGTCTCCCCTTCTCATTTACCCCTCATTTAGCAGGATTTGTGAAAGTCAGTGAATGTGTTTCTTTTATTAAATCATTTTTGATTAATATTTTGATTTAAAATATGCTAATTATAACAGAATGACCCTCGAGTGGCACATATTATAACTTTATCGCAAACACAATACATCTTTTTAAAAAACACAACAAATTTCTTCAGTTTCCCATAATTATGGGGAAAACGATCCTTAATAATTAATAATATCATTCCACTTGTATGCCCAATAGCTGTATCCTTAAGTCTGCTTTGTGAATTTTTGAGTGTATTTTTTATGAATGACTGTTGACATCTCTTTACTCTGAGTGTTAAAACGGCATAATAAATGGAAGCACTGACAAAACAGCACCGTCATGTATTCACCCTATGAATAATTCAATTTATGAGAAATCACAATTCTGTGTAAGAGTGTGCGGCTCCAGAGGCGTTCGACTGTGCCTCCTGAGGCCTGTCTGTGAAACACCCACTTTTTATTATACAAGAGAATATACCACTGAGATCAATATTGGATTTAACTCTAAGATAACTTGGACAAAGAATTAGGAATATGTTAAAGAGCCTGTACCCATTTTTCCCATGTGTTTGAGCAAAATATGCCTTATCCCAGTACAGATGATGTGTAAGCAGCTCTTAAAAGTCCTATATTACACAAAATTGACTCTTCTGAGCATTTAGATGCATTATAATATTGTTACCTCCTCAAAAACATACCTGGAGTTGTGTTTTATTTCATTCACACATGTTTGAGTAACCCTTTAGTATTACTCTGTCTATTTCCCCGAAGCTCAAAATTCTCTGTTCCACCTTGTGATGTCATGAAGTGGTCATTTCATGCTTTCAACTTTACTGTACGTCAGTAGAGATGGGCAATTCCAGGGTTGAAATTATCCAAATGATTCTAATGAAGGTGTATGGAGTTTAAAAACACAGTGGAGCACTTCCTGTATCACTACATGACATCACAAGGTTAGGGTCTGTTTGTGATGAGGAAACAACATTCTAACAGACCAGAAAATAGTGTAATATGAGTCCTTTAAGGTTAAATTAAGTTTGCTGTACACTGTCTGCATTTAATCAGAAAGGTTATCTGAAAATCAAGTGCACGTTAGCATGCTAGTTGTTGTTAACTTCATCATCAGTATAAAAATCCCTTGTAAAACATAAATAGAAGATAGTAAATGCTTTTAAATGGTCACAATTAAAGCTGCACTATGTGACTTTCCTGGTTGAGGGTCCATCATCTGCTCGTCTCCGTGGAGATCTTATTGCTTTCCCAAATCAGGTGACGTCATCAGGCCAGGTTACAGGTCAGATCTGTGGAGAGAAAACCCTGTACATAGTAAGAATGCATGTTTTTCGAAGTATTTCTGAGCAATCAAAAAGTAATTCAAAGTTTAAGACCCTGTACTGTGGAACATTCCAGGCAAAGGCATAGCTCACTACCAGAAAAGTTACATAGTGCACCTTTAGTTCTCATGTCTTACACTATATACACCTGTTTCCAAATGATAAGAAAAATAGAACCTGTTGCCATAGCGATTAACAAGTTAAAACAAAATCTTCTGAATGGGAAAAAGGTCTCAAAATGGTTGCATATAACAGGAAGCTGAAACCCAAACAGATATGGGTTTTGTTTTTGTTTTCCTTGCTGACAAAACTTGTAGTCATAGAAACATAGACTAAGTGCAGATTGGTCCATTCAAACTCTTTTAAGTCTAAATGAAGTCTATTAGAGGCCGTTTTATTCTAATGATGAATGAAAAGTGCCGAGGTAAGTGTCTGAATGCCCTTGAATAGTGAAGCTCCAAACCTGAATAAATGAACACGACCTCTGCAGCCAGAATTACAGAACTATTAAGTCTAAATCTGATAACACTTTAGTTACACTTTAGACCACTGCACAGGGGCAAGGTCAACGAGGAGGTCTTGCTCTGCCTCATTTGTGCTTGGTTTAGTCCTGCTTTAGTCCTGATGGAGACTTGGTTTGGTTCTGGTCTAGTCCTGCTTTACTCCTGATAGAGACTTGGATTGGTTTTGGTTTGGTCCTGGTTTAGTCCTGACTTAGGTTTGATTTAGTCCTGGTTTGGTCTGGTTTGTCCTATTGTAGACTTGGTTTAGTCCTGCTTTGGCCCTATTTTGGTCCTGGTTTGGTCTTGAAGTAGACTTGGTTTGGTCCTGATTTAGTCCTGATGGATACTTTGTTTGGCCCTGGTTTAGTCCTAATGTAGACTTGGTTTATTTTTGGTTTAATTCTGGTTTAGTCCTAGTTTAGGCCAAGTTTTCTTGATGTAGACTTTGTTCCTAGGTTTGTTCCTGATTTAGTCCTGATGTAGACTTGGTTTTGTCCAGGTTTAGTCCTAGTTTGGCCCTGGTTTGGTTCTGGTTTGGCCTGATGTAGACTTGGTTTGGTCCTGGTTTACTCTTGGTTTAGTCCTGGTTTGACCCTGGTTTAGTCCTGGTTTAGGACTGCTGTAGACTTGGTTTGGTCCTGTTTTAGTCCTGTTTAGTCCTTGTTTTGTACTGGTTTGGTCCTAGTTTAATCCAGATATAGACTTGGTTTAGGCCTGGTTTGACTTAACACAATGATGTAAAATTCAATCCGTTGTCATAGTGCTTAATAATATTACTACATCTTTAGAATGTCTATACCAGGACGTTGAATCGCCCTGAACACTGCACTTCCACTGCCCTTGAAACCATCAGAATCCTGCATTTCACAGTCTGCTTGCAGACTTCAAAACTAATTACAGATTTTATTCACGAGTACATCCATGGAGTATTGATTTAGTGGTTTACAGGAAAAATGATAAGACAAAAAAAATAATATAAATAATGCTACCATACAAATGAGGATTTCAGTTAACGATTATTTTGCAGTCTGAACACATCCTGACTCCACTCTTCTCCATAACTGTTCTTTATAATAACACATTATACTGCAGTGTAAATGAACTGTCAGAGAGGTGAAAAGACCAGAGGCTGTATTTCTGCTGTATGGACCACTGGAAGAATCAATAATACACTGGTTTATATACTATAGAGGCAGCATTATGTATTATCTGCGCTCACTGCTGGACTGCCGATATTATAGATGCAGGCTGTGGAAAGAGGATTGAACATGTGTAGAAATTTAATAGTACTGCTAGCTAAAAGGTCCTATTTTACACAAAATTGACTGTTGTGAGCTTTGAAGATGTAACTTTTTATTTGAGGGTCCATCACCTGCTTGTTTCTATGAATATGTCATTGCTACACCCGTAATGTTCCACAGTACGACATTAAACAGCTCTGCCTTACATTTATGCAATTACAGGTGGTTTTATAGCTCACTTAGTCTTTTCAGGCTGACAGAAAACCGTGCCGGTGCCAGTTCTTGCAACTAATCTCGAACCAACTGACGTGTTCACACCGAGCACATCAGAGCATTTGGGTACACAAAAGTCGGTTCCTATCAGAAGCCAGGTAAAACTTGTTTTTTCTAGGCGAACCGTGACAACATGGTAGACGTCAGCAAGTTCATCCGAGTCACACACGGTAAGATAAATAAACAAAGAAAACGTGTGTGTGGAATATGATGGAGAAATCGAGTAACAAGAGGACTGTGCTGTGGTCAGTGGAGGAGACCAAATATTTGCTATATCCATGTTCGCTTGTTAAAGTTACATCTTTGGATTCGGCGTTGTTGCCGCCTTCTCCACAGCAGATAGTGTAGCAGAGCGTGGTGCAGATAAATAATGATTTGCATGAGTACAAGTGCTCGTTAGAGTCGATGATGCGGTCAATGATTGTTATTTTCCTCGCCATGACATCTGCCTTGTTTTTATTTGATGGCAAATCCACACCCTTTGTCGATGATGCATCAAAGGTTCACTTAAATGGTTTGAATGCAGGTTGTTGACCGCTAAGCACTTTGGTTCCCTGGGTAACTGGTGCAGGAACCAGCACCATGCTGGCTGGCCTGAAACACCTACTTTGTTGCTGACTCTGTTGCCTCTCCACAGATCTGACCTGTTACTTTGTCTGTTTTGGTCTTCATAAAGAAAGAAAGGTTTAATGCCATACTGTGAAACATTCCAGACAAAGCAAGAACATGTAGAGAACCCTACACAATGCACCTTTAAACCATGTTAGGATGCTGTTCCCTCCTCAGAAACAGACCTCGAGTTGTATTTTGTTCCATTCACACATGTTTGAGGAACCCTTTATGTTTGCATCTCCAAATCTCAAAATGCTCTTCCACCTTGTGATGTCATGCAGTGGTAGTTTTTCAGGTTAACAGCTCCTTTTACCTTTTATTCAGTAGAGATTGCCAATTCCAGGGCTGAAATTATCCAAATGATTCTAGTGAAGGTGTGTGGAGTTTAAAAACACAGTGGAGCTCTTCCAGTATTACCACATGACATCATAAGGTGGAACAGAGTGTTTTTTGTTCAAGAAAATAACTGTAACCTAAATGTGCAGAATTTGTGTTAAACATGTGTGAATGAAACAAAACAGTGTGTTTCGTAGTGTTTATTGCACTGAAAAGTTTAGAAAAATGTGCCCTTACTGTGAGTGGGCTTGCATCTCCACAAACCTGACTCTGAGTCTTAGTCTGGAGGCCACAGTATTTTACTTCATGCTGAAATTATGCAGCCATAATAAAGTCAATAGCTCTAGTTACACTTTAGAATCACTGCTCTGGGACAATGTCGAAGAAAAGATATTGATATAATAGACCTGCTTTAGTCCTGGTTTAGACCTGATATAAACTTGGTTTGGTCCTGGTTTGGCCCTAGTTTGGTCCTGGTTTAGTTCTGGTTTAGTCTTGAAGTCGAGTTGGTTTGGTCCTGGTTTGGTTCTTGTTTAGTGCTGGTTTAGTCCTGAAGTAGACTTGGTTAGATCCTTGTTTGGTTTTAGTTGGTTCTTGTTTAATCCTGTTTAGTCCTGAAATAGATTTCGTTAGGTCCTAGTTTGATCCAAATTTGGTCCTGGTTCAGTCCTGGTTTAATTCTGGTTTAGTCCTTGTTTAGTCCTGGTTTAGTCCTGAAGTAAACTTGGTTAGGTCCTGGTTTGGTCCTAGTTTGGTCCTTAGTTCAGTCTTGGTTTAGTCCTGAAGTAGATTTGGTTTGTTTCTGTTTCAGTCCTGGTTTAGTCTTGAAGTCAACTCGGTTTGTTTCTATTTTAGTCCTAGTTTAATCCTGGTTTGGCCTTGGTTTAGTCCTGAAGTAGAGCTGCTATTTTACTTCACAACATTTGACTCCACACTGATTTTCTAATGACCAAACTCACCTACATTTTGCAGTGTTCTGAACTGTTTTGCGTTGTGTTTTTCAGCAGCCTGCACCAGTAGTCAAGAATGGACCATGGCCCCCACTGTGCTGCCTCTGCAAGAACTCCACCTGGTATGAGATTTCTATTCAAATGTGTAGTGACGGTTTAATAATAGTCATCATTTTAAAGTGAATTCCTCTTGCTTATGTGTGTATCTGTAGGGGGTTTTGGGGAGTTTGTGCAGCGGTAAAACAGCTCTGGTTCATCGACACATGACCGGGAGTTACCTGCCCGTGGAGAATGCTGAAGGTCAGAAGAATATATGGACTATTTTCAGATTGGTTATAAAGTAGTTTCCATCACAAACATACCTGGAGTTGTATTTTGCTTCATTCACACATGTTTAACACACAAACCCTGTATGTTTAGGTTCATGTAGTAATACAAGAAGTGTTCCACTGTATTTTAAACTCCATACACCGTCACTAAAATCATTTGGATGATTTCAGCCCTGGACTGGTCACATGCTGCTATTCCGAAGTGCCGCTATTAAGACATTGATGTCTAATTGTCCGAGTAGCGGCATAAACATTATTTTTCAAGCCTCCCACTACTCCAATTTTTTTTTTTTTATTGTCGGAGCGGCACTTTACGATATTTCAAACACTCCGCTTCTCTGACATAAATAATATGAATGTGATAGCTTATTATACTTTGAGCTTCCATATATCATATGATGCTTGGGCCCGTCATATGGTTAACTGACACTGAGCTTTGTAGTTTACATAAGGGACTAATGT
Organism: Odontamblyopus lacepedii; assembly: GCA_034769755.1. Classification (NCBI taxonomy): domain Eukaryota; kingdom Metazoa; phylum Chordata; class Actinopteri; order Gobiiformes; family Gobiidae; genus Odontamblyopus; species Odontamblyopus lacepedii. Next base: position 12,028,694 of record CM068346.1, on the reverse strand, counting down.
GACAAGTTGAGTCTACCGTATCATTCAAAAATGAAGGTTGTGGCGGTTCTGTGACGTCAGAAATGCAGAGCAGTCAGACGAGTGGCCACAAGACGCAGAGTGCAACTAACCACAGGCCACGGGTCATTCTCCATTCTGTTTAAATGTCTTTTATATACTGAATTTTCCCTTGGGAATCAGTAAAGCTTATCTATCTATTTACCTACTTGCCTCCCTATCGATTGATCTGTTGCATTCAGCACCATGGACAGCTGCCTGAATATACAGAGGTAGCGTGTTGAAATAGTGATACTAAAAAGTCTAAATAGAGGTAAGTTGTAATAAAGGGATGTCGAAATAGGCGGCAGACCCACCTGGAATTGCCCATTTGTACTGAACTAAATGTAAAAGGAGCTGTTAACTTGAAAACCACTGCTTCTTGACAGTCACTCAGTTGGTAGAGTTTGTCCACTGATCTGAAAGTTGACAGGTCAACATAAAAGATCAGTGGTAGAGCAGTCCGATCCACTAACCCACAGGTTGGCTGTGCGACTCCAGCTCCCACAGATGAATGCTGTTGTTGCGTCCTTGGGCAGGAAACTTAACCGAGCTTGCCAACAGTGTCTGCGTACACTGGTGTATGAATGGGTGAGTGGTTCCTTGATATAAAGTGCTATAGGTGGAAAAGCGCTGTATAAAAATGTGACCTTTTACCTTGACATCACAAAGTGGAACAGAGCATTTTGAGCGGTCAAATAATAAAGGGTGTGAATGAAACAAAACGCAACTCCAGGTATGTTTTTAAGGAGGTAACAGCATTCTAACATGGCTTAAAGCTCACAAGAGTCCATTTTTTGGTAATACAGGACATTTTAGGAGTATTTCTGATGTGTGTATTACTGAACTGAACATAAATGCTGGTGTTTGTAGGACGTCAGTACATTAAGGATGTGCAGGTGGACGGACAGAGTCATGTTCTCATCATCAGAGAAGAGACAGAACTGCCTGGACCTCAGGTGAGTCTATCACAGCAGTACTACTGTTACTATTACTACTACTTCTACTGCTACAACTGCTGCTACTGCTGCTACTACTACTATTACTACTACTGCTACTGCTACTGCTACTGCTACTGCTACTACTAATACTACTGGTACTATTACTACTACTGCTACTACTACTGCTACTGCTACTGCTACTGCTACTACTAATACTACTGCTACTACTACTACTACTGCTACTGCTACTGCTACTACTAATACTACTGCTACTGCTACTACTAATACTACTACTACTATTACTACTACTGCTACTACTACTGCTACTGCTACTGCTACTGCTACTGCTACTGCTACTGCTACTACTAATACCACCGCTACCATTACCACTACTACCACCACTGCCACCGCTACCGCTACTGCTACTACCAATACCACTGCTACTGCTACTGCCAAGCTGCTACTACCACCGCTACCATTACTACCACCGCTGCTACTACTGCCACTGCTACTGCTACCGCTACCGTACCACTGCTACTACTACTACTACTGCTACAGCTGCTGCTACTACTAATATTACTACTACTGCTGCTGCTACTGCTACTGCTACTACTAATACTACTGCTACTACTACTACTACTGCTACTATTACTACTGCTGCTGCTACTACTGCTACTAGTACTACTACTACTGCTACTGTTACTACTACTACTGCTACTACTACTTCTACTGCTACTACTACTATTCCTACTGCTACTGCTATTACTACTACTATTACTTCTGCTACTATTACTACTATTGTTACTACTATTATTGCTACTGCTACTACTTCTGCCGTTACAAGTGCTACTACTACTACTACTACTACTATTGCTACTGCTACTGCTGCTGCTACTACTAGTATTACTACTACTACTACTACTATTACTACCACTACTACTGCTGCTACTACTATACCTACTGTTATTACTACTAATATTACTTATACTACTATTGCTACTACTATTATTGCAAAAGTGTCATGCATGAGATAATTACCTGTCTGGAACCAACAATTTAGTTGTTGTAACAGGATTATTTTTTTATTATCATTTTGTTCAAGTGCCGTTTTGTGACAGTCAGAAAACTGTATTAAAACCCCTGTAAAACTCTCCGTACTTTCAGCTGGTTTGTTTACAGAGACATAGTGGAGCATATCCTGTCTCCACATACCCTGATGTGAGTGACAGATTAATCCGACACAAACACATGGTCTGCTGTGTCAAAACAAACATGGCGATACACAAATAAAAAAGCCCAAAATAATAACTGAGACGCTGCACACATTTCAGCAGAATCAGCAAGGGAAGTACAAAGCTCTATAAATCTGAGGTCAAAGAAGTTATATTTTGTTCTGGGCGATACAAAGATATTCAGAGGAAATGTTCCAGTTGAAATTTAAGAGACATATGCTACAATTGGCTGCTGTAACTGGACTGTTCAGACACAAGTGATTGCTCTTCAAGTATATATAAATTACTACTAAAATAATTGTGTATTTGTTCCTCTGCAGTTTGCCAGTTGGGTGGACGCGGTGATCCTGGTCTTCAGTTTGGAAAATGAATCTAGTTTTCAAGACGTTTACAAATTCTACCACCAGCTCGCTCTGCACAGGCCCATCAGCGAGATCGCGTTTGTGGTGGTGGGCACTCAGGGTGAGAAAAAACGTCCTATGGCTTAGAGCGGGTTCTCAAACTGTGGTACAGGAACAACAGGGGCTAGGTGGGTTTATTGGTTTATTCAGAGATAGTTGAGACCAGTTTAGGTCAGGCTGTTCTTAGTTGAGCCATAGTTTAGCCCTATTTGAGTCCTCATTTCATTTTCAGTTTAGTCCGTTCTAAAAGTTTAGACCTGTTTTAGATCTGTGTTTAGTCTTAGTTTAGACCTGTTTTAGATTTGTGTTTAGTCTTAGTTTAGACCTGTTTTAGATCTGTGTTTAGTCTTTGTTTAGACCTGGTTTAGATCTGTGTTTAGTCTTTGTTTAGACCTGGTTTAGATCTGTGTTTAGTCTTTGTTTAGACCTGGTTTAGATCTGTATTTAGTCTTTGTTTAGACCTGGTTTAGATCTGTATTTAGTCTTTGTTTAGACCTGGTTTAGATCTGTGTTTAGTCTTTGTTTAGACCTGGTTTAGATCTGTGTTTAGTCTTTGTTTAGACCTGGTTTAGATCTGTGTTTAGTCTTTGTTTAGACCTGGTTTAGATCTGTATTTAGTCTTTGTTTAGACCTGTTTTAGATCTGTATTTAGTCTTTGTTTAGACCTGGTTTACATCTGTGTTTAGTCTTTGTTTAGACCTGGTTTAGATCTGTATTTAGTCTTTGTTTAGACCTGGTTTAGATCTGTATTTAGTCTTTGTTTAGACCTGGTTTAGATCTGTATTTAGTCTTTGTTTAGACCTGGTTTAGATCTGTATTTAGTCTTTGTTTAGACCTGTTTTAGATCTGTATTTAGTCTTTGTTTAGACCTGGTTTACATCTGTGTTTAGTCTTTGTTTAGACCTGGTTTAGATCTGTATTTAGTCTTTGTTTAGACCTGGTTTAGATCTGTATTTAGTCTTTGTTTAGACCTGGTTTAGATCTGTGTTTAGTCTTTGTTTAGACCTGGTTTAGATCTGTGTTTAGTCTTTGTTTAGACCTGGTTTAGATCTGTGTTTAGTCTTTGTTTAGACCTGGTTTAGATCTGTATTTAGTCTTTGTTTAGACCTGGTTTAGATCTGTGTTTAGTCTTTGTTTAGACCTGGTTTAGATCTGTATTTAGTCTTTGTTTAGACCTGGTTTAGATCTGTGTTTAGTCTTTGTTTAGACCTGGTTTAGATCTGTATTTAGTCTTTGTTTAGACCTGGTTTAGATCTGTGTTTAGTCTTTGTTTAGACCTGGTTTAGATCTGTGTTTAGTCTTTGTTTAGACCTGGTTTAGATCTGTATTTAGTCTTTGTTTAGACCTGGTTTAGATCTGTGTTTAGTCTTTGTTTAGACCTGGTTTAGATCTGTATTTAGTCTTTGTTTAGACCTGGTTTAGATCTGTGTTTAGTCTTTGTTTAGACCTGGTTTAGATCTGTATTTAGTCTTTGTTTAGACCTGGTTTAGATCTGTGTTTAGTCTTTGTTTAGACCTGGTTTAGATCTGTGTTTAGTCTTTGTTTAGACCTGGTTTAGATCTGTATTTAGTCTTTGTTTAGACCTGGTTTAGATCTGTGTTTAGTCTTTGTTTAGACCTGGTTTAGATCTGTATTTAGTCTTTGTTTAGACCTGGTTTAGATCTGTATTTAGTCTTTGTTTAGACCTGGTTTAGATCTGTGTTTAGTCTTTGTTTAGACCTGGTTTAGATCTGTATTTAGTCTTTGTTTAGACCTGGTTTAGATCTGTATTTAGTCTTTGTTTAGACCTGGTTTAGATCTGTATTTAGTCTTTGTTTAGACCTGGTTTAGATCTGTATTTAGTCTTTGTTTAGACCTGGTTTAGATCTGTATTTAGTCTTTGTTTAGACCTGGTTTAGATCTGTATTTAGTCTTTGTTTAGACCTGGTTTAGATCTGTGTTTAGTCTTTGTTTAGACCTGGTTTAGATCTGTATTTAGTCTTTGTTTAGACCTGGTTTAGATCTGTATTTAGTCATCATTTAGATCTGTTTTGTCCTAGGGCGCATGGTCTACACCAGGGAGTAATTATTTTCAAATTAGGTGACAGAAAGCCAAATTGAAGAGTAGAAAAAGCGAAAAAAGGATAAAAATGTCCTTTGTAGTATAGTCATCATATTCAAGAATGCTCTTATGTATTTATACGTTGTGTGTTTTTGTGGTAGATAAAATCAGCAGCACTAACCCCAGAGTGGTCGATGATGTGAAGGCCCGACAGTTGTGCTCTGATGTGAGGAGGTGCACCTACTACGAGACCTGCGCCACCTACGGGCTCAACGTCAACAGAGTCTTCAACGACGGTGAGGATGAGTGCTACTACTATACTACTACAGTTAGGGGGCGGGGGTCAAAAATATATTCAAGTAAGAGTATTAACAGTAAAATAACAAAATTGAAATTTGTTTTTAAAAAGTACTGCCTAACTTTTTATAGACTAGAATAAATTCCCAAGAAATAGACCTGGTTTGGTCCTGTTCTAGTCTTGGTTTAGTCTCGGTCTAGTCCGGAGGAGGAGGTTGCATTTAAAGGTCTACTATGTAACTTTTCCAGTGGAAGACCGTCGCCATAGAGATGTAATTGTTTTACCTGAAATGTGCCACAGTGTGCTATTCATTAAACTGTTATCTGAGTAGGGTCACCTCTCCACAGACCTGACCTGTAATTTGGTTTGGTGTCTTTATAGTGATAGATACATTTAAATGAACCATACTATTGCTGTATTACATTAAATGTCCAGATATATTGAATTTAAAATGAGCTGAAAAGAACATTTTTGATTGGATTTGCCAGTGGTCAGAGCAGAGGTCTGTTTTACATAAAACCCTGACATGGCATTTCACTATTTGGAGATTGGCAATGCTTGGTCTTATCATTTTCATATTTTCTCTCTCCCTCTCTCTTCTTTCCTTTCTCCCCTTTCCTCTCTCCCCCACTCTGTCTCGGTCTGTCTGTCTCTCTCACTCTGTCTCTGTCCCTTTCTCTCTTTCTGTCTCTCTCTCTACCCCTCATCGCTATCCTTCTCTCCCTCTCTCCTCTTCCCTCTCTCCCCTCTCTGTCTTTCTCACTCTCTGTCTCTCTCCCTCTCTCTCTTTTTCTCTGTCTGTCTATTTCTCTCTGTCCCTAACCCCTTCACTTCCCCCCTCTCTCTTTCTCTTTCCCCTCTCTCTGTCTCTCTGTCTGTCAATCTATGCCTCCCCTCTCTCTCTCCCTCTCTTTGTCTCTCTTTCTCTCTCTTACTCTCTCCCCATCTTTGTCTTTCTCACTCTGTCTCTCTTTCTCTCCCCGTCTCTCTTCTCTCTGCCCCCTCCCTCTCTCTTTCCTCGCTCTCTCTGTCTGTCTTTCTCTCTGTCTCGCTTTCTGTTTATTTCACTCTGTCTCTCTTTCTGTCTCTTTTTCTCCCTCTCTCTGTCTGTCTCTTTCTTTTTCTCTTCCTCTCTGTCTTTCCCCCCTCTCCATTTCTCTTTCTGTCTATCTCTCTCTGTCTCTCTTTCTGTTTGTCGCTCTCTCTGTCTCTCTTTCTCTCTGTCTCTCTTTCTCTCTGTCTTTCCCCCTCTCTCTGTCCTACTCTCTCTCTGTCTCTGTTTTTGTCTCTCTCTGTCTCTTTCTCTGTCTTTCCCCCTCTATTGCTCTTTCTGTCTGTCTGTCCTTCCCCTCTCTCTGTCTCTCTTTCTGTCTGTCCTTCCCCTCTCTCTGTCTCTCTTTCTGTCTGTCCTTCCCCTCTCTCTGTCTCTCTTTCTGTCTGTCCTTCCCCTCTCTCTGTCTCTCTTTCATCTCTGTCTGTCTTTCTCTTTCTCTCCATCTTTCCCCCTCTCTCTGTCTCTCTTTGTGTCCGTCTTTCTCCCTCTCTCTGTCTCCCTTTGTGTCTGTCTCTCTTTCTCCCCGTCTTCCCCCTCTCTCTGTCTCTCTTTTGCCTTTCTCTGTCTCCCATTCTCTCTGTCTTTCCCCGCCTCTGTCTTTATTTCTCTCTGTCTTTCCCCCTCTCTGTCTCTCTTTCTATGTCTTTCCCCCTCTCTGTCTTCCCCTTCTGTCTGTTCTCTCTTTGTGTCTGTCTCTCTCTTTCTCTCTGTCTTTCCCCCTCTCTTTGTCTCTCTTTCGTCTTTCTCTGTCTCTTATTCTCTCTGTCTTTCCCCCTCTCTCTGTCAATCTCTCTTTCTCTCTGTCTTTCCCCCTCTGTCGCTCTTTCTGTCTGTCCTTCCCCTCTCTCTGTCTCTCTTTCGTCTCTGTCTTTCCCCCTCTCGCTGTCTCTCTTTTGTCTTTCTCTGTCTCTCTTTCTTTCTGTCTTTTCCCCTCTCTCTCTCTGTCTCTCTTTCTCTCTGTCTTTTGCCCTCTCTCTGTCTCTCATTCTCTCTCTCTGTCTCTTTCTCTCTGTCTTTCCCCCCCCCTCTCTCTCTCTGTCTGTCTTTCTCTCTGTCTGTCTTTGTGTCCGTCTCTCAGCTGCTCAGAAGATCATGGCGGCGAAGAAGCAGGCGGCTCTTTTGGCAGCCACGTGTAAATCTCTTCCCAACTCGCCCACTCACTCTGGAGGCTCCACCCCGGTGTCAGGAGGCTTCCCCGGGCAGGTACGGCCATCTGCTGCCCTCCACCACCCAGCCTGCGCTATCATTTATTTAATATGTTTACTCATTGATTAAAGGGCCTGGGTCTGACATTCATTTATTCTCATCAAGATAAATGCCACTTACTTCATGCTCTGTACGGTAAAAGCTGCTGGATAAGAAGTGAATGGAGACTGTCAAACAGAATGGATTCATCTTTAGGGCCTCTTCATTTTGGTCTTAATATGTTTGTATGAACTCGCTCTACATGATCCTGAATTTTTCATTTCACTATTTTGTTCCTAAATCAAGATATGAACATAAATAATGGACCAATCAGACGCCTTCATTCCCCGAGGTCGCTGCCGCCTAGCGTTAGCAACAGGTTTGATTGACAGCTGGTGTGTTTCGTTGCTAAGTAAGTTCCCTTCCTGCTTTCCTGTGCCAGTTGATTATTTTTGAAACAAAATGACAAAATATCTCAAACAATTACAATAGCTAATGTTACTAGAATCTTAACTAGCATAATTTAACTAGCATAATTTAACTAGCATAAAGTAAAGTGAATTTCGTTTTCAAAATTGCAACTCTATTGTTGTTCACACGTAACAGAACATAGAACATAAATCAATGACTTAAACTTACTATTTAAAGTTTGATGATAAAAGCTAAAAGTTTCCTTATTATTCTCAAGAATCACTGAAACACAGCAGTCTGTGCAGAATGGTGCAGAGTATCACCGCTCTGCCATGAGGAGGGCGGCACATTTATCATGATTGGCTCTTGTGGTTGCTATGATACTCGAAGCCGGATTTCCAAATATGGAACCTGGGTCCAAATTCGCTCCTGTAGCCGTGGCATCGCGAGCCTCATTTGAGCGACGCTGAATGCTGTTTGAAATCCAGTCACCTCTCGTGAGGGTTTGGCACTTTGAAACCCTGCTTTGGTCGTACAGTTTGAACTGGGCTGAGTGAAACAGTGGAAAATATTGCAGTGTGCGCCTGGCATTAACTGCTACAAGACTGTGCACAGTAATGCTTCCCCCTGCGTACATCATGGATCTATAATAAAAATTGGACATAGGCATTCCCCCAACTAGTGGCCACTCCAGGTACTGTAGCTCCCGGGAGCTTGGGCCCAGGAAGAATTCTCTCACAGAGCGCAATCACAGAATTATGATGAAATATGAAGGTGAACCCAAGATGACGTCGTATTGTTTTCAGTGGCCTGTGCTCATTAGCGCATGGGCCCAAAAATTATTTTTTCTTCTGCATTTACTTCCTCAATATGTGTAAGCTCCTCCCACCTGTGTGACATGTGAAACGTGCACAGCGTGGAGTGTTTGGACCAGTCAGAGCGAGAGCTGCTACAGCGGAGCTAGTGTGGGGTCAGAGCGGGGCTAGGCTAAGTCTTACAAAGATCACTTTTAGACAATTTAAGAATTTAAACATTTTATTTAACAGTTTATTTTGTCCTCCTGTGGGCTCATCACCTGCAGACAGGTTCATGGGGGGGTCAGGTGCTATAAGTATTGGGCAGCAAACTGCCCCCGCAACCCAGCTGGATTAAGCAGGAGAAGATGGATGGAGTTTATTTTGTGAAAATAGAAAAGAATCCTGCAAAATTAGACCTTTGTGAAAGCCGGATGCCTTGTCAGCCGAACGCGGGCAGTTTGAATTCCCAAAATGCATTGCGATCTGTGAGAGAATTCTTTCTGGGGCCAAGCTCCCCAGAGCTGCAGTACCTGAAGCGGCCACTAGTCGGTCTAGAGCCATGATGGATGGGGAAGCCATTATCCAGTTTTTATGATAGATCCTAGGGGTGGGCGATATCTCGATATTTAAAATATATCGAGATATTTTTGAAACTCGATATGAATTCTGACATATCGATATATCGCTATAATGCTTACATTTACTTCTGGTTTCGCCGCTTCGCTTGTCTCACCTTCTCTGTGCCGCGCTCGCCTCCGCCTCCCTGCGTTTGTCCCCCGAGCTCCTCCGCAGAGCCCGGAGCTGGCCGCGGACTAAACCAGGACTAGGACTAAACCTGGACTAAACGCGGCCGCAGAGCCCGGGGATCCGTCGCGGACTAAACCAAGACTAGGACCAGGGCTCTACAGTGCGCCCATTTCACTTGCATTTGCTAGCAAATATTTCGGTGTGCAAACGTGGAAAACAAAACAGGGGGACCTGTGCGAGTGCTTCTGCAGCCACAATAAGGAGCGAGCCCAGCGCGAGCGCAACCACATGACACCTCCGACCGCACACGACTCCAGCGTACGAGCTCCGCGTGTGCGCCGATATCACTCATACGAACAAACTCCTCTTCAAAACACACCCACGCCCTCTTAAACGAGCAGCGCCCTGCAGCAGGACCCACACCTGTCCCACTCATTAGACACCCCCACGCCGCTGGACTTCCTTCTCCACCAAAGCGAGAGCTTTGTCTTGGTCTTGTCTCGACCTCGAGCGCATTTGGACTCTGTCTTGTCATGGACTCAAGGTCTGAATACTGAGTGCGGTCATTTTTCATTAAGGCCGCTGCTGGCGCCAATAAACTCATCCCGGTGTGCGGGAGCGTGCGGGAGCGTGCGGGCTTCTCTCTGCAGCCTGTGCCAAATGCCAAATAAATCTGTTTGTCACAAAGTGCATTTGATTTGGTAAATGTGCAGAGACTAAAAAACACTTTAAAACAAGAGAATGTAGCTCCACTCAGGAATTTGAAAATACAGGTTTAAAAATCCTGCACTTTATTCACTTTGAAGCAGTTTTGTGTAAAGTGCCAGTGGAAGTTCTCTTAAAGAAGAGGTTCTTAAACTGTGGGTGAGGGTCCAAAAAAGGGTGCAGAGTGTTTAAGTGCAGTACTAAATGAATATTAATCAGATAAAATTTGTTTTTTGTTTTTGCAGTAGTTTGGAGGGGCTGTATTTTTCCTGTAAAGATATCGAGATATATATCGTATATCGAGATATAGCAAAATATATCGAGATATATTTTTTGGTCCATATCGCCCAGCCCTAATAGATCCATGAGAGCGGTACATTTTTTGGGAATACACAATTCGCCAAATTCGTCAAAAGATCGAGAATATTTCCTCAACAAGCCGACTTTGACAAATCGTGTCCTACTGTCATTTCCTTATGTGATCAGTGAGTAAAATTTTAAAACTTTTTAAATATTGATTCTGACAACCACACACATAAAAAACAGACATTTTGGTGCTGGAAATGTTTTTATCTCCGTCTTCTTCTGTCCGTGTTCAGTCTGAATGAATCAGAATGAATGGGGGAAAATGCCACTTGCCAAAATGCACATCCTAAAAGGGTCTGTTAGTTTTATTTGTGTACTTTTTAACGTGTTGTCAGTCACATCCACCTGTTGTATCTTTAAATATTGATTCCTTTTAGCACAACTCAACATAAAAAAACCATAGATACAACTGGACAGGAAGTAGTGATGCTAACAGAGGGTGTGCAGAGCTTATTGAACAAAACAGGGCTGGCAAGTTACACCTCTTGAGAAGCTGTTGTTCCAAAAAGCAGTCCTGCAATGACTACAAATGTATTTTTTTTAAAATGCGAGGCCAAATTTGGGAACTGGATTGCATATTTGATTTGTTATTCATTATGTCAAACTCTCATTTTGTGTCATTCTCATGGCTCCAATCTCATGTCTCATCCCACTCCTGTTCATTTCACACAGCATTTTCTCTGGTAATAACTGATACAAAAGTGACTGACAGGGTCTCCTCTTTTCATCCAATCAGGGACATTGTTACAAAGAATCATGGGAAACCAACTGCCAGATACTTGACGCTTTGTTATGGTGAATTTTCAAGAGTGACAAAAAAAAGCACAGTCCCAGTTTTGAGCCCTGCGTCCCCTGTCCCAGCAGATTTATACAAAACCACTGATTTGTCCCAGTTTTTTTTTTACAAGAAGTGTCCCAGATGTCCCTATTTTTGACCAATTTGTTCCCTGCCAACAGTAAAAAGAGGCATGTATCATAATTTGTTTAGATAAAATACAGAAAAGCTGCTTAAAAATGACCAAAACACAAAGAAAATGTGACTATACTGACTCACATGGTTGTCGTGAATGGTCTTTGCATAACAATTTTCCTTAATTACGCACTCGTTTCACAAAAAAATGAAAAAAACATGGATGAGTTTTTTATTTTGAAATTCTGCTCACCCTAAGCAAAGAGTAACAGAGATGGGAGAACGTGGCATTTCTCAAAGCCCAGCTACTTTGCTTTGGTCTATTCTAGGCGTGGCGGGGCATCTGGATCATCCAAGTCATGTCTTGGTGTTCAAAAGAAAAAAATAAATTAAAAAAATGGAGAACTTTACTGGCACGAAGCTGAAATGCAGCAAAAACGGAGCATCTCATTTGAAGATTCTTGCGTTGTTTTTTCCTGTGTTGTGTAGTTGTGTTGTGTAGTTGTGTTGTGTAGTTGTGTTGTGTAGTTGTGTTGTGTTTTCGTGTTGTGTTTGATTGACTTTCCATTTTGTTCATTTCTTTCTCGTACAGAAGCTTCGCCCGCGCTGCGCTGCTCATTCGGTCTATTTATACTTGGTCATCTGATTTATTAACCTCCATTACCTCCTCCCTCTTCCCGTCTCTCTCTTTCTCTTCTCCTCTTCTATCTCTCCTCTCTCTCTACTACCAACCAACCCTCTCTCTCTTGTTCCACTCTTTCCTCCCCCATCATGTGTTTCTCTCTCTCCCTATCTCCTCCTGCTTTTCCCTCTCTTTCCCTCCCTCAATCCCCCTCTATTTTGCGGCCCTTTTCCTCATTCACTCTCTTTCTCTTGCTTTTCTCTTTTCTCTCTCGCTCCCCCTTTTTCTTCTCCTCTCTCTCTCTCTCTCTCATCTCTCTTTCCCTCTTTTCTCTCTCACCCCCATTTTCTCCCTCTCTTTTTCTCTTCCTCTCTCTCTTCCCCTCTTCTCTCTCTCCCTCTCTCTTTCCCTCTTCTCTCTCTTCATCCCCCTCTCTCCTCTCTCCCTCTTTCTCTCCCTCTCTCCTCCCTCTCTCGCTCCCCCTCTCTCCCCCCTCTCTCCCCCCTCTCTCTCTCTTTGTCCCTGTCCCTCTCTCCCCCTCTCCTTTTTCTCCCCCTCTCTCCTCCCTCTCTCTCTTTGTCCCTCTCTCTCCCCCTCTCTCTGTCCCCCTCTCTCCCTCTCCTTTCTCTTTCTCTCCCCCTCTCTCCCTCCCTCTCTCTGCTCTCTCCCTCTCTCTCTCTCTCTTCCTCTCCTCTCTCTCTCCCTCTCTCTCCTCTCCATCTCCTCCCTCTCTCTCTTCTCTCTCTCTTCCTCTCCTCCCTCTCTTTCTTCTCTCTCTTTCTCCCTCTCTCTCCTCTCCCTCTCTCTCCTCTCCATCTCCTCCCTCTCTCTCTTCTCTCTCTCTTCCTCTCCTCCCTCTCTTTCTCCCTCTCTCCTCTCCCTCTCTCTCCCCCTCTCTCCTCCCTCTCTCTCTTCTCTCTCTCTTCCTCTCCTCCCTCTATTTCTTCACTCTCTTCCTCTCTCTCTTCTCTCTCTCTTCCTCTCCTCCCTCTCTTTCTTCTCTCTCTTTCTCCCTCTCTCTCCTCTCTCTCTCCCTCCCTCCCTCTCTCTCTCCTCTCCCTCCCTCCCTCCCTCCCTCCCTCCCTCCCTCTCTCCTCTCCTTCGCTCCCTGTCTCTCTCCCTCTCCTCCCTCTCTCTTCTTTCTCTTCTCTCCCTCTCTCTCTCCTCCCTCTCCCTCTCCCTCTCTCTCTCCCAGGCGAGTAATGGAGGCCAGAGCAGTGACTACTCCTCCTCCCTTCCGTCCACTCCGGTCATCAGTCACAAAGACATCGGTAAAACTGTCAAAGCCGACACGCCCGGCTCCATCCGCAGCGCCACCCGGAGGAGGACGCCCCGATTTGCAGTAAATACTCACCCGCTTTTAAAAGCCCAGACGACGCTGTGTTCTGAGCTGTTCTAATGGCATTTCCACATCACAGACAGACCTGGACTTCTGTTTTATTTCATCAACAAAGACTTTATTTAACACACAAATCCTTTATTCCACCTTGTGATGTCATCTGGTATTACATGAAGTGCTCCACTGTGTTTTTAAACTCCATACACCTTCACTAAAATCATTTGGATAATTTCAAAAGGTAAATGGAGCTGTCAACTTGATGGAACAAGCTGGAACAGAGCATTTTAAGCTTTGTAGACTACTACTACTACTACTACTACTACTACTACTACTACTACTACTACTACATAACACATGCTCACAAGAATTCATTTTCTGTCATTTAGGACCTCTAAAGAGGGTCTACCTGATTTTAATCCGTCCTTCAAGATAAATGCTCATACATTGTTTAAAAAGCTGCTAAAAACACAATAGGCTCTGTTCACACGTCATAAACCAGGAAGACATTTGGAAACATGCGATGATGACTTCCGGCGGGCTCTGTTGGCAGTAGTAAGTCTGACAGAATCTAGGAAAAATGAGAAAATGTCCCTGTTTTCTTCATCTACATGTCGTGTGTCATGTAGTGCTCCGTTTAGGGGTGCACTGATACCACTTTTTTGAAAACTGATACGAGTACGAGTACAATCATTTCTGTACTTGCCGATACCCAGCACCAATACCGATATTTTACCAATCTTACAAATGCGCAAGCGCAAAAATGTATATTTAATAAACCCGGAAAAATACAAACAACCATGATATTCCCTCTCTACACACCAGGCTGTCTCCCTAAGACAAAATTTGAATCTTTCTTTCATTTATTATTATTATTTAATTTAGCTTTGATTGAGAGTGAGAAACATTCATTAATTTTTTCATATGTGAAAATGAAAATCTGACAATAAACTTTTTGAACATTTGAATCTTGATTAGAACGTGTTTAATGCAGCTTTGCGCACATTTGTTTTCGTTTTACAGAAACGAAACTTAAAACCACATGGCTCATTTGCATACAGCTCATTTGCATACAGTATAAGCTGTGCTGATCTGATCAGCTTCTGTCGAACTAAAGGAAATGACTCAGTGGATTATGAGTGTTCTTTCTGACAGAGGATGTGCTGCTGATGGTGAGTCTGTTCTGTGTGTATGTCGTGTTGGAGATGGTTCATGTTAAACTTTTCAGAGATCACACGAGTGCAGCAGCTCTTTCACTGATGTCGCTACAGTTGCTTTATTTATGTTAGCACTGGTTTCTCATAACTGGCTTATTCATGATACTGAAACCGGGATACTGCAGAATGTGTGGTGTAATAGTGGTATTGGTGCGTGCTATCGGCAAATGTTTAACGAATACGAGTATATTATGGAAGTATCAGGCCAATACCCGGTACCCATATCGGTATCGGTTTATCCTTAGTTCCGTTATGTTCGGCTAATCAACAATTCCAACCATACCTCAGTCTTCATCATTTCCCCACTGACGCACAACTCTGAGCGCACTGGGTACATGCGATTAGAAGAGACGAGGGCGCCAAATTCCAGATGATTCCAAACAGCACATATGCAGTCTTCATTTTACCAACAATCACATTTACTTCAGTGGGTTTGATCACAGTGTCGGGAACTACACCAGAGGTTGTCCTTGCATGTTTCCAAACGTCTTCCTGGTTTGTGACGTAACATGAAAAGAACCTATAACCAAAACAGAAGCTGTACATAGTCACTATCTCAGACAGCTGTTTCTGAGTCATGTGCACTATCAGAGTGGCAAAAAGGAGTACATGGGCAGGACTAATCTAATTAAAACCAAACTGAAGCATGTTCTTGATTCATGGTTTAAAATCAGGTTCATCTCCTTCAATATAATCTCTCATTTTCCTGCGTAACTCTATGTGCTTGTATTATCGACACAAACTGAGTAATCATGCATTCGTTAACATTTACTTGACATTTTAAATATTGACTAAGGACTGAAATAAACAGTAAGATATTAAAGTGTACCAGGGTTCAGTACGGAGAAATGCAAACAGCTCAGAACATCTCAAACGTGTTTAAAATGCAGACGAGGGACTAGGGATGGTACAAGATCTCGTGAGACAAAATTGCTGCCAGATCGTACACAGAAGAGAAAAATGATCTTGTAAGACTTTTTTCCCCAAGTGTTTACATTTGGATTGGACAAAAATGGATCTACTACTGCTGCAATTTATAGTACTACAATTTCTTCCGTTATAACAACCAATAAACCACTATTTGTGCTACCAATTCTAACCAGTATTGTAAGCTTTTAGTTAAATGAAAGCGTCTTAGCTAATGAATTCTGAAAGCACGCCTCATAATAGTTGCCATTACAGTCATCAATCTTGCGTCCGTGCTCCTCCACAGTGCGAAACAGGTGCAGCTTTCAAATATAAAGTACGAGGATTACTTCATTTACGTCAAACATCACTGCGAAATGTGGACTCTGCGGTTTTATGGCACCGGCTCGTCCTGTTTGGTTTTCACTTAGATTAAAGTCCATTTTCTTTGATGGGAGACACTAAAAAAGGACTTTCATTTGGATATTGGCGTCAGAATTGATGTGTTTTTAGTGCTTCGCTGTCTGTGGCGCTGCTTTTCTCATCCGTCGCTGTTTATTCTGTTGTTTTTTAAGACGATGACGTGGTTTCCATAGACGTGAATGTCAATACAACACAATACAAATACTGATATGTAGATTACAAATATACACTTTTTTTGTTCATGTTTTTGTTATTTTATTCTTGCTTTGAATTAGTTTAAAAACATGCATTTTTACCGTGAGCGGGCTTGCCTCTCCGCAGACCTGACCTGTAACTTGACTTGGTGGTGCCTATTCCTTGTCTCCATGGAGATAAAGTAGTTTCCTTAAATACGGTGGAATGTTAGAGTAAAAAGGGAAAAAGAAGTAAAAACATTTAGCTGGTGGATACTCTTCTTGGAAAGTTACACCGTGGATCTTTAAATTAGTGTGAAAGAAAATGATACTGAAAGAGGAATATTCCACAGTTTGGCATTAAACTAGCCAATCTCCTTGTAAACAAGCAAGTTACATCTTAGATCTGTGGAGAGGCAGCCCCACTCACAGTAAGAAAGACGTTTTTCAATGTAGTTTTTAGCGATAGCAACACTTTGACTTGACTAAATAATATAATAGATAGAGAAGTTTAAACCCCTGTACATGATTTTTACTGTCTTAAAAACATGAAAACCAGAACGAGAAAGGTTTGCAGTGGTCCAAAGTTCTCCCTCACATATTTTATGCATTCAGAGCACCCTATTACTCACGGCGATGAGTTTATAAGCACTTTTCACACCTTTTAGAGACCAGAGGGGAGTTTTGCCATGACACTAATGCTAACAACAACTAGCATGCTAACAGCACACCTCCTTATTCTTGAACGATATGATGAAATGCAGACAGTACACATTCATACAATATAAATATATCTGTACTGGGGCAAGACAAACTTTGCTCAAATACATGGAAAAACAGGCACTTTAATCTCACACTTGCCACGTTTACATGAGAGCTTTAATTCTGAATAAAAAATATTTTAACTTTGAATAAAAATGAATTCTGCTTTAAAAAGACATAAAGAAGATGTAAATGCTTAATTCCTAATGAAAATGATTATTCGGAATTAAACTTAATTCCAAAGTAAGTGGGTGGTTTATTCAGATTTTAAAGCCGAATTAATTTATTCCTCGATCATGTAACCGTTTATTCTTCTTAAAAATAATAATAATAAAATAATAATCCCAGTCGTTCATGCTCGTTGGGTCGTCCTTCTGACGCAATCTGGACAATCCGGCTCCTCCAGTCGTCTCTTCGGACTTTCCTCCACTGTTCTTTGGATTTGTGAGCGGGATGTGGGAGTGGGCTGAGGTGTGGCAGCCTCAGACTCAGTTTGTCTTCTTCCTCCTTCTCCGACACTCTTCCCTTCTCCTCCTCAGCTCATAGACGTAAAGTGTGAGGAGAGAATTCTCCAGCTGCTGCTTCATTATCATCGGAACAACCGCGGAAAAAGTTAGGATCATGTTTGCGTCCGTGATGTAACGACAAACCGAGATGACAGAAAATCCGGGAGCAGCTGAAGTGTGTGTTTTCTTCCAGTCGACGTAAATACATTCGTGTCGCTGTCCAATCAGAACCCTTCCCCACCCCCAGACGCTGAGCGGAATTAAATAAAGGAGATTTAACGTGTCAGAATTATTATTTCCATGTAAACTTGAAGGAGAATATTTGAATTCCGAACTATTTAATTCAGAACAATTCATTCGTAATTAAAAACCGTCATAGAAACGTGGCCACTGTGTAATATACCTGGCTAAGTAAAAAGTATACTCGACTTCTCAACAGAAAAGTTACATAACGCAGCTTTAATGGTGTATGATTCTGACATTTCCTCAGTAGTTCTATAGTCTCTTCAGTCTCTCACCCTGTATTTATGCTCCTTTGTGTTTGGCAGGGTCGCAGAGGCAGTGACTCGAACAGGCGCAGCGCTGACAGCAGTCTGGGCAGTGGGCGGTGTATCCCCATAAAGCAGGTGACATGAACAGATTTCTATAGGAAGGATACAACGACTTTAGAAGCCCATATGACACTATTTTCTGACTGATGCTATAACGTTTCCTCATCACAAACAGACCTGGAGTTGTGTTTGGTTTAATTTCACACATCCTGCATATTTAAGATGAGTTTAGGAGTTCTTCTTTCAAACAGAAAACACTCCAAACTCCATTCAACTTCACTAGAATCATTTTATAATTTCAGACTTGGAAATGCCGATCTCAAGTGACCTAAAGTAGCTGTTAACTTGAAAACTACTGCTGCAAAAAAGCCTGTTGAAAATGTAAGATATAAACACTTAAATCTATCAGAAAAGGACTTAAAAGTAGAGAAATTATCTTGCTGCATGGACAGATCATTTTCCATGACAAGCTCTCTTAAAATAAACTCCCTCTAGACTAGAATGAAGCTGTCTCAGAACTAGTAAGTCGATAATACATCTGAAAACAAGATGAATAACCTGATATAAGGTTTAAAATCTTGGCCAGATCAGAGAAATTTGCAGTGGAAAAGGTGGAACAGAGCATTTTGATCTTATTTTTGAGCATTTTTGAGACTAATAATGCAGGATTTCTTCTAATGTGTGTAAATGAAACAAAAAACAACTCCAGATATTTTTATTTTTTGATGCGGTAACAACATTCTAACATGACTTAAAGCTCACAGGAGTTGATTTTACGTAATATATGACCTGTAAATGACCAGCGTTGGGGCGTAACTAAATACACGTACTGAAAATACATAGAGATTGTGTTTTTTGTTTAGTCACTTTGATTTGCGGGACCTATTTAACAGCACGAATCAGCTCATCTGTTGTACTTCCAGCTAAATCGGCTCTTTTTACACTCAGATTGTGTTAAAACTTGAAGTAAAACTCAAGTAGCAGAGCAACTTTAGACAAAGCATCGCCTCTAGATAGCATCACACCCCCGGAGAATGTCGACGACAGCCGCGAAGACGAACGAAAACGCAGCTCTCATGCGATTTTCCCTTCTCTTATTAGTGATAGTGATAGTAAAAAGGCATAAAAACGTGAAACACAGATTACGAGTATTTGAAGTATTATTCCGAACACCCCAAATCCCCCATCTCCTGAGCGGCAAGGAGATAAAAATACTTCAATCTGGGCCTGGTGAAGAGCTGTAGGTGTTTGGCTCACAATACTAATGTGTGAAATCCACGGCAGGAAATATTTGAGAGTTTATTGATGTATTTATTGAATAGAACGTTAGAACATACCAAAAATACAGCGGGTGCTACCTCACAGCAGTGGAAAGCGCTGTGCGAATGTGCGTACACCCACGCGGGCTTTGGCGAAAATGGTTTAAATCTGTTTGCGACTTGTCCATAAAGTTTCATTGTTCATTAGGGAAGTCATTAGGTTCTCCAGTCTCAAAGCGCTGTGTATCTTTATAGCTATACCGGCCAATCACAAGGAGGAACAGTCGTTGCTTCAATTATTGCATTAAATTCATTATCTCCACCGCAGCAGCAAATCCAACAGCCTCCTCAGCCTCTCCATCTCTTCATTCTATTCTTTTATTATCAACTTGGACAATATGCCACTAAGTAATATCTTATCTCATTGTATTATAGTGTTAGTGTAACTGGAGTAAAAGTAATTGCGATTTAAAAGACTATTTTGGCTAATTGTCCATAGTATATACTCTTATATACTCCTCCTCTCTCATCCTCTTTTCCTCGGTCCGTGCACCAATAAAAAACAGATTTTGACCTCTATTTCCAATATTTAATTTAAAGTTTATTTCAAATGACACCAATCAAAAAAACAATCATCGTGTTCAGTTTTGATATTTTATTCTCTCTGGTTTATTTGCCCCTGAAGTTCTGCTGCTTAGCACCGCGAGTGAATTCAGTGTCATCCATGGATCTATAATAAAAAACAATTTTTATTATAGTTCTTTTGAGTCAACTCAAAAAGGAGAGTATATCGCTGCTTCCTGTTTCTCGTCATGGAGTTCAACAATGACTTTTTAAGATGGGAAAGTAAACGCGTCGCTATAAAAGAAGAGCGGTCCATGTACAGTTCGTCCTTTTGAATTTCAGTTAAGAACCAAAAACAATAAAATGGGAGAACAGTTATTTCATTATTCCATTTTAGTGTCAAACAAAAAAAACCAACAGATTTCGATATATAATTTAAAGTTTATTTAAAATACACCAATCAAAAAGCATTTTCGGTACCTGATATTTCATTCTCTCTGGTTTATTTGCCTCAAAAGTTCTGCTGCTTGAAGGACTTACCTGAAAAACTGTTGCAGTTCCGTGGACAAACATGTCCTCATCTTAGAAAGTCATTGTTGAACTCCATGATGAGAAAGAGGAAGCGGCGATAAAGTCTCCTTTGTTCCGCTGACTCCACAGAACTATAAGAAAACATGTTATTATAGATCCATGGTTGACACTGAATTCACAGGCGGCGTGGTAAGCGGCATAACTTTCGGGGGAAATAAACCAGATAGAAAATTGGATTATTGATTATAGTTGAAATGGGCACAATAACTGTTTTTTGATTGGTGTAATTTGAAATAAACATTAAATTAAATATTGGAAATAGAGGTCAAAGTCTGTTTTTTTTATTTGACACTAAAACGGAATAATGAAATAAACTGTTTTCCCATTTGATTGTTTTTCATTATTAATTAAAATTCAAAAGAACAAATGGTATACAGACCTTCCTCTGTAGTTTTCTCTTTCACTTATAACTCTGCCGTGACATATAAAGGACATTTTCTGGATTCATCTTTATTTATTTTCCGTCAGGGCATTTTACTCAAACGCAGCGGGAACTCACTGAACAAAGAGTGGAAGAAGAAGTACGTGACTCTGACCAGCGATGGGATCCTGTCCTACCACGCCAGCGTCAATGTAAGTGCTCTTAGTGCTCTTAAAATACTTATCAAAAGTCATGGAATTTAATCTAATTTCGTTTAAATGTGTTTAGTGTAACTTTTCCGACGGAGGGTCTGTCAAATGCTTTTCTCTGTGGAGATGTTATTGCTTTGTCTGGAATGTTTCACAGTATGGTATTAAAGTTTTATCTTCATGGAGACCAAACCAGACCAAGTTACAGGTCAGATCTGTGGAAATAGAAACAAGCAGGTGACCGACCCCCAAACAAAACGTTACATAGTCAAAATTCAATTTAAAAATACTGAATTGTAATATTTTTAATGGAAATCGAAACTAAAAATTGCTGTAGTTCTGTTAATATTAGCATAGTTGGCATAGTAGCATAATATTAGCATAGTTTTAGGGACGGACTATATAAATCAGAGCTAATGTTAATATTGGCCGTTGTGCCGGATTTTTTTAATGCATCAGAATTGGAATAGTTCCCAGATCCCACATTATTTGTAACTCTCCTTAGAGTCTCTAGTGTCTCTGTGTCGTCCCCAGTTTGTGCTCAGTTCATCAGACGTGTCTTTTCAAACAGAGTTATGGAGTTATAGCAGAAATAGTAAAGGATCATAAAAATACAAGTTACTTTACTAAAATGGGGCTTGTGTAGTTTGTAAATATTGATTATGGCTTCAGAAAATGTCAGAAAAAATAATCTAGCTCACATCGTGTCTATGCGTGGTTTCAGAATGATGAAAATCTGGGACCATTGTCATAGGTCAACAATGTAAAACTAAATATTACGTCTTTTTAATGGGAAAAAGTGCTCAAAATGTAACAGGAAGCAGAAACCCATGACTTGATATTTTACAGTGACATCACACTGGGGGGGTCCTGCCTATATGTCTATGGTGGAATCTTCAGCTGTGACACAATGCACACATTAGCGAACACTAACAAATAAGCTTGAAGATAGCTTGAAAACTCAACATAAAACACAAAATAGATTAAAGGGATAGTTTGGGTTTTGACATTTTGACATGAATCTGCGTCGTACGTCCCCGTCAGCAGTGTCACATCAACACTGACTTACCTCCCGACAGTGTCCGGTGAGACGGTTTCGGTGCTGACGAAAGTTGGGGTCATGAAAATGAAGCGTTTTTCTTCTCAAAACAATATGTGTCCAAAAGAGTGATACATTTGCGTCACAAAACATGAACCACGAAAAAGTCAGACCTCATGATTCATTTTATTTTCCACAAAATAAAATCATCAATCATAGACAAAGGACATTAATCTGACTCTTCGTTGTCTTGTGGTGTCAGGATTACATGTTGAATGCTCCAGGGAAAGAGATGGACCTCCTGCGCGTCACTGTGAAAGTCCCCGGGAAACGCCCTCCTCGAGCCGTGCCCCAGTCTGTGCCCGGGTCTGTGCCAGGGTCTGGACCTGGGTCTGCGCCCGGGTCTGGACCAGGGTCTGGACAAGGACCAGGACTCAACGGAAAAGCCAAGGATCCACAGGGACCAGAGGGGCTTGGCCTAGGTGAGTCCACGAGGGTTAGAAGGTTCAGAGACAGATCATGAATGTGCTGTGTGAGTGTTGGAGGGGCTGATGGGGCACATCTGCCCCAGGGCAGCTGTGGCTACTGTGGCTGTCAACCTTAACGCGATAACGCATGCAATTAATCACAAAAAAATCTTGCACTGTTTTTTTAACGTAGATTAATCACACAATTTATTTTGAGCACACCCGGTCCTCTATCGAAAGCACAATGGTGACCTGAAAGGCGGCGCAGGTTATTTGGTCAGTGTTCAGGTTTATCCATACATGAAGATAAAAGATGAGACTGTGACTGGTGCTCAGCAGCAAATTTCTCTTCAAAAACCTGCCCGACAGAACTTTAGATAAAGTAAGGTAGTTTGCAGATATTGCAGCAATGAACTCTCTTTCCACAGAAGCACAAGTTTAAAATACAATCTTAAAGCAAAATATGTCTTTGATTCAGCGGCTAGCAGGGATGCTACTTGTATGTGCACCAACAACAAGCCAAGCAGTAATAAATTGTATTTTTGTCCAAATATTTTGGTCTTTTTTGAAGAATAATTAACTGCGATTAATTGTGATTAATCAAAATTCTCAAGTGTGATTAATCATTTGACAGCACTAATAAAAAAATAATAAAGCCAATGCATTCTTATCATACAGGTGGCACTGTCCCCTTATAGCAAGAAATATGGCTAATTAACTATTTCAGCGTAATCTCTCCTGTAGTTGTCCATGGTAGAAAAGGTTTCAGTTGTAATTTGGATGAAATTTCAAAATACTTCAAAACATTGGCATTGCTAAATCAAAATGGTAAAAACAAAATAGAAGATTTTCAACAATAATACACTTCATTAGTGTCTAAAAGCTTTCAGTCTATATTTGTGAAAAAGAATAATTTGACTGTAAAAAATAATCTTGTCGACTGCTGAGGAAATTGTTGGTTAACCAGGTTTGATTCCCAGACTGGCTGTCATAATTATACTTTTTAAGACCCATTACATGGCAGTAAATACTGTAATTAATCCGGTTTTACTGATGACTCCTTTATAGTCTAAATTTGGACCATCTCAGTAAAGCTGTGTGCCCTGGAGGAAGGCAATGACTTTACAAAAATGCAATAAGCCAATTCTGCCTGTTTCTCTCAAGATATCTATTTGTGCAGTTGAATCGATGCCAGACCTTGACAACAGAACAAAAGAGCCTGTGGAGATAAGAAACCTTTGTACTTTGAAATAACTCTTGTTCTCTTGGCTGCAGTACCGCTGACGGCCAGTAGTCTGCTGCAGATGGAGGAGATGGAGCTGGGCAGTGCTCTGTTTCTGAGGAACAATCGAGGGGTCCAGAGGTGTGGCTCCAACGTGTCCAACCACGCTCACAGCGTCGGTGAGGGACTTCTACTCATTTAACAGTCATGATTATCAAGAGAGACATTATGTTGTTTCTGGTATTTAGTTAGGAAGTAACTGTCACTTAGCTTCAGGATTATTTGCCATTTTATTTGTTGTGAACTGCCTTTTTTATGTAAAATAACATAATAAGAAAAAAGAATCCATTGACTTCCTGTTCAATGTAAAAAATATTGAACCCTAGGCTTAAGATCCAGTCCCCCAGACTATTATGTATTTGTAGGGCCGTGAGTAGAGTAGTGTGCATGATGGAGATGTATAGTTTGAAGTTAATGAAATTGGAACCTATGCAAATGGAATCTGGATGGACCACAGAAATCTGAAAATTAAAAAAAATCTAATCAAATCAAATCTGAAAGCAATTCAAGAAACACAAAAGTCCAAATAATTTCTTGTTGTCGACGTAAACTGTTTCTCGCTTGTAGATTATCCCCCAGTAGGAAGAATAACCAAAACTTTCAATCAGTTAATAATAAATACCTTTACTCAATAACATGAGTAAAGGTAAGATATTAAAACTACTCCATGAAGTAACATTTCTTATTATTACCAATATAAATATAACACAATACATTTAAAATAATGTCTTATGTGGAGTGGATTTCAGACTTACTTTTTTTTTGTGAACAACCTTTGGTGGCTCCCCTGCAATGTCTCTGAGATCCCCTACTTTGGTACTTACTCAGATATGTTCTCCTCCTCCAGACTCGGCTGTTGAGGGCGTGTCCAGCTCCTCCTCCACCAAAGACATGGGCTCCGGCTCTCCTCTGACCGACCGCAAGAAACACCGAAGGAAGAAGAGCGTCAACCAGAAGGGAGACGCCATCGGACAGGCTGACGGTACAATACACATACGCATACACATGTGCATACACATACACATACGTATACGCATACGCATACACATACACATGCACATACACATACACATGCACATACACATACACATACACATACACATGCACATACACATACACATACACATGCACATACACATACACATACACATACACATGCACATACACATACACATGCATATGCACATGCACATGCACATACACATACACATACACATGCACATGCACATGCACATGCACATACACATACACATACACATACACATGCACATACACATGCACATGCACATACACATGCACATGCACATACACATACACATGCACATGCACATACACATGCACATACACATACACATACACATGCACATACACATGCACATACACATACACATGCGCATACACATGCACTCACATACACATACACATGCACATACACATGCGCATACATACACATGCGCATACACATACACATGCGCATACACATGCACTCACATACACATACACATGCACATACACATGCGCATACATACACATGCGCATACACATACACATGCGCATACACATGCGCATACACATACGCATACACATACACATGCGCATCCACATGCGCATACACATACGCATACACATGCACATGCGCATACACATGCACATACACATGCACATACATACACATGCGCATACACATACACATACACATGCACATACACATACACATGCGCATACACATGCACATACACATGCACATACACATACACATGCACATACACATACACATACACATGCGCATACACATACACATGCACATACACATGCGCATACACATACACATGCACATACATACACATACACATGGCAATACACATGCACATACACATACACATGCGCATACACATACACATACAAATGCGCATACACATACACGTACACATATGCATATGCATGCACGTACGCATACAGATACTTACTATTTTATTTGATTTACTTTTCAAGACAAAGCTACTGTCATCAAAGTGAGACTAGCTTAGACCTGGTTTAGTCCTTGGTTAGGCCTGGTTTAAACCTGGTTTAGTCTTTGATTAGACCAGGTTTAGTCCTGGTTTAGTCCTTGGGAGACCTGGTTTAGACATAGTTTAGTCCTTGGTTACACCTGGTTAAAACCTGGTTTAGTTCTTGATTAGACCGGGTATAGACCTGGTTTAGTCCAGGTTTTGTTCTTGGTTAGGCCTGGTTCAGACCTGGTTTAGTCAGTGGTTAGACCTGGTTTAGACTTAGTTTAGTCCTTGGTTAGACCTAGTTTAGACCTGGTTTTGTACTTAGTGATTTAGTCCTGATTTAGACCTGGTTCAGACCTGATCTGGACCTGGTTTAGTCCTTGATGAGACCTGGTTTTGTCCTTAGTTAGACCTAAACCTGGTTTAGATCTGGTTTAGTCCTCATTTAATGCTTGGTTAGATCTGATTTAGACCTGGTTTAGTCCTGATTTAGACCTGGTTTAGTCCTGGTTTAGACCTTGTTTAGATCTGGTTTAGTCCTTGGTTAGACCTTTTCCTGAATGGCTGTGCATTTAGATCTGGTTTTGTCCTTAGTTAGACCTGGTTTAGACCTGGTTTAGACCTGGTTTAGACCTGGTTTAGTCCTTAGTTAGACTTGGTTTAGTCCTTGGTTAGACCTGGTTTAGTCCTTGGTTAGACCTGGTTTAGTCCTTGGTTAGACTTGGTTTAGTCCTGGTTTAGACCTTGTTTAGACCTGGTTTAGACCCGGTTTAGTCCTTGGTTAGCCCTTTTCCTGAATGGCTGTGCATTTATGCTATTACACATTTCACATGTCGTGCCGTATATTTTCTTTTGGCCCTTTCTTGTCCAAACTGCGCTGAAACCCACTTGGACCAAAGTGATTCTTTATAGTGAGATTAAGATGGCCGCCGTGTTATTGTGCTCATGTTGTTGACATGTCCTTTTGTGGGCGCGTCTGATCCCACTCCAGGCCTATTGACATTTCTCATCTTCGTCTGCAGCCAAGCGAAAAATGTGGAAACTGAAGAGCTTCGGCAGCTTAAGGAACGTCAGTAAGACAGGTAAGAATGATCTCCCATAATGCATCTGTGCGCACGCCTGCTGCTACCGTGACATCCATCTGTCAACACTGTGCCGAGAGTTTATGCAAAGTGTCTGTTTAGCATTCACAGTTTAAGTTCATATTGTCTTTTCTTCTGCCAGCGCACACCCTTTAAATCAATACAGAGGGGATATAGAAAATCATCATAACAAAACTATTATTAGATCTTTTTACTAAACATAAATCGTAACCTTGGGGCTGTTTTCGTTTAATTCATTCCAAATGATGTATCCCTAAAAAGTCAAAACTCTGCTCCAAACAGCGTCTGTTCAAAGATTTCATAGATTATTGTACAGGTTACAGATATGTTATTTTTTTATTCTCTCTCTAATCCTCACTTACTCTCTTTTTTCTCTCTCTCTCTCTCTAATCCTCACTTACTCTCTTCTTCCTCTCTCTCATCCTCACTTACTCTCTTTTTTCTCTCTCTCTCTCTCTAATCCTCACTTACTCTTTTCTTTTTCTCTCTCTAATCCTCACTTACTCTCTTCCTTCTCTCTCTCATCCTCACTTACTCTCTTCCTTCTCTCTCTCATCCTCACTTACTCTCTTCTTTTTCTCTCTCTCATCCTCACTTACTCTCTTCTTTCTCTCTCTCATCCTCACTTGCTCTCTTCTTTTTCTCTCTCTCATCCTCACTCACTCTCTTCTTTCTCTCTCTCATCCTCACTTGCTCTCTTCTTTTTCTCTCTCTCATCCTCACTTGCTCTCTTCTTTCTCTCTCTCGTCCTCACTTGCTCTCTTCTTTTTCTCTCTCTCATCCTCACGTACTCTCTTCTTTTTCTCTCTCTCATCCTCACTTACTCTCTTCTTTCTCTCTCTTATCCTCACTTGCTCCCTTCTTTTTCTCTCTCTCATCCTCACTTACTCTCTTCTCTCTCCCTCTCTCATCCTCATGTACACTCTACTCTCTCACTCTCTCTTCCTCTCTCACTCCTGTTCTCTCTCCCCCTCTCATCCTCTCTTTTTTCTCTGTTTTCTCTCACATCCTCTCATTATCTTTGTTTTTGTCTCGCTTCTCACTTTGTTCCCTTTCTCCTCCTCTCCCATTTTCCCTTACTCTCTCTTCTTTCTCTCTATTTCTCTCTCACCCTCTCAATCCCCTTTTTTCCTTTCTCTCTCTCTCTCCTCACATACGCTCTTCTCTCACATGCTCTCATCCTCTGTCTCACTTTCTCTTCCTCCCTCACTCTCTTTTCTCTCCATCTGTTTCTCTCTCACTCTCTCATCCTCTCTCAACCCCCTCTCTTCCTCTCTCTCTCTCGCTCTCTCTCTCATCCTCACATACTCTCATCTCTCTCTCTCTCATGCTCTCATTCTCTCTCTTACACTTGCTTTTATCCTTTCTCTCTCTCACACTCTCACCCTCGCATCCTCTCTTTTCTCTTTGTCTCTCTTCTCTCCCTTTCTCCTCCTTTCCCCATTTCTCTCTTATCCTCCCTTACACTCTTACTTTTCTCTCTCACTCTTTCATTCTCTCTCAACTCCTACTCTTCATCTCTCACTCCCTTTCTCTCTCTCTTTCACACACACACTCTCTCTTTCTCTCTCACTCCCTTTTTCTCTCCCCCTCTCTCTTCTTTTTTCTCTCCTCTCTGTTTTTCTCTCACATCCTCACATTATCTTTCTCTCTCTCTGTCTCTCTTTTCACCCTTTTCACCCTTCTCTCTCGTCCTCCCTTACTCTCTTTTCTCTCTCTTCTCTTCCTCTCTCCCATTCTCCCTCCTCTATCCTCCTCTCCATCTTTCTCTTTTCTCCCCTCTCCCTCTGGTTTCAGATGAGGATAACTTTGACTTCCTGGTGGTGTCCAGTACGGGTCAGACGTGGCACTTCGAGGCCCAGAGTGTGGAGGAGAGGGACTCGTGGGTCCAGGCCATCGAGAGTCAGATCCTGGCTAGTCTGCAGCTGTGTGAGAGCAGCAAGAACAAGGTACAACCCCCACAGAGGCTCCGCTATGGGGGGTCCAGTCATTATGTAGAGAGGGGACTGCTGAGTCATTTTGTTAGCGCGTAAACAGGGCTCATTAAAAATACTCATGTTTTTGTAATGAAGGACATTTTGGGGGCAGTAACACTTTTTAGTAGATCGTTAAAAGTGTGTAACTGTAACTTTTTAGTTGGGGGTTCGTCACCGTCTTGTATCCATGGAGATGTCATTGCTCTGCTTCAAATGTTCCACAGTATGACATTAAACATTTAACTAAACTTTACATTTATTCAATTACAGGTGGTTTTATTGCTCCAAAATGCCTAGAAAACTGTGAGCGGGGGTCGCCTCTTCACAGATCTGACCTGTAACTTGGTCTGGTCTGATCTCCATGAAGATAGAAAGGTTTAATGCCATACTGTGAAACATTCCAGACGAAGTAATAACAGTTTAATTGAGTTTAATTGTAGCCATGTAATTGTAAATAGCTACATTTAAGCTATTCATCCAGTGATCGGAAGGTTGGGAGTTCGAATCCCGCTCTCGACATAGACGTCATTAGAGCATCCACTGACCCACTGGTTGGCGGTGTGATTCCAGGTCCCACGGATGAATAATGTTGTTGTGTGTACCTCAGTGTCTGCGTACACTGGTGTATGAATGCGTGTGTGATCCTTGACATGAAGTGCGTTGAAGTTCTGTATGAAAATGTGACCGTACAGTACAAGTCATTTATCCCATGCCATATTTATCTTACTGCTGCATTTACTTCAGATTTTTGATTCGTTCTGGTTTAGTGAAGCTTTATGGGGTTTTCCCTGTTTGCAGTGGTCAGTGTTGCTCAGTAGTGGTTTAGACCTGGTTTGCTCCTGGTTTAGACCTGGTTTAGAGTCCAAGCCTCAGTCCTGGTTTAGTCGTGGGGTGTTACAGTTTTTGGGGTGTTCCCAGGACACAGAAGTCAGTGTCAGTGGTGCATTAGGCCTGGGTTACATCAATAGACTGTATGAAAAAGCGGACTAAGGGAGTGTAACATCACCCGTAGTGTTCATGCTCCAGTCAAATGAAGCTCACCAAAGCTAGCAGTTACATTGGCGAGTTTGGAGCCGAGTTCCATATTTGGAATTCTGACATTTAATTGGTCTGTTATTAATGTTCATATCTTAATTTACAGATGAAATAAGGATCATGTAGAGGGAGTTTATTTACAACATTTTAAGAACTAAATGACGGACCTGACACCAGCAGTTACAGAGAGAGATTTTTCAGTAGAGAGTGAATAAGGAGCTGGAGTTCATGGAGCTGGAAGCGCCCCCGTGCTCACTTCCTATTTGGAAGACGGCAACTAGCGTATTAGCTATGTCCATTCATATATACAGTCTATGGTGTGACTTGTTTTTGTGGGTTGGACCTGGTTTAGTAATGGGTTAGATCCTGGTTCAGTCCTGGTTTAGCCTTAGTTTAGTCCTAGTTCAGATCTTGTGAAGTCCTGGTTTAGTGCTGCTCTTGTGGTTTGTTCCCAGTGTCCAATGGTCTGTATCAGAGGCCCTTATGCTTCTTTTAGTCCTTGGTTAGACCTGGTTTACACCTGGTTTACACCTAGTTTAGACCTGGTTAAATCTGCAGCTTCATATAATGACCTAGCCACCTTTGTTTGTATAACATGTGTAATTTCCTCATCTGCTGTCACTAAAAGCTCTTCTAAGTTGTGCACTTTGGTTGGGTTTAAGTATTAGATGAATGCAGAGCTCACCTATTGGCTTCTGTTCAGATCCATTTCCTTTTTATTGCTTATTGCTCGCCTTTTAATGTCCTTAAAAGCTGCGGTGTGTTTGGAATATTAAATGAACGAAGGCATAAATTCACTTTCCCTTTATCTGAGGGTAAAGAAGGTCAGTGTGGTGCACTTATTAATATTAAAGAGATTACACCTACATCATTTAGTGAATGGTCCACAAGGTAAATACAATAATGGTGTTAATTATAGCTCTATACTGTATGGGTACGTTTGTTTGGTTTTGATTTGAGCCCAGTTTAGTTCTAATCTAGACTTGGCTTGGCCCTGTCCTGGTCCTGGTTTAGTCCCCGTCGAGTACAGGTTTAGTCAGTTCCATATCATATTGATCCCAATAGTCCGAAAATGAACCATTGAGGAATGATCCCATAATTCTGACATTCCATTAGTTAAAAAAAATAAAAAGAGGCCCATTGGTTCAACAGCCCATTAGTTCGACCATACACTGTAGAGACGCATAAATGACTTGTAACGTACTGATGATAAACTGTTCGTAAATAAAAACTAATTGGCTGCCAGAGTAATGGGCTGTCGAAACAATGGTTCTTTTTTTGGACTAATGTAATGTCGGACTAATGGGATCTTTAATCTCTTCAATGGTCCATTTTCTGACTATTAGGATGTCAGATCAATGGGCAGACCCCGGTTTAGTCTGGATTTAGCCCAAGTTTGATAGGCTGGCCCACCAAAACCACACACTTTTACAATATGCACACATACTGTATGCATCTGTAACCGTATCCTGGTTCTCAGATTTTCCATAAGTGTGCTTGACAGATGTCTTAACCAATCAGAGTGAGATTTGTCCGTTCTGATCAAAACAAACATGGCAGTTTACGAGGAAAAACTCAAATCATAATCACAAAACTCTTAATCTCAGGTAAAAGAAGTGATGTATGTTCTGAATGATACGAGAATTTTCAAGAGAGGTCTTCTGCCTTTGAGAGACTCTGTGGTTGGTCCAGTCTCTTCTGCATTCAAACACAATATAGAAGGGACGAGCTGCTCCCGCAACAAGTTTGATGTACTGCAAGTGTGAATGCACCCTGGGCTTGCTCTCATCTATTATGCAAATAACAACCCACAGTTAAAATATCCTCTTAAGTCTTTCTAAATAGAAGTCTTTTTGAATTTCCTGTGATGCTGAGTTCACACAGCCTCTTGTTGAACCCATTTGCATTTGAGGGCAGACGCTTGAAACGTGACGTGAGCTGAATTTCGCAAATGTTCAGTTGTGTTGACGATCAAACGCTCATTCCCCATAGACCGTGCATGTAAACCCAATGTCGTAGGCTGTGTACGGACAAGAATACCCATCTCTGGAGAAGAAGAACCCTTGATTAAATCTTTTTAGTGCATTCAAATTAAATAGAAGAAAAGACCAGGAACTCTCAGGCTTTTAGTTTGTAGTTATGGCCTGACTGAAGACACATACATCTTCATATTGTACTACACAGTATTCACTACGTCCCACAAGCCTCGTTTCACTTTATTAATGAGGCAGTTAAGATTTACACTGGAGTGAACCTAACGCTGTGTTTATACTTACAAACACGATACTTCAAAACCAGGACTAGACCAGGATTAGACCAGGACTAGACCAGGATTAGACCAGGACTAGACCAGGACTAGACCAGGACTAAACCAGGACTAGACCAGAACTAGACCAGACCAGGACTAAATCAGGTCTACATCAATATTAAAATTGGCTCAAACCAAGACTAAACCAGGAATAAACCAGGATTAGACCAGGACTAGACCAGGACTAGGTGAGGACTAGACCAGAACTAGATCAGGACTAGACCAGAACTAAACCAGGACTAAATCAGGTCTACATCAATATTAAAATTGTCTCAAACCAAAACTACACCAGGACTAGACCAGGACTAAACCAGGACCAAACCATGAATAACCCAGGACTAAACCAGGACTAAACCAGGACTAGACCAGGACTAGACCAGGACTAGACCCGGACTACATCAGCAGTAAAATTGGCTCAAACCAAGACTAAAAAAAGAACTAGGCCAGGACTAGACCAGGACTAAACTATAAGTAAGCCAGGACAAGACCGGGACTAAACCAGGACTAGGCCAGGACTAAACCAGAATAGAACCAGGAGTAGACTAGAATTGGACCAGGACTATATCAGGGCTACATCAGTACTAAAATGGGCTCAAACTAAGACTAAACCAGGACTAAACCATGAGTAAACCAGGACTAGACCAGGACTAAACCAGGACTAGATCAGGAGGACTAAACTAGAACTAAACCAGGACTAGACCAGAACTGGACCAGGTCTAAATCATAGCTATGTCAGTACTAAACTGGGCTTAAATCAAGACTAAACCAGGTCTAGGCCAGGACTAGACCAGGACTAAACCATTTGTAAACCAGGATTTAACCATGAATAAACCAGGACTAGACTAGGACCAAACCAAGACTAAAATGGGCTCAAACCAGGACTGAACCAGAAGTAAACGCACCCTTATATCTGCTCATAATAACTCTACTTATAGTTTCTCTTGTGATAAGAGCATACGACACAAATAATAGTTTTGTAATAAGTGGGTCAACAAAATGGTCAACTACTGTGCAAAGTCCTCATTCTTCATTCACAAACACATGCATAGGCTGTGATTAGTGAGAAGGCTAGGCTAGTATTTTCTTAATAACATGAAAACAGAGCTGCGATTTATAACATGCCATTTGCACCTTGTTACCATGCTATTATGAATAAATAGAATAAATAGTATTGCCAAGGAGAACTGGAACAAAATGGAAAATAAAATCCACAAATGAATAACTCTTATAAGTGTTTTTGTACATTTTTGCACTTGTTTTTCAGGATCGCAGGAACAGTCAGAGTGATGCTGTGGTTCTTCAGGCCATTCGAAACGCTAAAGGAAACAACTTCTGTGTGGACTGTGACGCTCCCAGTGAGTCAACACACACTTCTGCTGTTTAAATCTTAACTGTATTACATCTTTGAGCGGATTAAACTCAAACAAAACATATTATGCTTAACTGACTTCTTGGAGCTTTAAATCAGCTTTTGCCAGTTTTGTTGCATCATAGGTAAAACTCCAGACTTCTCCTACAGTTTTCAAGCCCATAAACCATCACTTCACTTGTTCTGTGGTCAAGTTGTGTTCACAGTTAATGCAAACAATTGTAGAAGGAAGTAAGTACAGAGCGGGTCGTGTGTGTACTGAAGGTGGTGAAAGAGGGTTGATCTGAGCAATGACATCTTGAATACAGGAGAATAAAGATTATTGTGGCCAAACCTCCTTGTCAAAGCCTGATGTCATCAGATTTCAGAAGCTACCAGAGCTGGGCCTAAGATACACACAATTCACATACTTTAACACTGTTGCAATCACAGTAGACTACATGAAGATTCTGAAGCAAAATTTGAGGAAGTTTTTGTGGTTAATTGTGGGCGAGTGCATTTACATTTTGGATTTGGCCCACGCTAAAACCTAAAAACAAAAATACCCCGTTTAGTGATAAGTCTCTGTTGTTCATGGAGGACGGTGTAGGAGGCTAACACTAGCCTCAGAATGATAATTTAGTGTCTGTGATGTAACGTAAATGGGATCTTCATTATTTTATGCTTTCAGCTTCACACAGAGCTTTTAACATGGCTGCATTTGCAGTCGGCTCTAACAGGTTGTTACAGTCACAGTTTTAATGTAGCAGAACATGATGAAAAGCCTTTGGTTCCATATTTACATTAACTATACTTCACTTGCACAGTGTCGTGGGTTTTATTTAGATAGATAGAAGATAGAAGAGAGAGGACCTTATTTGTCCCTGTGGGGAAATTGCTTTGCAGTGAGTTCATATGGCTGGCTTCACATCCGCACTTCCATACATAACACATACAAAAATATTTACATAGAAACTGCACTGCACTGAAAAACAAGCGTCTTTACTCACCGTGGAGTAACATTCTAATTAAATAGTTGGATGGAAATGTATTTTTAATACCATAAAATACCAAATAACAGCCGAGGCGTTTATTTGTTTCAATCACTTAACAGACCAGGTATATATACACGAGACCAGGCGGCAATATGGGGCAGGCCATTAATTCAGCAAAACTGGGAAAATATGGTACTCAAATTTTTTAAACCAGTATGATTATAATTTTTTTTTTTACATTTTTTACTCCTCTTCGCCGTTATTTGATGGCCTGGCGACTACTTTGCCTACCTTTTCAGCACGATTCCTGCAGCCTCGTCCCCTGCCCTTCCTTGCCCCTTTGCCACAACTTTCCTCTTACGCCACAGCAGCTACGATAACACTGCTGCTTCCTCCAAATTGCCAAACTGAAGTAATATTACCAAAACTCCTAAAAACAGTGTCCATTTCATGCCTGCTATGTAGCGCCATCTTTCTTTTTTATGTCACTTCGAAATAGGGATTTCACAGCAATGTCTGCTGTTCCGCCACTTTCTCAGTGAAGGTGAGGGTGATCAGATACAGCACAGATAATATAGCCTATCCATTCCTAGTCACACAACCTAAAAAGGCAGGTCTCGTAAAGGCAGGACTGAACTGAAGTCAAACTGTGACTATGTAGGCTGTAAACATCATGCTCTCTATGATGTCTCTTACTAATCATGATATCTTGGTTAAATAAGGCACAAAAAATGAGAAATGAGAGTTTGATCAGCCTCCTCTGCAACAGCCAGAACCACTGCTGGGGGTGTTGCCGTAGGCTACTTTCTATACAGACGTACGCTAGTTAATTTGCAATTTTAGACTCAGCGTTTATTTGGAACCGGTGCTTATTTATCAAAATATACACCTGCACCCGACGTTTAAAGGGGACCCAGCGGTTAATTGAAACCTGCTATTATTTGGTATTTTACGGTAATTAGGCCTATTTATCTTTATTTTTGAGAACATATTTTCTATTACCCACTGTTGCAACACTGGAATTTGCTCATTGTGGGATAAATATTTTAGCACATCATGAGAATGTTGCACACACTGTTTTTAAGTGCTTTCTCTCCTCTCTTCTATCTCACGTCTCAGACCCAACGTGGGCCAGTCTGAACCTGGGGGCCCTGCTGTGCATCGAGTGCTCTGGGATCCACAGGAACTTGGGGACCCACGTGTCCAGGGTGCGGTCCCTGGACCTGGACGACCTGCCGCGGGAGCTCACCCTGGTCCTGAGCGCCATCGGCAACCACCTGGTGAACAGCATCTGGGAGGCGCGCACCCACGGCCACCGCAAACCCACGCCCGATGCTACCAGGTAAAGGATCGTGTTTAGAATATGAGTCAGGTATACAGGGGTCAGGTCTGCTTTAGTCCTGGTTTAGTAAAAGACTGGGAGGGACGCACCCACGGCACCCATAGCACCCATGGCACCCCACCCCCGACTCTACCAGGTACTGTAGGCTATAATATTTATGGTATGAGTCAGATATTTAGAGCTTTGTCCAGGGATGCACGCAGTCACGGGCACCGCAAACCTACGCCCGATGCTTCCAGGTAATGGCCAATGTTTGTAATATGAGTCAGGTATTTAAAGGTCAGTTCTAGTCTAGTCCTGGTTTAGTAAGAGGCTGGTAGTCACGCACCCACAGGGTCTGCAACCCAACCCTGATGCTCCAGGGTGCTGTAGGCTCTAATATTTATGGTGTGAGTCAGGTATTTAGAGCTTTGTCCAGGGATGCACGCAGTCACGAGCATGGCAAACCCACGCCCGATGCTTCCAGGTAAAGGATCATGCTTAGAATATGCTTTAGTCCTGGTTTAGTAAGAGACTGGGAGTCACTCACCCACGAGCACGGCAAACCCACGCCCGATGCTGCCAGGTAAAGGATCATGCTTAGAATATGAGTCAGGTATACAGAGGTCAGGTCTGCTTTAGTCCTGGTTTAGTAAAAGACTGGGAGTCACGCACCCATGGGCATCCAAACCTTTTTTATATTTGGAGTTAGTACCATAAAAGGTAACGCTTTATAATAACTACACCGTATTGTAATTTGGCCAGCCTGACCAAATGCTTAATTAAGCATAATTAGTCTTGACTTTAGAAAAGCTCTTAAAAAGACTTTCCTAACAGATAATAGCTGTCTGAATTAGCATTGCATTGCAGTGTTAGTAACTCATTCTCTCATGGCTTACTAATCATTAATAAATGTTGAAATTTGTACGTAAATATGCATTTACAAAAGATTTACACACACAAATGGTTAGTTTATGAGTAACTAAGTATGAAATAGTGCAATGAGGTTCATTTAGTCTTCCGATAATGTATGTTATTAGGTTATTTTTTCAGACCAAGAGTTTGTTTTCAGACCCGACAGTTTGGACTGCTCCCTGTGCTCTTCCTCAGAGTGGTCACGTGATGTTGCTGTGACGTATATGGTCAACTGATTTCTACAGGTTTTGTTGCTGTCTTCCTACCGGTGAAGGCAGGACGACTTCCTCAGGACAGTATCCCAAGTGTGTGAGAGTAAAAAAGCCCCCTTGTCCCGGATTATCATCCCGTTGGCACGTTTCTGTATGTCAATTGCCTCTTTAATCCAGCGACGATCAGAATCAGAATCAGAATCAGAATAGCCTTTATTGTCATTGTAACAAAAGATACAACGAAATTGAGTGGCATCTCCCTTTTTGTTTAAAAGAAAACACAAACAAAAAAAATAAATACAGACAAACACAAAAATAAATACAAACACAAAATAAATACAAGATTAAAAAAAGATGTTTCTTGTCCTCTGTCCCAGTGATGTTTGCTTCGTCCAAACTGTCAGCTGTCAACTGTCAACAAACTCTTGGTCTGAAAAAGAACCTTATAACACAAGTATGAAATAATTACCAGTAACTATTTACAGCACAGGCTAATTAAGTGCAAGTTAAGTGCTAATTAAGTAGTTATTAAGCCTGAATGACTCTTAATTAAATATTTGTTCATTATTAATTAAGTCTTTGTTCGTGCTTTATTAAGGGTAAATAAGGTGTAGTTATTATAAAGTGTTTTTTGAGTCAACTACTAAAATAATCGTAGTTAGTTGCTTTCCTAGCTTGTGTTTTGGTTTTGTTTGGTCCAAATATACCCAAGCACTGCCGTTTCTTCCCCTTTATAAACCAGCCGAATTTGTAAACAATTAAATACATTGGAATTTATGGCCAAGATGCAAAAGAATCAATTATAATCCAAGTATAATGCATTACTTTGTACGGCCCTTTTGTTATCTAACGCTTTTGTCCCCTCTCCTCGGTCGCCCTTTCTCCCTGTGTTTGTGCTGACTCAGGGAGGAGCGGGAGTCGTGGATTCGCGCCAAATACGAGCAGAAGCTGTTTGTGGCCCCCCTGCCCCCGCCCACTCCGGGAGAGGGCCCCGACATCACTCTGGCAGGGCGCCTCCTACTGGCCGTGATGGAGCACAACCTGCCCAAGCTGCTGCTGCTGCTGGCCCACTGCAGCAAAGAGGACATGAGCGCCCCCTTGAGCATGGCGCTGTCCTCACGGGCGCTGTTGGCTCTGCGTCTGCCAGCCTCCGCCCTCCACGCAGCTTGCCAACACGGGGATGTGGTGATGACGCAGCTCCTCCTATGGGTACAACTTTCTCTAAATGCATCCTGTTCTGCTGGAGCCAGTTTTCCCCCATGTATTTCAGTACAATATGTCTTGCCCCTGCACAGATATATCGTATAAGCAGCTCTTAATGTCAAAATAACTCTACTGTGGGCCGTCTGCATCTAATTACAAAGCGTTTTATTGTCCAATCAGGAAGTATACGTTAGCATGCTAGTGGTTGTTACCTTTATGGTCATGAGAATTGTGAAAAGCGCTTATGAACTGAATGAATGCATTTCTGAATTAATATATTATATGTATTTCACAAAACCCACACTCTTATAGCTTTATAGACTTTATAAAGAAGTGGACTAAAGGCCGTCACACTCTACAGGAGAATTTGCCCGATTCAGGCTGTGATTTGTTTCTCCCCAAGTTCAGGGACCCAGCTATTTGTTTTCATGTGCGATTTTGAAGCTGCTGCGCTCCTCGTGTGGTGTCACTGTCAGATCATAACCACTACACATCAGCAACGCTGCGGTAACAGCCGATAAAACAGAGTGTCAGGAGCAGAGGAGTGACAGACACAGAGACGCAAGATACAAACTCGGGATATAGAGAAAAGAGTTTATTCCTCACGTCTCGTAAAGTGGTAAATTTAAAGTGCAG
Source organism: Odontamblyopus lacepedii (assembly GCA_034769755.1). Lineage (NCBI taxonomy): Eukaryota > Metazoa > Chordata > Actinopteri > Gobiiformes > Gobiidae > Odontamblyopus > Odontamblyopus lacepedii. The sequence goes on along the minus strand of CM068346.1, from coordinate 11,990,256 downwards.
CATCTTATCCACATTATCCATAGAAATTGTCCTCCACAAATAATGACTTCCAGTCCACAAAACTTCATCTAGTTTGAGCCATTCTTTGAAAGTAAAAAGGCGAGATAGTTCCTCACATGTGTCTGTTTACATCCACACAGTGCACGGATCGAGGTGAAGCTGCAGATTAGTGACAGTGACTCTACTTCCTGTGGACTTTATCTCCTCTTTTATGCTTTAAAAATCCTGTATCCGAAGTATTGCACCACATTTCACACATAATAAACACAGTTTTGACTTGTGTCTAAACTAGAAGTGCAGAGCTCTGATCTTTGAACACTTCACAGTCTCAAAGTGAGTGGTTTTACTGTAGACAGGAAACAGCTGATGCGAGCGCACTCACAACTTTATATCCTGTGGTCCACAAACATATCCCACTGCAGTCTTTATGATCAGAGATTTTAAGTCTCATAAGATCCTCCTTGTGTCTGTAGTGTGCACTTTTTGCTGCACGTTTAAAAACCGTTTAAGACCGAAAATTCCGTGTAGTGCATGGCGGCTTTAAGGGAATGTGACATCACCTACAGTGTTCAGGTCCAGTCAAATGAAGCTCATCAAGGCTTGCAGTTTCAGGAGCAAATTTGGAGCCAGGTCCATATTAGGAATAGGATTTTATTCACAGACAAAATAGTGAAATAAAAAGGCCAGGTTAATACGAACATTTTAAGACCTAGACGACAAGGCTTAAAACGAGCAGTTACAGAGAGAACGATGACAGTTTTCCAGTCTAAGTCAATTGGAACGGGAGTCAATGGAGCCAGAAATGCCCCCCATGAACAATTCCTGTTTAGAACGCTGTGGCTACTGCGTTGGCTATGTCCATTTATATATACAGTTTGTGCTTTACCATCACTATCTTGGCTCAGCCACCACTTTCGTTGAGAATTAAGGGTAAGAGAAAATCATGGACATAAAGTTTCCTTGTTTTTGTGTTTTTTTACACTGTAGAAGCCTTTTACTGCTCTCGTAACTGTTTCTCTTCTCTCTTGTATTCCAGGCCCTTTTTGATGCACTTTTGCTTGTAACTTTTTAGCTCCATAGGGAAATCTGTCCTTAGTGATCATGCTCGTCCTGCTCAGTGTACACAACTTTACTTCCCAAACATCCACAAATCAATGAGCTTTGTACAGCAGCAGTATCGATTCAGCAGGGCTTATACAGGACCGTGAGTCAGGTCAAGGTGTACAAGCATTACATAAAGGAAAACAAAGCACTTTTACATAGAGAGACGCTATTACTGGCCAGGAAAGTTTCACAATATGGCATTAAACTTTTTCTCTTATTCTAAGTCCCTTTATCCACTTTATGATCGTAATATTTTTTTTAGTACAAATGCAGTCAAAGTCCTATATTACACAAAATTGCCATGTTAAATGCTGTTACCACCTCAAAAAGATACCTGGAGTTGTGTTTTGTTTCATTCACATGTTTGAATGATCCTTTATTATTAGTTCGTCTACATCTCCAAACTCAAAATGCTCTGTTCCACCTTGTTCTACCCATCATGAAATGGTAGTTTTCAAGTTAAAGGGGAACTCCAGCACGTCTGAAGCTAAAGTCCATTGCTAGAGGTGGTTGAATACTGTTTATAAGCCAAAAAATGGCACAGATCAGTGTTTCCTAGGCGGAGATTTCGCTGTGGTAATGGGCCTGTCAAGGTAACAAGCTAGCGTAGTGAATTGGGCAAGTGCTTCCACGTAAAACACCAATTTGCTTCACACTGAAGAAGTGTAACACTACTTTCTAACCCATCATACAACAGCCATGAGTCTAACAAACAAAACGCTCTGCCTGCCTCACTCATTAGTGTCTGGAAACAACTTTACAAGCCACCTTAGCCTTGATTTCCCACTGCGCATTGTGAAAGCCCAAAAAACGTTTCTCATTTATTTACAAGTGAATTATATTTTTGAAAACGCTAAAAAAATACATTCCCGAACCATTTTCTTTCAACAACTTTCAGTTTCTATTGTTCTTCATCGTCAGTAGTTGATCCTCACTTGTTGCTTCTGGTCTGGTTGCTCGAGCCTCTCGCTGCCGCTGGAGTCGACAGTCGAGTCTTTTGGAAATCAACAAGCTAATGCTAAAGTTGTTGTAGTTTAAGATCCTCAATCCAGGAGCTTACCTTTTTGTAGTGGGTCCTCACAGAAGGGAAAGATGCTTGAGAAATGATTTAACAACAACTCTAATAAATGTAAATATGATTTATTTTACAGATAATAGAGTCAGCCAATTAACAGACAATTTGAGTCTGGATCCCCTTAGAAGCCCAATGCAGGAAAGACCCAGAAGAACATGTTAAGGTTACATTTATAGATTCTATACAAAGGACATCCCACTTTAACATCTGGCGTAGATTAACTTGTTTTGCACAAAACCTCCACCATATATGACCTGACATGATCTATTGTCACCATGGTTCCAGTTACCAAATGTCTCTGGAGTGCAGTATCTTCTAACCTCTGACCGTTTTAGGCTCCAACTAGTCTGCAAACCCCCAACAGTAACAGAGAATCTTCCTAAGAAAACCCAAGTTAAAGTAACAGTATAAAGTATAATGCAGTAGTATAACAGATACCACATTGTTTTATAATGTTTCCAAACAGTATTGAGTGAGCCAGGCAGAGTGTTTTGTTTGTTAGACTTGCGGCTGTTGTAAAATGAGTTAGTAAGTGGTATTAAGCCTCTTATGTGCAAAATGGCATTTTACCTGCAAGCTAAGAACTTGTCCCTTCACTACACTAGTTTGTTGCCTTGTCAGACTCACTACCACAACGAGATCTCCGCCGAGGCAACACTGATCTGTGCTGTTTTTTGGCTTCTGACAGTATTTGACCACCTCTAACAACGGACTTTAGCTTCAAATGTGCCGGAGTTCCCCTTTAAATGCTCCTTTCACCTTCTGTAGAGATGGGCAATTCACAGGCTAAATTGATCCAAATGATTCGAGTGAAGGTGTATGGAGTTTAAAAACACAGTGGAACACACCTGTATGTAGTGGAATGGAGTGAACTCTAAACATGCAGAGTTTGTGTGTTAAACATATGTGAATGAAACAAAACACTACTCCAGGAATGTTTGTGTTGAGGAAACTACATTATAAGATATCAGAAAATAGCATCATATGGGCCCTTTAAATTCTGTATACTAAACCCCTTTTGGATCTCAAATTTTTGCATTCAGAAGTAGTTTTGCAGTTGTTTTGCAGTCTGGAACTCGAATCAAATCTGATCAAGCCACCGAATTCTGACAGAAAAGTAAAAGTCAGGCTAATAAATGTCCAAATAAAACGCTATGATGCAAAAGTGGTCCAGATAAGAAGAGTAAATACAGCGAGAGAGCACTGGACTCAGCACAAACCTGGGTATAAGGAGTGACTCAGCTTCAGTTTGATGTATGAAGGAGGGCCCCTGGAGCCAACTCTGTGGTGGAGTATTTAAGAGCTGTCAAACGTGCTTTTTACTACGTCTTAAAGAGGATTGGTCTTATCTCTGCATCCAAAATGATAATTCACAGAAGTGGTGTGGAAAAGTTTTAGTTTTTAGTAAAGGAAGTAAACGTAGTGTTGTAAAGATACTAACATTTCAAACTCGATTTAAATACTAAGAAATTGACTCGTTAAAAACATGTTTCTTTAGACAATAGAATGTGATTTTCAGCATTAAATGGTAGTCATTTCTTTTCTATTCCCATGTGGGCTTATATCTGTGTAATCCCTCAGTGGTCCATGGGCATATTCTAGTGTATGTGCTCTTAAGGCCGCCACACACTACTGGAGAATTTGCCCAATTTTAGCCCGACTTTATGTCTTTGTGTGCGATTTTGAAGCCGCTACGCTCCTTATATGTGTGGTTTCAGTGTCAGATCGTAACCACCAAACATCAGCAACGCTACGGTAACAGCCGTAAAAACAGCGTTAAAACAGAGCGTCGGGGCAGCGGAGTGACGACGCAGAAATACAAGATACAAACTCGGGGTATAGCAAAAATAATGAGGCAACTTTTATTACTCACCTCTTGTGAAGTTGTAAATTTAACCTAGGGGTGGGCAATATGGCAAAAGTATCTTATCAATCTGTAGCACTTGATCATCAATGTGTGTAGAACTGCAAATTATAGAATGTGCCCAAGGCGATCTCTACAGTCTCTGCACTGGTAGATCGTATATATGATCATATTCTTCACAATTTAATATCGTCAGATCGCACACCCCTAATTTAAAGTGCAGCATCTCATTCACATTATCCATAGAATTTGTCCTCCACCAATAATCACATCCAGTCCGCAAAACCGCACTATTAATCCTGTTTGAAGTGTTTTTTCAAAGTAAAAAGGCGAGATAGTGCCTCATGTGTGTCTGTTTACATCCACACAGCGCACGGATCGAGGTGAAGCTGCAGATTAGCAACAGTTCAATAACTTGTTCACTATGACTGATTCTAGAATTAAAATTAAAAATCGATTTTGTGATGTCGATATATTAGCATAGACTGAGAGATTTGTGCAGTTTAAATGGTCGACATTTAATCTGTGACCATCTACAGCATTTAAACTGCGCACATCTCTCTTCTTCTTTCTTTTAATTCTAGAATCAGTCATAGTGAAGAAGTTACTTATGTTTTATTCATGACCATAACATTAGTTCTGTTCAGGAGTAGTTCACTAATGCTCGTCGTTGTTTCCTTTAAATTTTCGTCTTTCTTCCCTTGATAGTTGTGGATAAATTCTTCCTGGACAGAATATGTTCCTTGTCGACCTTGTTGGATGAAGATTTGGTGTTGGGGCAGATTTATGAAGCTGGTCAAAAATATGCAACACTTTTCCACAACTTAAAACATGCCTGCACCCCTATGAACTAACATCAAGGACCATGTTGTTCACCCTCCTGTGGGCTCACCACCTGCAGAGGGGTTCATAGGGGGGGTCAGGTGCTATGAGTATTGGGCAGCAAGCTGCCCCCGCGACCCAGCCGGATTAAGCGGGAGAAGATGGATGGATGGATGGATGGATGGACTTTTCCACAGGTATTTAGCCATAGAAAAGCATTGACCAGAAGTTGCGCGACTCAACTTCCTGCCGTTGTGATAATCGTCTATAGAGCTAAAAAGTTCTGGCTCACCTTGATGACTTCATTTTGTTCTGGTTTAATCCTGATTCAGTCCAGGTTCTTGTCACTGTTGTGTCCTCAGGCAAGACATTTCCCCCGTCCTCCTCTCTCGCCCTCCTGTCTGTGCAGTTTGCATGTAAAGCAATAGCACCTCCATGGAGACAGGCAGGAAACAGACCTTCTACAGGAAAAGTTCCACAGTGTAGCTTTAAGTGTTCATATCCACCGAGTGATTCGAGGTCGATATTTCTTTGTCTTGGTCGTGAATGTGGAGTCGCTCTTTAAAGCCTTAAGCGCCTTATGTTCCGTGGTAAATTGAAGCCTTTTAATAAATCATGCCCTGAATTCATTCTCCTAATAGACTTTCTCCTCTCACGCTCTCCTTCTCTCTTTCTGTCCCCATCTCTTCCCTTCTCTTTTTCTCTCCCACACTCTTCTCTCCCTCTGTCTTTATCTATCTCTTTCTCTTGCTATCTCTTCCTCCTCTGTCTCCCTCTGTTTATTTCTCTATCTCTGCTTGGCTGTTTCTTCTTCGCTCTACCCCCGTTTTATTTCTCTCCTTCTTTTTCTCCCTCTCTTCCTACCCCTCCCTCTCTCTCCTCCCCACTCTCTCTTTCTCTTCTCCTCTCTCATCCCTTCTTGCTCCCTTTCTCTCTCTCCCACTCCTTATCCTTCCCTTTCACATCCTCTTCTTTCCTCTTCCTCTTGCTCTCCCTTCCCCCTCTCTCCTCTTTCTCTCTCTCATTCTCTGTCTCTCCCTCCCTCTTTTGCTTTCTGTCTGTTTCTTCTTCTCTCTACCCCCTCTTTATTTCTCTTGTTCTCTCTTTCTCTCCCTCTCTTCCTCCCTCTCACTCTTTCCTCCCCCTCTTTCTTTCTCTCTGTGTGAATCTCTATCATTCCCTCTCTCTCACTCTCCCTTTCTTTCTCTTTCTCCTCTCACTCCCCCTCTCTCGTTCTCTGTGTCTCTCCTCACTCCCACCCCCCTCTCTTTATATATATATTCTTCTCTCTCTCCTCCTCTCCCTCTCTCTCTCTGTATATATCTTTCTCTCACACCGCTCTCTCTCTGCCCCTCATTCATTTCTCTCTTTCCTCTCCTCTTTCCCCTCCTCTCTCTCTCTCTTTGCGTATCTCCCTTTCACTCTTTCTCTAACTTTCTTTCTCTCTCCTCCTCTCCCTCTCTGTATATATTTTTCACTCTCTCTCTGCCCCTCATTCCTCTCTCTCTCCCCCTCCGCCTCCTCTCCTTCTCTCTCTGCTCTTTCTCTCTTCCTCTCTCTCTCCCTGCTCCTCTCTCTCCTCCTCTCCCTCCCTCTCTATATATAATTTTCTCTCTCTGCCCCTCATTCCTCTCTCTCTCTCCCTCCTCTCCCTCTCTCTCTGCACTTTCTCTCTTCCTCTCTCTCTTCCTGTTCCTCTCTCCCCCTCTCTCTCTTTCTCTATCTTTCTCTCTCCTCCTCTCCCTCCCTCTCTCCTCCACCTCTCTCTCTCTCTGCCCCTCATTCCTCTCTCTCTGTCTCTCTCACCTTCTCCTCCTCTCTCCCCTGCTCTCTCTGTCTCCTTCTCACCCCCCCCTCTCTTCCTCTCTTCCTCCCTCTCTCACAGTACGGCTGTGACGTTCGGTACCGGGACGCCCAGGGTCAGACGGCGCTGGCGGTCGCTCGCGCCGCCGGGAGCCAGGAGTGCGTCGACATCCTGCTCCAACACGGCTGCCCCAACGAAGCCCCCCTCTCCTCCATCTCCTCCCCTTTATCCTCCGTCTCCTCCCCCCTCTCCTCCTCCGCGGTGGGCTTCACTTCCAGCCAGCCCCCCGCCTTCCCCATGACCCCCGGCCTCACTGTGGCGACGACGCTCAAAATAACCACACACAAGACTGCGGGCGGAGGGACCAGCCTCAGCTACAGCACGTCGCGGAGAGCGGTGTCGTAAAAGAAAAACACACACAAGGATTTTAAAATGAGTTTGGGAAACGGCGGATTCGGTATCAGCGGGTACGTATTGGCCAGATGTTCCCAGATGTTTTCACTTGAAGTTGCCATAGAAACTGCAGGAGTGAACTGGTCCGGGACATGAACTCGACGCCAACTGCCCAAGACTGAGTTTAACCAAAAAACGAAATGGTTCCTCCGCGACGGCGTTCAGATGGATGGCGTGTAACGGGCCGGGAGATATGGGTGGTTTTGTACATGTGTTTTTCGTCTTGTGTTGGTCTCTGGTCTACAGGTGAAGCATTTAAAGGTGTAGACTGTTGAAAAGAGTGCGGGTTGAATGTAATTTAAAGTTTCAGGTCATTTGAAGGTGACTTATGGTTTTAATCAAATCTGGAGCAGACCTTAAAACGATTGTGCCATTTAAAGTCCAATGCAGTTGCATGTTTTCACCTTGAAGTCATGACATAGTTTCAGGAAGCTTCTCAGTGGTTCGCTTCAGCCTTTGGGTTTGATTCCCAAACCAAGGGTGAGGTGCACTCTGGTTGGAGGTCTCTTTAGAGATGATATTGCTTGACTAGCGCAGTGTCTCTCAAACTTTTTAGTACCACCAATGAAAACATTTGTCTTTCCGAGTACCACCAGACCAGATCTAAATCTAGTCTTTAGCAGGACTATTCTAGATCTAATCCACGGCTAAACCAGGCGCTTCTCAGTCGCCTTTGTGTCTCAGTCTAAGGCCAGTTTAATAGGAGGACTGGTCAGGTAGTTTCATAGTTGTCCTGCAGCATCGTAACAGTGTCCAGGGGGCGCCAGGTGAACACAACACAACAGGAAAGGGATCGTTCTTACTCTTAATCTCACTCCGTTGTTGTGGTTGGTGATGAAATGGTCCATTCCCTCTAAGTGTTTCCTCTGGAAGGTCTTCTGCCGCATTTGCTGCCACATATGGTGTAAAAAGCCGCTGTAGCATCTCAAATGTCCATAGTTTGCTCCTTAATTAGCCTTTTGCACGGTTTCCATGGATACGGGAAAAACAAATAGGTCTAAAAGTGGAATACATCATTTCCACTGTACTTCTAAGCAAGAGTAAGCAAGAGGCAAATACGCAAAGGAGGACAAATGAACTCCACATTAAGCAAATTCTCAAACTGAAGGAGCACTTTTTGAGAAACACCGGCCTAGATCATTCCACAGTATGGCATTAAACGTATCCTTATTCATGTTTATGTGTTTTTATTTAGTCAATGTTTAACTCATTTCACTCTACATACATTATATTCAGTCTGATGCTCATAAAATAAAACATATTCTTCTGTAGAACAATCAAATCGAACACTAAGTAAGTCACTGACCAGGTGTAGGCAGAAGCTAAAGCTTATTGTGCCGACCCTTATCTCCAACTACAGCACGTCAATGGACATTCGTCTACAAAATGAATACAACATCAATACGTTTTACTGAATCATAATTAAAAAATCTGCAATTATTCTAATTATAACAAAATGATCTTAACACTTATTGCTTTTATTCATGTACAGGTATTTCTGTATCTCAAACATACCTTGAAAAACACATATTCTTACTGCGATTGGGCTTGCCTCTCCACAGATCTCTCTACACGAAGATCGACGAGTTTAATATCATACTGTGGAACAATACAAACAAAGCAAAAACCTCACCACGGAGACAAGCGTACTCCCGAAAAGTGACATATCTGAAAAACAAAGCCACTAATTGACGTGGTACTGATGTGTTTTTATGATTTAAAAGTGGACAGAGGCACTTGATAAACACAAGGAAAAAACATATTCGTATAAAACTGTCCATGGTCCTGGCCCAGAGACTGACCTGGATTGTATTGCACTGTAAACCAGCGGCTCTTGTTTCGTCATGCAGTATTTGAACAGTTTTTTACATGGGACTTTGCTTCACACATGTATCTTCAGCTTTATCACTTTGTTACTGTTTCATTGACTCCATAGAAACTGAATGTCCCAGTGCAAAATATTGTGTTAATAAAATACTATAACTATGTCTAATGGTAGGAGAGACTTAACTGTACAGAGATGCTTAAAAAGAGATGGAAGATTATATGGTGACGCTGTATAATTACTACAGCTTAATTAGCCTTAATAAAGCATGAACGAAGACTTAATTAACGCATAGTAACTGCTTAGTTAATACTGTGATCCTAACACCTCACCGTAAGCAGTTAGATCCACGGTATGCCACTTTTTTTATCCCAAAAAGACTCGAATAAATGCATTTTTGTTTATTATTGCGTCCTTACTCTGAGCTGGCTTGCATCTCCACAAACCTGACTGCCTTGGACCTGCTTGTTTCTATGGAAATGTTGTTCCTTTAGCTATAATCTTATACAGTATGGCTTTAAACTCACCTATTTCCATGGAGAATGTTCCAAAGTATGGTTTTAACCTTCAGAAAGTTACGTACTATGCCTTTAATGATGTAGTTACTAAACCTGAATCTAAACTTTTTTCTTCATTATGACTTAAGTCTTTGTTCCTGCTTTATTAACGATAATTCTAGTGTAGTTATTATAAAGTGGCACCGATTCTATGATTTGTACAGTGGATGTATGTTGAAGAATTTTCATTTCTGTTTTAGTTTCAAGCTGACTTTTGAGCAGAAAATGTTTGTGGGTGACACTGTGGGACGACGGCGCTGCACAGGGGACGGCTCTGGACAGGGGTGTTCAGATGGACGGCAGAGAGTGAAAAACGAAAATATGTGAAATACCCATAATACTGTGATAAGTGCCAGTTTGTGCTATTGGGGCTGCTTTAGAGCTATTTAGAATGAATGCACGCAGTGAAATCTATAACTACTGCTATAACTACAGCTGTTAGTACTTACTGCTGTTACTGCTGCTGCCAGGATCACACATATTTGCATAGAACATAAATGTACTCAAATACTAAGAAGTAAGTAATAAAACATCTAAAGACTTTCTCATGCACCATACAACAGAAGCTCAGTGATTAGAGCAAAGAAACCACTGAGCCATTGTGTCATTTGGCAAGACACTTAAACACCTTGCTTAGAATGTGGTGAGTGTTGGTGCACTTTGGCAGCTTTACTTCCATCAGTCTGTCCCAGGGTTCCCACGGTCATGGAAATCCTGGAAAAGTCATGGAAATTGGAAATGTCACTTTCCAGGTCTGGAAAAGTCATGGAATTTTGTTGAATTTTCCATGAGAGTTTTGGAAAAGTCATCACTTTCACGCGACTACAGGATTCTGATAAGTTCTCATTAGGCTATTATGATTATTTCTGAACATTTACACCAGCCTCTGCAGCAGGACAATACACTATAGACCCTTTTAGTGTTAGTGTAAACCGTGATGACGTAGGCTCGGTTGCACACGGATTTTGGCAACAGAAATACAGCAGAACTCAGTGGCTTGTCAGGCTCTGCGAAAGGATTATCGTCAAAAGATTGAGAATATTTCCTCAACAAGCCGACTTTGACAAATGGTGTCCGACTGCCAGATCCTTGTGCAATTAGTGAGTAAAACTTTAAAGCTTTAGTCTGTTGGTAGAATATCGATTCTGGCAACCACACACAGAACAACCAGACATTTTGGTTCTGGAAATGTTTTTATCTCCGTCTTCTTCTGTCCGTGTTCAGTCCGAAAGAATCACAATGAATGAGGAGCAATGCCACTTCTGTTGCCAAAATGCGTCTATGGGTCTACAAGGTGTTTTGTTTAAAAGAGACGACTATAAATGCACTGACAGTATTTTGAATGTTAAAAAACTGTCATACCAAACCATAAGGTGAGCGGAAAGAGTTTCATATTTAGCCCTAAAATTATGCTCAATTCTACACATGTAAAGTGCCGTAAAGTCTTTACTTCACTGTAGGTTATGAAAAAGTCATGGAAAAGTTTTGAAATTTTGTCTGTGAAAAAGTGTGGGAACCCTGGTTGTTAGGAGCATTACAGGCGTGAGACATTCTTATTAATATCATAGACCATAATAAAAGTAATAGAAAAGTCAAATATGTAAATGTAGATATATTTCCTTAACAAGCTCTAATTAATCTTCCAATATTGAACAGAAAGCATTGAATGTATTACTATCACTGATTTAGGAGTTACCCAGAAGATAAGCTATACTTAGTGCAATGTATATTTATTATTTGTTTTGTATGTTATTGTGCTTATTTGGAACCAGACCCGGGTGCAGACGAGCCCTGAGTTTCAAAGGGTGCAAACATAATAAGCTTCCTTAAGTGACATTATTTTAGGGCCTGAAACGAGGTGCAAACATGTTTAAATGAGGTTGTAACGCACCCTTTTACACAAATGTAGACCGGGTCCGTTTAGAAGTACTGCTTTCATGTGTACTCTGCCCTCCATCTTCATCTCCACAGTGCAGTCCAGCTCGTGCCCTATAGCTGTGATTCCCAACAGATAAATGAACAATATTTGGATCTATTTTTCACAATGAATATTTTAATGTGGGACTAAACTCTAAACCAGCTTTTCACTACTAAACTCTATGGTGTTTTATTGTTGTTTTATTGTTTTGCGAGTCAATTTGCAGCGTTCTTGTCAAAAATAGTCAAAACCTGAGTGTGTGGCCACTACACGTTCAAGTACTACGTGACATTACGAAAGACTGCTGTTACGACCCAGCTCTACAAGAGGCAGGGGAAGTAATAAGAACCAAGGTGGAAAAATTGTATAAATAAAGCAATTTACAAGAATGTACGAGGTAAATTAAACAAAAAGGATCTAAAATATTTACACAAAATAACCTAAACTAAGAAACAAAATAACAGGATTAACATTTAACGAGTTCTGCGCCAAAAACAAATCGCGTAGGCTTATGAAAAGAAAAAAAAAGGAAATGAGTGACTAAACTAAGGGACACAAAACAAAACTAAATCATGAGTGTCCCAAAATAAAGCCACATAAACCCACAAAACAGAATCAAGTGACAAAACAAAAGGCGCAGAACAGAAGTAACTAAACTAACAGAAACCGAGTGTCTCAAAACACAAAGTCAGACACAAACTAGTACAAACAAAGTGACTGACACGAAAGAAACTGGCCACAAAAACCAGCAGCCCCGAACAGGTTTAAGCAATTTCTTAAAAAAAGGGGGAATACGGCTTCGGGTGTATAGGTCCCCCACCAATCAGGATTCCAGGATGGGTTGCAGGGATTGGAAGTTTCTGACACGCAGACAAGTTCAACGAAATTACAAATAAAAGCCAAAACTAAAACCTGGAGCCGTAACATTGCCCTGATTCCAGCCTGGTATTTCTGATTACACCTGACTGCAGCGGCGGAGTTTTAATTTTTTTTATTTAACCTTTATGTAGCCAGGTAAAGACCCATTGAGATCCACATCTCATTTACAAAGGTGACCTGGACAAATGGTCCCCAATCAATTAAAATAAAGAACAACAAGAAAACAACAATCGATTAAGATAAACATCAGTTATGAAGGTAAAGTGCAATAAATGTAGGAAATTCTTGGAAAATGCAGCAGTTGTAACAGGCTAAAAAGATCAAGTGCATTAGCTGTAACAGTCTAAAAAGATAAAGTGCAGTAGTTGTAAACAGTAGATGATAAAGTGCAATAAAATCAGTTACAAAGAGAAGTTTTGCAGCGACTTCTTAAAAACACAGGCACTGATGAATGGAGGCTTTTTGCTTATTGCATAACAAAGAACAAACAGCTGTAAATGAGAAAATGAGACAAGTTCAGATATTTTTAATTCAGTTTGAAAGGAGTGTGGAAACCTGTTCGAACAAGTACTCTTTTCCATACTTTGCATTGACATCACGTTGGGGGTGTTCTATATGTTTCTCTAGGGTGGACTGTTCAGGAGTTTCCATGGTGACTCAATGCGCGCATTAGCAAACACAGGCAAAAAGCGTTACTCAAGAGAAATATACAAAAAATAGATATAAACAACATATTTTCAGTATTCTGTCATCAATTTGAGCGTTTATGGTTCTTTTTAGGCATAAATCAGCTCACCTCACCTAAATTTCGGGTCAAATTGTGTTAATTTAAAGCCCAGATAAAAGCCTAACAAAGCCTCAGACAGAGCAATGCCTACAGTTAGCATCACAACCCCAGGAAATGTACTCAGAGTATGAATACCTCCACTCTCCCCTTTAGTCCTCCAGGTACTCCCCAGTTTTGTGGCTCCATTTGAGTTTAGGTGTTTAGCCCCGCTTTAATACTCAGTTTGGGAATCACTGCTCTAGCGCCCCCTGCTGCCGGGCCGTGTCACCGCAGTGTTCGCCTCGTGTATATGCCTTGATTTAGATTGAATGTACTCGACGCTGTAACTCTCCGGTGAATGTTTGATGCAGTTTTCTTACATTTGTTGTTTTTAGGATGGGCCTTGAATGGTGAAGATAACGTGTCGTACTGAAAGATGCCCGACGACGATCCGAACACGCGGTTTTCATGCAGTAATGTTCGTATTTGTGTTTATTTGTGACGTAAACTCATTTGTATTTTTTTACTCATGCGATGACCCATAGAGCATTCATTATCAATACAAAATACTGCCCAAAGACTGTGTCATTGTTTTTGTCCTTCATTACCTAAATAGTTTGTTAGTTCATTTATTTCAGTCAAGAAAATGAAAACAGTCTCACTCAGAAAAATATAAAATCAATCATATAACACATTTAATTTAGTTGTTGTACAGTTGTAGGGAGTATTATCTGTTACATAAGGGTGAGTTGCACTGTTGTAGGAAGTATTATATTACATAAGGGTGAGTTGTACAGTTGTAGAGTATTATATGTTACTTAAGGATGAGTTGTTGTCCAGTTGTAGGGAGTATTATATATAGTAATAATACACACAAACAAGCACAACATGCAGCAAATGCAACTTGTTCACGACTTTTCTGCTAAATATGAGTTCATGACTTTAAACAGCTTTAAACATTCTTTTAAAATGTAATGAAATACAGAACTTCAAATCATCTGAACTGTTCCACATGTTCACCCCTTGGACTGACAGACTTTTTAATATTTGTTCAAGTTTTAGCTTTAGAGCATAAACAAGCCTCTAAGTTCATATGGAGATTGTTTTATTTGGAACGAGGTCTGGACACAGTCGGAAATGGGAAAGGGTCAAAAAGTCAGTTTTTATACAGCGCTTTTCCACCTTCAAGGCACTCAAAGCTCATCAAGGAGCCACTCATCCATTCATACACACAAACACACACCAGTGTAGGCAGACACTAGGGGCGAGGTGGGTTAAGGACACAACGGCAGCATTCATCTGTGGGAGGAGGATTTTAACTGCCAACCTTCTGATCAGTGGACAAATGCTTTTACCAACTGAGCTACTGCTGCCCATGTCAGGTTTCTATCAGGTTTCTATCAGGTCTTATGCATAAAATGAGAATTTTTTAATCCACCAGATCATTACATTTCAGGACTTTGGAAATAGTAAACAGCTCGGAGTGTGTTGATAGTGTTCGGCTCCATTAATGAGGAGCACAGCACGTTATTCTAGGGAGATAATTGGATGTTTTGTATGTTTTCTCCCATATACTGTATCAGCACAGTATTTCAGATATGGTAAGACTAGAGAGTTATATACAACAGATACATGCATTTTAGGCCTAAGATCTATTTAACTTTTTGCAAAATGTTCCATGGTATCATATTCAACTTTTATAGATTTTAATACACCCTATCAATCTAGCTCTACTGATATTTAGGCTTTAAAATCCATAGCAAGCCCCCCCGGTCCTCAATTTCAGATTGAGTGGGGTGAGTCTGTCCAGAGAAAAAAATGGCGGGTAAATTTTGTTCCCAGTCTGACCCTGGACACAGGTTTTGTGACTGGCCCCACTGTGGCACCTGGTCCCCTCCAGGTACTTACCCAGGTCCGGCCTTGCTTAGCTTCTGAGAACTGACGAGAACTGGCTTTGACAAGCCGGTATGGCTCTCTAGTCTCCATGGAGACAAGCAGATGGCCGACCCCTCACCAGAAAGGTTACAAAGTGCACCTTTAAAAACAGCAGAGCAGGTGTTCCTGTTAAAGTGTCTGTGTCGCTCGTGTCCAGGTGCGTTGCTCCAGTTTTCCGCAGACATCATTAGACTTTGAGCCGTCTCTTCTCGATGACCTACTTTTCTCCAGTCCCAGTGTCTCTGAGCTCAGGAGCACAGGGCACATTTCAGCTCAAACAGGAACTTTCAAAAGGGAGGAGGAGTCATTATGCAACAAATGAACAAAGACTTCACACACTTACATGATCTGAGCTTGTCGCTATAGTGAATTATCTGCAGACAGTAGTGTTCATGATACTAACATTTCAAACTGTATTTTTATGCTAAGGAAGTGTCTCCATACTGATTCTGATACCACAATGATAATAAAAAAACACTTTTTTTTCTACATTAAATCATAGTCATTTCTTTTCTATTCCCATGTGGAATGACAGTGCCCTACGCTTTAAATCGAACACTGATGCCATCTGCAAAAAAGTGCAGCAAAGACTGTTCTTTCTAAGGAAAATTAATTCTTTTAACATCAGAAATGTTTTATTGAATCTATTCTTGCATTTTGTATTGTCTGTTGGTTCGGTGCCCTCTCTGTGTCTAGTGGAAATCGTCTGGCTCGGGTCAAAGTGGCAGGAATGGCTTACAGCTGCAGGACGTTTATAACAGAAGGGTGATCTGCAAGGCCCAACAAATAATGGAGAGCCCTGACCGCCTGCTCTGTGAGGGGTTTAACCTTCTTCCTTCAGGACGGCGTCTCAGAATTCCCCAGATCAGAACTCAGAGTGCCCAGACTTCCTTTATTTCTGAAGTCATAACTAGGACGAATGCTCTCTTATAGCTTGGATCATGTGGACACATCTCCTATTGTTTTTTGCCTATTTCTAAGGAAATGTACATCTGCATTGTTGAGCTAGGCATACGCTGGGGTTTACAGGCAAGGACCATGCCAACAACAACATTGTGCGAAGAACAAGTTTGTTGATAAGTGTACAGGGTGGATATGGCTGGGTTGAGACACTTGGGTGGGGGCCCCTGTCTCAATCTTCAATGGGCCCAAAGAGACTTGTATCTAGTATCTAGTTTTGAAACTAATTAATATATGATTCTCTATACTTTTAACAACCCTAGCATGCAGGGTAAAATGAATAGCATATTGATTCAGATGTGTTAAGCCAGATGCTCTTCCTTACACAAAAACATTTACACAGGCTTAGGGTAGACACACTGTAGTTAGCCAAAATCTTATTCATAGATTGCATTCTTCTGTTCAGCATTCAAATTTAAAGAATGTTCTTTTTTGAATTGTTAATTGCTATGGAAACTAATCACTCTGAAACCCATATATAATCAATGGGAGAAAATAATAAGACACGAAAATATGGAATGTGTTTAAAACTTTGTGAAGTTTCAGATATAGGCCAAAATATTATAATTTTTATTATTAAGTGTTTTGCTTTGCCAATATTCCACAGTATGGCTTTAAACTAATCTCCATTGGTGGTTTTCAGATTCTAGAATGTGGTGACGTCCTGCTCTCAGATGGGGGGCAAGGGACAGTTATTCCTATCAATTATATTGTACTTTACCAAGAAATATCAGAAAGGTAAATTCCCAAATATGGAACCTGATATTATTAACCAGACCCACGATCATGTTGTTACAACAAAAATCTGCAGATGAACAATATTTATTTTAGCTGCCCCCTGTCATCTTAAATAATATTGGCCTATAGAATGTAATAATGTCATCGGAACCCCACCAGTAGACACAAGCAGGGGACAGCACCAGGCCAAGTTACAGGTCAGAACTGTGGAGAGGCGATCCCCCTCAGTAGGAATGCATGTTTTTAAAAGAATGTAGTAGCAAAATAGGATCCTGTGTAACTGAGTACAAGATTTGTCGTGTCTGTACTCAGGGCAGTCCTGCGTGATGTCACATAGTTCTTAAAACTGCAGGGAGACAGCACAAACTTAGATTTAGGTGTTCATTTTAACAGGAAGCTGCAAATTTACCCAATTTGGACTAAGATTGTCAAAAAATAACTCGAAATAGAAGATAATGATATCACAAAATGTTGATTTCGTGTTTAGCTCCACTTTAAACTCCTGCTGATGCAGCCTTTTTATTGCAGCAAATATCACTGACTCTAAAGCCATTTCGCGAGCCTCTGTGACTAATATTGTACAGGATTTCTGTTCCAAACAAATGCACTGGAGTGGAGCATTAATCCCACTGACTGAGATATAAATGGTTTAATAACACAGAGAGCTCGGAGGAGGTGGAGCTCTGAGACACACACTACAGGCCCTGAATACAAAACTACTGTTCAAGAAAAGAATAGAAATGCTGAGAAAAGTCATCAAAAGTTTATCAGCAAAAAGTACAAAGCAGTGATTCAAACAATTAAATAAAGATGAGGGACATGAAGAGATGTACTTAAATGTGATTTGGAAATAAATAAATAACATCATAAATTAAGGTGTCATGGAGCTTTTCCCCTAGTGAAGTTAAAGATGATCATGTTATATAGTACTGGTCATGAGTTAGTTACCTGGCTCATGTCAGATTGCATTCGGAATCTGATTGGTTGAAGTGTCACAACAGCAGAACATGGCGGAAAATGAAACTTTGGTTGAATCCAGGTGAGAGGAAAAACACATGTCCACAAATGCACAAAGGACTTCCCTCTGCACATCTTACACAGTGCAAATAGTTTGTGTTTCTGCTAAAGTAGACTGAAGTATGTCTGTGAGCACCACTATGTTTTTGTTTGTTTGGGTGCTTCACCATTGGCTCCACCCAAACTATAATGCTGCTCTGTGATTGGTCCAATCTCTGGCCCACTGTTGGCCCAGGCCCTATCATAAAACAGGGAGCACACGGAGACAGATTCTTGTGAGTTTGTGACAGATACTGCAAGAATTAATTTTGCTGTTCAAGGTTAATGGGTTAGAAGTCATACTCTCATTATTTAAAACAACAAAACAGTCATTTAGAAAGTTGCACACTTTCTAAAAAATAAATTTTCAACTATAATTTAGAAGATAATTACATCACCTTTGTTATACATGTTGGTTTGATTACAATGTTGACAATGTATGGGAAAGACATTCACCTCAATGTAGTCTAATTCCTGCAACCTTGGTGACTGAAAAATGAGTTGCAAAGGTTGTAGAAATCAGACCTTGGCATTAAAACTAGCTAGTTAACTATCCTGTATGACACCTTTCAGTTACTGCAGTCATTTTTTGTTAATAAAAATGTCACTTCTGGCTTTAGGCACTGGTGGTGGAGGTCTGTAGTTTGATTCTCAGGCAAAGATGTTTGTGATGAAGTCTTTGAATCGTTTGGCGTACTGCTCTGGATTCACAGTGGAGATCTCAGCTGCTGCCTGTCCACACAAACACACACGATTATTACATTTACAATACATCACAATAAACCTATTCACTTTAGTAGCCGAAAATAGTTAAGTAAGAGTACAGCGGTTATGTAGATCAAAAGATACTTGGAAGTGACCACCACCTCTGCATGTTTTCCCTTTCAGACCAGTCTAAATCTGATGGTGTGATGCTGTGGATGTCCCTGTGAGACATGATGTCCTCCTTATAATATATGATTTAGATTAACTGAAAACCAAACATTTCTTAATTTGTACTGGCCATGGGTTAGTTGTAGTCTTTTTGCTGTGTCAAAACAACAAAAACAGTTATCATTAATATAATGTTACTAGCTTTTGTCACTAGTAGACTTAGAGTGGGAAGAGCAACTAAAACTTTTGCTCATTATATTACTCAAATAAGAGTCAAGTCTGAGTACCACTTGACCATGTTTTCCCTTTCTGACCAGTCTAAAGCTGACCTATTCTCCAGATCCCTGTGTCGTAGGAGCGCCTCTTACCCCATGTTTGACGGCCTTGGCGGCGTGAGCGGCTTTCTTCTTTGTGTCGTACTGAGTCAGAACATCGATCAGACCCATGAAGTACACCTCCCTCTGAGGAGCGTCTGGAACACAGCATCCACAGAAGGGACCGTGGTTAAAACTAAAACTATAAACTATGGTCTAGCCTGTGTTTAAGTAGTATTAGCCTGTATTTAGTGATAAACAATTGCTTTTTGTGGATCCTTTGACTGAACTGATTCTCTGCTTCCAGTTAAAAAGTAGAGGAGGTAACTTTTCTAGTGGAGGTCCTATAGTTTGTATATTTGTATATTGTATATTTGAATGGACATAGCTCAGTGCTAGTCGTGGCATTCCAAAAAAGAAGTGAACATGGGTGCGTTTTGGCTCCGTCGACTTTGTCCCCACTCTGTAACTACTCTCATTTTAGTCTTAAAATGTTCATATTAAACTGCTCTACATGATCCTGGTATGGAACTTGGCTCCAAACTCGCTAACTGCCAGCCTCTGTGAGCTTAATTTGACTGATTCTGAACACTGTGGGTGACCTCACACTCATTCAGTCCACTTCTTTATACAGTCTATGGGAGGTCTGCCAAATAGTTGACTCCAAGTTGCATTATCTGGAATATTCCACTGTGTTTATATGGCCAAAAAATTAGCTGAATAATAAATCATGAATGAAATGAAATAAATGGTTAATGCCATAGTCAGGAAAAGAAAACCTGCATGGAGACAAGCAGGCGGTAGACCCTCCACCAGAAAAGTTATGAGTTACTGAGTTAGGCCAGGTATGGGTGCACACAGAGATCTGTTGTTCATGTTGGAGATTTTTTTCTTCATTAAAGCACTTAAAATGGATTAGGTCTCTTCATTCTTCAGAACAAGGGGTGGGACATGAATGCATTCATTACAATAAATTTATTACAAAGAAATTATTGCATAAAAAATATTAACGCATTTTATCGCAGTTTGCCAAACAACACGTAACGTTTGTCAGTGAACCATGTCATGATACAACAATTATACTGACGCACACAGTTCTGACTACAACAGTGCAGCATGAAAGTGCTTTGGGTCTGATGGACGCTAAATTTCAATTCAGAAAATTACCCAAGGAAGTATCGACAAAGGTGTTGTTTATTGCAAACTGAGCAGAGTTTGCATATCACAGAAAAACCTCAACCCTACGACACCATTTAAATGCAAAACATGTGACAGCAGCACAGAAACTGCTGGAGCTGTTGGGGGGAGCAGTTCTGGTCCAAGTACAAACAAGTGTGAGTGTCCAAACTCCAACAAATGAAGAAAATGAGTCCACTACAATTCATTTGCATAAAATAAATGTTGCTTTTGGGGTAAATGTTATTATGTGACTAATTGAGATTAATTCATTACAAAGCCTGTAATTAATTAGATTATTGTTTTTATCAAGTTCCACCCCTAGTAAGAACACTTTTATACCTGTATCTCAGTGCGCCTGGTAACAGCTCAGAAATGGCCTCACACAGAAGCCCCAGTCTTACCCACAGCGCTCTGAACCGCATACACGTCCACATAAGGGTCAAACTCTCCGGGCCCCAGAGGTTTGAATGAGTTCATGTATCCTGCGATTCCCTCCGGAGAGCTGGAGTACTGGACCGGAGCGTTCTCTTCCTCCTCCTCCTCTTCCTCACTCTCTTCCTCCTCCGTCTCCTCTCTCTCGGCTCGCTCAACGTCGTGGATACCCAACAGTAGACTGTAGTCCATGATCCTCAAACGCACCAAGAACTAAGATGAGAGAGGTCACAGGCATTATTAAAGCTGCACTATGTCACTTTTCTGGTATTGGATCCGCCAGCCGCTTGTTTCTAGAACAAGGTTAAGTTTAAAGGTGTAACTTTTCTGGTGCAGGGTCGTGTCAAATGCTTTTAAAACCACCTGTAATTGAATAAATGTAAAGTAGAGCTGTTTAATGTCACACTGTGGAACATTCCAGTCAATAGAATCAAGCAGGAGATGGACCCTCCACCAGAAATGTTACACAGTTCACCTTTAAGGAACGCTTGTCCTCTGCATTTGACCCATCCATCATCCATCTTGCTGCATAAGCTTGAATGTTCCACAGTACGGCATTAAACATATCTATCTTGCATTCATTATAGTTATTACCCGAAAATACCTTGACAAACAAAACAAAACAAAACAACGCAACAAACGATTTGACCTGTATCTTTGCTCAGTGGTGTCATCTATGTCTCCATGGTGATAGATAAGTTAAATGCCTTGCTGGACTTCAAAGCTGCTGAGGCAACCTGTCAGGAGCAAAAGGACCATCTCCAGATCTTCACCTAGTCTTGGTCAATACTACCTTAGCTGGAGGATTTGACCAGACACAGAGAGAAACATGCAAACTTCTACAGAACGACCCAGTGTCCTGTCGATGTCGATTTGAGCTCCCGAGGCAGAAGTGGAGGAACAAGTAAGATTTTAAAAGTGTATTGGTTTTATTGTCTGTTTTGATCAGTTAAGCGACTTGTGCATGTTGGATTTGTAGCAGAACACCTATGTTAGATGAATGAATAGTTTGGATTTAATATTTGATTTTCTAGTCATTTCTTTCTCTTACATAATGTGAGCCTTATTTTTTATAGAAGATATAGGCCTGGTGAAATGAGCTACACATACACACATATTCATATAAATGAGTAAATAATGCTGATTGTACAGTGGCAGGTAGCTTATTTCAATAGGGTAGCGTGAATTAATTAGTCTGATTCATCAGCTGGTTTCACTTTGTGGAAACCGTCTGACCTCGCAGCATTAGGATTTGTTCGCTCGACGGTAGGCGGGTACTTTTTTTATTTAACCAATTGTTGCTGGTGGTGGTGTATGTAATGCGCCAGAACGCTCAGTGGTGTCCAAGTAATCGCAGCACAACAGCAAACAAAGCAGAGTGAACATGTCTGTCAACAAGCATTGTTGTTTCTGTGAGGTGAACATGCGAATTAAATGTACGATAAAAAATGCAAAGTTATTATTTGACAAAGGAAGTCCAAAGGAGGATAGTGTATGCAGTCTGATATCACAACTTGGGTTGGTTCTTGTCAACTCACCGCTTCACTGATTGGCTGGATCGCTGACTACAAACCACCGAGTGTATTCTGATTCCTGACTAGTCGCTGGAGAAAAATTAAATTTAGCAGAGGCACTAGGTGGCATCACTGTCAATTTAAGCTGCAGGGAGCTCATTTCGACGGGCCAACCCATTTGAACAGAACACCGGGCATTAGAGCTAGCCCCCGTGCTGCAAGTTTAAAATAAATCCATGCTAATATCAAACAACTGTGAAAAAGATAACATTTTTAAGTTGAATTAAAACCATCCCTTAACTTAAATGTAGTTAATATGATTAACTTAGATTCAGGAGCAGGACTACACCTCAACCGCCCTCGCCTTCTCTCCAGCGAATCACAGCTCACTTCTACCACACCTCAATTTCCCAGAAGCCTATTTGTAGCAGCCTATCACGGCAACCCAGTTTGTTCCAAATAACTCGACCCTTCCCATATCTGATTGTCTTCCAGACATAAGACTGGGTCCCAGTCCTGATGGGCCATGTGAAGATTGAGACTGAACCCCCACCCTGAGTCTCAACCCAGCCACCCTGCCTCGTCTCCCTATAGTAAACACCTTTCGCTTCGTACATGTGTTGTTTGTGTGGTCCTTGCTAGTGAAATAAAATTTGAACTGCATATAGCCCCACCTCGATGTCTCTGTTGAGTTTCTCCATGATTTTCTCCTTCTCGTCTTCGTCCATGTAGATTTTCTGTAGGTTATTCTTAAAGTCCATGTCTTTAAAAGTGGGCAGCTCTTTCACCTGCAAAACAAAAACACTTTTAATTCTTATATTTAATTATGACAGCACTGTGGAACATCCTAGACAAAGAAAAAACATCTCCGTGGAGGCAAACATGGGGACTGTTAAAACTTATCATTTCTAATAGCTTTACTATTTTACTCATTTTGTTTGCAGTGTTTTATTCAAATGTTGTTTTTTTCATGAAGATGCTCAGATCAAAAGTTTCTGGAGCAGTTTTGAAATCCTCCATTTTGAATCTGGGTCAGAGCCAACCACAAAAGCTCATGTTTTTATAACACCGACTGCTACATCTCGTAAATAAAATGCTCATTGCTTCCGTCTAATTTCATAGCGTTTATTTACACTTTTGCTTCTGTCTCTCCGCCTCCTTGGCATCCTCTACTCCCGCACCATTTAACTTGATGTCCTTTTTCACTACATCCATAAATCTCCCTCTCAATCCTCAGTACCATAATTCACACTTTTCAAACTGAGCTGTTAAACTGGGCAGCAGGGGTGGGACGAGATACATTTTCCATAAGACGAGACGAGATGAGACAAGACATGAGATTGGCTCTACGAACAGGAGACAAGACGAGATTTTGACATGATTTAGAAAACAGAAATTGTATGATCCACTTCCCAATTTTGACCTCACCATTTTTGATTTACTTTTACTTTTTGGGACTACAGCTTCTCAAAAAATGTAACTCAACAGTTCTTAACTCCAATTTTTTTCAAAACCTCCTCTCCAACCAACCACAGCTAATCTCAACTACACCTTCAATTACCCAGAAGATGTATACGGCCTATCCGACAACAGCGCTTTAGTCCATCCTTCAGTCCGAAGACGTCACCTTCAAGGAGGGGGGTTCAGAATCAGCTGGGTGGCCATTTTGGATTGGAGATTGTACCCCCACCCTGAGTCTCCCCCACAGATATCACATCTATCCACCCTCAATTAACAGCTTTATCATATTCCATTGTTGTGGCGTGGTCCTTGCTCGTGAATCCAAATGTAAAACATCACGCACACACCTTATCCCCGTCTTCCCGTCAAAAATGGTACACATAAACAAGGCCATTTCTCATATGTAATCTACTAACTATCAGCTCAGCAAATAAGATGAAAATAACTTACAGTATCCAACGATATACATGGAGGCATATTCAAATGTATCAATTCAAAATGTGCATCATATATTCAAATATGTTCATAAAAAAATCTAAATAACTTAACAGCATCCAACTATACAGTACATGTAGGTATATTCAGATTAGGGATGGGCATTCGATTAAATTTTCTTAATTGAGCGTCGGGAAAATTAAAGATCGATTTTCGATTAATCATTAACATTTTATATTAAAGTTATCATCACTATTATTACTGTTACTAATCTGCGTAAATAAACTCAACTTTACAACATATAAACATAATCACTATAGAGCCTCATCAGCCCGTGTGAGATTAGAATGTGTTTAATGAGCCTTTGGCACATGGCTCATTTGCATAAACAGTAAGTGAAAAAAGCAGCTCTTTCCTTGTGCTGATGTGGTCAACTTCAGTTGGACTAAAGAACACGACTCAGTGGAATATGAGTGTTCTTTCTGTGACAGAGGATGTGATGAGGCTGGTGAGTCTGTTCTGTGTGTATATCGCGTTGTGAAACCGGGACACTCAAAAAAAAAAGTGCAGGTAAACACACTCTGAGGGATATAGTGATCTCCAAGGAGCCATAGACGAGACGTGGGACTGTGGGGCCACAGCTCCAGTGTTTGTGCTGTGAGACGCAGCCTCGACTCCTTACGCTACGTTACGCACAGCAACCTACATTCGGTTTGTCGATTAAAATGAATGTGATCGACAAAATTCTTAATGATCAATTATCGATTAATCATGCCCATCCCTAATTCAGATGATTATTTTTTAATTTGTGTATACTTGTAGACTAACTCAACTGACAGATTGGGGGAAGGGGGAATGAATGGTCATGTAATATTGAATTGTTCAGTATTATCATTATTATTATTGTTGTTATTATGAAATTTGTGTTAATAATGAGTTATGTATGGCTATTTAACATTTTCAAGTGAATAACATGCAAATATATGAAAAATATTTGTAAAGTTTGTGTCATGTGGTGCCCCCCCCACTGTTTGTGAATGGTTGGTGCCCCTGGACACTGTGCCACTGGCCCATATGGATAATCTGGCCCTGTGTGTGCACAATCTTGTGGAAATTTGGTCTTGTGAGATCTTGTCCCATTAACTGAGGACTAAAGGGGAGAGTGAGAGAAGAAGGGGGCGGGGTCTGAACGTGTAAGTGTGATTGGTCGAACAGGTGTCCACGCTTCAAACTCCACAGCTAAGGGTTTCTGATTACAAACACACTGCAAATTTCTCTGATCTGGCCAAGATTTTAAAACTTCTATCAGGTTATTCATCTTGTTTACAGATTTATTATCTACCGTACTTATTAGTTCTGAGACAGCTTCATTCTAGTCTAGAGGGAGTTTATTTTAAGAGAACTTGTCAAGTAAAATGATCTGTCCATGCAACAAGACAATTTAACTACTTTTAAGTCATTTTCTGATAGATTTAAGTACTTATATCTTAAATTTTGGACAAACTTTTTTGTAGTGTGGCTGTAATCAGGGCAGTCCTGCGTAATGTCACATAGTACTTGAAATCGCAATGGCCACTAGAGGCAGCACACACTTTTTTTTTTTTTTTTTTACTTCTTTTGAACTCAAAGCTGCAAATTT
Organism: Odontamblyopus lacepedii; assembly: GCA_034769755.1. NCBI lineage: Eukaryota > Metazoa > Chordata > Actinopteri > Gobiiformes > Gobiidae > Odontamblyopus > Odontamblyopus lacepedii. Next base: position 11,964,653 of record CM068346.1, on the reverse strand, counting down.
ACCTCATTTACACAACAATTGCCAGAACAGTAAACAATAGAAATAAATGGCATATATTTAGTAGCAAAAAAGGTCGATTTTTTAGTGTTTCTTTGCTTTAAATGTCTTTAGTACTATTATTATTATTATGATGAATCCAAAACTAGAGGAACACACCTTTTCTTTAAAGCTTGCCTCCCGAGACACCGAAGAGCCCTGTGGACATAAAAGCAATTTCACAAAGTGACTGTTTGCAGACCTTTTAAATCCTGTTTTAACAAAGTGTCGCCTAAAACAAAACCAATCAAATTCATGTATTCCTAAAATTCTACACCAATGATCCTACACTTACTTTGCAGCTGATGTCATCAACATTCCATGGGGGGTGAAGCTAATTGGAAGCACTGCTCTGTCTGAAGCTTTGTTACTCAAGTTAGACCTTAATCTTAGCTTTATTTTAACACAATTTGACCAGAAAGAAGAACATGTTTTAATCAATTTTGTATTTTTCCCTTGAGTTTTCAGACAACCTAAAAACATGTCAGGCTGCATTCGCTTAATGTCTGTGTTGTGTTGCCATGGTAACTGCTGAACATTGCTCCACGGACACACATGCAGTTGTGTCTGATGTCTGGCGTGGTACCTTGAGGTCGTACTTGCGGTGCACGACGAGTCTGTGGCTGAACATGTTCCTCATGACGAGCAGGTACGTGTCCTCGTTCTCCACAGACACTCGGTACATGGACAGGAACTGAGGCAGCAGCGTGGAGCCGTGGACCAGGACCACGTGCTGACGACACAGCACAACACAAATATTTATTTAAAGAGCTCAGATTATGCTGTTTTGTGAGCTGTTCTAATGCTGTTTCCTCATCACAAACAGATTTGGGGTTGTGTTTTGTTTCATTCACATGTTCAACACACAAATTCTGCATATTTAGACTGAGTTCTTCTCTCACACAGAAGACACTCTTCCACCTTGTGATGTCATGTGGTAATACAGGACGTGCTCCACTCCACACACCTTCACTAGAATAATTTGGATCATTTCAGCCCTGACAGTGCAAATCTCTACTGAACTAAAGGTAAAAGGAGCTGTTCACTTGAAAACTACCACTACATGACATCACAAGGTGGAACAGAGCATGTTGAGCTTTGGAGATATACCGTATTTTCCAGACTATAAACCGCTACTTTTTTCCCAAGCTTTGAACCATGCAGATTTTACAAAGGTGCGGCTATTCTGTGGATTTTTCTTCTACTGCTAGGGGCGCTCTAACCGGAATTTCAAAAACAAGATAGACGGAAAATGAATGTAAAGAAGAATATGCAACTTTTTATTTAGCAGATATAACACACACGACAAATTACTAACTGGTAATTATTTTCAAATCCTCACCCCTTCATCATGAAAAGCACACAAAGGAGTTTGTATGATGCAAGTTTTAAGTTGAAGGCATTGATCTTGCTCCGGGAAGGAAACCGCTGTAGAGCCCTGCACCCGCGGGACCCGCTGGACCCAACACAAAACAGTGCGGCGTGGGACATATTCTGAAAGCTCACGACACGGGAGCGGGACTGAAGAATGCGGGAGCGGGACTGAAAATTGTGTCCGGTGCAGACCTCTACCTGCTGCTGCACGTAAACTTGCCGTCAATGGTTTCAGCGAAGATGATTAAAGTGACTTGTGGTTTCACTGCACAGGAGAAATGAAGGTAAATCAATTACCGGTTCTTTTCTGTTTTTGACCTCGTTTTAATCAGCACAGTTGCTGCTGTGTTAAAAGACATTGTTCGGAAAGAATCTGTTCAGGTACATAAATGTACATTTACAGTACAAAATGGTTCTTTATATGCAGTAAATATCTCATTTTTCAACATAGATATCAGCAGCTTATAGCCCGGTTGAATGTGGCTTATATACAGGTGCGCTCTATAGTCCGTAAAATACGGTACATATACTGATATACATCTCTGGAAAAAAAAAAAGTTTATCTGTTTTTACTCCTTATAGGTATGTGTTTGAGTAAAACAGTAATATGAACATTTGTGTTTCACTCTATAAACTACTGAACATTTCTCCCAAATTCCAAATACAAATATAGTCATTTAAAGCATTTATTTGCAGAAAATGACAAATGGTCAAAATAACAAAAAGATTTAATGTTTTCAGAGCTCAAATAATGTGAAGAAAACCGTATTTTTCGGACTATAAGTGGCTCCGGAGTATAAGTCGCACCAGCCAAAAAATGCATAATGAAGAAGAAAAAAACATGTATAAGTCGCACTGGACTATAAGGGGGGCATTTATTTGATAAAATCTGAGACCAAGAACTGACATTTCATCTTGAAAGACAAGTTATAGAAGTTATAGTAGTAAAAACAACCAACTAGAGAACAATCCATGTATCATTCATTCATTAGTTTTTTAATATAGAACCAGAAATAAGAAAATGAAAAAAACAACTCGCACCCAAACCCTGAACTTATAGTCCGAAAAATACGGTACTAATGTTTTAACTTAGGAAGAGTTCAGAAGTAAATGTTTGGTGGAATAACCCTGCAAGAGGAGAGTGATGAACACAGCAGTGGTTTTTCTCCTTTTCCTCCTTAAATCAGATTTGGTTCATCACCTCATCAGTGCCTCATGAAGCAGAATGAGGTGTGTTTGACGCTGGAATGAAACGGCCGTCACACAAGTAGCAACGCTGATTTCAGAAAAAGAAATGCAGCAGTCTCTTATTTTTTTCTAGAGCTGTAGGTACTGCCCATGTTTAAATTAGACCATAACATAGCTTGCCACTAGCAAGTATTTGTATTTGTATTTATCTTTGGAGGACAAGCCTCTTGAGATGTCTCGCAATCTCGTTTTCGAGAGGGTCCTCATAGCCACAACAACAGAAGACATATACAGTAAGGCAATGGGCTAAAGAAATTCAAATAAACAGAAAAAAACACAACAAAATCAACAATACACACACACTCACACGACTGTTAGACACAGAATAAACAAAACTAAGACAGAGTTCAAATATAGTCACAAAACACAACAAGATGAACAATAAAATTCAATAAGATGATCAAAAACAATTACACGGGTTATGTAAATATTGAAGCAGAGCATTTTTAAATGAAGGGATAGAAGTTAATGCGCGAATCGATGAGGGAAGATGAAACAAAGCAGAGGGAGCTTTATATTTAATTGAATGCTTGTTTTTTGACTCTTGGGACAGCAAAAAATATCGGAGCTGTGTGGCGTAAACTGTAGGAGGATCTGAATGGAATTAAATAATGTTTGGGATATTCAGGATAAATGAGATGAACGCATTTTAAGATAAATAATAGCTGAAGCTGACGTCGTGAGGACAGAGTGAGCAGGACGAATGGTGGACGTCACACAGCGGTGAGTTCTGAAGGGACAGCGGAGAATAAACTTGCACAGACGGTTATAGATCACTTTGAGTGGTTGGTATTTTGATAAATGATGTCACAGTAATCTAAAATGGGATGAATTAATCGTGATATAATCGTTTTTTTCTGACAGAAAAGCCAAAACAGATGATTGAATTGAGTTAATAAGGAATAATGAAACGCAAACACCACTTTAACTTTTAACTACTGCTTACTACTTAATATATTTTTATAGATATTTTGTAAAAGTTTTGGCTACTAAGTCCACAAGTGACAAACGCATTCATGTAAGACTGAATATTTATGGTGTATCTATAATGCCATTTTGTGCTTATTAAATATTATGTGCTTCCAATTCCAATAACTTTACATTTTAAGCTTCCCCAGATACTTTTATAATTTAGTGAAATGGACCAGTACTTTATAAATGGGCCACTACTTCATAAATGGACCACTACTTTATAAGCCACAGTATATAACTTTTCTAATGGGGCGGCTGCCAACTGCTTGAAATGTGTGTCTGAAATATTCCACTGCAGGGGCTATTTCACTTGGGTGGGGTATTAACTGCTAACACATGACATATTTAGATCACCGTGTTATCTTTTATAGTTTGGAATGTGATATATTTACATAATGACACAGAAAATAAAGTATTAACATGCTTTATAAGTTGATGCTCTGAGTCTCCCCTCCCTTTGCTCTCCATCCCGGTAATGAGACTACTGCACATCGCGTCAGGTTTGTGAAGTTGTGTACAGTTTTGATTTATGTTTATGGAGAATTGTCGCGTGGGTGACGTAGACCTGCGGGAAGTTAGTGCCCATCAAACGCAAACCGAGTCAGTCGTTGCTCCGTTTATGCTGCAAAAAGTTTCGTTTGTGCTGTTTTAGTTTTGGAGATATTAACGATTCTTTTATAGGTCAAACTGCCAAAAGTTTGGTTTGTTCGATCGGATGTTTTTGGTCAAAGACGTCATCCAGCACCTGAAAATGTTAAATAGCCTCAAAACAGGCAGAAAATGATATGAAATGTTTGTATTTCGTTTGTGCTGTTTTGTGATGTGACCATTTTTAAGATTATAGACCCTTGTGTGTTAGTAAAGTTAGTGATGACGTAGGCTCAGTTGCGCACACATTTTGGCAAAACTCAGCAGCTTGTCAAGTTCTGTGAAAGGATTGTCATCAAAAGATCGTAAATATTTCCTCAACAAGCCGACTTTGACAAACGGTGTCCAACTGCCAGATCCTTGTGCGATCAGTGAATAAAACTTTAAAACTTTAGTCCGCCCATAGAATATCGATTCTGACAACCACACACAGAACAACCAGACATTTTGGCTACATTCAGACTGCAGGGCTTAATGCTCAATTCAGATTTTTTTGTGAAATCCGATTTTGTTTGCAAGATCATTCACATTTCCAGTTAAATGCGGCTTCTGTGTGATCTCCAGTGTGAACTTTAAACGCCTCAAAAGTGTCCCGCATGAGCACTGGAGGACACGGTGTTTACGGAAGTCGCCTAAACTTGGATGCTGCATTGAGCACTGGTCGATTTTAAAGTTGCTGTTGTACCAGAGCCCGAACATGTACATCTTATTTGTTTTAAGGAGGAGATCGAGAAGGAGAAGGACAAGGCCACGGCGTTTTGTGGGGCAGTGGCAGCAGCGTCTGTAGAAAGTAGCGGTAGTCGGATGTAGGTCAGATTAAAGCGATCTGGCTTTTCAGACTGAAGTCACATGGCAAACGATCAGATATTATTGGGTTTAGGAGCACATTTAAAAAAATCAGATCTGTGTCGTTCAGACTGTCATTAAAAGATCAGATACAGGTCGCATATGGGCAAAAAAAAAATCAGATTTGGGTCACTTCAGGCTGCAGTCTGAACGTATCCTTTGGTGCTGGAAATGTTTTTATCTCCGCCTTCTGAACAAATTGGAATGAATGGGGAACAACGGACGCAGATTTTTTTTTATCACTATTGAAGGTATTGTTTTGCTCTTCTGATTTTGGTTTTGTTATCACATGTGTAATGTGATAAAAAAGGGGAAATTGTGAATTATTTTCTTGTGTTAATATTAAGGAATGATTGAAGGAAGCACACGTGTAATTTGTTCTAATTTTGTTAACCCTGTGACAGTTGAAGTGTGCTATTTAAATAGATGTGCTGTCTCTGCAAGGACTTGTGTGCTACCTTACATGGTGGGCTAGAAGCTCAACATATGGGATCTATACATAGACGATAAAGATAGAATAGCAGCTGCATGCATCAACAGGTGGGGTAATGTTTGATTCTGGCTATAAAAGAGGTCTCGCAGAAGGGGGCCATTCAGAGACGGGGAGTGAAGACCCACCATGAAGGCCGGTATCCTGTTGTAGCTCGAATAAAGATCTTCTTAAAACTGCTCCACGCCTTCTACATTTTTGTTTAGAGGTGCCTCAAAGAACCAGAAGCTTACACTATGCCCTAAAAGGATCTATTTCTAAAATGATCAGCAAAACTCTGCAAAACTAGTGAAGATAAACGATCTCAGGCTGTGGAAAAGTCTGTAAAATATGAATCAAAAAGAAGTTACTAAAGACTAATACACACTTTACACATACATACACAAAAGACTGACATAGTTTTTGTGTAGGTTTGCGTTTGACGGTTGGCCAACTTCACGTATATGTGACGTAGAGAGATCGCTAAATTACTCAGACATGCGTGGATGACTCTAAAACCAATTCAGGCTTGTTTGTGATGAGGGAATGACGTCATAGAACAACGGTAGAAAGGACAAAAAAAGTACCCAATCTTTAACTGTAACCTGTGCCCGCTGCGATTTCACACACGACCCTTCTGACCGAGACCGTTCCGAGCACTTTTGATCATTTCACATCTACAGTATTTGTTTTTTTCTCACACTACATCAAACTGGGGGGAAAATGGAGAGAGCGATAAATGAACACGTCTTTTATCCGGCGCTTTTGTCGAGTTTGATCGCCTCCTGTGAGTCACTGTTTATCAAACTACAACCGTCTCCATGGACACAGCCTTGGTGAGTCAGAAGAGACGGAGGAGAGGAAAGAGGGGGAGGAGAAGGAGACAGAGAGAAGAGGAAGAGAGAGAGAGGGAAGAGGAATGAGGGGGAGGAGAGGAAAGAGGGGGAGGAGAGAAATGAGGGGGAGGAGAAGGAGACAGAAAGAAGAGGAAGAGAGAGAGGGAAGAGGAATCAGGGCGAGGAGAGGAAAGAGGGGGAGGAGAGAAATGAGGGGGAGGAGAAGGAGACAGAGAGAAGAGGAAGAGAGAGAGGGAAGAGGAAAGAGGGGGAGGAGAGGGAGACAGAGAGAGAGAGGGAAGAGGAAAGAGGGGGAGGAGAGGGAGACAGAGAGAAGAGAAAGAGGGAGAGGAGAGGAAAGAGGTGGAGGAAAGGAATGAGGGGGAGGAGAGGAACGAGGGGGAGGAGAGGGAGACAGAGAGAAGAGAGAGAGAAGAGGAAGAGAGAGAGAGGAAAGAGGAAAGAGGGAGAGGAGAAGGAGACAGAGAAGAGGAAAGAGGGGGAGGAGAGGGAGAGAGAGAGAGAAGAGGAAGAGAGGGAAGAGGAAAGAGGGAAAGAGGGGGAGGAGAGGAAAGAGGGGAAGGAGAGGGAGAGACAGAGAAGAGGAAAGAGGGGGAGGAAAGGGAAAGAGAAGAATAAAGCTAGAGAGAAGAGGAAGAGAGAAGAGGAAGAGACAGAGAATAGGAAGAGAGAGGGAAGAGGAAGAGAGAAAGAAGAGGAAAGAGGGAGAGAAGAGGAAGAGAGAGGGGGAAGAGGAAAGAAGAGGAGGAGAGGAAGTGAGAGAAGAAGAGGAAAGGGAGAGAGAAGAGGAAGAGAGAAGAGAGAGAAGAGGAAGAGAGAAAGAAGAGGAAAGAGGGAGAGAAGAGGAAGAGAGAGGGAAGAGGAAGAGAGAAAGAAGAGGAAAGAGGGAGAGAAGAGGAAGAGAGAGGGGGAAGAGGAAAGAAGAGGAGGAGAGGAAGTGCGAGAAGAAGAGGAAAGGGAGAGAGAAGAGGAAGAGAGAAGAGAGAGAAGAGAGAGAAGAGGAAGAGAGAAAGAAGAGGAAAGAGGGAGAGAAGAGGAAGAGAGAGGGGAAGAGGAAAGAGGGGAAGGAGAGGGAGAGAGAGAGAAGAGGAAAGAGGGGGAGGAGAGGAAAGAGGGGGAGGAGAGGGAGAGAGAGGGAAGTAGAAGAGAGTGGGAAGAGGAAAGAGGGGGAGGAGAGGAAGAGAGAAGAAGAAAGAAAAAAGGAAGAGAGAGAAGAGGAAGAGAGAGAGAAGAGGAAAGAGGAGAGAAAAGGGAGCGAGGGGGAAGAGAAAAAAGGGAGAGGAAAGGGAGAGAGAGAAGAGAAAAGAGGGAGAGTGAGCGAGGGGAGAGGGGAAGGAGAGGAAGAGAGAGAGAAGAGGAAGAGAGAAAGATGAGGAAAGAGAGATAAGAGGAAGAAGGGGCAGAGATTAGAGAGAGAAGAGGGACAGAAGAGACTGGTCAAAGCATTTTAGAATGTCAGTCTTGTTATTATATAGAATATCGTATTATCGTGAGTCTCCCCTCCATATCGTGAGCTTTCCTATGATATCGCAATAAATATCGTGAGGTTCATACCGTGACAATATCGTATCGTGAGACTTGGATATGGTTACACCCCAGCAAATACAGAAAAAGAAGATAGAAGAGAGGGAGAAACAGAGGGAGAAGAGAGGAGAGTGCTCGGAGGAGTATGTAGGTCGCAGACTCTTCAAGATTCGATGGAGCAGCTGTGTGGGAGATAGGACATACTTATGATTGCCGGTCCATCCATCCATCCATCTTCTCCCGCTTAATCCGGCTGGGTCGCGGGGGCAGCTTGCTGCCCAATACTCATAGCACCATGATTGCCGGTCTTATGTAAATTCTCTTTTGTTCCTTTAACCAATGGATAAAATAGGATTTGAATTAGAACATCTTCTGGACGTCATTAAATATCTGAAAATCTAAAGAAATCCAAATCACAACTCATATACTGTAGATTAAAGCTCACGTTCTTGATTTTCTTCCATGTATTTGAGCAAATTTTGTCTTGCCCCAGCACAAATGTATTGTATAAATCCAGTGTGTTACATTTATTATCTGCTTACTAGTTGTGAGACTGCGTCATTCTAGTCTAGAGGGAGTTTATTTTAAGAAACGTCAAGTGAAATGATCTGTCCATGCAGCAAGATAATGTCACGACTTAGAAGTCATTTTCTGATAGATTTAAGGGTTTATATCTTAAGCTTTTTTGCTGTGAAATTTGTGAAGTGTGCTTTTAAAGTCATCGTGGTGAATAATTAGGATGCTCAGAAGGCGTTAAGATAAGTGAAGAATAACTTTGGACCACTGCAAACTGTTTAAAGACGAGTCAAGTAGAGTGCCTTTGTGACTAAACCTATAATTAAAACAAGACTAGATCAGACCATATCATCTTCATATCATCTAATCACCACCAAGGGTTGAATAATGACTATGCAAACACTAATTTTACTTTTAATCCTACTTGAATTATATATTTTGACAGTGTACAGTGAAGCAGTACTCTTCCTTGAGTAAAAGTTGTGGTTCCTCTTCCCTTTGTGAGTAAGTCTGCAAGTGACAAAAGTTTTATGTTGACAGCTTGACAATATGAAATGGGAAATTGGATTGGATTCTGGGGCGGTGCGGTTCTGTGTGGAGTTTGCATATTCTCCCTGTGCCTGTGTAGATTTCGTCTGGTTCCCCAACCACAGACCTGGGCACTGTGCAGCTCCGGGGACACGTACGGCCCTTTGGTTGACTCTGACCAACCCATTTAAGATCATTTGGAATTACAAAATAAACACATTTTATAGTTTGACATGATGCATGGACTAAAGCTGCATTACTTTTATTTTAGAGGTATTTTTTAAATGACATTTTTTGTTTGGCAACCTCACTTTTTCATTACTTAATCATAACATAACCAACATAACTTACCAGTCTTACAGCGCATCAAAACAATGCTATTTACTGCTTTTTATAAAGAAATACAATATATATTATGCAGAACTGAGCAGGAGTGTAACGATATCCAAGTCTCATGATACAATATCGTCACGATATGATCCACACAGTACAATATTTATTGCGATATCATGGGAAAGCTCATGATATGTTGGGGAGGCTCACAATATTATGATATTCTACATAATAACAAGACTGACATTATAAAATGCTTTGACCAGTCATTTGGTACATTTATTGCCATTAGGGATGTAACAATATCCAAATCTCTCTGTACAATATTTTCACCATATACATCTCACCGTACCAGATTTATTGCAATATTTCATGGAGTCTCACAAAACTGTGAATATAAATACTTTTTCCTCTAAAAATGTCACAAAACTTAATCCAAAGAATGAAGATTTCAAAGTGCTTAGAACAGTTATTTCTTCATGTCGACTGCACTGAAACGGAGCAAAGGATCATGGTCTATGTAGTTCCCTCTTTTTTTTTTTAGCTATTTCTGCATCAAAACTATTCATTTAAGCAAAGAGATTTAAGATTCGATATATTGTGATGGTCCATGATATTATTGTGAGACCTTTGACGATACGATATCATCATATTCTGGTTACTGTTACATCCCTAGAATTGAGTTACGTATTTTGGCCCGGCCCTCCACTTTTGTTTGTGGCCCCACAGAAAAAATAATTGCCCACCCCTGCCCTACCACTAAAAACATGTACACTGTTGAGGGCTCCCCTGAAAAAGAAGACTAAAAGGAAGGTTAAATAAGTAAATGATTTGAATTCTTGCATTGTTCCTTCATTTAAGATGTAAGAATATTTTTGGTGTATCATATCACATTTTGTACATTATTGAATATTATGTCCTTCCAATTTCAATAATATTACATTTAAAATCAAATGTTACATCAAGATATTTACTCTTACTTTAGTAGTGGTTTCCCTAGATACTTTGATAATTTATTGAACTGGACCTCTACTTTCTACTTCTACTTGAGTAATATTATTTTGAATTATAAATGTCATCTTACAATGTTTATACAACTGTCACACCACTAGAATTATTGGACTTGTGCTGTTCTGATTACAGTATTTCTGATAAGCACTGTGATTATGCTTAGATTTGCGATTTATGTTTTAATAATACGATTCTAGCCAAAGTTCACATTTAAATACAGAACCTGTTTGTACAGATCAAAGCAGTTTTTATGCAGGATAAGACAGGATATGTTTGTGGAGGAAATTATGGTGCTTTAAGGTAAAATGGCAGGCTTTCTGATTTCCTGATTGTGTCCATTCAAATTTCGATTTGAATTTCTATTTCAGTGAATGTGACAGTTCCTGTTTACCTGGTGATACTCGGACAGAATATTGTGCATCTCCTCCACCTCTTCACTGGAGATTTCTTTGACCACCAGAGTGCGGTCAAACGAGGTGAGCAGCAAACCTCCACCCTGACCCTCCTCCACTTTGTGAGGGGCGCTGCGGGCTAGAGACACCTGGTGGACAACAGCAGAATTACAACATGAAAACAGGACTTTAGGAAGAGAGTAGGGCTGTCCAAAGGATCAAAAATCAGAAGTTAATTCACTATACTAGCATCGAAACTAGATACTCATTTAAGCAGGTATTGATACTAAAAAGTCACATTCGCAGAACAGAAATGAACCTTTCCTGAAGAGCTTTAGAATGATCTTGAACAAGTATAAGTTTAAGTTTATTGATGTTTAAAGTGTAAAATCACACCGAAGTGTCTCAGTGCACTTAGCCATGAAATTAAAATGTACAAATATTTACAACAAAATGACAACAATATACAGTGACTGACAGCAATATACAGTGGTAAAAATGACAGAAAACAGTGTACAGTGTGCAAAATTCAAAGTTACATCATTATACAAACGTATATCTGTGCCTTCACTCACCTACACATCATACACATACACATAGACCTAAATACATACATACATGCTTACATACATACCTGCATACATACATGCCTGGAAGCCTTACCTGCACAGTGGTTTATTGATTGGATGTATAATATTTAGAAAAAAAAGTGGGTTTTAAGTCCGGATTTGAACATATAAATGGATGTGGCATTTCTCACGGTTGGTGGCAGATGGTTCCAGACATCGGAGCACGGTAAGAAACCAGCTGTTTGTTTATGGATTTTGGGGACAGTGAGGAGACCAGCATCTTGTGAACGGAGGGGGCGGCGAGGAGTGTAGGGGATGATCAGGTCAGAGAGATATGATGACACTTTACAAGTATAAGAGCACATAGACTAGTATACGCCCATGGACCACTATGGAACATACCTGGACCTTTGGTATTGAGTAGTATTGAAATGGAGTTTGAAATTTGCGTATCGTGACAACACTAGAAGAGAGAGATGCCGAGAGAAAAGATTTTTACAACATTTGGACCACAGCCAGGACGATTAAGTGCAGCCCATTACAAAACAGGGACTAGGGACATGCTGTAAGTAGTAAACTGGGCCAAATCAACCATCACAAGATGCTCTCACATCAAAATGAAACGGTCTGGGATTGCCTTTAGTTATGTTATCTCTTATTATAAAGGGAGCAGAGTGGACCTGTCACGATAATTATTACACTGACTTATCTTTTAATATACAATAGGTCTGAGCTTTTCCACACGCTCAAAGTTGCTTCACAATTGCGTTTTTTTTTTTTTTCATTCTTAGTGCATTATTCATTCATTGGTAGAAAGAGACATGCACATCAAACAAAGATTGTGATTGCGTGCTGGGTACAAAAACGGTGTAAAAGAAGTCATATCAAGGGGTTGACCCAAAACGTCACATTGTCGTGTCATTGAAATAAAAAAAATTAAAAACTGGGAGCTTCAAAGAACTGCTGTCCTTCTTCTTTTATGCATTATTCATTCACTCCATATCCAGTGGTGGCAAAATACAAAAGCTGCCCGAGGACAACCCCATCGGCCACTCTGACCACCACCAACGCTCACACACCACTTTTATACGAGGCGATGTGGGTGAAGTGTCTTGCCTAAAGCAGAGTGACCAGACCTCCATATTTACCCGGAACAGTCTGTCCTAGCAGATTTATCCAAAACCAGTGATTTGTCCCAGTTTTAGACAAGACATATCCCAGATGTCCCTATTTTTGACCAATTTGATCCCTGCCAACAGTAAAGAGAGGCATACATTGTCATTTGTTTCTGTAAAATACAGAAAAGCTGCTTAAAATTGACCAAAACACAAAGAAAATATACTGACTATCCTGCCTCACATTAGTTCCTGCATAACAATGTTCCATAATTATGCACTCGTTTCACAATCTTATTATTACGAACCACCACAAACCAGGAATGTCCCGTTTTTTTATTTTGAAAATCTGGTCAACCTAGCCTAAGGACACAACATTTATGACCCTGGTGCTCCACTGTGGCTCCTGAAATTCCCAGTGATCTTCCAGTCAAGTATTAACCAGGCCCAGCCTTGTTAGACGGGATTAGGCTTTGACAAGGTTTTTTTTGTTATTTTAGGTGTAATACAATAAGATCTGAGCTTTAGAAGGTTCACTAAGTGACTTCCATGGTTAATTATTGGTTCATTCTGCGATTTATTTATTGCAGCTCAGGCTTTTTAATTCTGCTGTCTATTTAAAGTAGGATTGGGCTGTACTTCCTGTGGAGATCTTCCTTCAGGGTTTGCTCCAAGCTGTTACAGCTTTTACCAGTCTATTGTGGCCAGTAGAGATTTAGTTTGTTGTTTGGACTCATCAGCTGCCTAAAGAATAAACACAAAGCTTTATTTTAATACTTTTGTGCAAAGAGATGACAGCACAAACATGATAAACATGGAATTTGTATGTTTCTCCGTAGGTTCCTCAGTGAACCCAAAACATGAACAATAAGTGAAATGTTCTAGTTATACCAAAACAAAGTTCTCTACAGGAACAATGGAGTATACCTTAAAGAGCCTGTACCTGATACCTGCTGGCATGTGCAAACTTTTACCATCATTGTTAGGGTGACAAGATTTTCACAATTCTAAACTTGGTCACACCCGGGCTGGGATGGTGGGCATGAATGTGAAAAGAGTGAGTAACGTTGTGCATTCTCGACTCACTTGTGGGTCAGTATATGGAGGACTTCTGTCACGTTTTTGCTTTATGGTCATTTGCAAGCCCAGTTTTTAAATACAATAAATACTCCTCTTTACTGCTGGCCTGATACACTCCTGGTTTAGACCTGACATAGTCCTGGTTTAGTCCTGGTTTAGACCTGGTTTGTTCCTGGTTTAGACCTGAAATAGACCTGGTTTAGACCTGAAATAGTCCTGGTTTAGACCTGGTTTAGACCTGAAATAGTCCTGGTTTACACCTGGTTTAGACCTGAAATAGTCCTGCTTTAGACCTGGTTTAAACCTGATATAGTCCTGGTTTAGACCTGGTTTAGACTGTTGAAATAGTCCTGGTTTAGACCTGGTTTACACCTAAAATAGTCCTGGTTTAGACTTGGTTTAGACCTGAAATAGTCCTGGTTTAGACCTGGTTTAGACCTGAAATAGTCCTGGTTTACACCTGGTTTAGACCTGAAATAGTCCTGCTTTAGATCTGGTTTAGACCTAATATAGTCCTGGTTTAGACCTGGTTTAGACTGTTGAAATAGTCCTGGTTTAGACCTGGTTTACACCTGAAATAGTTCTGGTTTAGACTTGGTTTAGACCTGGTTTAGACCTGAAGTAGTCCTGGTTTAGACCTGGTTTAGACTGTTGAAATAGTCCTGGTTTAGACCTGGTTTACACCTGAATAGTCCTGGTTTAGACTTAGTTTAGATCTGGTTTAGACCTGAAATAATCCTGGTTTAGACCTGGTTTAGACCTGAAATAGTTCTGGTTTAGACCTGCTTTAGACCTGAAATAGTCCTATTTTAGACCTGGTTTAGAACAAGGGTAAAAATAGGGACACCTTGGACATTTCTTGCATAAAACTGGGCCAAATCAGTAGTTTTGTATAAATCTGGGACAAATAGTAACATCTGATCTCCCTACTCATGATAAACTCCGCTCTCGACACTGAAAACTGTGAAACACGCTTAGAAACTCCAAATAAATGGACTAGTTCTGTTCTTCACATTTGAGAGCAGAAAAATCAAGTCGCTTCCAGAGCCTTTAACCTTAAAACATTCTCACAAGATCATTTCCTTATGTGTGCCCGGTTTTGCGGTACGAGATCTTGTCCCGTCCCTACTATCCCAAAAGCTATTGTTGAGATAATAATGGTATAGAATCATGTCTCTTTACTCATCTGTATCAGCTGCTAAACAAACATGAGGTGGGCGGGCTCGGAGTGTCCACAGCTCTATGCAAATGTCTGCGACTGAAATGCAAATCAGCAAACCATGTTCAAACCTCTTTACATCACAAAGAATCCTGTCTCAGCATATCTGTGTAATGGAGACTGGTTAAGGCTGCACGAGATGAGAACAAAGCAGTGATTTGAATTCAATAAGTATTGCAATAACGATACTATTGCGATACTTTAGATTGATTTTTTTAATGCACGTGCCTTCATTTACAAGTCAAACTGGGTCAAAATTTCAAACTTGATTTCGATACTCAATACCGATACTGATACCATGCTGATGATAAAAAACGCTTTCTTTAGACAATAGAATGTGATTTTCAGCATTAAAACATAGTACTTTCTTTTACATCTTAAATATTTCTTATAGCTGTGTAATCCCTCTGTGATCCAGGTAGGTTCCATAATGGTCCATGCTTTTATAGTCATTTTTTTAATTTAATCTTTATTTAACCAGGAAAGTCCCATTTCTGAAAAGTTTCTGAAAAGTTTAGTCCTGGTTTCCTGGTTTAGACCTGATATAGTCCTGGTTTAGACCTGGTTTTGATCATATTAGTCCAAAACAGGGACACACACAGACCAAAAAGGTACAGGCTGAATCTTGAGTTTCTTATGCCTAACCTCTATTCCTCTGTCAGAACATCATCTTGAAACAGTTTCAGCTTCATAACCCAAGTCTAACGTAGGACTCGACAAGGAAAATCACGTCCATTTTACTTTCCAAAACCGGACACTTCTGCAAAATGGACAAGTTTGTGCTGTTGTGATATATTTATTTTCCCTGCAATAATGATTATTGCATCGATTCCAATTCAAACCAATACAGTGATGCCGTTATTTTTGCGATATATTGTTATTTTTGAGATATACGGTGTCGTTTTCTATGGTGTTTTTGTACCTGGAAATCCTGGTTCCCGATGCCAAAGTGCTCGCGCAGATTCCTGAACACTTGGGGGCAGTATTCTTTGAACTTGAACTGTCCCGGGAGGTTTTCTCTGAAGAAGAGATTGACAATAACAATAACAGGAATCAGATAGATTGTAGGATTTGAAACATGTCAGCTGATTGCATCCATTCAAATTCAAATTGTGATTTCCTGATTCATTTTGCAGTCCTACCTAAAATACCTACAGTATATTATGCAAAATTGACTCTTGTGAGCTTTAAGCTGTTATAATGTTGTTACCTCACCAAAAACAAGAATTGTGTTTTGTTCCATTCACACATTATTATTACCGGTAGTCCGTTTACATCACCAAATCTCAAAACTGTGAGGTCAAATTGTCTGGCCCGTGTCAGGTTATAAATGCATTTTTTTTCCCACACAGAAAACAGACAGGAATATACTGCATTCACATCAACAATGAACCAAAACCGAACAAAAACCAGACACCACAAAATAACAAAAATGTACACAATAATAAAAGCTGTACTTCTGCTCAGATCAGAGACAGAACAACTCAATTATTCAAGTATAAAGCCTCCCACAAGGCTGCAGTACAAAGCACACAAAATCACAGCCTTTCCCACACAGCAAGAAGTGTTCAAATTGACTCTCAAAGAATCATTTTAAACTTTTTCTCAGGGTTTAAATGAGTCCAATCTCCACATTTCACATTTTTGGAAATGTTAATTAAGTAACACTGGACCAAAGTTCCTGTTTAAAAATCAAAAGTTATATTAATGTTTTGAGAGGAAAACACTTTGTAGGGTTATGCTGTGTTAAAAACAACTCTGAAATATTTTACCCTCCAGTTTTTTGGTATGAACAAAGCTACTTCAGAGTGAAAATGAACAGTCTCACCAACAACCCCAACAAACCGTCCACATCCCTGAGATGAGAAACTGGGAGTGAGTTCCATGCCACCACTGCTCTTCAGCTCCACTGCTCTTTGGTTTGAGTGAGTGTCATGTGCAGTACTGATGCACATCACTGAAGGGTCACAGTATTTCTGGTGTTTTTGTGACTATCGAGTTTCTAATGTTAACAGAGATGAACAAATTCAGGTCTGAAATTATCCGTAATAAAATAATTCTAGTGAGGGTTTATGGAGTGTAAAAACACAGTGGAGCACTTCCTGTACTACCACATGACATCACAGCGTGGAACAGAGCGTTTTCCGTGTGAGAGATGAACTCATCCTAAATATGCAGGTTTGTGTGTTAAACATGTGAATGTAACAAAACACAACTCCAGGTCTGTTTGTGATGAGGAAACGACATTAGAACAGCTCAGAAAACAGTGCAACATGAGCCCTTTAATTACTCAATTTAAATGTTACGTTTTTGAGCATTTTATTTCAAATTGAGTTTTGTTTAATAGTTCTATGGTAGTTCCACATGAAAAACATAACTTATTGTTCGTTTCAAATGGGACTTTAGCCGGCCTGGATTCCTCACTGGATTATAGGATTACTGAAGGAGACCAGGCACCACTATATACTGGACATTTAAAGGTTCACTGTGGAACTTCTCTAATGGAAGACGGTTGTTTTCATGTTATTATTTTGCCTTGAATATTCCACAGTATGGCTTTAAACATAGTACAATAGAGATATGTGAGTGATCATAACAGGCCAAGCCACAGGTCAGATCTGTGGAGGAGCTACCCCACACACACACACTAAGATGCACTTGTAATAAAATAAAAGATTGGTAGATGAGTTTAATGCCATAATGTGGAACATTTCAGGCATGGCAAAACATCTCCATGGAGACAAGACAAAAGGGAAAGGGTAGGTGTTAACTTGAAAACTACAAACTGGAGGGTTTAAATTTCAGGCTAAAATATTTCAGAGTTGTTTTTAACACACAAAGTGTTATTTTAACTATTTGAAATTTAGATGGGGGTTTGAGTTGGGGTTATTTGCCAGAGTTGATATGGATGAGCTTAATTCACCCTTCCCTAGTGTTATTTCAACTTCCCTTAGTACATAATTTCATTTTAAATGAACTAAAATGAAGTGTAAAAATAAAACACCTCTGTGTGTTGTTTAGCTAAATCAGGATAACCCTACAAAGTGTTTCAGTTTACTCTCAAAACTTTAATATAACTCTTAATTTCGGGGTTAAACAGGAACTTTGGTCCAGTGTTACTTAATGAACATTTCCAAAAGTGTTAAATTAACTCTAGAACAGATTGGACTCATATAAACCCTGAGAAAATATTAAAACTGATTCTGTGAGAGTTAATTTTAACACTCCACTTTTTGCTGTGTACTACTTCATGACACACAAGGTGGAATTTTGAGTTTTGGGGATGAAGTTCCAGGTATGTTTTTGATTAGGTAACAACATTCTAACACAGTTTAAATCCAAGAGTCAATTTTGTGTAATATTGGACCTTTAACATTAAAACTCTGCTATAAATAAAATGTGTTGAGAAATGAGATGCACTGTGTAACTTTTTGGTTGGGGGCCGTCACCTGCTTGTTTCTATGGATATATCATTACTTTGCTCGGAATGTCCCACAGTAGAACATTAAGCCGCTCTACTTTACATTTATCCATTTACAGCTTGTTTTATAGCTGAAAAACACCTAGAAAAACAGGCATTCTGACGGCGAGTGGGGTCACCTTTCCGCAGATCTGACCTGTAACTTGGTCTGATTTGGAGTCCACGAAGATAGAAAGGTTTATAATGCCACACTGTGAAACAATCCAGACAAAGCAATAACATCTCCATGAAGAAAAGCTTTTGACAGACCCTCCACTGCAGAAAAGTTCCACAGTGCACTTTTAATTCGTCTCTACTTAATGAATCACTCAGGATTTAGCTACAAACCGCAATCCCCCGCAGATTCACCGGCAATACTAATTCCCACAAGCCAAGCAAGTTCAATTATGATTTCTTTATCTCCTTTGCTATTGTCCCGGCTAATAGCTTGACTTGCTAATGAGTAAAGCGCCATTCACTGCGCACAAAAGCTCGCTGTATTTTCGTAGATAAGCAACGTTTTCTCAAAGTAAAGGAGCAGACCGGCGTGGAAAATGAAATAATAATAAGACGGAAATTACTTGTTGAAAAAGTGGTTGGTGACTTTTATCTTCGTGTTCGCTTTGAAATCGTCTGGAAGCAGCATTACAGGTGAAGGGACGTGGCACAAATCGGTCATCTGCGTAAAACAGCGATAACAAAGTGAATTTAAGTTAATAATATGATCAAAAATAGTGGTTAAGTTTCAGTATTTCTCACGTACCTACCGAATGATTGACACCCCACATCAGCACGCTCAAAACGGGATCGCTAGCTCGGAAAACTTCCACTTTTTGTTGGACGAAGTGTTTCTTTTTCGTTTTTCGTTTCGGTGCCAAAGATGTGAGCGGGTTGGAGGACGCGGCGCCGGGGGAAGACATGGTGAGCGTCCCGGAGGAGAGAGTGGAGGTATGCGGGGAGAGGGGGAGCCGGTGTGCGGGGAGAGGGTGGTGGATGGAGGATGGTGGATTTGTTTAGTCACCTGCTCCGGGACAAGTGCAGCGAAATCCAGCCAGAGCTCCTCCTGCGTAACGCGTGCGTAAAAGTGCTCGGATTTACACCAAGGCCAAATAAATAACTACTACTACTACTACTACTACTACTACTACTACTACTACTACTACTACTACTATTACTGCTACTACTACTACTACTACTACTACTACTACTACTGCTACTGCTACTGCTACTACTACTACTACTACTACTACTACTACTACTACTATTACTGCTACTGCTACTACTACTACTACTACTACTACTACTACTACCACCACCACTACCACCACCATTACTGCCACTGCCACCACTACCACCACCACCATCACCACCACCACCACTACCATACTACCACATCACCACCACCACTACCACCACCACCACCACCACTACCACCACCACCACCACTGCCACCGCTACCACTACCACCACCGCCACTGCCACTGCCATCACCACTACCATCACCATCACCACTACCACCACCACCACCATTACCGCCACTGCCACCACTACCACCACCACTACCACCACCACCACTATTACCGCCACCGCTACCACCACCACCACCACCACCGCCACTACCACCACTACTTCATTACCGCCACCGCTACCACTACCACCACTACCACCACCACCACCACCATTACCGCCACCGCTACTACCACTACCACTACCACCGCCACTGCCACCACCACCACTACCACCACCACTACCACTACTACCACTCATTACCGCCACTGCCACTACCACTACCACCACCATCACTACCACCACTATTACCGCTACCACCATCACCACTACCACTGCCACTGCCACCGCCACCACTACCACCACCACTACCACTACCACCATCACTACTTCATTACCGCTGCTACCTACTACTACTACTACTACTACTACTACTACTACTACTACTACTACTATTACTGCTACTGCTACTACTACTACTACTACTACTACTGCTACTGCTACTGCTACTACTACTACTACTACTACTACTACTACTACTACTACTACTACTACTAGGGTGACCAAACTCCAAAACTTGGACACCCTCAGTTTGTGGTAGTTGGTAATAAAATTGTGAAACGAGTGCATAGTTAAGGAAAACTGTGCACTTGGCCCATTCATGACTAACATGAGTAAATATAGTCACGTTTTCTTTGTGTTTTGGTCATTTTAAAGCAAATTTTCTGTATGTTACCTAAACAAATGACAATGTATGCCTGTCTTTACTGTTGGCTGGGATTAAATTAGTAAAAAATAGGGACACCAGAGACATTTCTTGTATAAACCTGGGACAAGTGACTGGTTTTGGATAAATCTGCTGGGACAGGGGACAGAGGGGTCAAAACTGGGACTGTCCCAGGTAAATAGGGATGTCTGGTCACCCTAACTACCACTATACTAGGTTACTACTAGCCTACTACAATAGCTACTGCTACTATACATAACATACATACAAACAAACAAGCACAAATCTAAGCAAGTAACAGAAATATCAAGTAAAACCTATTCATAAAATAATAATCCCAAAAGCTGTTTACAGCAAATGGACACTTTTAGAATGAATAAGATGAAAAAGTGGAGAATAACAAATCTGTGACAATTCATATACCTGCAATTTTCTGTTTAAAGCTTATACTAAGTCTAATAAACCTTATCAGGACACATAAAAGAAGAGCAAAATGTACTAGGCTATTTCCATGTATTTATTTATGTCTAATTTTATCTATTAATAGGAATGGTACAATGCTATATATTTAAGTGTCCCAGAATACCAAACATCATCAAATTTCCAAGAAACCTTTGGTGAAGCCACAAAAAAGACAAAAAGTTCTGCCATTCATTTCACTTTTATCCTCTTAGTTGTTTTTGAAAATTAGAAAACATGTTAAAGTTCCAGAATAGTATAATAAGTCTATACAGGTGACTGGAAAGTTCTAATAAAATGGCATCAAAGTCAAATGTTCAAAATGTGTCCCAGATTATCCAAATTCACCCTACATAACATACATTGTTTCTCATTTTTTGTCAACTGCTTAAGACCAAATATATCACACCCATTTTGATAGTGTGGCAACACTGGTACTGCCACAGTGTGTCCAGTAGGTGGCGCTATTTAACACGTCATATTCACAGGTGAGCCGTGTTTGATGAGTACTGGGTGAGTCAGACTTGGCACTGCCCGCAGTTACAGCTCACAATCAGATTATAGTCATATTATTTCAATGAAATGATAGTGATATGGGCAGGTGTCGAGTGTACTGACACACACTGATACACACACACTGACACACACACTGATACACACACACTGACACACACTGACACACACACTGATACACACACACTGACACACACACTGACACACCTATTGTAACAAAGAAAATCAGCAAGAATGGACATTTTAAGCCAAATGCAAAAAGTGAGAATTTATTGAATATTACAAAACGAGTATTTGACATATGATATAAATAGACACTCAACAGGATAAATAATATAAAAGCACAAAAAGATAAATATGACCAAATATATTATTCACTATACATTGTCATAACAACATAGGATTCAAAAGTCAGAATTCTATGCAGTACATCTGATACAAAATGCCAAAATATGAATAGACCTGGTACTTTGTATTTAGTAGTTTGTTTTGAACTTGTATTTTGATATGATTACTGCTTGAGCTATGTCGTTAGATACTCCCATCTGTATGTGGCTGGGTTTCAGATGACTTCACAATATTCCAGATCAATGATATTGAACACAGATGGGGGCTGCTCAAATCATTACCGTTAAAATACAGAGTTCTGTGGTTATAGAAAGTTCTTGGGTTTCTCACTAATCGAAATGAGCTTCAGCATTCATTAATTTACCTTTCGGATATTTCATTGGAGAGTACAATGTGATCAACAGGGACAAACAGTCTTGTCTCCATCTGAGTTTGACATCGTTGCAGTCTAGAGTCTATGTCACATTAGGCTGTTTTGTTGTTCCTTCATCTTCAGAACATGTTTTAGTGTCTCTGTATTTCGTCTTTTTAACAGTTTGAGCTGAGTGGCGCCCCTTTCGGATCCACGCACCAACACTGGCCCCTCTGCCTCCCTCTGGATGACAGGCACTGCACACAGCACAGGTACACACTTAAAGCAGGTATTCAAATACAGCGAGTATTCAAAGTTAACTGCGTAACTTCACTGGTAAAACATCCACCACCTGTTTGTATCTATGGAGATGTTATCGCTTTGGGCTGGAATGTTCTACTATAGCAATGCAATAAACTGTTATATCTATATGGAGACGTCGCTAGACCAAGTTACAGGTCAGATCTGTGTAGATGCGACCCCAGTAACAGTAAGATTTCATGTTTTCAATGTATTTTTTACGTTTAGAGTAGTAGAGTTTAATACTATACATTTCAGGCAAAGCAATATGCACCTCTCTTGACAACACTAATTGCAATACTACTACTGCAAATCGAATCAAAATTGCAATACTGGACTATAAGTTCAGGGTTGGGGTGTGACTTATACTCAGGTGCGACTTATATATTACATTTTTCACACTGACAGTCCATAGACCAAATACATGAATCGTATATATGAATCAAAAATGAAAAAAACATTTATTTTTTTTTTTTTTTCATTTTGGTTTCAGAGACAAATAATAAAGAAAAGAGTTTTGTTTTTTTTTCATTTTCTTATATTTGTTTCTGTATTGAAAAATCAAATGAACCAATGATACATGGATTGTTCTCTATTTGGTTGTTTTTATTACTATAACTTCTATAACTTGCCTTTCAAGATGAAATGTCGGTTCCTGGTCTCTGATTTTATAAAATAAATTTCCCCAAAAAACTTATAGTCTGGTGCGACTTATACATGTTTTTTTCTTCTTCATTATACATTTTTTGGCTGGTGCGACTTATACTTTGGTGTGATTTATGGTCCGAAAAATACTTGTCGCAAAAGTTGCAATTAGACCTCATGTGTGACCTGTACCTGTCTCTTCTTGTAGAAGCCGTGGCGGGTGCAGTTGGGCAGGTAGACCCCCTCCTGAGGTGTGATGACCTGAGGTCCCAGAGCCAAGAGTACGGCATTTAAGCGTTTACGACACGGAGCCTGTGGAAGTTCAGGTCAGGACACAACTCATGATTTGATAGAATCACGCTATAGACGAGTAGATTATAGCAGCTTTTATTACCTCTTCAGGGGCCGCTGTAGGAGCTGCGTCTGAGGAGAGAATGTAAACAAGTTGAGCATTAAAACAAGATTTATGATCAAACTGATACACTCAGAACATTAGGAGAAACCAGGCTGCTTTACCTGGAAAGCCCATATAGTAAAAACAATTGTTAAGAGTTGGAAAATTGGGACTAAACTGGGACAAAACCAAGAATCAAACCTGGATTATATCAGAACTAACCCTGAACCAAGTCTACACAGGACTTAAACTGACCCAAAACAGGACCAAGGACCGAGTATGAATGCAGACTTGAAATAAATCACCTTATGGTAGAAAACTGTAAAAATGGTTTAGATGAAGTTATATGAAAAGAACCAGCTATCCACTTATCTCTTATCTTTTAATCATGGACCCACGCTGCACTTCTTAGGCTTTATATTTTCAATAGTTCGTCTCCTATAGCACTTTTCCAGACACCCCAGACACTCAAAGGTGCTTTATAACTGTATTCTTTCCATCACTCAGTCGTGGTGCACTGCTACTTCAGCCACAGGTGCCGTGGGACAGACCGACAGAAGAGAGGCTGTTATTCTGCACCATAGGCATCTCCTACCATCACTGAACTGCATTTGTACAGTGAATAATGTGAAAGAAAACTACAGAAAAGCCTTACCTGTAGTGTTGGGTGGCGTTGTTGCTTTGACGGTCTTCCTTGCGCTCCCACACGTCCCTCTTCCCTGCAGAAGAGCTCGCAGTGGTTTCGCCGCGTCCTTTGGTGCCGTACACTTTAAACCCGGAGCACATTTTAATGTATAGACTCCGCACTGTTCTCCAGCTCCTAAAGTCCCGTTCACATCCGCCGTTTTCGTCGCCGGAGTCGTGTGGACCGCTCTTTGAATGGAGAAGAGCGGATGGAGTAGAAGTACTGTAAAAATACTTAAACGCCACATGGCAACTAAAAATACTAGTTTTGACGTAGTAGTAAGTAGTAGTTGCTATTAGTTGAAGTCCAAAAGTGTGTTGAAGTAGTAGTAGTAGTAGCAGAAGCAGCAGTAGTAATAGTAATAGTAGTGGTAGTAGTTGTAGTAGTAGAAGCTCCAACAGCAGTAATAGCGTAGTATTAGTAGATTCTTTTTAGTTTCTTGTAGTAATAGTTCTTAAAATTGAAAAATGGATAAACAAGCCTTCAGTCTTGAGGTTTGACAAAAGTAATAGTTGTTTTAGTAGTAGTAGTAGTAGTAGTAGTAGTAGTAGTAGTAGTAGTGGTTGTTGAAGTTAGAAATTAGCCATTCCAAAAAAAATGTCTTTCTTCAACAATTTAGCTGAAGTTACGGCAATAAAATCTAAAAATAAAAGCTCTTCAAATAATTAAAAAGTATTGCTTGTTAGTGGTTAATATCCAGTGTTTTTATAAAATTAAAATATAATCTCCAAGAGTACGCACGGTAATCACTAACGAGAGCAGTAAAAAGTGAAGTTATAGTAGGTACTAGTTTCTGTAGAAACAAAACTAAAAGTAAACCTAATAGTAGTAGACAATTGTCATAGTAGTAGGAGTGGCAGTTATAGTAGTATCAATAGTTGTTATAGTAAGTATTTGTTGTGCTGGTAGTAGTAGTAGTATTTGTAGCAGTTGTAGTAAAAGTTGATGTAGTAGTTGTAGTGGTAATAGCAGTAGTAGAAGTAAAAGCAGCAGTAGAAGTATTAAAAGTAGTAGTAGTAGCAGCAGTAGTAGTAGTATTCCCCTCCAGTTTGCAGTACCAAATGGAGCAGTAGTCCACTCTGAGCATCTTTTAAAGTCTCTGCTGCTGTGGAATTGTGGGAGGTGGAGTTTTAATGCAACTTTCCCTTTAAGTGCTTTAAGTCCACTCCCTCTCCTCTCCCCAAGGCTCATACCACGCTCTGTCTGTCATCTAATATCACGCTTTTTACACGAGCATAAATCTACACGATGTTTTTCTAGCTTTTTCTGATCTTAAGGTTTTCATTCGATTAGTCAGAAGTTACAGTAAGACGATTTTGTGTGCGGTTTAGTGTTTAATTATGCATGCGTATGGCAAAGTCTTCTCATTCATCAAAAACGCAGGCGGTTAAATGACGTAAAGGTTCAATATTACTCAAAATCGACCCTTGTGAGCTTCAAAATGCTCTGTTCCACCTTGTGATGTCATGCAGTGGTAGTTTTCAAGTGAACGGCTACATTTTACCTTTAGTTTAGTAGAGATCGGCAATTTCGGAGCTGAAAATATCTAATAAAGTCTAGTGAAGGTGTGTTTTAGTTTAACAGCACAGAGCACTTCCTGAATCACCGCATGACATCACAAGGTGGAACAGAGTGTTTGCAGTTTGAGGGAAGTACTCAGATGAAATATGCAGGGTTAAACGTGTGCGACTGAAACAAAAAGATCCAAAAATAATATGAACATGAAACCTTTAATTTCAGAATATAACGATTTTAATGTTCTAATTTTGATGAAGAAAACAGTCACCCAAATACGTAAATCCTGCTGTACAATATTTAAGCTTGAAACAGCAGAAATAATGCATCAAAAACAGTAAGAAGTACATCGAAATATTTGAAAAGATTAAACCCACGTGATGCAATCTCCCGGCAACAGTGACCCCGGTTGGTCATGGCAGAACTATTGCTGATATCGCTTCACTGATGAGACATGCACTTTTGAAACAGCTTCATTCATGACAAATCAAGGTAATACGTGCACTGGGTCACAGGGCTGTCAGAAGTATCGACATCCCAGAGCTTCCACTCTTCTCCCCTTTAAACATATTGCACCGTTGCCACCTGTTGGTCTAACTAAGAATAAAATCAGAGCAAATCAAATCAAATGGACTGAACCAGGACTGAATCAGGACTGAACCAGGTCTGAACCAGGTCTGAACCAGGACTAAATCAGGACTGAACCAGGACTAAACTAGGACTGAACAAGAACTGAACAAAAACTGAATCAGGACTGAATCAGGACTGAACCAGAACTAAACCAAGACTAAACCAGGACTAAACAGGACTAAACCAGTACTGAACCAGGACAAAATCAGGTCTAAATCAGGACTAAAGCAGGTCTAAACCAGGATCAAACCAGGATTTTAGGACTGCAAAATGGCCAAATAAACTACTACTACTACTACTACTACTACTACTACTACTACTACTACTACTACTACTACTACTACTACTAAATTAAGAGTGTTTTTATTATCATTGTGGTATCAGAATCAGTATTGAGTACCTATATCTATTCCTTAGTATTGAAATAAAGTTTTTGTAATCGTGACACTAGTTCATCCTCCTGCTTGAAGTTGTCCTGACCTTGCACCTTGCTCAAGATCTGGATTTCTTTGCTCTGACTGGTTTCCCTTGCGACATTGAAGTATGGGTCAAATGCAGAGTTCAATTTGTAATGCTTAAGAAAAACAACTTTTAACAGGTTAGATTATCTTTTGATCACCTCCTTGTGAAACTGTCCTACGTGGATGTGAGTTTAAATGGCATCACCATATGTAGATTGTCTTTAAAGGGCCCATATTACTCTGTTATAGTGTCGTTTCCTCATCACAAACAGACGTGGAGTTGTGTTTTGTTTTATTTTCACATGCTAACACACAAAACCTACAGATTTAGTTACCTGACCAGTCAGAACCACACAAAACTGACAAAACTTTACAAAGACGAGTGGATCTGGAGTCATATCCCGTCTGTCTGATTCCAGAGAGATCAGAGCAAGACATTCTCCTAAAAACAAACATGGCAGGTTACACGTAAAAAAGGGGGGAAAACAACACAAAGTAATGAAAAACAGCACATATTTTTTGCAGAATCAACAATCGAAGCACCAAACTATTTCAAACGGAAAACACACCTTCACTAGAATCATTTGGATCATTTCAGACCTGGTATTGCCGAGCTCTACTGAACTAAAGGTCAACGTTATCTTGAAAACTACCACTTCGTGACATCACAAGGTGGATGTAGACAAACTAATAATCCAGGATTACTCAAACATGTGAAACACAACACAACTCCAAGTTTGTTTTTGAGGACAAACAATATTAAAAGAGGGTTTAAAACTTGCAATATTCATTTTTTCATCATTAAAACGCAAACAAATGCATCAATTTTAACATTTTCTCAGGGTTTATATGAGTCCAATCTGTTTTAGAGTTAATTTAACATTTTTGGAAATGTTAATGAAGTAACACCAAAATTCCTGTTTAACCCGAAAATCAAGAGTTATATTAATTTTTTGAGAGTAAACGGATAACACTTTGTAGGGTTATTTTATTGATTTAGCGAAACAACACACAGAGGAGTTTCATTTTTACGCTTTATTTGAGTTAATTTAACAATATACACTATAACAAAAGTGTCATGTAAAGCCTTTCTTTTCTTTAAAACATTGTCAAAGATGAAATTATGTACAAAACCGGTTCAAACTGGTCTTCTCTTACGGGAGTTTGAAGTGGTGGGTGGGAAGTGCCAAATTAACACTAAGGGAAGTTGAATTAACATTAGGGGAAGTTGAATGAACACCCAGGGGAAGGGGAATTAACTTCAGCCACATCAACATCAAATAACCCAAACTTGAACCCACATTGAACTTTCAAATAGTGAAAATAAGACTTTTTGTGTTAAAACAACATATTTTACCCTTTGTTGCTGTGCGGTAACATAAAAACACTAATACAGGAAATTGAACTGTGAAGTCATAGAAAATGCTGTCCTGAACATGTGGACAGGAAAACCCCGCACAAAAGATCTAACAGACTGTCCCAATTAGAATATATTCTTCAGAAAGTCCCACACACTTCGGTTCACTTGGACTCACCGCAGTGACATAGATTAAACATGTGTCAGACCAAAGGAGCGGCTCCCTGTTCGGTGACTCACAGACGATTGGCCGAGTCAGAGTCTTTAGCCCCGCCCCCAACATTCCGCTATGAATCACAGCGGACGTCAGCTATATGGACTTAAACATCAGGATTCATTTTAGAGCGCTCAAGGGCCAAAGATTACAGGCTCCGTATTACACCATTGTCTGATTTATGTGTCTCCTCATCACAAACAGACCTGGAGTTGTGTTTCGTTTCATTCACACATGTTTAACACACTAACCCTGGAGATTGTTCATTTCTGTTATATCTCTGCAAAAATGAAAAAAAAAAAAAACAGACGCAGAGGCATGGAGATTGTTCTTACAGTAACTTTAATGATTTAAGAACTCAGAGCATCAGGGTGACATACAGGCAAGAAAAACACCAGAGAGTCTACAAGCGTCAAGCAAAATGTTCCTGAGAGTCTGACCAAAGCTTTTGTATTGTCCATTTTGTTATTTTTAGCTGACTTGATAATTACTTCTGGAAATCTTCTGAAATTTCTCAAAGTTTGCATCATAAAACAGAGGCATCATTCAAAGTTACAGAGCAGGATATTTTGCACTGTAACTGTAGCAAGCATTAAGTATGAAATGAATATAATAAGATTATTGTTCACAATATTCAGAAAACACTCTGTTCCACCTTGTGATGTCATGTGGTAATACAGGAAGAGCTCCACTGCATTTTTAAACCCCATACATCTTCACTATAGAATCATTTGGATGATTTCAGCCCTAGAATTGCCAGTCTCTAATGAACGAAAGATAAAAGGAGCTGTTAACATGAAAACTACTGTTTCATGACATCACAAGGTGGAACAGAGCGTGTGGAGCTTTGGAGATGAAGACAGACTATACTGAAAAAAATCACTTCTGGGGGTAGTAAAATATATTAAATCAACTGTGCTAATTCTGACACTGAAACAACATAATTCTGTGAGAACTACAACTTATTTAGTAGCAATGGAAAAAATGTTCTTCTTTTCCTCATGTAGTGGAAGTTTTGTGTTTAATGAGTAAGTTCTACTGTAGAATCACCAACACGTTTGAAAGGTTTTACAGTTGCTCCTCACAAACCCACAAATAATAATAATAATAATAATGCATCAGTTTTATATAGCGCTTTTCTGGACACTCAAAGACGCTTTACAGAGCATTATTCATTCACTCCAGACCCGGTGGTGGTAAACTACTATTGTAGCTACAGCTGCCCTGGGGCAGACTGACAGAAGCGAGGCTCCAATCTGCGCCATCGGCCCCTCCGACCACCACCAACACTCACGCACACACCACTTTCATACTAGGCAATGTGGGCGCTGTGTCTTGCCTAAGGACACAACGACAGTTTTTGCAACTGGCGCCCCACTGTGGCACCAGGAATTCCCAGGCCCTGCTTAGCTTCTGAGATCTGACGGGTTCAGGCTTTGACGAGCCGGTATGGCCACCCTTCGAGATAAGTCCCTGCACATGGCAGCTATAGGTCTGGGGCTGGCGCGGGAGTAGCTCAGCCGGTAAGAGTGTTTGGCCACTGATCCAGAGGTTGGAGGTTCGAATCTTGCTCTTGACATAAAAAATAAATAAATAAGTAAGTAAGTAAATAAATAAATAAATAAAAAACATCCATGGGAGAGCGGTAAGATCCACTGACCCACAGGTTTCTAGCTCCCACAGATGAATGCTGTCATTGTGTCCTGTGGCAAGACACCTAACCCACCTCACCCCTAGTGTTTGCATGTACACCAGAGTTTCTTGTTGTAAAGCACTTTAAGCCTTGAAAGTGGAAAATGCCATATAAAATATTTATTACACATCAGTAAATATTAGACATATAATATTTACTTCATTATTTCATCACAGCAATGTAATTCATTATGACAATAATTTATATATTTTACTGAATTGATTTACATAAATATGACTTCTAACAAAACAAAAGAGTAACTTCATGACTGTTAATCATGGTGGTTGAGTACATTTTACTTAATACTGATAAGTAACCTGATCGTACCTGATATTACAGCAGTCAGATTTACTTAAAAGGTGCAAAAAGTGCAAAAAGGAAGATTTTTTATAGTAAATCTTACAAGTTAAAGTTTTTCAGTGTAATAATAAAGTGTTACTCAAACGTGTGAATGAAAACAAATATTCTGTACATTCATATAGGACATTTAAAGTGGTGACAGGTTTTCAGGATTTTCTAGTTATTATTCTTTTTTTGGTTTGGTGGATAGTACCGGGGGGCAAATATTTATCATAGTTTCAAATGAATTAAGTTTCAGTTTGTGACGTAAAGTTTGAAATTACAGTAGCAGAAGTAGAAGTAGCGGTGAGATCTTCCCCACCTTCAGCTTTGTCATCCACACACGAAACTCAAACTGCTGGGACAGTTTACGCACAGGGAAGGCATAAAGGTCATTTAGTTTATTAGTCATAACTATTGTGCAATTTAGTCACGTTTTTTACCTTGTTAACTTTACGGTTGCCAGGTAACAGTTCTGGAACTACCCCCTTTCTAGGTCACGTCTGCTGCCCGTATCCAATCAGGATATAAAATTATAAACTTCACCCAAACAGTCACAATAGGAAAAATGTGGTTATGGAATGGAATAAGTGATCTAACCTGTCACACACTTGAAATCAACTTTCAGGAGCTTTTAAACTGTTATAATGGTTTTCCCTCATAAATAGTTTCATAATTAGTTTACTCAATGTAGTATTGTGATGCTGTATTGTACTACAAAGTTACATACTGTGGCTTTAAGTATAATCATGTCAGCATAATTTTTTGTACTGGTCATAAAGTACAATTTTAGCCACGTAACTGTAGTTTTACTTGCACACACACACACATTTAGGACTCTCTGTGCAGTTTCGCAGTTACACAAAGATGGGTGAAGTGCTTTGCCCCAGGACACAACAATATGAACTGCCTAGAGCTCAAACCTTACAGTAATAGCACTCAAAAGTCAGTAGCATAACAAAACTAGAACAAGTAGTCTTAAAGATCTTATATTACGCAAAATTGACTCTTGTGAGCTTTAAAACATGTTATAATGTTCCCTCCTCAAAAACAGACCTGGAGTTGGAGTATTATGAGTCTGGCTACATCTCCAAACCTCAAAATGCTCTGCTCCACCTTGTGATGGCATGAAGCGGTTATTCTAAGTCATTATTTTCATTTTTTATATTTTGTTCAGTAGAGATGGGCAATTCCAGGTCTGAAATCATCCAAATGCTTCTAAAGGAAGTGTATGGAGTTTAGAAACACAGTGGAGAACTTCCTGTATTACCACATGACATAACTGTAAAGTTTAAATAAGCTTTTTGTGGGTTTAAACATGTGAATGAAACAAAACACAACTCCAGGTCTGTTTGTAATGAGGAAACAATGTTAGAACAGATCAGAAAACAGTGTAATAGTGGCACTTTAATGGTGAGAACTGTTCTAATGTGTCATGAATTCAAAGGTGACACTTTAAATGCTTTTGTTTTTCCAAGCAGAGAATATGTACAAAGACAGGATTAAAAGTGCAGTATTGTTGTATTATTTATGGTCAATAGGGTGATTCTTATCCTTTTGCATAAAAATGATTTTTTTTTTTTTTCCCAATAAAATGATTTTTAAGGTATGCTCAATGTCCCTAAAGTTCTCCCCTATAAGCAGGGCATTTCGGCGATTTTATGATCCATCCATGACAAATGTTTTTTCTTAATAATCAGTCTTAATATATAAATCATTTTTGGATTGTTTTGATTATAGAATTAAAAGAAATGACAATTAAAATATAAAACTAAAAATGTGCCATATTAGAGTAAAAATAATCCACACATAAACTACTGTATAGTAAGAAAAAACAAGAAACAAGCTCATTCCAGTTTAATAGAAATAATAGGAATAGAAATAATTATGTCCAGTTCTCTACTTTTAATAATCACCCAGTAATAGTTTCCCAGAAAAACAAAGTTTCCTCTTTATGTGATTAGTAGATATGACTTACTAAAATACTTGTCATGGTTTGGTGTAGGAGAGGAGCCCAAAGCAGAGGCAGAGGCGCAGGTAGGTGTTAAATTACAGGGAATGCAGGATGTGGTGACGGGAGCTGGAGACATGGACAGGCACAAAGACACTGGGGGCAGATTCACGGGTTGACAGGATGACGTCAACAAGCTGGACGACGTGGACAAGCAGGACGACGTGGACAGGCTGGACGACGTGGACAGGCTGGACGACAGGGACAGGCTGGACGACGTGGACAAGCAGGACGACGTGGACAGGCTGGACGACGTGGACAGGCTGGACGACGTGGACAAGCAGGACGACGTGGACAGGCTGGACGACGTGGACAGGCTGGACGACGTGGACAAGCAGGACGACGTGGACAAGCTGGACGACGTGGACAAGCTGGACGACGTGGACAAGCAGGACGACGTGGACAGGCTGGACGACGTGGACAGGCTGGACGACGTGGACAAGCAGGACGACGTGGACAGGCTGGACGACGTGGACAGGCTGGACGACGTGGACAGGCAGGACGACAGGGACAAGCTGGACGACGTGGACAAGCAGGACGACGTGGACAAGCAGGACGACAGGGACAGGCTGGACGACGTGGACAGGCTGGACGACGTGGACAAGCAGGACGACGTGGACAAGCAGGACGACAGGGACAGGCTGGACGACGTGGACAGGCTGGACGACGTGGACAGGCTGGACGATGACAAAAAGTTGATGAGGACGACATGGAGTGAGTAGACAGAGAGCGGCAGGGAATGATGAGGAAAAGACAAGGAATGAACTGACAAAGAACAAAGGACAACGAGAGGACTAAGTAGTGGGGCTGATGGGTCACCCAGCTGGTCTTCATCCAATTCATCCTCCAAGTGGTGCTGAGAACCCAAAGCAACTGCCTCACATAACTCACATTGCACTTGTTGAGAGTCGTAAACAGGATCATTAGTGCAGAAACGTTACTCTTGATGACTTTATTGCATATTTGATAGCTACTAAATTTTGTATTATTTTTGTTATTACAGCGTTCAGCCTTTCAGCTTTCATTGAGCATATCCTAATTTTTGTTGAAAAAAAAAAAAAAAACATAAATTGTTACAGAAATTATTTGTATGTCAAGTGGAACCAATCTAGGGGGCGCCCGTACAATTTCCTCCGACTTTAATGGTCAATGGTCATGTTTTTATACAGTGCCTTTCCACCTGCAATGCGCCTTACAACAAGGAACCACTCACCCATTCATACATTCACACACCAGTGTGCGCAGATACTGGAGGCGGGGTGGGTTAAGTGTCTTGCCCAGGCACACAACAACGGCATTCATCTGTGGGAGCAGGAATCGCACCACCAATCTTCTTATCAGTGGACAAACGCTCTACCAACCAGGCTACTGCTGCTTTATTTATATATATTTACATTTATAAGTAGTGCAGAGGTGGGAGGAGCCAAAAAGTGTGTAAGAGTAAAGTAAGAGTAACGTTATTTCAAAATAATATTACTCAAGTGAAAGTATAAAGTCCAAGAAATTACTTAAGTAAGAATCAGAAATGTATTTGGGAAAACTACTACTCAAGTCACATTTGATTTATATTTTGTAGTTAATGTAATTTAAAGGACAAAATATTAAATAATGCTCAAAAGCTGTTTTTTTGATCGATAAAAGCAAACATGATAAGAGTGCTACTGTTACTTCAATAAAAATATAACTCAAAAGCACTCTGAAAAGTACAAATTCTTTTAAAAGTTACTCAAATAACCAATAACCAATAACTACCATCGATCTATACCAGTGGTGGAAGGTAAGGAAGTAAAAGTAGTAAAGTACTGTACTAGTATAGATTTCAGGTATTCTGTATTTTACTTCAGTCAGTCAATTATATACTTTTTTCTGTATCTGTATTTTCTACTCCAGAAAGGTACGGTATTTCTGAACTGGGCTGAAAAGAATTTTTTATTATAGTTTGAGACCTGCTGAAATAGCTGAGGGTCTGAGCAAACAAAAACCTACAAATAAAAACTTATTACACTTTAAGTACATTTTTAAACAGGCTCTTTAATACTTTTACTTAAGAAGGTGTCACGTGATACTTTTACTTGAATACTATTTTGCTCCATCTTTTGTACTTAAATAACAAAAGTGAGTATCTCTTCCACCACTGAATATTTGATTAGGGTGACGATATTTTCAAATTTCTAAACTGGGACACACCCGGGTTGGGATGGTTGATATGATTAAAAAGTAAGATTGTGCATTCTCACGTCAGTCATAATGTGGAACTTCTGATGCTGCATTTTTTTCCTTTATGGTCATTCGCAAACACAGATTTTTGTATTTTGGCAAAACAAATCACAATTTATGCTTCTCTTTACTGTTGTTGGGGATCAGTCCTGTTTTAGTCCTGGTTTAGTCTTAGTTTAGTCCTGGTTTATACTGGGTTTAGAACTGATGTAGTCCTGGTTTAGACTTAGTTTAGTCCTGGTTTAGACCTGATGTAGTCCTGGTTTAGTTTTAGTTTAGTCCTGTTTTAGTCCTGGTTTAGACTTAGTTTAGTTCTGGTTTAGACCTGATGTAGTCCTGGTTTAGACTTAGTTTAGTTCTGGTTTAGACCTGATGTAGTCCTGGTTTAGACTTAGTTTAGTTCTGGTTTAGACCTGATGTAGTCCTGGTTTAGTCTTAGTTTAGTTCTGGTTTAGACCTGATGTAGTCCTGGTTTAGTCTTAGTTTAGTCCTGGTTTAGACCTGATGTTGTCCTGGTTTAGTCTTAGTTTAGTTCTGGTTTAGACCTGATGTAGTCCTGGTTTAGACTTAGTTTAGTCCTGGTTTAGACCTGATGTTGTCCTGGTTTAGTCTTAGTTTAGTCCTGTTTTAGTCCTGGTTTAGACCTGATGTAGTCCTGGTTTAGCCTTAGTTTAGTCCTGGTTTAGACCTGATGTAGTCCTGGTTTAGTTTTAGTTTAGTCCTGTTTTAGTCCTGGTTTAGACCTGATGTAGTCGTGGTTTAGACTTAGTTTAGTCCTGGTTTAGACCCGATGTAGTCCTGGTTTAGACTTAGTTTAGTCCTGATTTAGACCTGATATAGTCCTGATTTAGCCTTAGTTTAATCCTGTTTTAGTCCTGGTTTAGACCTGATGTAGTCCTGGTTTAGTCTTGGTTTAGTCCTGGTTTAGTCCTAGTTTAGTCCTGGTTTAGTCCTGATTTTAGTTCTGGTTTAGCCTTAGTTTAGTCCTGGTTTAGACCTGATGTAGTCCTGGTTTAGTCTTAGTCCTTGTTTAGACCTGATGTAGTCCTGGTTTAGTCTTAGTTTAGTCCTGGTTTAGACCTGTTTTAGACCTGATTGTAGTTCTGGTTTAGCCTTAGTTTGGTCCTGGTTTAGCTTTTGTTTAGTCCTGGTTTAGACCTGATGTAGCCCTGGTTTAGTCCTGTTTTAGACCTGATTGTAGTCCTGGTTTAGCGTTAGTTTAGTCCTGGTTTAGACTTGATGTAGTCGTGGTTTAGACTTAGTTTAGTCCTGGTTTAGACCTGATGTAGCCCTGGTTTAGTCCTGTTTTAGACCTGATTGTAGTCCTGGTTTAGCGTTAGTTTAGTCCTGGTTTAGACCCGATGTAGTCGTGGTTTAGACTTAGTTTAGTCCTGGTTTAGACCAGGTTTAGATCAAATTGTTCAAAAACAGGGACACCTGGAACATTTCTCTTATAAAACTGGGACAAATCACTGGTTTTGGATAAATCTGCTGACACAGGGGACACAGGGCTCAAAACTGGGACTGTCCCGGGTAAATACGTCTGGTCACCCTATAATTGATACCTTGAACACATTTTTGGGGTCTAGTACAATCATTTTACATCACCAAAACAAGCCTACATTTATTTGGCATGAATAACTGAATAAATAAAAAAAGAAAAATGCTCTAAAACCAGACTAACTTTCTCGTCCTAATTGTATTCATAAATATAAATAAATAAATTATATTGTAAATAAAATAAATGTGGCAAAAAACAGGTTAAAAACATCTGCTGTGATTCTTCGCTCTGATTGGCTGAGACGGTGTGCGGGGGCGGGACTTCCGACAGCGCAGGTTCGGAGCACAAAGTGACTTCTCTCCGGCAAATCTTCAACAAAAACGCCTCAACTCCGCGTTTTCAAAGTAAGATTTCATCACGATGTATATGTTTTCAAAGTTTACGGTTTGTTTAAGCTATATCCGGCTTTAGAAAGTGAATCAAACCTGGTTAAACGTTATAATTGAGCGGCTAAAAGAAGCTACACTACACCGGGCCATAGTAGCGTGTAGTGTAGTTTCCACACTGGTATGTTGTCTGTGAGGTAGACATGTAAATTTATTAACTTTGGAGCGCAAACATCAATAAAATACGTTATTATATCGTAATAAGGCGTATAAGTTTTCATTTTTTTGACATAAATTGATCAGAGCACTGTAGCCTACGTGTCTCGCTGCGTATGAATCATAACAGAGATATGGTATATCTAGTTTCCACTTAACCACGACTGCATATGTTCCTACAGCTCCATAAAGAATCACAGTAAACTTGTGTATAGATATAGTGTTACTTTAGTTTAATAATGATGAAGTTAGTACACAAATTTGACTTAAATCAGAGGAACTATTAAGTTTCAGGAAGAAAAAGACCAAGTGAATATAGGTTGCACTGTAAAAGTTCTAGTTCTCACACAGAAATAATAGAACGAGCCTTCTAAGAGGAGAAAAAGTTTATTATAGGGTGACCAGATGTCGCTATTTACCCGGGACAGTCCCAGTTTAGTGCCCTGTGTCCACTGTCCCAGCAGATTTATCCAAAACCAGTGATTTGTCCCAGTTTTATACAAGAAATGTCCCAGGTGTCACTATTTTTGACCGATCTGATTCCTGTCAACAGTAAAGAGAGGCATACACTGTTATTTGTTTAGGTAAAATACAGAAAAGCTGCTTAAAATGACCAAAACACAAAGAAAATGTGACTTACATTAGTGCTGAGTGCGTCACAATTGCCCACTCATTTCACAGTGTTATTATTACCAACCACCACAAACCAGGCATGTCCCAGTTTTTTATTTTGAAAATCTAGTTTACTGAAACCCTAGTTTATTATCTAAACTAAATACGGGTTTTATGAGTAATCTAACTGCACTTTAAAGAGGACATATTGTGTAAAATTAACTTTTATGAGCTTTGAAATAGGGATGCACCAATCCAGGCTTTTCTGTTCCGATACTGATGTCAGTACTTTGGCTTTAAGTATTTGCCGATACCCGATATCAACTGATACTAGTAGAGGAGAGACAGAAAATATAATAATATATATCCTTTAAACACTAATGGTATGGTAAGAAAAATATCCACATGTGTTTTGTAACTGTTATTTATCATTTATAGTGATGACAGAACAACTTTGGGAAAAATGTTTAATATTATGAGACATATTGAGTCAACATGGTCCAGTAAATGTTCTTATTCCACTGATTTATTGCCAAAAATTGGATATCGGCTGAATTGTTGTCTTGGAACCGATATCCAGTCCACCAAAATGTTGAGTATTAGCGCTGACCTTCAATACCAGTAATTTATCAGTGTGTCTTTACTTTTAAATGTTATAACAGTGTCCCTTTATCATAAGTGCACTGAAAGTTGTATTCGAATTGATTCATGTATATTCATGAGTGTTCCTATATTGTCCCGCATTTGAGTGTAAATTCCCATTTTCACCTCCCCCATTGCTCCTCCCATTGTGTATTAGAATAGTCTTCAAATGGAATAAAAAAAAAACTTTAACTAAATACTTTAATCCTCAAGTAAAGCTTCAGCTTGTACTAAATACTGCAAAAATACTCAATAAAATAAGTTAAAGATGGTACCCAAAATTTTGATACATTTATTAATAATGAATAACGCCAAAATGTGGTCCTCTCGTTCTCGTGGATGAAATTTAGTGTTTCATCTTGTGTTGTGGAAATTGTGTCTCATACCACCCCCATAAACAATAAAGGTAAGATATGTTGTATGACTTAAAGTTTAGTCATTATTTTTGACAGATCTTTGACAGACCAGTCCTTTCTGTACACGCAGGAGGCTCCTGGTGAAAATACCTTGTCCAATGACACAGGGAGTGTATTAACTGGCCAGAGCTGCAATTGAACCACCAACTTTCTACCGACAAGATGACTGCTGTGCCACCTGAGCTCCTGTGGATTATTTCAGACTAAAACAAAATTGTTTATGGGGTTGTCACCAAAAATCAAATGCTCAAATGAGTGTCAAAACTAGATACTAATTTTTTTCAGGTATTGAAAAATTCCCTTTCACATGACAGAAATTAAGTTTTCCTGAATAGAATGATCTTGAGCTGTACCAGAACAGGTATAAGAGCACATAGACTAGTATAGGAACCTACCTGGACCACTGAAGGATTACACATATAAAACCATTGTTGTGTTATCGGAATCTGTATCGAGTCTATTCCTTAGTATCAAAATCAAGATGAAATCTAAAATGATGATTCTTATTTCAAACCAAACCAAATTGTCTTAATCCCAAATGTGCTGTTTGCACTTTGTTTCAGTTTGTGATGAGTAAAAGTGATGGACGACATAAACCTTCACTATCGTTTTCTGAACTGGAGGCGACGAATCCGGGAGATCCGCGAGGTGAGAGCCGTGCGCTACAGAGAGAGACTCAAACGCATGAGGAGGGATGGAGACGTCATCAGGTAAAAAGCACAAATGCACTATGGCTCTGTCCCACTCAGAGCTGGGTATCATTAAGAAGGTGCTGATATGATACATACCTTGATACATGGGCCATGATATGATCTTAATACAGTGTATTTTCAATTTGATATATTTCATATAGATTTGAGACGGTTCAATAAAAAATGTCTAAATCGTGGCTGTGATGCTGAAAGTCTTTGTTAAACCACTTCTTGTGCAAAGTGAACATGAAACAAACATTTTAATTCTCAAAACAGTGAAAATGTCAAATGTGGTGCATAAACGAGTTTCCTTCCACTGAACAAGCAACAAAATTGTGGCTGTAACAAAATATTTTAGTAAAATATATCATGTGATATATCGATACAGACTTTTGATACTGTATCATCACATTAAACGATATATCAATATTTTGATATCTTTGTACACCCTTAGTCCCTGTACACACACTATGCTCTATGAATTAAATGAGACTTGGGACAGTCCCCACTTCAGATGGAGAGCGTAGGCCTACTGAACGTTTCATTATTTAAGATTTTTGCAAAAGCATTCACACTTGCTTTTCCGGTTTAGCCATTTTTTAAGTTTTTACTTCCTGGTTGGAAATTGTGACAATAAGGAAATCCATAACTGTTAGCAAAAACCTTCTAATGTACAGAAATTATTATCTGACAAATCTAAATCTAAGAAAACACATTTATTTTGTTGAAATCAAGTGTCAAAAACTGTGTGCCTTAAGTGCAAAAACAGCTTTTGGATAGAATTCTCCCCAGTGTGAAGTCATCAGTTTGCTTTAGACCAGGGATCTCCAACCTTTTGCGTCCAGTGAGTTACCTTTACTTACTCATTTTAGCTGTCACAAGAAATCAATATAAAAAGGCAAGTCTTAGATGTTCCACAGTTAGATGCCTAAAAACATACAACCATCATCCATTTATTAGTGCACAAAGTTCAAAATAACACATACACAAAGGTAAGTAAGCAAATTTGACTTATTCAGTACAATACGTATAATTCCAGAATCCCTTGGCGAGTTACTTGTAAGGTTGTGGAGAGCTGCTTTAGACTCTCTCTTTTTCAACTTTTCTTCACAAATGCTTCTTGATTGGTGTAAAACTATAATTAACTATATATTTACAGTCATTATAATCCCACCAAATGACATCAGAATTGGAGAATCATAAAAGTCATGTGCACTTAAACATCCAAGTTGTGTAAAAGAGCTGTCAGCGATGATAACTACTGATCACTTCATCATTTGCTGAATTGGCCATAAACAAGTAGGGGTGTAAGAAAAACATTAATTCAGTGATATATCGTGATACTTCATTACACAATTCTTGAATCGATTCACAGTGGATCCGAATCAAATTCATTAGTTGCATTGACTGTTCTAGTGGTTTAAAAAATGTAATAAATTATATTTCACTCATACAATTGTGTTCTTGAAAGTGTAGTTGACTGTATTATTAGAAGTAATTATTGATAAATCACAATACTGTGTATGACCCATTGTTGTAATATCAGGATATATTGTGATATATCGACTCATGACATGTATATCATGATATGTATCGTATCGTATCAGACTCAAGGCAATGCACAGCCCTATAAACAAACAAGATCTGTGTTTTTACTGCCATGTATTTCTTTAAAATATGATCCATTTAACTGTTAAGACATTCCTTCCGTTTGTGTCCAGTTAGCGCCTTCTGCTAAGTTTCTAACAAGTTGCATCGCGCTGTTTGAAAACATGCCAGTGAAATGCATTGTGGGGAACAGACTTGCCTGAAGTCTGTATCGCTCTACACTCACTGGGGCAGAATTGGGGCACCCTGCGCTTAAGTGCGGGTAATAGGACAGGGCCTAATTGTTTTTGGCCCTGCCGCCATATTGGTTTTAGTTTCTAATTTAAAACAAATGTAAACTCCAAATATCATTATTGATTATTTCAGTTCATAGCATTTTGAGCTTTCCATTTCTAGATGTATAACTGTCTCTTCCTGTTAAGTCCAGGAAATGGTCTTATTCCAACGATTTATAGCCAAACATGGGACATCGGTTGAATTGTTGTCTTGAAACCGATATCCAATCCACCAAAATGTTCAGTATCGGCGCCGCTATCCATTACCAGTACTTCATCAGTGCATCTCTACTTTTAAACATGTTATGACAGTGTCCCTTCATCATAAGTGAACTTTCAGTGCACTTATTACTTACTATTATATGTTTTTCCTATTACTACTGGGTTTGGTTGGATAGTACCTGTGGTGAATATTTATCATTGTTTTACGTCAGTTAAGCAGCAGTTTATGGAAAAAGAAATTGGAGATGAAAAGTACAAGAACACAGGAAGTAGCGCTATGTTCTAAAACTGAATACCTCTGTCTATGTCATCAACACGGAAAATTCCACCCAAAATGACAATTGACGTGCAAGGAAGGAATGTTTGTGGTGGATTATAGCCTCTTTGAACAAAATAAAGGCGTTGTCATTTATTTGTATTTGTCCAATCATAACTATTGTCATTAAAATTTCAGTTTGGCCTGTGTTAATGTTATAGTTGCTAGGTAACAGTTTTGTAATGACCTCTGTGTATGTGGCATGTGCCGCCCATGTTCAACCAGAGGTAAATTATAAACTTCACTTACAAAACTAGACAATACAAGGCGAGATATTGAGTAAAATCTAAAATAAAGCGATTTAACTATGTTTTTGTAAAAATGAGTTGTGTAACCTGCCATGTGCACTTTAAAGTCTCTTAAGAAAACATTTTATAGGATCAATATCCATACGATATATCTGAGCTGACTTCCCTGTGACTTTAGTTGTTATAAACTAGGGATGTAACGATCTCTCGACACAATATTTTCCCAATATGCATCTCGTGGTGCGATTTTTATTGTGATATTTTGTGGAGGCTCACAAAAATGTGAATATGCTACTTTTTTCCTTTTAAAATGATCTTGACAAGACTTAATCCAAAGAATGACGATTTAAAAGTGTTCATAATTGTTATTTCTTTCACGACTTGATTTCTATCACAATATGTCGGTTATTGTTACATCCCTATCATAAACCGATAAAAGCAGATCTATTTTACTGGACTTTTCAGACCTATTAACCACGTTTTAGTTGTTTTCCCTTCTCACTGATCCTCTTGAAGTTGTGTGTGCGTTTGAGCAATCTTTAATCGCTTATGTCGGCATTTCAGACTCATGAAAAAACCTGGAACAGTCTCCCTGAACATGTGAGACAGACTCTACTCTGACTCTGTTTAAATCCAGGCTCAAAACGGTTCTGTTTAGCTGTGCATATGACTGAAAGTTTTTTATTTTCCATTCCGCACTCTTTTCTCTAATTCTCTCTAATTTAATGTCCCATCTCTATTTTAAAATTTTATGATGATTATTTATGTTTTGATTTGTTTGTATTGTGATTTTAATGTATTTCTTATTCTGTAAAGCACTTTGAATTACTTTGAGTACGAATTGTGCTATACAAATAAACTTGCCTTGCCTATGAAGACGCCATTTTGTCGATTTAATCCTTGTTTTCACTATACATGACTGCTCGGTGCTTATTAAGGGTGTGCATTACCATTAATCTGGCGATACAATACATATCGCGATATTCCTGTTACCATTCAATATATCACGATATATCCCAATACTAAAACTCAGGACGATATATTGTGATGTATCAATAATTACGTATAATATTATGGTCGAAAATTGGATCAAGTACATTTGTTTAATTTTTAAGTCACCAGAACAGTAAATGGAACTTATGATTTTTTTCTGAAGAACATGACTGTAAAAATGTATTTTTTTCTTACACCCTTAGTACTTATTTCGGTTTGCAATTTTATTTTCTTGATTCGGCAGTGTTGCGTCGTCATTTTGGTCCAAATGGGGAAAAAAAATTCTTTAGCTCGTTAGTGTGATGTACAACTATCCCCAGGAGGGGCCGACAACTTGACTGCGCTTATTTGTGCTGACGTTTGTGGTTTATAGCGACATCAGCTCTCAGAATATTGCAATTTAAAATGTCCAAATTCAAACATAATGATCCACGGGTGTCAGAGGTTCTAACTATACAGCAGACACAAGCACAATGTTTCTTCTTTCGCTACTATTATGTATATTTAAACTACTTTGTCATACTGTACTTGTGTTTTTGTGTTCTTTGTAGGTATCAAGGGAACGCAGATGAAGTTGGCTGTTTTGTGGCTGCTAGACCGTTGTCAAAAAGGAACCGCTATTTTGAAGTAAGCATGGAATTATCTAGGCCTGTCACGATAATTATCACGACCCTCATATAATATCAATGAAACAATCATTTTGGAGGGTAATATTTATCGTGGTAC
The DNA here is from genome assembly GCA_034769755.1 of Odontamblyopus lacepedii. Classification (NCBI taxonomy): domain Eukaryota; kingdom Metazoa; phylum Chordata; class Actinopteri; order Gobiiformes; family Gobiidae; genus Odontamblyopus; species Odontamblyopus lacepedii. The sequence goes on along the minus strand of CM068346.1, from coordinate 11,921,237 downwards.
GTTTTCTTTGTACTAATGGGATGTTTTTGGTTATTTTTTCTGCATTATGATCAGATTTGAGCTGTAGAAGGTTGAATTATGGACAAAAATCACACAACCTAATTACCTAAAGGTGCATACATAACTTTTTGGTTGGGACGTTTTATTGGATGGAGATGTTTTATTGAACACCGAGAGTCAAGATGTGGTGCTGAAGAGGAGAAAGTTCCCGCTTGAGGGCGAAGTCAGACTTTCACGGAGGTGACGGTAACTTCTCCGAGTGCCGAGAGCGCGGGTCTGTCAGATACAACATGCTGCAGCGGGAAATATCACACGGCGTGGACTGTCGCCTTTTACTTTTATCTCCTGAATCTGCCTCTTCTGCACTTTTCTTGTCTTGGCGTGTCCCAGATCATTAAATGGAGGGAGATACGCGCTGGCAAAGTTTGTGCCTCATCTTCAAATATAATGCTGCTATTCTGTTTCTGAATGGTTACAGCTACAAACTAATTCTTAATTAGTCATGGTAATACTGTATACCCTGGTAAAATGTTGAGGTTTAACGGTATCAAAATTTGGATACAGCCCAACCCTAATCTCCATGGAGAAAACTTTTGAAAAGGAAAAACACAATATTCAGCAATTTAGTACATTTAGAATCTTCTTTTGGGGATAATTCTGCTTTATGGTTTGGTTTTAGTATTATTGTTTATGGCCTATATTCACTTCAGCCATATATGGGTCTAGGTGCATTTACTGTGTATCAAAAGTAGAAAGTTCTGCTAATATGACAAATTTACTTGTGTTCCATTCATTACCACTTTAAACTTTTAAACTTTTTAACGAGAGGGTCTTTTAGCTTTGTAAGATTGGCTGTAGAAGCCTCAAAAGTCCTCTATGGACAGGTATAATACTTAAAACAATGCATCTGGTCTAATAGAATGTTATTACTCTATCCATATTTTAAAAATACTAATTAAAGGACCTTTAAAGGGCCCAATTTAATTTTCTGAACCATGTTATAATGTTATTTTCTCGTCAAAAACAGACCTGGAGTTTTGTTTGTTTCATTCACACATGTTTAACACACAAACTGCATATTTAGGTCTTCTCTCAGGTGCCATGTGGTAATACATGAAGTGCTCCACTCTGTTTTTAAACTCCATACACCTTCACTAGAATCATGTCAGTATATTCACCTCTAGAATGGCCAAACTCAACTGAACAAAATGTAAAAAAAAATAGCTTGAAGTATCTTGGAAAAAAAACTTGAAAACTACCACTACATGACATCACAAGTTGGAACAGAGGTTTTTGAGCTCTGGGGTAAACAGTAATAATAAAGGTGTACGCAAACATGTGTGAATGAAACAAACACGACCCCAGGTACGTTTGTGATGAGAAAACAACATTATAACATAGATCAGAAAATAGCATAATATAGGCCTTTTCTGAAATGTTATAAACCAAAATGTTATTAAAGCATTTCGCTGAATTGTTTTAAATGTGCTTTTGGACTTAAAACAACTGGTTAACCTCCATGATGCATTTTAACTTCCAATTTGACTTTTCCGAAGAGCGTATGTGGAAAAATTCTTGGAAAATGTACTTCCAGAACCAGAGCCACCCAAGTGGGTGGGCCTGTCAGGTGTACACCCTGGGAATCATTTAGGTGCCAGTTATTGTCGTCATTGTTAGATTTGATAAACGATACTGAGTCTGTAGACACTGACTCTCTCAGAATAATTCAGGTTTAAACTTGTTCAAACCCACGACCCTCTTTTTTTTATAAATCTGTCTATTCATTATTGGTGTGACTCACTGGAACCATTTCAGAGGAAGAACAGTGGAGATGTTCAAGGATCAACGCTTTTCCGCTGAAACTATGAGTCTCGCCAGCTGAGCCAACACAATAGACGGTTTGGTTTATTTGGCTCGCTCAGGGTTGCCAGGTTTCAACAACAATATCCCCCCCAGCAACACCTAAAAAGCTGCGCAGAACTTACAAATCTACTGTAGGCTTGTCTAAAGCAGTGTTTCCCAAACTTTTTACTGGAGACCCATATTTTAAAATTCACAAACCTTCTCCAACCAAGTCAATAGATTATTCGGAAATCACAAAATAAAGGTGGATTTGATCATTATTGAACATTAATTAGGATATTTTATTGCTGACTGAATGATCATGTCTCTCTGAACAAGTTGTATAGCTCAAGTTTTAAATAATGAAAAACAGTAACTGAACCAGCAAGAAAAGGTAGTCACCAATTTGGACATTAAAAGTAGCCCAATTCTTTTTCTTTTCAACATTCAGTTGAACCACCAATACTGGAACAAAATAGTCAAGAAAATAATTACAAAAATATTAGAAATTCTACAAAACATGTCTTAAGGTGTTTTGACATACGGCTGCTTGATTGTGGAAAAAATCATTACCATGATTATTTTGACCAATATTAAAATCACGATTATTCAAATGATTATTTTTTAGTTACAGGATGCATTTATTCAGCATTTTCTCTAAAAAAAAAAAAGCACTTTGTTATTGATATTTACGCACAACTTTCAAACTGAAAATAAATATAGGCCACAAATATGTACCTTAGAGCAGTTTTGCCATGTATGAAACATAAAATGAATAAAATATACTTTGAACATGAAATAAGGCATAGAAAAACATAAATGCATCCAAAATAAACTATATATCCAGCTCTTCTACGTTTAAAAAATAAAATAAATATTTTTATTTATATAAAAAAATATCTCAAAATAAACATTAAGCTTTAAATCATCTCATCTCGATTATAGGAATTTGGAGATCGTGTGACACAGAAATCGAAATTGCGATCAAAATTCAATTAATTGCACAGCCTTATCCTAACAGTTCAACATTTCTGAACTGTATATTACAGACCTACATGCAGATCGTGATGAGGCGACCTTTAGAATGATCTTGAGCTGTATCAGAACAAGTATAAGAGCACATAGACTCGTATAGGCCCATTACACACATATAAGACCACATGGGAACAGAAAAGAAAGTACTATTCCTTAGTAGTGAAATCGAGTTTGAAATTTTAATATCGTAACAGCACTAATCTACAGCTCAGCCGAGTTCACATTCATTTAGTAATTTTTATGCCACTGCGGATAGTTTCAAAAAACAAGTTTAGCCTCTCTTACTGTTAATGAAAAACTGCTACGGACTGAATATATAACATGATGTATAATTTAATCTATCGCTATTCTAATCCCTTATAAAGATGTGTAGTGTGGACTAGGGGTCGTTTATCATGATAAAAAGGGTAGACAATAATCGGTTGTGGACATTTTATGTGTATCCATCATGATCTCCGCTAAACTGTGGTTGTTTTTACTTATAACAAAACATAACAATTACGGTATATAAATGTTGTTTAAACATATAATAATAATTTTAATGTTATGAATATCCATAACATTTCAAAGCTTCAAAGTGACCTATTGTGTAAAATGGGCCCTTCAGAGCTTCTAACCATGTCATAGTTGTTTCCTTCTCATTAACCCATTGAAGTTTTATTTGGAGTGATTCGTGCGTTTGTGAGTCATCTTTATTCTCCTGTAATCATCGTCATTGTTCCGCTCAGTCCATGTTTTCACCTCCACCAATATACGCCCAATACTTATGTACTTTGTTCTCATTCGGCAGCTCAGAGCAGTCATTTTGACGGCATCAGCTCCCACTGGGCACCCCAAGTTTTCAACATGGAAGTCAGCGGCTTGTTTCTTTTGTTAAGTCGTTTTAGATCAATATTGAGATTTAAAAAGATGAACTGAACAACTATTGCAAGAATCACATTTCAGAACATGTTTGTACAGATCTAAACTACAGGATTAGCAGTTACTATGCAGAATAAAACAGGAGATTTTGTTGTTTGGGGAGGAAATTACTATTGCGAAGTGCGTGGTTTTGATTCGTTTGCGATGAATCTTGCAGTTGTACTCAGTTATATATTTTTGGTCCATCGGTTTTTGATGCAGATAGAAACGTATCAAATGTTCTTATTTTGCAGGTGACGATCGTGGACACAGGCGTGCGGGGGATGATCTCTGTGGGTCTGGTGCCTCAGGCCTATAAACTGGACCATCAGCCCGGCTGGCTCCCAAACTCTGTGGCACTTCACGCCGACGACGGCAAGTATGTGAACTAGAGCTGGACCAGGACTGAACCAGAGCTAAACCAGAGCTAAACCAGGACTGGACCACGACTAGACCAGGACTAAACCAGAACTAAACTAGAACTATACCGCCCTGGTTTACTCTCTGAGAAAAAACGATAACAGAACATTTGGTGTTAAATGAAGTAAATATCTCCATCTCATCATAGGCTGTACAATGGGAGCACCGTGGGGCAGCAGTTTGGATCTAAGTGTTGCCGTGGCGACCGAATCGGCTGTGGCATCGCTCCTGAGTCTGAGGACGGCCAGATCACTGTGTTCTTCACCAAAAACGGGAAAGAGGTGAGAGGCCAAGGCTGCTTTTTTAAAAAATAAACATGTATGAAAAAGTTATGACAAGAGAACAAACAAACAAAACAAAAAAAGACTTAATTATTATTTTCTTAAATAAATGTATTTTTAGATCATGGGACATGACAACATTGTAGAATCCCTAGTGTAAAACTGAGCTGGAAGACAGTTTGGTAGAATTTAACTGTTTTATGTAATCTGATTTTTTTCAAAAATTGTCTAAAATTCAGTTTATTGCACTGAAAAACATGGAAACAAAAAACAGTTTGCACCTCCACAAACCTGACTCTAATTATATTCATATTTATTTGACCTGGAGGACAGTCTCCTCCAGCTTGTTTCTGTGGAAATGTTCATTTGGCTGTAATCTTCCGTACTGTGGTATAAACGTGTCTGTCTCCATGGAGAATGTCTGGTTTTCTATTTCCATGGAATCATGCAGTAGACTTTCCATCCCCAAAGGTTCCGTACTGTCACTTTAAGTACTGTTATGTGTGTAGGTGGGCAGCGTGGACGTGCCCTCCCCTCCGGACCCCCTGTTCCCCGCTGTGGGGATGCACTCTCTGGGGGAGGAGGTGCTGCTGGACCTGAACGCAGAGTGGGGTCCTGAGGAAGACGAGGGGCTCATGATCGTCGACAGTCACGAGGAAGACTGGGCCCGGCTCCATGATGTCAAAGTGCTGGGAACGGTGAGAAACACAGCACCTCAGGAAATCTACAGCTCCTCTACAACACCGAGAAAGTCTGAATGAGTTTACTGACAGAGGATCGGCTGATTTCAAATACCAAAGCTGATCACTGACCAGAGCGAGAGAAATACTGCAGTAAACAATAATATGGGAACTACTTTATTCCACTGCCACAATAAAAATAAGCAAGCGATTTCATTAAAAGGTCTGAGCTGCAACAAATAAATAACAGAATGAAGCATAGACCTTATTTATTCAATCTTCTATAGCTCAAATCCTATTGCGTTACATAAAAGTGGCTAAAATCTGCCCACTACTGCAAAGAAATTGTACACGTGATAAATATTGACCCCAAATCTATATTGTTCAGCTTTCGCATATTGAAGTGTAAGTAGATATAGTAATTACAGTGACGGGCGTAGTTCTGTTCCCCTGACAGTACTTGATTGTTGCTGATCGTCGCCTTCGCTCTGCAGATGTTGGAGTACGTGGGCCGAGGGAAAAGCATCATGGACGTGGGGCTGGCTCAGGCGCGGCGTCCTCTAAACACGCGGTTCCACTATTACGAGCTGGAGATCACCGACCCCGGAGAGAAGTGCTACATCGCTCTGGGACTCGCTCGCAAGGTGACACACGACTGTGGGGAGGGTTTGCTACAATTCGTCATTAAAGAAGGGTTATTTGACTTCTATGAGGTATTAACTGCTGATATAAAACATATATCACTTTTATTGTTTTGAAAATGCTGTACAAAACAACATATTAACACATTTTATGAGTTTCTGTTTCATTTTCACTGTCTCCCCTCCCTTTGCTCCTCATGCTACGTCACTCCCCCTTCAGAGCACAATGAATGAACGTTTAATCTGACACTAATACATAGAACATGCATAGAAAACTTAAATAGAATGCAAAAAAAAATACTTCTTTTCTATAACAAGTAAATGTCACGCAGATTTTACTGAAAAGGAGCAGCAGGAAGTAAATTAATGTTCATTCATTCATTCACATTTCATTCATGTTTTTTTTCCCTTTTTCTTCACCTTTTTCTTCCCTTTTCACTTTTATCACAGCGCTTATAGTTTATATATTATATATTGCTCTTTTTTTTCTCTCTTCCATTCTGCAACAGAGAGCGTCGCACAATATATCTATCCTACATTCTCAAGAATATATATATATATATATATATATATATATATATATATATATATATATATCTCAAGTCCTTAACAAAATAGTCCAAGGTTCGTTCCAATACATTATAAGGTGTTTCATAAGGCCAAATTGATAATAGTTTTTCATGCCACATTCCTTTTTTAACTGCACTTTTGAATACATGTATATTTGGACAAAGTTTTAGTTCTATTTTCATGTTCCATCATTTGACACCACAAACAGAGATGCAAAAACTCTTTCTTGTTGTTCGGACACGAGGCACTTTAAAGTTTAAAAAGCCTCTTACCGTAAATTATAGTTTCCTTCCCCTTCACAAAAAAGTTGTTGGATATTTTTTGGTGAGTGCTTACTCACCAAAAAATTATACACATACATCACTTGCGTAGTTTGGTTCATAATCAGAGCGTTCAGTTTAAGTAATCTGGCATGAAACAATGGATTAGTATGGTCATGAAATCTGACATTGTAAATAGTTCAGTGGTTCTATTGTGGTTTTATAGTTATTGCCCTAAATTTCTGCACAATATGATAAATATGTTAATTATAATGTTGTAATGTGACGCTAAACTACTACTAAACTACTGGATTTAACCAAACAAACAGGTACAAGGTTGCTGTAGTTGGTCAGGTCCAGGATGGCACGGGGATATTCCAAGATGACAATACCAGGATGCAAAGCCTTCTCCAGCACATCCCAAAGATTCTCAGTGGGGTTAAGGTCTGGACTCGGTGGTCTGGTTAAGGTCTGGACTGCGGTGGCAAATCCATGTGTGAAAATGATGTCTCATGCTCTCTGAACCGCTCTGTCACTATTTGAGCCCGATGAATTCCAGCATTGTCATCTAGAATATCCCCGTGCCATCAGGGAAGAAAAAATCCATTGATGGAATAACCTTCAGTTTATTAAGATAGTCAGCTGACCTCATTCTTTGAGCACACACTGTAGCTCCTCAACACTGCACACGGTTCTCGAGTACTAGCACATTTATTAGCCTTAACAAGTGCAGAAAACGCTGTGAAAACTACAGGACAAATAAAACATACAATTAGACACTCCATCTTGGTTTGCTAACACAAAAGTACTAATAAAATGAGCTACCTCGTGGCCAACTGTCACATCGGAGGTCTGGCAAAAGGAAAACTTCAGTACATTCTTTCTCTGTGCATAGCACACATGGTGCACAATTAGAATACACATTTCCCCATTATAATTGTTACAAATATAAAATAAAAGTACTTTGTACGGCTGGTTAGCTGCCGAAATCATGACTCTCGTTCTAAAGGTCTTTGAGCATGTGAGGGTGTACGTGATCTACCTGTGTACCAAGGTTCTCTCAAGTTCTTATAAAGACTTGTGATAATAATGGTACCAAACCAAATGAAATTACTAATATAGAGCTGTATATATAAAATAAAAAACACATCTTCCCATATAAATTATTATCATTTTTAACAAAAAATAATTTTAACTTTTTAACCCTTTTAAATGAACTTGTTTTCCAAATAAAACTTTTAACGACACTTACACACACTGTTGCTGAACCTAGACCTGACCAACCGCAGCAACCTCGTACCCTTTTGCTTAGTTAAATCCAGGTGGAGACTCTTTTTTTGGCCAGGCAGTGTATATATATTCTGATAAACGCAGGTATGTGTTTTCAACCAGGTTTGATTGTGCGCTGTCGATGTGATGTGTCTTGAAGGAATTTTCCAACATTGTACCCATTAAATTGAACATCTCTTGTGTGAAAACTTTTTGGTGAGTATTTCTTCTCATGAAGTCACACTTGTAATTACGTTGATCAGACTATACGAATGGTCTGTGAACTTCAACAAACATCACAACAATAAGCAAGTCGTGGTATGTGTTATCTTGCCATAAAATTAGTTTTTAAAATGTCTTGTTAATGTAGCCCTCATGCCATTATTTGTATGTGTAGTGACACTAGGATTCGTGTATTAAATAACAAAAGACAAGCATGGTCTTGTGTGTAATTTTACGGCATGATGACACATACCATGACTTGCTAATTGGACCATTCATGATCAGCATAATTACATGTGTGATTTTAGAAGAAGAAGCAACACTTAACTGATGAGGGGTGATCATTTTCAGCATATGTGCACTAACTTTGACAATTTTGTCTCGTGAGATATTGTGGCATGAGGTCTTGTCCCGTCCCTTCTTACTGAGAGAGTTTTCACAGAAGAGATGCTCAAATTAATGCCGAAAACTGGTTCTGGAACATCACCCTGACAGAAAAGCGGGTTAGGTTTGGCTTTAGGGGCCAGATCTATACTCTTAAGCCAGGACTAAAGGCGTCTGTTCGGTAATGCTAATTTGAGAGGTTCAGTACTCAGTGTTTTGTCAGTTTAATTTGAGAAAACAGATTTTAGATTTTACATAACGGTTTTGCGGTGAATGTTAACACTTCAATGTTTACACAATATGAATTCTAGACAAACCTTTCTCAATAAATGATGACTTGAGCTATCAAAGAAAAACAGAACATTTCCTCAGGACGGTGTAAACTGGCTCCAGTAATCTTGTATTTCACGCTCTCGGCTTAGCACAATTTAGTGTCGAATACGTCACATTTATGAGCAACAAATAAGCTCAGTAAGATGATTTTATACTATAGTTGAACATACCGCAGTCTTTGAATGAGGCACTGGACTTTTTTATTCACTTCACGTTCATCTCCTAAAACGGCTGTGGTCATATGCGCTCTCTAAATGTGATTATATTTACACAATTACTAAATTACTGAAACATGCATGATGGATGACATCCAAGATCTCTTCAGGCATGTTTTTGATGAGGGAACGACATTAGAACATGGTAGAAAGCTCAAAATAATCTGTTTTGCAAAATACCCTCTCCTTAATTAAATCTTATGGTTTGCATGTCATTTACATAATTGTATATATAATTAGCTACAGAAATCAAATCATATTCTTATCAGAGTTTGGTGTTGTCAGCCTGGTTCTTCTGTACTCCTGTCACAATATGTCTTAAATGTAGGTCAGTGTATTTGATGCAGGTGGATATAAAAACAGTCTCCACTCTCTCAAAAACACTCCCACAGTGCCGAGCAGCAGTCTGGTGCATGTATCATAAGACTAACAGTCTGAGCTGACCCTAGATGAGCTGCACCACTCACACTTTCAAAGAAATCTTTCCAAGATTTAGATTTTAAATTCCATGAACATGACCTGACCTGTATGTGTGAACATGCTCAAACCAAATATAACTTTCACTGATAACAACAGTTGGAATGTTGATTAATTCTTAATTACAGAAACATAGGACAAGACGGCCTAGTTGTTTATCGTGAGAACCAAAACACTAAACTTAGATTATCCAATCAGAATGCAGAATGAGCCTCACATGAGTTGTTCATTTGGGTTGAATACTGAAATCCAGTGTGTTTGAACCTAAAGTCCTCTCTCTGATCTGAACGGTCACTCCCTAAACCCCAGCACCTGCACCATCATGCGCCAGAGCTAGTGCAGTCTCTGCAGCTCGGGGGGATTCTGGAAGTTCTGAGCTTTCATACGAACCCTGCCAAAGGGGGAAAAACTGAAGTCTGTGTCCTCTACAGGCAGGTTCTGACACTGGTGACCCAGGTCCAGCTTTGAGCTCAGGCTACAGACTCTTGACACTCTGTGTGTGTGTGTAAATTCATTTAAATGATTTCAAAGCTACAGAATTCAAATCAAATTCTAATCATAGTTTGGTGTTGTTGTCAGCTGACGCTTCCCACCTGTGCGCAATTGAGGCGCGGCGCGCTCTTGAACAACTCGCTCGCAGACGCGCACTCCCACACACACTTATGCTCCCACAATCATTGAAACAAAACACATATCCAGCCGCAAATGCACACAGCACACACACTATCCCAGATCCCTACCTAACCAGAGAGTTAGCCTGTCTGTCTTCTGGGGCTTGCCGGGCTCGAGGCGACTTTAAAGGCAAAGCACAGCGGCCAAAGCCCTGTTGCGCCTACCCCCGCCAGAGAATTCACTCCACCCAGGATTCACCCCGAAAATAACAAACTAAAACAAAAAACGGGTGTCCGAAGGAATGACTGTATACAGCCAAGCTGAACACCCCCTAACCAATCTGGGAAAGTGATATTTAACTTAGTGTGCAGGCCAGAGGAAAGGACAGAACAAACACACAGAAAGACCGGAGCACACACACACGCACACTCGCAGACATTCCCATTTAACCTACCTCCAGATGACGAGCCCCCAACTGTTACGAGCCAGGGATGGCTAGGGGTGCTGGCACAGTAACAAGTAAATGATGGTTAAGTGGTTTTACCGGGTATGTAGAAAAAACAGGAGAATGGAGGTGTCTTGGGAAAAAAAGTCAAAACTGATATTTTATTTTTAAATAACAAAGTACTGGAACTACTGCAGGAATCCAAAAACAAAGGAAAACGAAAGGTAGCTGCAGCACGATGACCCGTTGGCCCCAGAATGACGGTGGCTCTCGCCTTTTATGTCAGCTGATGCACTCCCCTCCAGGTGCGGCGAATCAGCTGACACGCCTTAAAAGGAAAAACAAGGAAGGAAAAAGAACACTATGGCGCGATGGCCGTAACAGGTGTGTAAGTGAATAGCCCTTGTCAGCCTGGTTCTTCCGTACTCCTGTCTTCATAGGTCTTAAATATAGGTCAGTGTATTTGATCAGGGTGGATATAAAGCTTTGAACACAACGATGAACAATGAATGAACAATGAGACACACATTCATAAACTTTCACAGACCATGCCATTTTATAATCTCTGTATTAAACACAGTTCACTGTGTTTAGCTGAAAACAGAATTTCTTTGACAATTCACACACCTGCTCAGAGTCTGTGCTGCAAAACCACTCACACTTTCAAAGAAATCTTTGCAATATTTAGATTTTCCCCAACCACGACCTGACCTGTATGTGTGAACATGTTCAAACTAAATATAACTTTCACTGATAACAACCATTGGAATGTTGATTAATTCTTAATTACAAAAACATAGGACAAGATGGCCTAGTTGTTTGTTATTGTGAGAACCAAAACACTAAACTTAGATTATCCAATCAGAGTTGAGTTGTTCATTTGGGGTGCCAATTTAAATACTGAAATCCATTTGGTTTAAACCTAAAGTCCTCTCTCTGATCTGAGCGGTCACTACCCCTGCACCTGCACCAAACATGAATCAGTGCTAGTGCAGCTTCTGCAGCTCAAGGAGGGAATTCTGGAGGTTCTGAGCTTTCACATGAACCCTGCCAAAGGGGGAAAAACTCATCTGTGTCCTCTACAGGCAGGTTAAGACCCTGGTGACCCAGGTCCAGCTGTGAGCAGAAGCTACAAACTCTTCAGTGAGTGTAACTCGTCCCCTGAGCTCAGTCTGTTTCTGTGTCTGTGTCGGTGCTTTTAAACATTAGGATCCATCAGGAGGTCATCCCTTCTCTCTCTCTCTCTCCAAACCACCAGCCAAACTCCATAAAGACTCTATTGTTCTGTGTTCCCTCGGGCACAGACTCGTCCATGTGTGAAACAGACTTATCCTAATCTGGGTGCACTTAAACTGTCATCACCCAAAAGCCCTCTATACGCCAAACCCTCTGTGCTCACCTCATGTTAAAGGGTGACTTGTATTAATCTTTAGAATCACAAACACAAAGAAGATCTGGCTTTGGCATTATGGTGGAACATTAAACAAAGATAATCATATAAACCAAGAGCATGCATTAAAATAAGGTCAAAATAGACTATGATAAACAATAGAGAATATACAGTAGGTCAGGTTCTTCTGGTGATGGTTATTTAGGCTTACTTTGAACTTTGTTCAACTTTGACAGTGCATGCACAGAGCTCAACAGGTCTGGAAGTCAACTTTCCATTCTTTTTTCCCATAGGCATTTTGAGACACTTAACCTAATGGAGACCAATGGAGATTATGTGTATGTGATGTGAACATACATGAACATCTCTTTTCTGCATCACTTGAGGAAAAACTAAAACTTGGTGTTCATTCAAAAGTTTTCAGATTCTGTGTGAAATGTTTTTAACAGTAGTGACCCCAGTTGTTTCTAATTCCATCCGTCCATCTTCTTCCGCTTTATCCGGCTGGGTCACAGGGGCAGCTGTTCACTGCTCAGTCCTCTGCACACCTGACCCCCATGAACCCCTCTGTGAGTGGAGCCCACAGGAGGGTGGACGTCATGGTCCTTGATGTTGGTTCATAGGGGTGCTGCATGTTTTGAGTTGATGGGGGAAACCGGAGTGCCTGGAGGAAACCCATCCAGACACAGGGAGAACATGCAAACTCCACACAGAAACGCCTGGGCGACCCAGGGATCGAACCTGGAACCTTCTTGCTGTGAGGCGTTAACCGCCTGTTTCTAATTTATTTACCTTTACCTTATATTGTTTTGTCTAATGTATCTCAATTAACGTTTTACATAGATTTAGATTTAGACGTAGACAAACTTTATTGATCCACCAGGGAAATTATTTGGACACAGTAGCTCCCACATCCTGTTGTACAGTTGTAGGGAGTATTATCTGTTCCATAAAGCTGAGGTTGTTGTACAGTTGTAGGGAGTATTATCTGTTCCATAAAGCTGAGTTGTTGTACAGTTGTAGGGAGTATTATCTGTTCCATAAAGCTGAGTTGTTGTACAGTTGTAGGGAGTATTATATGCATGTAGTCCTTTATCTCTCACTGTTCATATGGTGTTTTTATGGTGTTTAATGATTCTTGTTTTGTTTTTCAGGACTATCCCAAAAACAGACATCCAGGTTGGAGCAGGGGCTCTATAGCATATCATGCAGGTGAGTCAAAACCACATTCTGTCTTCTATACACGCACATATGAAAAGGAAGAATCAAGTAACAATCAAGTCATACTGATTTTCATACTAAGTTGGTAAACATTTGGAATGCTAAAAGTGGTTCGTAATGTTGTGTGTTGTGTTTTTCCCGGTGCAGATGACGGGAAGCTGTTCAGTGGCAGTGGGGTTGGAGATGCGTTCGGCCCGCGCTGTTTTGAAGGAGACGTCATGGGCTGTGGCATCATGTTTCCTCGAGACTTTACCTGCGACAGCGAAGGTACAGCTCCTCTTCAGCTCTGGGAGATTCACCACAAACATTTACAAAAAAATATTGTGGAGAAAAAAATAACAATGGTCCATTTGTGCTGACAGAGAAGACATGAACGGTGCCAGAGAGTTTTATGTGTGATTATAAAACTGAACAAGAGCAGACATCAAGCAAAATCTGATAACCTCTGCAGTTATAAGGCCATGCTATAGACTTAAGGCCAAGAACTGATACGCTAGAACTGGAAAATGACGTTCTATGTACTGGCTGGCAATATTTCTATTTCAAAAGTGCATGCTTTGCTCGTATGTTTGTTTTGGAAAAAAAATTGAAAATGGACTATCAGAAATCAAATGTATTGTGCACTTTCAAATACTTTAATGTGAAAGGGGGTGGGCTTCTATAAGCTTCTTGCTTCTGCCTGCTCCTTTTGGGCGTCTAATTTGCTTAGATGCTCAAATAAAAAAGAAAGAGTGAAAAAAACAAAGCTTTTGCAAGATATGCAATATAATAATTACTGACTATGGACTATAAGTCGCACCAGCCAAAAAATGCACAATGAAGAAGAAAAAAACATATATGTCGCATTTTTGGGGGAAATTTATTTGATCAAATCTGACACCAGGAACAGATATTTCATCTTGAAAGGCAAGTTATAGTAATAACACTAGAACAGAACAACAGGCTGAACATGTGTCTGGTTTGTTCACGTTACATATGAACAGTTATTCACAAAACTAGAGCAGAAACAACAGAACAGAACAAGTTTACCAAACTCTCCATCTCACTCCAAATCACTAAATCCTTTCAATTCTTCATCCTTGGTGTCACGTCTGGGCAACTCCAGCTAAATCCAGCTTTTAGCCCATGATGAGCTTTGGTTTTCTTCATTGCAGTTCGAGTTTCCTCCACTTTTCTTCACTCAAACACAAGTTTCTCGCTCACTCCAAACTTTCTTTCCGCTGCTCGATCACCGTTTTCAGCTGCAGCAGGACAGCGGCTCTTTCTGCAGGAGACATGCACAGTAGAGCGAGAAGTGACAGTGGTGCAGGAGGAATGTGTAGCCGATACTGGTACACAAGCCTAGAGCGCCCTCTCGGGGCTGTCAGTGTGAAAATAACCAACATGTGAAATTATAGACTTTATATACAAGTCGCTCCTGAGTATAAGTCACAGGACCACCCAAAGCATGAAAAAAATAGTCACAGTAATAGTTATTTCCATTCAAAACATGCCTGATGAGGTTTTAAATGTCATCCATGCATGTCTGAGTAATTCAGTGATCTCTATTCAGCCCCTCCTTATGGTTGCTCCAACACAGCAATTTTCCATAAATATACACAAACAGGACACAAAACAACACACTACAACTTCACAAACCTGATGCAGTGTGCAGTTGTGTCATTAGTGGAGTGTGCACTGATTCGACTGACTCAAAAAATGAAACAGAACCTTATTAAACATGTTAATATGCCATTTTCAAATCACTAAAAGGTGACACGATGATCTCCATACACTCTACTATACTATATATTTGTTGTCTGTGGCATCATGAATGTTCAGTATTACATTTGCCTTAATGTTAACTGCATAAACCCTGTTGCGATTCTCAGAGGACGAAGACGAGTGGGACATGGAGGTGTTTGCCAAACCCACTGAAGTCCAGAACGACCTTTACATCAACAACGACGAAGAGGAGGACGAAAGAGGAGAGGAGCCGGAAGAGGGCAGGAAGGTCATGGTAAGAACTGTTTAAAAGCAAAACATACAACACGTCCCCTTCAAAACCTCTTCAAGAGCATCTGACAGGGGCTCATTTCACCAAAACTGAGCACGGAATTAAGATTTAACAAAAAATACATATAATTGGACTTAGCAGAGGTACTTGCATGTGTTACTTAGCAACCTTGATGTAAACAAGGGTAAAAACCTGCCTATTTACACACTAATTATTATTTGGCATAGAATTTTTTTTGTTTTTTGTTAAGGGGGACTTAATAAACATATAGACATATAAAGCATTATAATTATTTTCAGTATGTTCCGTCATCAGTCGTCCTGTACTGACCTGTGTCTGAGGAAGGGCCCATATTCCTGTTCTTATAGTGTTTCCTCATCAAAAATATAGCTGGAGCTGTACACCAGGCATGTCCAAACCAGGTGAATTGGCCCATACTACCGCAAATAGTACTTTTTACAGCATGTTTTTGAAATCTACCTTGATTCGTTGTGTCTTTTTGAGGGTCTAAGCCTGAACAAAGGTCTAGTGGGTCATTTAAACCTGTTATAAATGCACAGATTTGAATGACTCACTGTTTTGACCCTCAGTCTATGACCCTCGATCGGCCTCACGCTGCTCTGTGTTTTAGTATGTGGCCCTTGATGAAAAAAGTTTGGACATCCCTGTTGTACAACTTCTCTAAAATCATTTGGATTATTTCAGCCCTAGAATTGCCCATCTCAATTGAAGTAAAGGTGAAAGGAGCCTTTAACTTGAAAACTACTACTACAGAGCATTTTGAGCTTTGGAGATGTAGACAGACTAATAATAAAGAGTTACTCAAATAAAATGTGAATGAAACAAAACATGATTCCAATTCCATTTTTTTGTTTTTGAGGAGATAGCAGCATTATAACGTAGCTTTAAATCTCATAAGAGTCATTTATTCGTCATTTAAGTGCCCAAAAAACGTACCCCCTCTCAATGCCCACAGCCCAAAAATTCAAACTCTTCCTTATTCATTTATGTTACTCTTTTACTCACTTATTTTGCCCAGGAAGCAATCAAAAACAACAAACTTGATTTGAATGTCTCATATTTACCTGTTTGTTTCCGCAGGTGTTCTTCACCCGTAATGGGAAGGTGGTGGGGCGTAAGGAGGCGGTGCTGCCCTCTGGTGGATTCTACCCCACCATCGGGATGATGAGCACGGGGGAGAGGGTCAGAGTGGACCTGCACCCACTCAGCGGATAAAACTAGAACACACACACAGGAATATACAGGCCAAAGTCTATCAAATATGAACTGCACGGTGGCCACAAGAGGGCGCCACGTCTGAGGAATGAGGCTTTAACATGCTGGTGTAAGCTTGAATCAAAATGTGCTTTAAATCAATCATCTTAGAAAGAAATCACTTAAGGGCTGCACAATATGAGAAAAAAAAAGAAGCAATAACTCACTTTGAATATTGTAATAACGCTGCGTATGGAATGTGATAAGTTTATTCTATTTAAAGTTGGGTTGTCAAAAATATTAAAAATCAGATCCTAATCAATACTAAAACTTGTACTGAAACTAGCTACTCATTTAAGCAATCATAAACAAATATTATAGTGTCAAAATTACAATATTGTCTATAAAAAAGCTTTTAGAATATCAGAATTAGTATTGAGTATCAACTATTCTTTTTTGTTTTAATATCTTTAATAGTTTAATATCTTATTTACCTGACATGTTTAAGCTGTAGCACTTCCTCCTTCGTCAGAGGACGCCGAAACATGTCAGGTAAATAAGATATTTTTATGTTTTTACAATCTTATTATTAGAACAATATGCTAAGTTTTTATTCTTTAGTATTGAAATCCGGTTTGAAAGTTGAGTTTCATGACAACACTACCATAAAGTCCGATAGCTTGAACTGCAAATTTCTCTGATCTGGCCAAGATTTTAAAACTTCTATCAGGTTATTCATCTTGTTTTCAGATTTATTATCGACTTACTAGTGCTGAAACTGCTTCATTCTAGTCTAGAGGGAGTTTATTTTAAGATAACTTGTCAAGTCAAATGATCTTGCTGCATGGACAGATCATTTCTCAACATTTAAATAATTTTCTGATAGATTTAAGTGTTTATATCTTACATTTTGGCAAAGCTTTTTTGCAGCGTTAACATTCATGTCACGTTTTCAGATTGACAGACTGTAGAACCAATCAGAGCTACAGGACTATGAGCGGGCAACTCCCCAACGAAACATTGGAATGAATTTAGTTCTGTAATCCACTTTTCTCCTCAGTTTTCCCTCGTGAGTCTTTTTTACAGCTGTGCTCTTGAACTGAATTGAAATGAATCGATTAATTGGTCTCATTCTGTTGAATTATTCCAAACTAATTCGAGTTTTCTACATTTATAGTCTGCTTCTTAGTTCACCTGACGTACCCTCTCATTTCTACAGGCTTGGAACTGGCGATATTACGTATAAAAATAAACACATTCATATTAAATAATAGTAAAATAAAAAGAGTTGTTGCTATGGCGTTATTGCAGTACATTTGTAATATATTGTGCAGCCCAATTTGAGTCCAAAGCTGAATCCTTGATACACGTGTGAAACAGAAACTTAAAGTCATAGTATGTAACTTTCTGCAGGGAGAATTTCACCTGCCTGATTCCATGGAGATAGAAATGTAAAACTATACTCCGGAACATTCTCCACAGAGATAGATAGGTTTTATGACGTACTGTGGAACATTATAGCCAAAGGAACAGCATTTCCACGGAAACAGGCAGGATGACGCCCTCCTCTAGGCCAAATAAGAGTCGGGTTTGTGGAAATGCAAGCCTGCTCACACTAAGGACCAGGGATGTAACAATAACCAAAATATGGTGGTATCGTATCGTCAAAGATCTCACAATAATATCGTGGACCATCACAATATATCGAATCCCAAGTCTCTTTGCTTAAATGAATAGTTCTGATGCAGAAATAGCTAAAAAAAAAAACAGAGGGA
The DNA here is from genome assembly GCA_034769755.1 of Odontamblyopus lacepedii. NCBI lineage: Eukaryota > Metazoa > Chordata > Actinopteri > Gobiiformes > Gobiidae > Odontamblyopus > Odontamblyopus lacepedii. Next base: position 11,903,054 of record CM068346.1, on the reverse strand, counting down.
ACTACATAGACCATGATCCTTTGCTCCGTTTCAGTGCAGACAACATGAAGAAATAACTGTTCTAAGCACTTTTACATCTTCATTCTTTGGATTAAGTCTTTAAGGCATTTTTAGAGGAAAAAGTCGCATATTCACCGTTAAAATATTGCAATAAATATGGTACCGTGAGATGTATATGGTGAAAATATCATACAGAGAGATTTGGATATCGTTCCATCCCTAATGACAATAAATGTACCAAATGGCTGGTTAAAGCATTTTAGAATGTCAGTCTAGTGATTATGTAGAATATGTTTACTTTAGTTTATTTGATTTATTTGACAGGGACAATGTACAGGAGCATTATTCACACAAAAAATGAAAAGATGCTTTGTACCCGACTCTAGCTCCAGTCCCGGAGACAAACGTTACAGACTATGTTTGTAACAAGTAAGACTAACAAAGCATAGCTGATAAGTAATTATAAGTCAATTAATTCAAATACTGTCCAATACATTATCAAATACTAAATAATAACATTACAATACACACTAAATACAATGCTAAATACAATCAATGAGTGAACTTTAACTGTATGTTTTAAATCGCACATAACTTGGGTGTCCAGAAAGGCGCCTAATAAATAAAACACATTATTATTATTATTATTATTATTATTATTAAAGAGGGTTGAAATGAACATAAGGCATAAAACAATACAATTTATAATATCAGTGTCGGTGATACATTTCATCATTTAGTTAAAAATAATTCAAACTTGTTTCCTGATACCTCCCCGTCCCCTTCTTATGTCCAGTCTCACTTTAATCCTGACACGTCTGCACTCTTAACTGTTGTTTAATTTCCAGGCTAAATTTAAGTTTGTTTTTGTTTTACTTTTTATTTTCATTTTCACACAAAGTAATAACATAGAACATTCCCTGAGACAAGAGTAATAAAACTTATAGTATATATATTAAGAGTAAAAAAAAAAAAGATAATAATAGAAGATAATAATTCTCATACTAACAATAATAATATGATAATTAAATAGATAAATTAATTAAAAATATGTATACATATATACACACATGCACACACATATATATATATATATACATATACATAAATGTACACCTACACACATGTATACACCTACATACTAAATTTAAGTTTTTAAGTCTTTGCATTATTTTAGTTCGGTTGGAAGTTTATAGTAACGTCTCAATATTGTGAGCTTTCCCACGATATTGTGATAAATAGATGGACATGGATATTGTTACACCCCTAAGGCCACGTTTTTATGTTTTTAGCACGATAAAAATGTTCACACTGAAAAAAACTTCTATTAATGGTTTACGTCTTGGCAAAAAGTTACATACGATGGCTTTAACAAATAATGTAGAAATCAGTGCGCTCTTGAAACCAAAAAGTGCTTTTGTCGAACGCTATCAGAGGTGTAATACTGACCCCTGCTGGTCTTCCACAGTTTTGCACTAACTCAACTGTGCCTCTGCCTGCGATTAGAAATGTCCAGTTTTCTTATGTTTTGTCTTTCTTATAATGAAGGATGTAGCAGCCACATTTTTCGGTACAGATATTTCAGTCGTTTTAAAAGCCGTGAGCTGAATGCACTGAAATTAAGTTAGGAACGTTTATATTTACATTTATACCCACTGCTATAATCATTTACATTTCTTAATATCCTTCTAATTTCTGTCCAATTTCTGTTGATTTCTTACAGGGTTGTGCAATACAAGTAAAAATGTGTAATTTGATGTCCATGTTGTATGTTGTGATAATAATTGTTCATGTTTTCAATATTATGTTAAGTCCACTCCCATCGTGCTGCGACGGTCAGCACTGGACACAATGGAGCTCGACAGTCGCGCCCGTTTCTACGTCCGCTCTGGTTCCGGAAGTCCATTTTCCATTTATTTTTACCATAGACGTTCAGAAAATATCAGAAAATTGACTCATTAGGTCATATTAGAACGCTGTCACCTCATCCAAAACATTACCAGAATTGTGTTTTGTTTCATTCACACGTTTGAGTAACCCTTTATTATTAAACTGTCTATATCTCCAAAGCTCAAAATGCTCTGTTCCACCTTGTGATGTCATATGGTGATATTTTTTTTAAGTTAATAGCTCCTTTTACCTTTAGTTCAGTAGAAATGGGCAATTCCAGGACTGAAATGATCCAGATGATTAAGCCCGAAAACCCATCTCTTTAAAACCACCTTTCTGCCTTATTTCTTTGTTTTGTTTATTTATTATTTATTATTATTATTATTATTATTATTATTATTATTATTATTATTATTATTATTATTATTATTATTATTATTATTATAGTGAAGGTGTATGGAGTTTAAAATCTGTCTTACCACGTGACATCACAAGGTGGAACAAGGTGTTTTCTATATGAGAGAAGAACTTGACCTCAAATGAAACAAAACACAACTCAGAAATTAATCTAATCTAGGACCTTTAAAGGGGAACTCTGGCACATTTGAAGCTAAAGTCCATTGTTAGAGGTGGTCAAATACTGTCAGAAGCCAAAAAACGGCACAGATCAGTGTTTTCTAGGAGGAGATCTCACTGTGGCAGTGAGTCTGTCAAGGCAACAAACTAGTGTAGTGATGGGGGCAAGTTCTTAACTTCCACGTAAAACACCAATTTGCACAGAAGAGGCTTAACACCACTTTAACCCATCTTACAACAGCCACGAGTCTAACAAACAAAACGCTCTGCCTGGCTCACTCATCAGTGTCTGGAAACGTTATAAAACAACTTTATAAGCAGCCTTAGCATTACCTTATTGATTTCCCATTGCACATGCGAAAGCCCAAAAGACTCGATCGCCGACGTAGTTTCTAATCCCATTTATTTATGAGTGAATTATATTTTTTGAAAACGCTAAAAAATACATTCCCGAACCTTTTTCTTTCTATTCTTCTTCACCGTCAGTAGTTGATCTTCACTTGTTGCTTCGGGCGGCTCAAGCCGCTCGCGCTGGAGTCGGCAGATTGATACTGAGAGTTTTTCCAAAGGTATAGATAACCATATTATCAGCATAAAAATAGTATTTGGTGTCCACAAGATCCTGGACAATATCGTTATATGATGAGAGCAGAAGCAGAATACCCTTAGAAATGAACATAACCCAGTGAATGAGTCCATAACACGGCTGTTTAAGTCCAAAAAGACAAGATTCAGCAAAATGTTTAAGAACTTAGTGGTGTATAAAGTTTCAGAAACAGATTTTAAATGAGGTCTTGTAGTCATTAGTTACCGCAGAGCTGATTAGACCGGAGCAAACTTTTCAACTTTTATTTTTTATTTTTTGTAAAGTCTATGGAAAAAATGATGGAACATTTACTTCTGGAACCAGGCGGTGGCCGGTCACTGTCAGTGTTGGTGAATGAAGCCATACCATAACCTGCTGCTCTATAGAAGATTTGAAAATTAAACTGAACAATTTTTCTCTTTTTTGCTGCGAATTGTAGTAATATCTGTTAAAAATGTTAACTTAACTCGCGACACAATCTACAAAACTGTTATTGGAGGCGAAAAGTGACTTGATGCTTAAATGTGCACTATGGAACTTTCCGGTTTAGGCTCCGTCACCTGCTTGTTTCTATGGATACGTCATTGCTCTGCCTGGAATGTTCCACAGTATGACATTAAACAGCTCTACGTTACATTTATTCAATTACAGGTGGTTTTAGAGCTCAAAAATATGTAGAAAAGAGACATAATGCCATACTGTGAAACATTCCAGACAAAGCAATAACATCTCCATGGAGAAAAGCTTTTGACAGGCCCTCCACTGAACAGAAAAGTTACACAATGCAGCTTTTTGCACTAAAATGTACTTTGTGAGTGCATCTTGAATAATTGACTTCTAATATCACCTCATATTAAACGACCCGGACCTGATTTACAACCGTGAGCGAGGAGCATGTTTCTGCCCACACTGTTATCCCTGCCCACATTGCCCCGCCCCCTCACTGATGTTGATGTCAGGGATAGTCTCTATATAGTTTTTTTCCTTTTCTAGTTAAAATATGATTGTCAGAACCTAAAAAATAATAATAATTGGACGATTTTAGAAGCAATGTTAAGTACTGTATTTTTTGGACACACTTTTTTTTCAGGGTTTGGGTGGTCCTGCGACTTGTACTCAGGTGCGACTGACACTGCATAGACCAAATATATGAATCGTATGAATCAAAAATGAAAAAACAAATCGTAATCCGTTTTTTCATTTTGGTTTTAGAGACAAATAATAAAGAAAAGAGCTGTTTTTTCGTTTTCTTATTTTTGGTTCTATATTGAAAAACGAATGAACGAATGATACATGGATTCTTCTCTATTGGGTTATTTTTATTACTCTAACTTCTATAACTCACCTTTCAAGATCAGAATCAGAAAGGTTTTATTGCCATATGAGTGAACAGGGTCACAACATTAGGAAATTGCTGCGGTACTTGGAGAGGAACATGCAACAAATAAAATAGAATAAAATAAGTAGAAAAACAATAAACGATAATATAACACAAAAATGTACAAGAATATAACAGTGCAAACAGACAGGATCATATGATTGGAACAGAGCAGGGGGTGGGAACAGTCTCAGTGTTTTTGTTCATGAGTCCAACAGCAGAGGGGCTTTTGTGGCGAAATGTCAGTTCTTGGTCTGATTTTATAAAATAAATGTCCCCCTTATAGCACTGTGCGACTTATACATGTTTTTTTCTTCTTCATTATATATATTATATTTTTGGCTGGTGCGACTTATACTTCTGAAAAATATGGTAATTGTTCAAAAGTAAAATATAGGAGTTGGATTCCCACCCCACGTGGGTGCTTTCTGCGTAGAGTTTGCATGTTCTTCCTGTGTTTGTAAGGTTAAAGGGCCCGTATGATTTTCTGATCTGTTATAATGTTGTTTCCTTATCACAAACAGACCTGGAGTTTTGTTTCATTCACACATGTAATAGGAGTAGGAACTGTGTTTTTAAACTCCAAACACCTTCACTAGAATCATGTGGATAATTTAAGACCTGGAATTGCTGATATCTACTGAACTAACTTAAAAGGAGCTGTTATGTCCAAAAATATGGCAGACTAATAATAAAATGTTACTCAAACGTGTGTGAATGGAACAGAACACAACAGCAGGTATGTTTTTGAGGAGGCAACAACATTCTAACATGACTTAAAGCTCACATTTTTGCGTAATATAGGGTAGGTTAAGGTACACTTCAGGGAAATTTATGGAGAGTCAAATGCAGAGGAGCAGAAATGATTTGCTTTACATGTAAAATAGGCTGCTCCTTCATCTGACCCACAGCTCCTCACAGGTTTCCCTATTAATAATAATGTCTGGGCCAAATGCAAAGGACAAATCACGCAATTCGACATGTTTTATGGATTTTTGAAAGCAGTGACCCAAAAAACACCACATAAAACCAGAATGCTCAGTTTAGCTCCACTTCTATGGCAATATCAAAGTTATTACTGCGCTTTTACAACAATTTTCACAACAAAATCATGTACTTAATTACTGTATCTTCTCTTCCTTCGTCAAGTAACACCATGACTTCTACCTGAGTCAACGTATTTGCATGTGTCAAATATAAGTTGGTTTAGAAATGCCAAATGAGTCGCCGAACTTTGAGTGTGACATTTCCAAAACCTGCTTCGGATCATGTTTACAGTTATGTGATGCTGGAGAAAATAATCAGATTATTTTGACATGAACTGTCTGTGTTTGTAAAAGGTTAGAAACTAATAAAAAATCACTTAAGTCTGTTTTTTTGGTTTCAAATAATGATTTTTAGAGGAGGAATACTAGAGAATATATGGTACAGCAGAGGGTACAAACAAAACAAAAGCTCAGTCACTTATATTTCTTTCAGTTATTTAATGTTTCCAGTTCTTTTTTCCAATACAAAGTCATACAAAAGTTTGATTGAACAGCAGTGCAAAGACACAAGAGTTTGAGCATGCTTTGGTTAGTGCGGTGGATGGTGAAACTGAAGAAACAAACCGTAATAAACGAAACTGAGGGTTACATTCACACTCACACACGCGTCACAAGAAAATCTGGACTAAACCAGAACCAAACCAAGTCTAAATCAGGACTAGTATGAACAAAAATGGACTTTTTTTACGCAGAACTTGGCCTTAAAGCTCCATCTTAACGTCTAAAAACGGATTCCTGAAGTTAAAATTTGGTCCGTCATTTACAATATCTCACAAACATACAAACAAAACAGTCCCAGGGCTGCAAAACTAATCACAATCGTATCGATTTAACAGTTTGACCCTGTCGTTTAGACCTGTACAAACATGCTCTGAAATACCTGGGATTCCTGGATGATTTTGCTGATTATCCTGAGTTAAAAATGTGAACTTTGAACAGAATTCGCTTAATAAAAATTAAAATTGCAAACCTATACGCAGCTCTTGAGGTCAAAATAAATCCACTATGCTATCAAGAGTAATTGGATCATCAGGAAGTGCTCTACTAGTTGTTGTTAGCATTATAGTGATGCCAAAACTCCGCTCTGGTTTCTGAGAGTTGTGAAAAGTGCTTATAAACCCGTCGTGGTGAATAATTACGATACTTGGGATGGATAAGGTAAGTGAGGAATAACTGAAAACACATTTTTAACAAGCAACAATCAAGTTACAGCGTCTTTACATCTAAATTCTGCATTTTTTCCTCATATATTTGTAAATTCTGTTGTATAAACCTTGCATTAGAGATACACTTTTAATTTTGCAACCCTAGTCCTGGTTTAGTCCAAGATTAAAAGCACAAAAACAGTACTGTAGACCTTTACGGCATTTATTTGGTTTTTATCACAGTATTCAAAAGGTTTTCTCATCCAGAACAGGTTCAACAGAAGTGAAACGTAGCATAGTTTTAGACACATAATTTAGTGAACCTTATTTAAGTTCTGATTGAGATGTATAAAAGTTTCATTCATAAAATAATATAAAATTCATATATTAGCAAATAAAGGCATCGCTGTCGCGGGCGTCGACATCATAATGTGGTACAAAACCAGGTCATACCCTTGAGAGGAATGTGCAAATATAAAATGTGGAAAGTTCTGTTAAATATTGATTAAATATTCTGACAAAATTACAAAAAAAAAAAAATCTGGAATGTTTGTTTTTTTCCGCTTAAAGTTGCACTACGTAACTTTTGGAGGTCCACAAACTGCTCGTCTCTACGGATGTCATTGCTTTACATGGAATTTTCCGCAGTATGGCATTATTTACCTTTATCTACTTACCTATATTTAATTATATTATATATATATATATATATATTTAATTCGATATCTAAACATGTATTTTTACAGTGAACATGGCCTGGTGTCGTCTCCATGGAGATAGATACGTTTGAATGCCGTACTGTGGAGCATTCCAGGCAAAAAAAAAAAAACCCAAAACATCTCAAAAGTTCCACCGAAAAAGTTCCATAATGCACCTTTAAGTCATAACTGCGTAAACTATTAAAAAGATTTAATACAAAATCTCTAATGGAACGATTACTTTTAAATTCGTGTAAAACAGAAAATGGCATTATTATACATTTTTGCTTTTCAAATTTTGCGTTGCAACTTTTTTTTCCCACAATACAGCGAAAAGCAAACCTAATATTTACAATTTTTTATGCCCCTTTGTTGTGTAATTTGTTCATTACATAAAAAATGACTAAAATTTTCACCTGGATATGAAGAAATATGGCTTAACTAGTCCTGTCACGATAAGCATTATATCGACTTATCGTTCAATAGATGAAATGACTGTACTTTTTCTGACCTCCTTGAAGTCGCCCCATCAAACTCAAACCTACACAAAAACTATGTCAATCGTTTGTACTTCGTTTGTGCTGCAAAAAGTTTTGTTTGTGCTGCTTTAGTTTTTGAGAAAGTAACAATTCTTTCACAGGTCAAATTAGTGTCAGCCCCACAGGAAGCTTCCAAATGCTCTAAAACAGAACAAAATCGAGTCAATCATTTGTGCTTCGTTTGTGCTGCAAAAAGTTTTGTTTGTGCAGTTCTGGTTCTTCGGCCAATGACGTCATCCAGCCCCTCAAAATGTTAATTAGTCTCAAAACAGGCAGAAAATGATAGAAAACGTTTGTATTTCATTTGTGCTGTGACAGTTTTCATTTATGCGAGTATATTTCTAAACTCCGCAAATACGCGATAAACGATCTCAGGCTGTGGAAAAGTCTGTATTATTCTATAAAATATGAATTAAAACCAAATGACTAAAGACTGATACAGACTTTTCCACAGCCTCAGATCGTTTCTCTTCACTAGTTTTGTGGAGTTTTGCTAAAGTCGCCGCCGTCAGCTGAGCGGAAATGACGTCCTATAATTACTGCAGAAATAATAATGAATAATTTTAGAAATAAACTCGCACAAATTAAAATTGTCACAGCACAAAACAACACAAATGAAATACAAACGACTGACAGTTTTTGTAGATTTGCCTTTGATGGGGGGGCCAACTTCACACAGGTCTTTTTCTTTGCTATAACGGGGAGATTTTTGTTATTTTCGTTGTAATTCGATAAGATTTGAGCTCTGGAGGATAGAATAAGCCCCTTTATTTCTCTTTAGCGATATCCCGTGCTTCAGAATGTGTTATAGTGACAGGCCTAGGCTCAACTTCTCGACTACACCATGTCGTCATCGTCATAGTCTTCATCGTAGTATCTGTTCCTCTTGATAATGTCTTCCGCACTCATTTCCGGTTCTTCCTGAGAATTCTGCTCCGGTTCGGCCTGGGCTCGGGGCTGGACGTCCGGCTCCTCTTTGGGACTTTCCTGGACGTCCTGCTTAATGGGAGCTAGGACCTCCTCTGGTTTGGGTTCTGGTTTGGGTTCTGGTTTGGGTTCTGGTTTGGTCTCCTCTTTCTCCTCCATGGACAGCCTCTCCTCCATCGACGCCCTCCATTCTTGTAAAGTTTTCAGTGGTCTTCTGGGCTCTCTCTGCCTCACGTTGACGACGCCGGACTCGGATTTTTTCAACAGTGTGAAGGGCCGGCTTCGCTCTTTCAAAGACGAGCTTCTCCTCAGGCTTTTCAGCTCTGCTCTCTCCGTGCTTTGGAACGAAGATACTGGTTCATCCTCTGGGGGCCATTTTTTAAAGCTCTTCACTGACATTCCTCCTCCTTCCTTCAGTGGGCTCAAGGGGGCGCCGTTTTGACCTTCCCCGGCTGGAGGTGGCCACGCTACATGCAACCTGCGGCTCGGAATCGGTTTTTCGCTCGATCTTTCCTTGGTTTCTTGCGGTTGCTTCTCCAAAAGTTGCGTTAAATCGGTGACTTTTGCGATGGGTGAATCTTCTACGCTCGGGGAAGGGTCTGGGTTGGCGTTGACGGGGCTCAGAGCTGGTTTTGAGGCTTCGTTTTGGGTTGGTTTCGCTTCGTTCTCCTCTTCTCCCTCCACTTTGGGCTCCCACAGCTCCTTGTGGGGTCTGTGTCCGAAGCCCTCGTCGTAGTTTCCTTTGGCCTTGAAGAGCTGGTTGAAATGGGGTTTGCAGTAGACGTTTCCGTGGAGAGAGGCGTAGTTACTCAGACTAGAGACAGAACACAAACAATATAGTATCAAGATTCAGTGTGTAGTACTACAGCTGTACACACGTTGAGATTTTGTGCATTGAATAACTTTTCTGGCGGAGGGTCTGTTAAATTATTTTCTTTTCTCCATGGAGATCTTATTAGTTTGTCTGGAGACCAAACTAGACCAAGTTACAGGTCAGATCTGTGGAGAGGCGACCCCACTCACAGTCAGACTGCCTGTTTTTGTAGGTATTTTAAACTATAAAACCACCTGTAATTGAATAAATGTTAAGTCTAGCTATTTTTAATGTCATACTGTGGAATATTCCAGGCAGAATAATCACATCTCCATAGAAACAAGCAGGTGACGGACCCCCGCGCCTGAAAATGCACCTTTAAATGACATGTTTTACCAAATACGGTTGAAATATGGCGACAGAATTGACACAAATCAGCTGTAGTGACTGGGGTCTGTGGTGCGTGTACCTGAGCCTGGTGCTGCAGTGGGCACATTTGAAGCAGCTCTTGTGGTAAACGTTCTGCAGAACGGCCAGTCTCTCCAGAGGGTACACCGTCTTCACACAGGCGTAACACGTCTCGCGTGCGGGCAGACGGAACTGCAAACGACACCACATAGGAAGCACATTGTTTATTCGAAGCAGCCATATTCATTCAGGTTGGAGTGTTTTGCGTGGGGCTGTCAGTCTTAACAAATGAGTTCTACACGGACTACAAACCCTGGTGTGGTCCTGGTGTATTCCTGGTGTAGTCCTGTTTAGTCCTAGTTTAGTCCTGGTTTAGCCCTGGTTTAGCCCTGGTTTAGTCCTGGTTTAGTCCTGGTTAAGTCCTGGTTCAGCCCTGGTTTAGCCCTGGTTTAGCCCTGGTTTAGTCCTGGTTAAGTCCTGGTTCAGCCCTGGTTTAGTCCTGGTTTAGTCCTGGTTCAGCCCTGGTTCAGCCCTGGTTTAGTCCTGGTTTAGTCCTGGTTGAGCACTGGTTGAGTCCTGGTTAAGTTCTGGTTTAATCCCATTTCAGACCAGGTTGAGTCCTGGTTGAGTCCTGGTGTAGTCCTGGTGTAGTCCAGGTTGAGTCCAGGTTGAGTCCTGGTTAAATTCTGGTTTAATCCCGTTTCAGCCCTAGTTGAGTCCTGGTGTAGTTCTGGTTGAGTCCTGGTTGAGTCCTGGTTCAGTCCTGGTTGAGTCCTGGTTCAGTCCTGGTTTAGTCCTGGTTCAGTCCTGGTTCAGTCCTGGTTCAGTCCTGGTTCAGCCCTGGTTTAGTCCTGGTTTAGCCCTGGTTTAGTCCTGGTTTAGTCCTGGTTCAGTCCTGGTTCAGTCCTGGTTCAGTCCTGGTTTAGTCCTGGTTCAGTCCTGATTGAGGCTGGTATTATTTTGCATGAGGCTGTCGATCTTGAGCAAATGAGTTCCACATGGACTACAAAACCTGGTTCAACCCCGGTTCAGTCCTGGTTCAGTCCCAGTTCAGTCCTGGTATTATTTTGCATGGGGTTGTTGATCTTGAGCAAATAAGTTCTAAGTGAACTACAAAGTTTCCCAGACAATCAGAGCAGTGCTGCTTGTAGCACACAGAAACAATGAACATTTTACACAAATCAACCTACTTCATAATCAGATTTTAGTGGTGACTCTTTTCTCAAATTCTCTACTGAATGAATCCTGTCTCACTACAACAGTGCGGTGTAGTCGCATTTAGAGGCAGAAGTGGGTGGAATATACATGACACTAAATAAAGGTAAATAAAGGTCAGTGTTTCTCAATAATAGAACAGACTGTAGTGTTCCCTCAGAGCACATCTTCTACTTAGTTTAAAGCAACCGGACTATGCAGTGGCAGCACAAAATCTCATTGAATTGACATAAACGCATTAATGACTAAAAATCCAGACATTTGATGAGGTAAAATGATGGATATTAAATGATTGTTGCCACTGTAGTCTCAACAGTGTGTGGGTAATAGTGCAAAGAGAACACGGGAGAGGGATGTGACTCACTTTGGCGGCTTTAGGAGGGTCACTCATGTCACCTGAAACACAAGAAGGACAAAGGTTAAGTGTTTCTATTGTAATCGTGCAACAGTTCAAGATGTTGTAAAGTTAAAGTTGTATATTGACAAGAGGTGGGACATTAATGCGTTAATTATGATTAATTATTAAAAAATTAATGCATTAAAAATATGAAAGCATTTTATCAGTGTGCCAAACAACGTGGAACATTTGTCAGTGAACCATGTCGTGGTGCGACAGTTATACAGATGCACACAGTTCCCACTACAACAGTGCAGCATGAAAGTGCTCTGGTAAATTTCTACAAAAAAAACAAAACAAAAAAAACCCCGATAGAAATATTGAGAAAGCCGTTGTTTACTGCAAACTGTGCAGAAAAGAGTTTGCATATCACAGAAGCACCTAAACCCTATGACACCATTTAAATGCAAAACATGTGAGAGCAGCACAGAAACTGCTGGAGCTGCTGGAGGGAGCAGTTCTGGTCCGAGTACAAACAAGAAGTGTTAGCGCCCAAACTCCAACAAAGGACGGGCTTCAGGAAGAAAATTAGTGAGCAAGGCAAATATTTCTATGCGATTAATTGAGATCAATTAATTCCAAAGCCTGTAATTAATCAGATTAATTTAAAAAATCAAGTCCCACCCCTAATATTGACATAATCTGGCCGTCAAGTGAGATTTCTTGTGGCCCTAAACTTGGATAAAACGATGACCAGGACAGGACTAAACCATGTCCACATCACCAGGTTTACATTCTTGATTTAGTCCTGATTTAGTCCTAGTCTTTGACCAAGTCTAGACGGTTCCAAACCCAGGCCTTTGCTTCAAAGTATGATCTTAAAGTGGCTCAGTAATTATGTCTTTTAGTTCGTGTTAAAGCCTGAGCTCGTCACATCTCAAAAGCTAAAGTAAGGGCCTGGTTGGTACTGGGATGGGAGACTGCTCAGAATCAGAGGTGCCACAGTGAGCTGCCAGTGTTGTGTCCTTAGGCAAGACACTTCACCCACATGGCCTAGAATGAATGTTGTGTTCAGAAGGGACTAGGGACAAAAAAGTATAAATTAGTCCTGATTTGAGTCCATCTTACCCCAGTAAAACAGCACCTGGTTCAGTCCTTTAGTTCTGATCTATTTTAGACCTGGTTTAGTCGTCTTTTTTTAGTTCTTGGTTTCCACCCCTCTTCTCTCATTAAACCCAGCCCTTCTAAACCCAAATACTTTCCGAGTGGCTGTGTTTTGGCTGCAGTAAAGCTCAAAGTGGCCTCACCGTTGACCTTCTCGCCGTTGCACTCTGAAGCAGACGTTTTTGGAGCCGGAGTTTCGCCCTGATTCAAAACACAAAGAAAAGGCCAAACCAACATTACATCAAGTTACAGTGCGTTCTGTTTCTATTTTAAGCAGCCGCAGGAAGGAAACAATTAAAGCAGACTGAATGTGAACAATGAGGCTGTGGTGATCTGCCCTGGTCCAGATAATGAACTTAAATCAAGCGTGTACAAAGTAAAGGTGCATGTGTGGATTAGTGAAAGCATGTTTTAACAGGGCTCCACGCTGAAGAATGCAGCTCTCATTTTGTGTGAAAGTCCCAGAGTTGTTGCTGTAATGTTGGCCCATTCATTGCTTTATTTTCCCATGAAGAAAACTGACAGTGTCACTAGTTCTTCTGATTATGTTAACAGATATTCACTACCACATTCAGTGCTTTTTCTTTAGGTTTACTACTGTCTACATTTTAGATACGGACATCAACTATATGAAACAAGAACATGGAATTATGTAGCAAAGAGAAACGTTTTTTTTTGTTTATATATTTTAAATTTTAATCCTCAAAGCGTCCACCCTATGCTTTGTTGACAGCTCTGCAAACTTTTACCTTCTCCTGAAATGGTTTTCACTTCACAGCACACACCAGGGTCAAAAAATGCCAAATGTACAAAGTAGTGATCGAAGTAGGGATGGGAAATCGATTACATTTTCTTAATCGATCGTCGGGAAAATTAACGATCGATTTTTGATTAATCATCAACATTTTATATTAAAATTATCATCATCATTATTATTAATTTATTTATTTATTTATTTATTTGTATAGCGCTTTTCACAGACAGATGTCACAAAGACGCTTTACAGAGGATTATTTACATTCTTCATTCACTCCAAACCCGGTGGTGGTAAACTACTGTTACAGCCACAGCTGCCCTGGGACAGACTGACTATTATTACTGTTACTAATCTGCATAAATAGTCTCAACTTTACAACATATAAACCATAATCACTATAGAGCCACATCAGCCCGTGTGAGATCAGAATGTGTTTAATGCAGCTTTACACATTTGTTTACGGCTTAAAACCGCATGGCTCATTTGCGTAAGTGAAAAAATCAGCTCTTGATGTGTTCAGCTTCAGTTGGACTAAAGGACACGACTCAGTGGAATATGAGTGTTCTCCCTGTGACAGAGGATGTGATGAGGCTGGTGAGTTTGTTCTGTGCGTATGTCACGTTGGAGATACTGTGTATGCATGCGAAACCGGGACACTCAAAAAACAAAAACGATCATACCCGGGACACTGATGTGCAGGTAAACACACTCTGAGGGATATAGTGATCTCCAAGGAGCCATAGTCGAGACGTGGGACTGTGGGGCCACAGCTCCAGTGTTTGTGCTGTGAGACGCAGCCTCGACTCCTTATGCTACATTACGCATAGCAACCTACATTCGGTTTGTCGATTAAAATGAACGTGATCAACGAAAATCTTAATGATCAATGATTAGTCGACTAATCCTACCATCCCTAGATCAAAGCAAAGAGTAAAGGCTATTTTAAACAAATCTAAAATCTAGAATCTACCTTTAAGTTATTTTGAGTTAATTCTTTGTTTGCTACATAATTCCATATGAGTTCATTCAGAGTTTTGATGCCTTCAGTGAGAATCTATAATGTAAATAATCATAAAATTAACTTTTTACTGTTAAGAAAAGTGACTGGAATTTTACTTTATCGCTCTGGGAATAATTTTTGATGTGTTTACATGTCACACAAATGAATCAGAAGAAGATAAATTAGACGTTTCTAACAGTGGTGCTGACTCACAATGGTCGGCTTTGGGGCTTGTTTGGAGACTGCAGCCTGGTACTTGGCCATTTTCTCCCTCAGGTTCGAAGAGTCTCCTGCTCAGACCAACAGGACAAGATAAAGTTAATAGGACTTAATATGATGAAGCCAAGATGAGTATTTTACACAGAAACAAGTGTGGAAGAAGCAAAATACAACTCCAGGTATGTTTCTGATGAGGGATTAGAAAAACCCAATTTTTCATTCTAAGTCCTTACCGCTGTGGTTCATGTCTTCGGATGAGGTGCTGCGCAGAGTCGTCCGTCCAGTCTGAAACAGGAAAGCAAGAATGTAACGTAATGTAATGTTTTAAATGAACTACTTTTACCACACAGGGGCATTTGAGGATTTGTGTTTTGGTTCTGTAAATCAGCACCGTCAACTTTTCACCCAAGTTTACAGTGAGATTTTGGTGGTTCCTAATCCCGGTTAGACCTTTATCTTTGCAGTCAGAGGATGTACACACTTTTCACTGGGCTGACAAAACAGGGACACTTATCATTTAACACCAGGTTCTAGGGTTTAAGCAGCAATTTACAGTCTGATGTTGTAAAAAAGTGTGAAAAGTCACTGACATACGTGTCCATCGGAATAGAACAGTCTAAGTTGTATGTGTGGATGTATTTTAGACCGTGGCTCAGCGGTGAGAGCACTTGCACATGAAGGCTGGAGTATGAACACTGCAAAAAGCTATCAGAAAATGACTTTACTCACTTTACTCAACCAGTTATCTTAAAATAAACAACCTCTAGACTAGTATTAAGCTGTCTCAGGACTAGTAAGTCGATAATAAACCTGAAAACAAAATGAATAACCTGATATAAGGTTTAAAATCTTGGCCAGATCAGAGAAATTTGCAGTGCAAGTAGTAAAGTATACATTTTAGGTATCTGTACTTTACTTAAGTGCATCAAATTGGACACTTTTAGATAGACAGATTTAGATAGATTGAAATGATTGAAGTTTTGGCTGTGAAAACTAAATAGGACACGTTGCCTTTGGGGTTTTCTGTCTGCAGAAATAAACCCGTTTTTAGCCAGGGGTTCAAAGTAATGAATTACACACACGCTTGGCCAAAATTTAAGATGTAAACACTAAATCTATCTAGAAAATGACTTAATAGTAGTGAAATGACCTGTCCATGCAGCAAAATCATTTTACTAGACAAGTGATCTTAAAATAAACTCCCTCTAGACTAGTATTAAGATGTCTCAGAACTAGTAAGTAGATAATACACCTGAACAAGATGAATAACCTGATATAGGTTTTAAAATCCTGGAAATGTGCAGTGAATGTGGTGTGTGTGTTGGTAAGAGGGGCTGGTGGCATAGATGGCCAGGTTGACTTCCATCTGATTAGGTAGGAGGAGTAAGTTTAATGCCATAATGTGGAACATTTCAGGCAAAGCAATAACACTTCCATGGAGACTTCTTCCCATAAAAACACAAACGACAGCTACATTGGCTGGACATCGTGAGGTGGGTCTAATGAACCGTACAGACTCATCCTGCCTGTATCTACGGATGGTAAAAAGTTTATGTTCAAATGGAGCTGGAATCTATATTATCCACACACTGTGGGAAAGTACATGCGAATATTCAAATGGATGGAGTCCTGTTCAGGCTTGTACTTTCTCAAATGTCTATAAGTGACACCAGGGTAAAAAGGCACAGACTGGTGTTGTCATGATACTGATAACATTTTAAACTTGATACCAAGGAATAGACTCACTGCTCAATTTTTTTTTAACCTTTATTTATCCAGGAAAGTCCCAATGAGATCACTAATTTCTTTTTCAAGGGAGTCGTGCCATGCACACATCACTTTCATACTAGGCCATGTGGGTGAAGTGTCTTGCCTAAGAACTCAACAACAGTTTATATCACTGGTGCCCCCCCCAGTATAAATCGCACCCGAGTATAAGTCGCACCACCCAAACCATGAAAAAAAGTGTGACTTATTGTCCGAAAAATATGGTACTTTTGTTTACATTCCCATTTATCCTTATACCTGTGTAATCCCTCAGTGGTCCATGGGCATATACTATATTTTTCGGATTATAAAACGCACTGGATTATAAGGCACATTATCAATGAACGGGTCTATTTTCATACATAAGGCACATTAAGTGAGACTGATACATTAGTCCAGGCATCCGCGATCCATTTGCAGATCGTGGAGTAACTCGCCCGGTGTTGCCTCTGTCTTGGTGAAAGTGTGTTCACCTTCTGTCGTCCAACGCTCTAACGCAGCTACAATTTAACTTTGAACGACCCGTTGACACCAATTTCTGGTGGTTGGAGTTCTTTGGTTAATCCACCCAGAATCATGGCAAACCTTGAATTAGTTTGCTTCACTTGGGCGTGTAAATCAGCATGTCTCTGGGCTCCTTATACACATAATATGATGTTGAAGCACAGTACGTATTATTCCGCGAGGCTCCTGTCTACAGTAGCGGTAATGCTCCAACAATCCATCATGCGGCTTTATAATGTACCAAAGTCACTAAAACATTCTGACAGATTTCTGAGCGCCGTGTACGACATAAAATCGGTTTGAGGTCACAGCACAACCAGAATGAATACATAAAGCACACCGGATTATAAGGCACACTGTCAATTTTTGAGAAAATTAAAAGATTTTAAGTGCGCCTTATAGTCCCAAAAAAAATGGCACTAGTCTATGTGCTCTTGTTCTGACACTTCTCAAGATCATTCGCTCGAGAAAGGTTTATTTCTGTCCCGTGAATGGGACTTTTTATTATCAACACCTGCGCAAGTATCCAGTTTTGACAGCTTTTTCTTGGAGATTGGTATCTGCTTTTTGATGCTTCTGACAGCCCATGTGCAGATTAGAGGGGAAAAAGTGTGAAAAACGCATCTCTGCATTCCTGTGTTGTGAAGGTGAAAAGAGCAGACACCGGAAATTATGCAAAATATGTATAAGTGCTGGTCCAAAGTGTCAAGTTTCAAGTAATGTGAGAGCGATTACAGGAGGAATTCAGACAGAAGTGAGCCAGTCATTTTGTGTAATAAAGGGCCTTTAAACCAAACTGTAATGTGGGGGTTTTTATACATAGAACATTTCAAACATTTTAAACTAGAGCATAAACAAGCCTTATTTTATCTTATTTTGTCTCATTAAAATATATATAACAAAGCTTTCACTATAACTCCATGAACACAATAAACCGAACCGACTTTTATTTACTGCATTTATCCAATAGTCGTCTTCAAAACTCAAATCTGAATTCTGCTCCAAACCTTTTCCTGGCGGAGAATTGGCTGTAGACTTCTCCATTAAAAACACCTAAGCATTAGAAACGACTGACAGCCCATACTCTCTCTAAACCCAATTACAATTTAATATGAGAGTTGGGAGTCCTTGCTCAGACGTCCAAGTTTGGGGATTTAAAAACATTGCAAACCAGAAAATCCAATTCACTCCAAATTTAAAGGTCCTATATTACGCAAAAATGACTTTCGTGAGCTTTAAACCATCTGAGAAAGTTGTTACCTCATCAAAAACAGACGAGGAGTTGTGTCTTGTTTCCTTCACACATGTTCGAGTAACCCTTTATTATCCGTCTGTCTACATCTCCAAAGCTCAAAATGATGCGCTCCACCTTGTGATGTCATGAAGTGGTAGTTTTCACGTGAACAGCTCCTTTTGACTTAAGTTTAGCAGAGATTGGCAACTTCAGGGCACATAACTCTTGTGAAGGTGTGGAGCTTGGACACACAATGGGGCACTTCCTGTACTGCCACGTGACATCACAAGGTGGGACAGAGTGTTTTCTGTTTTCGTTTCCGGTGAATGAAACAAAAACACAAATCCGAGGAAGGAAGGACATTACAACATGGATCAAATAGCGTAATATGAGCTGTTCGGATTAATAAACACTGACCTATAACATCTTAAATGAACTAAACTGCTATATACCACGACTTAAAGCTACTATCTGTAAGTTTATTTGAGTTTTTTTTTAACCAGTAGAGGGTAAAACCTGTTCCCCTCTAATCCCTTCTAGTGCTTTTGCTCATTTAACAGACCGATATGATAATCTCTGTGGTATTGAGGCGAGTACCTTGGGGCCCGCCTCCTCCCCTCTCTCAAACTTCATCTTGAGGTTGGTGAGGGGCACTCGGGGTTTCTCGTGGGCGGCGCAGGGGCTCGTGGGGACCTGATCCTCGGACCGGTCCTCGCTGATGGTCCTCTTCATCCGCTCCATCGACAGCTTCTGACAAACGTTTAAAATGCTGAGTTACATTTAGTTCTTTATTTATTTATTTTTTCCCTTTTTCTATTCCTCGAGCGATCGTTATTAACTTTGAATGCGATCAAGCTGTACGTGTTTGTAGAGGCTGCATGATAAAATACAGTTAAATTATTTAGGCAGTAGAAGGTCTTCTGCCATTGACAAAATATACTCTTTCTTGGGATTCTTGTATTAGTTTACTTCTCTCAGATGTGAATGCTCTGAGGTACTTTTTAATGTGCACTGTGACCTGACCTACTTTATATAAACCTAACTGGAATCACAAATCTTCAAAACATTTGCAGCCCTGGCCAAAACTTACATAATGGGGACCCTATGGATGGGATATTTTGTATGTTATAAAAATAAAAGTGGCTGTACCTGTTTTTTTTTCATGAATTTGGGTCAAAATCAGTCAGATATATTGCAAAAGCAGCTCTTGAAGCATAAATGAGAATGGTGTCAACTCATTAACAAACTTAAGTAGGTTCCACAACCTCTTCCTCTTCCCACCTGCAGCTGTACAGACTGGCATATGTACTCTTATTATTTCCATAGTTTAAAAGTGAAAAAATGCAGAGCACACTCGGATGTATGAGTAAGAGTGTGAGACTTCAGCATCAGTACATACAAATGACTAATTGTGTGTATAATGCATAGATTCTAACAGTTTATTGGAGGGATCAACTCAACATTAAGAATAACAACTATGGAAATAATCAAATGAAACAAAAAATGCAAAAAATGAGTTCTTCTAGAGGTGCAAATGCAAGGAACAGCAATATAAAAGTGAAAAACTGCAGAGCACACTCAGATGGCCAATGTCCAAATGCTTTTTTATTTTTAAATTACGTCTGAATATGAATAAAATGGATGAACTTAAGGGACTGATGTAATGATCAAATAGGATTTGAAGTTTTAGCTGAGAAGTTTTAGTTGTTGAGATATTTTGTTGTACTGAGGAAGATTTGGAAACGTATTTAAAAATAAAAAAAGCTCTTGACATCGGTCGTCTGAGTGTGCTATGCGTTTTTTCACTTTTAAATGGCTGTTCCTTGCATTTGCACTTCTAGAAGAACTTTGGTGTGTGTTTTTTCTTTCATTTGATTATTTCCATAGTTGTCGTTATTCCAAATGTTGAGTTGATCCCTCCAATAAATTGTTAGAATCTATGCATTATACACAGTTAGTCAGTTGTAGGATGACCAGACGTCCCTATTTCCCCGGGACAGCCCCAGTTTTGAGCCCTGTGTCCCAGCAGATTTATCCAAACCCACTGATTTGCCTCAGTTTTGTACAAGAAATGTCCATTTGGTCCCTGTCAACAGTAAAGAGAGGCATAAATTTTCATTTGTGTAGGTAAAATAAAGAGAAGCTGCATAAAAATGACCAAAGCACAAAGAAAATGTGACTACACTGGCTGATGTTAGTGCCACGTACGTAACAGTTTTCCTTAATTCTGCACTTTTTTCACAATGTTATTATTACCAACCACCACAAACCAGGGGTGTCCCAGTTTTTTATTTTGAAAATGTGGTCACCCTAGACATTTGTATTTACTGATGCTAAAACCTCACACTCTTACACATATACACACGTACACTTTACACCTCATCTGCTGTGGCGGTGTATGCATTTGTATTGTCCTATATTGTACTTAGTGCCCTGTCTAATATCTGTATGCTTGTCGTATGTTGCAAATGAAATTAAAAAAAAGAATTGAGACTGCTGTGGACCATCTAATTCTAAAGCTTTTATCCTCTGAGAATCAGGAATGCGTGGTTAGCTTCTTAGCGTTCAAACTCCCTGTGGTGAATAATTAGGACGCTCTGAATGCATAAGTTAAGTGAGGAAGAATTTGGGCCACTGCAAACCGTTTAGAATGAATGTCTTTGAATGTGTGAAAATGCTGTCATAATACACCAGGCACAGAGACTTTACACCAGGGGTCTCCAACCTTTTACCCCTGGTGAGCTACTTCTGCAAAGTGGCAGAGAGCTACTCCTTTTAGGTGTTAAACTAAACTGAGCTAATAAAGGTGACTACTACCTTTAGATGGGCTGTATTTAGATGCTACAAACATAAACCATACATCAATATATCAGTGCACAATATTAGACATTTACTATGAAAACAAACATGTGAATAATCTAATTTAAAGCTACTGGTTGTTCCCGAGCTATAGGCTGGAGATCCCTACTTTACACTCTTTAAAGGGCCCATATTACACTATTTTCTGATCTATTATAATGTAGCTTCCTCGTCAAAAACAGACCTGGAGTTGTGTTTTGTTTCATTCACACATTTTTAACACACAAACCATGCAGATTTAGGCAGGATTTAGTTCTTCTCTCCAATTAAACTCCTTCACTAGAATCATTTAGATTATTTCAGCCGTAGAATTGCTCACAGAACTAAAGGTAAAAGGAGCTGATCACTTGAAAACGACCATTACATGACATCACAAGGTGGAACAGAACATTTGGAGCTTTGGTAAATCAAACAAAACCCAACTCCAGGTCTGTTTTGAGGAGGTAATGACATTCTAACATGTCTTAAAGTATAGGACATTTCAAACTTGTCCTGACTTTCCCACCTCTGGCCTGTGCTCCTCGGTCTTGTTTGGTCTGGGCTCAGCTGAGGTGGAGGTCTGTCGGGTGACGGGGGCCTTCGGGTGCTCCTCCTTTGGACTGAGTGGGTCCTCGGACTTGGGTGCTTGTTGACTGGAGGTCTTGGGTGCAGGCAGATTGAGGGCCTTGGGTGCTGGTGGAGCGGGGCGCTTGGGTGCTGGTGGAGCGGGGTGCTTGGGTGCTAATGGAGCGGGGTGCTTGGGTGCTGGTGGGTTTTCGGGGATTGGTGTGGGCTTGGCGGTCCCTCCCTGCTCCCAGCGTTTCTTCAGAGCGCTCAGACTACCGGAGCGGAGAGAGGCCCTGCCATCAAAGGACTGAAAGAGAAGGATATGTATCAATTAGAAAGTCTGCA
Organism: Odontamblyopus lacepedii; assembly: GCA_034769755.1. NCBI lineage: Eukaryota > Metazoa > Chordata > Actinopteri > Gobiiformes > Gobiidae > Odontamblyopus > Odontamblyopus lacepedii. The sequence continues at coordinate 11,881,100 of CM068346.1, read as the reverse complement.
AGACTCATCTGAATTGAAATCTAAAGCTGCCGCACTCCAAATAAGAAGTGAAATAGGAATTTAAATGGACGCAACTAACAAATCACAAAGACTGTCATTTTTTGAGGTACCATAATGTCCACAAATAACTAAATGTCCGGTCTTATTCTGCATAAAAACTGCTAAACCCGTATCTTACATCTGGATAAACATGTTCTGAAATAGATTCGAGTACTTGAGTATCAGTTTGCCCCATAGACTTTATAAAGAAGAGCACTAAGTGAGTGTGACGCCACTTTTTGATTGTTTCACTCAGCCCCAGCTCAAACTGTACAACCAAATCACAGGGTTTAAAAGTTCACAGCTCACGATTCATGTTCTCACACTATACGAACCACTTCAACAGTGTGAAACCTTCACAAGAGGCGACTGGATTTCACACAGGTTTAATATTCTTGTGACCTATGAATGTCGATCTGGAGCTGGTCATGAGGTATTAATCGTTTCTCGTTACTCCATGTGTACAACACGAAGCACGACACACGATTAAACCAAAACTCAGCCCAATCCCCCAAAAAAACAGCTCAAAAAGGTCCAAAAATCAGACAGTGTTCACCCGGCATTACGGAAAATTTGGAGCCGAGTTGATATCGAGCCGAGTATCATAGCAACCAAAGAGCTAACAAGGAGTCAGATGGTTGAAGGTAACGCCTCCTCCCTTAACAACGCTGTCAATCAGACCCGTCTGCCTGTAACACCTCGAGGGCTATTCACTGGTCTGTTAGTAATGTTCATATCTTAATTTACAGACAAATCAGTGTAATAAAACCCCAGGATCATGCACAGCGGGTTAATACAAACATTTTAGACCAAAACGACGAGGCTCACAGCAGCAGTTACAGAGACAGGAACCCTACTGATGGGATATTTTGTATGTTTTAAAACTAAAAGTGTCTCTACCTGTTTTTTTTTCATGAATTTGAGGAAAATCAGTCTTGCCCCGTACAGATATTGCAGAAGCAGCTCTTGAGGTAAAAAAGCCCGTTCAATTCCATCATTGTTACATTTTAAGCAAACTTTAAATCTTAAACTTCATGAATTTCGTTCATTTTTACCATTTAAAATTGTTTTTCAAATGTTTGACTGGACTTGCCCCTCAGCCACTTTGTAAATGTGTGAACAGACGGGAGACCTCCAGAGTAACGAGAGCAGCGACATGTGGAGACTAAAGATCCAGTTTGTAAAACATCTTTTGTGCAGAATGTTTCTCTGGTAGAGGTGCCAAAATGTGGAACTCTCTCTGCTACATAAAGACAATAACTAAACTGTGCGCCTTTAAAAAACAAACTAAATCCTGGCTCCTAGAGCAACAGCAGTGTAACCATGTCGTCTGAAATGAAATGTGTGTGTGTGTGTGTGTGTGTGTGTGTGAGGTGTGCAGAGGTGTGAGCTTGAGTATGTGTGTATTTATACCTCACACACTTTTATTAGTGCTAACTGGTCTCTGGACATTTTATTGTATTTACTGTTCATTTTCAACTTTTCATTTTACTTCACTGTTAAAAGCTCTTCTAGGGACGAGTGTTGCGAATTAGCCACGGCTATAAACACATGCATCAGATTATTTTGACACAATGATCTATGTTTATTGTATCTGTCCCTATCAAATAAACATTTTTTTTTAAATGAGACTGCTCTCAACTCATTAACAAACATAAGTAGGCTCCACAACCTCAGGGGCGATGGTTTTTCAACAGAAAGGGAATTGGAGCCAGAGTTGATGGAGCTGAATCGCACCCATGCTCACTTCTTATTTGGAGCGCGTCGACTTACAGGTTAACTATGTCCATGTATATACAGTCTACAGTTTGTCAGCTCATATTTCAGACTTTTTGTCAATTCTTCTGGACATTTTGTGAAGTTTTAACAGAATCCTACTAACACATTTTGGTGATTTTTAAAAATAAAATTAAAGGTGAACATATGTGACTATAATGTCCCATAGTATGACATTAACTACATGTATATTTTCTGTATTTTGTACCGTAGCATTGCATTCTCACTGTTTACGCACATGGATACGATGCACTTTTGCCTCTCTAGAGATGTAACCTGCTTAACTTTGCTATTCTCCATGAAGGTAGACACGTTTAATGCCCTACTGTGGAACTTTCTGACAGCGCTTTAACATCTCTGAGGCTGTGAGTGCGCGGCGAGGCTCGGGCACGCTTAAATGGTGCATAGTTTGAGGACCTCTCGTCTTTCAGGATAATTAGATGAAGCGACAGCTGTTTGAGCCGATCCAGGAAGTGCATGTTTTTACTGCAGCTGCGAAACCACTGAGTCAAGATGGGCTTAACAGAGACGCATTCCTCCGCACGGCTTCCACTGCGACGATGAGCACAAACTAACCAAACCACCGCTACAACTCTGGACAAAACTCGCATCGAGATAAGACTAAAATGCTCCAACGTCAACCTTGATTTTGATACTCGAGAACAGACTTGATACTCGATGCCACGATAATAAAAAACACACTCTTTAAACAACAGAGTGGCATTTTCAACATTAAACAATAGTGTTTTCTTTTTCTTTCATTCTAAAGCTATTGAGGAACGCTTCATTTTTGTCCTGCTGATGTGACTTTTTCAGCGTCGACACTAGTTTTATTATCATTAAGCATCTTATTTCCGATACTTCTGACAACACTAAAACCTCCTGCTACAACTTTGCACAAAATTTCGACCGCAAAGTCACGAAAACTGCACACGCTCCGACAGTTCCTTGATTTAAAAAGAGGAAAAACAAGTTGTAAAGGAGAAGCGACGTGGCTATAAATTAGAATTGAGAACTTCTACTGGGACTTACTCGAAGTGAAAGGGGTTGTCACAATACTAACATTTCGAAACCAAGGAGTTGACTCAGTACTCGATACAGATTATGATGCCATAATGAAGATAAAACATCAGCATTTTTTAGTAACAGAAAATATAGAAAATAATAGTACTTTCTTAGTATGAAATCTTACCCTTGTTCTGATAAAGCTCAAAATCATACTAAAAGAAAAAGATCAAATTTTATCCTATGAATATGAGTTTGAGAGTATCGATACCGGCTCTAGTTTTGATATTAGTTCTAGTATCTGATTTTCAATACTTTTTTGACAACCCTATGAAGAAATAACTATTATATTATATACAACCCTATATTAACTAGAAAACATAATGCAAGATTATTACAGTATCTAATATAAAGTTTAACAATATCAGTAGTTGCCAAATGGTGGTTAGAAACAAGTATCAGTATTGTGAATGTGTAATATGCAGGAAGTGGTGAAATTAATGCAACAGAACTTTTTTTTTTTTACAAAATTTCAGAATCAGAAACAAGAACAAACATTTTTGACAAATTTTAGGAATGGTTAGTGAAAACAGTTCAATAACTAACATAAGAAAGCGCTCTGTTCACGTTGCGATGTCAAGAGATAGGAAGTGCTCCACTGTGTTTTTAAACAGTTTCATCAGCCTTGGAATTTCCATTTTCTACTGAACAAAAAGAGTAAAAGGAGCTGTTAACTTGAAAACTACTGTTTCATGACATCACAAGGTGGAACAGAGCATCTTGAGCTTTGGAGACGTAGACAGACTAATAATAAGAAGTTTCTCTAATGTGTGTGAATGAAACAAAACACAACTCCTGATCTGTTTTTGATGTGGTAACAACATTCTAACATGCTAGCAAAAAGCTCACAACACAAGAGTCAGTTTTGTGTTGAATGCATTGCGTGGTGATATTGATGAAACATACAACTAAAGTTAAATTACTTTAGTAAATGTTAGACAAAGTCAGTGAAAACAATTCCAAAGTAGACAGAAGATGTGTACTTATAATCAGAGATATTGGGGAAGACTTATATTTTGGTAGAAGTCAAAATAAAGTGACAATTTCATAAACAAGGCTCTGGCATAACAGTTAAATAGACCATTGTAAACAGTTAAAATCATGAAAAGAATTACCGCGTCTGCAGAGAAGTCCTGGGTGAGTCAAATGGTTTAGACACAAAACTGTAATTTTTAGGAAAAAAGTTTTTAAAAAATCTGAGTTTGTGGAGTGGAGCTGCTGGTTTGGCTCTTGTAAAATGGTCAAACGTGTCATTGAGGAAAGTGTCGTGCACAGACTGCAGCTTTGGAGAACCAGGAAACCAGAGCAGGAAACTATAAAGGCACGGACATTAACTCTTTGTGCGCTGGGATATCTCCAACTTTGAATAATCTAGAAACTTTTCAAACTACTTTCGTGTGTCATTCACTGGTAAATTGACAATAAGGTGTTTGAGGACTGATTTTCATAAACAAATATAAGGGTTCATGTGTTTTGTGGCTGTTTTTTTTTTGGTAATATGTAAAATTAGAATTTCAAGTATTTTGTCTATAAATAAAACCATGAACAATCTTGTAGTGTACTTTTCAAATAAGGAAATAAAGAGGCATTTCTGCTTTTGTGTTTAATTTTACCATTCACTTTTGAGTACAACTTTTAGGAGAACATTTTTGCATATCTGATAGATGTGATCAGTTTCATTAGTTATGTACTGACTATTACATATGACAAATCAATAGCTCAGTAAATTAGCACGCACGTTTTGGTTTGAGTTTAGTTTAGTCATCTTTGGCCATGTTTATTTTTTTATCTAGCATATACTCAGCATTCAAATTCTAATAAAAAATATAAGCACATCTCCCACTTCTTAAAACTAAATTAATATTATGTTAAATAGATTCCTGTGACAGTCCTATAGTAAGAGAGGAGCTCCTGTCTGATGCACATGCAGCTCATTCAGACGAACAGATGGTCGTCTGGCACACGCACGCACGCACGCACGCACGCACGCACGCACGCACGCACGCACGCACGCACGCACGCACGCACGCACGCACGCACGCACGCACGCACGCACGCACGCACGCACGCACGCACGCACGCACGCACGCACACACACACACACACACACACACACACACACACACACACACATACACACACACACACACACACACACACACACACACACGCACACACACGGTCCTCACTCAACCTGACTAACCCTAAGACGGGCCAAAGTCTGCAAAAAGATTTACAATGATACACCTTTGAGTCCCATAAGAACAAAAGTTCATATCAGCTTCTGTAAGAAAAAATGTTTCCATAAAATGATAGTAGGAAAGAAAAAAAACTAATGTGGAATGTTGCCATAGTGATAATAACAATTTAAAAACCATATTATATATCGGGAAAAATCCTTAAAATGTTGCACAAAAGGAAGCTGGAGCCAATGGATCTCAGAAGTCTGTTTACAGAAGTCATTTTGAGGACTTTCACCATTCAAAAAATATGATTTTGTTTTGAATTCTTAATTTTATGGCAGCAATGCAACTTTATCATCATTAAGAAACCCATGGATTCCAGGTTCCTGTCGCCATTTTCAGAACTTTGAACCAATTAAAAGATTTCATATTTTGTTCTGAATTGTTAACTGCTACGGCAAAAGCACTTAAAATACAATGTGATCTTGAACTTGAACTCTTCAGTGACTCCAAAACAAATTAATGACTTGGTACGTTTAACTAAGCAGTCTTATGGGAGGCGTATAGTACAAAACAACTACTGCATACTTATAACGCCAATTAGAAGCTATGGCATTAAACTGATGCCAAACCACTAGAGCTGTTCATCTACAGGTTTCTACCAATACTAGTACTACTACTTCAACTTTACCTTGTATTTCTTCATATCTGTAGTTACTGTAATGTCAAGTTTTACATTTAATCCGAGGTTTGTGTCTGTGCCATTGAAATAAACAGTGATTTGCAGACAGAGGAGCAGTGCTGGGGGATTAGCTGGGAGTGTAGGATTAAGGCTTTGATTATACGCCCATAGCAACAAGTGTGTCCAATGGGAGGAAGGCGTAATGAGATATTAGCCCACGCATTGTTTGGATGGTCAGGGAGCGGCAGGCCATTTCAGCTGTGAGAAACGCACCAGCGGCAAAACATGCAAGTAAGAAGCTTTCACCTCTTCTCAATTAGAGTTTACATTTTAAACGCGTAGAAATGACAAAAGGACTGAAATGTGAACTTACAAACTAATAAAAGAATCGCAGTTGCTGTTTAAACTAGGGATGTAACAATATTGAACGATACAATATTTCCATAATAGGCATCGCATGGTTCGATATTTATTGCGATACTTTCTGGAGGCTTACAAAATTGTGCATTGCAATTTTCCTTTTAAAAGCCTTGAAAGAATTACAATTTAAAAGTGCTTAATAATTATTTCTTCAAGTAGTCTGCACTGACAACACCAAAGGATCATGGTCTATGTAGTTCCCCCTGTTTTTTAGCTATTGTTGCACCATGTCAAGGCAAGGCAAGTTTATTTGTATCGAGTGGTTTACAGATTAAGAAAGATTAAAATCACAAAGAAAGACATCAGAATCACCATAACTATTCTGCGCTCCCAGTTTCCATGTGCGACTTCTCATTACCGTATCTCCAGAACTACATGCGCTTTGGAAAAAATTCAAAACAGTTCCTGAAAGCAGAGAAGTTGCACTTTCTACCCATACAGAGTTATTACGGTGAATTTCTGCAGCACCCGGCACAGAGTCTGTAGTATCGAGTGCAGAGTGGCAGAGATTTGGAGAGAGCGGTGGTTTTTCAGTGCTTTATGTGATTTTGTGTTTTTCTTCTTTTTCAACTGTTATTACACATTAATACACACACAGTAATGTTGAACAACTGCCAGATATTGAAAGCTAAACTCATTCTGGTAAAACAGGGCAAAAGCACTTACTCCTGGGACATTTTCTGACATTTTTAAAGTCAAAGGAACACAAAAAATCCAGGGTTAAGCAAAAAGATTGATTCGATATCTTGCGATGGTGCGATTGTGAGACTTTTGACGATACGACATCATGGTGTTTCGGTTATTGTTCCATCCCTAGTTTAAACCTCTAACCGCATGTGATTCTTGTATTAGTTTAGTAGTTCATATTCCTTTTCTCAAATGTTCCAGCTCCTGGATATGTTTAGATGGGCACTGTGACGTCAGTATCCACTTTAAAACATACATCTCAAATCTGATCGCAAGTACAACACTGATAAACGAAACCATAATAAGATATTCTCCCAAAACTGGTCGACCCCAGAGAAACAAGTACTGGTTGAATGAAGAAATATAGCAAAAAAATACATGGGTTTCAGAGTAAGGAAAGTTGGGATCGTTGGCATAGCAATTAACAATGGGGTTTATTCATGCGTATGTCACAAAACCGGAAAACGTTTGGAACCACGTGGATGACGACTTCCTTTGGGCTCTGTTGGCGTAGTAACTCCATAAGTAACTCTGAGGAAATAGCCTGGTTTTCTTCACCGTATTCTTTCCTTTTACCTTTTATGAACTGGCTATTAACTTGTGTGTTATAATTTGTCTAACTTAATAATAATAATTTTAAAAAGACGTCATAGTAGTGATATGTTCAGTAGATCAACAGCTACAACCAACTGCCTGTAAGTGACATCGAAGACTGTTTTATCATGCATGACAAGTGTAGGTAACTACACCAGACGTCATCCAGACCAAACATCGTCCAGTAAGCGCAAATAGAGCCTATTCAAAACGAAATATATCGCTTGACTAGTCAACGGTCCTCAAAATGGCACCGTCCATCCATCCATCCATCTTCTCCCACTTAATCCGGCTGGGTCGCGGGGGCAGCGTGCTGCCCAATATTCATAGCACCTGACCCCCCCCTATGAACCCCTCTGCAGGTGCACCGTATACTAGGAAAACTGAAACCCATGACATTTCTTCATAGTTCAGTTTCTATTTAAAAAGAGCGTTATCAGTGGAGAGAAATAAACAGAAATAAAAACTGCTAAACAAATACAAAAATCCTATGCATTTCACAGCATGTTTATAGATGTCAGGAGATCTCCATGGAAACGCAGGGATATCGAGATGTTTACGTAAGACTATACTCAACCAGTGAAGTTTGGACATGTCTGATCTAAACCCAACAGATAAATCAGGATTATATTTACGATCTCAATGTCCCAACAATAGAAATCAATTAGAAGGAAACCAGGATCAGGACTGAACCAGGGACTGAACCAGGGACTGAACCAGGACTGAACCAGGGACTGAACCAGGGACTGAACCAGGGACTGAACCAGGACTGAACCAGGGACTAATCCAGGGACTAATCCAGGGACTAAATGAAGGACTGAACCAGGACTGAACCAGGGACTGAACCAGGGACTGAACCGGGACTGAACCGGGACTGAACCAGGGACTGAACCAGGGACTGAATGAAGGACTGAATTAGGACTGAACCAGGGACTAATCCAGGGACTAATCCAGGGACTGAATGAAGGGCTGAACCAGGGGCTGAACCAGGGGCTGAACCAGGGGCTGAACCAGGGACTGAACCAGGGACTGAACCAGGGACTGAACCAGGGACTGAACCAGGACTGAACCAGAGACTGAACCAGGGACTGAACCACGGACTGAACCAGGGACTGAACCAGGGACTGAACCAGGGACTGAACCAGGACTAAACCAGGACTAAACCAGGACTGAACCAGGACTGAACCAGGGACTGAACCAGGACTGAACGAAGGACTGAATCAGGGGCTGAACCAGGACTGAACCAGGGACTGAACCAGGACTAGACCAGGACTAGAACAGAACTAGACCAGGACTGAACCAGAAATAAAAGGACTAGAGGACAGTACTCCAGTGAGATGGACAGATACTTACAGTCTTCTTCTTGTCGACAGCTTCCTCTGCAGCTTTTTGATACCTGCAAAAGGCAAATCAGTGAATTCAAGTTAGAAAAAAACAAAAAAAGAAACTATATATTGGAAAAAATATAAGAAACGATTAGTATTTGTGTTTAACCTGAAAACACCCGCCTAATTTGGTCTGTGCACAATGGTAGCACATACCCAAGTGCCAAAGCTTATTAAAAGAAAATCTTAGACCCCACATGTTTGTGTGATACATCATTTTAAAGCTTAGACCTTCTAGTTTCTGTAGATATGCATATGATATGCATATATATGCTAACTTACAGTACAGACATTCAAAGATTTCTAAAAATTGAATTTTTTTGCCTCGGGAAAAAAAATAAAAATAAATAAAGGCTGTAACTTGGGCATATTTCATCCTAGACATTGGTGGCTACACTACACCCACTGCTGAACTTGTTGGCAACAACTGCGTAAAATTTCAGACCTCTAGGCCTAAGGGTTTGGATGCTGTGACCCTTTTTGTAAAAATATGTCAATTCGGCACAAGTGTCCAAATATGTACCAGATGTTCCAAACTGATAAGATGTAATGTATAATAAATCAATCTTCTTCTGAACTTTAGGCATGTTTTCTTAAATTAAAAAACTAAAACAAGCCAAAAAATTTCTCTCCATATGCCTCTGGTGCCCCCCACCAGTGTCTGTGCGTCAGAGCAGGTCTGTGCCTCTCCAATCACCGATACGCGCTGAGCTCCTGTCTCACTACCTCTCCTCTGCCCCACATGGGGCCCACCGCCGAAATGGTCTTTTCATAGGCTACTCAGATCTGTCAATCATTTCCTGAAAGAATCAATGACTGAAGAGCTTTTGCCGTGGACCTGTCCCTCGGTCATGCGTCATACGCCGTTAACTGGACGCGCTCGTTTTATCCGCGAGTTGTTGCGCACCGCCCCGAAGCCCGATCATCTCGTGGATACGCTCGTTTTGTAGCTAAGAGTGTGGAGAAAACAAACATACCCCACAGCGCGGGGTTAAAATGAAAATAAATTAGACTGCAAACACATTAAGAATCTCACAAGATCATTTTTCACATGGGCACAAGGTTGAAGGAATTTTATCTCGTCAGATCTTGTTCCACCCCTGGTGTCTAGTTTCCTTGGTATCAAAATCAAGTTTGAAATCGTAGAATCATGACAACAATAAAGTAGCAAGTAGCTGGAAGATCTGCCGACTGTACGTGTTTTAAACTGATGTGGGAAAACAAAATAAACAAAAAAAAAATTCAATAGGCTGCTGTCATAGGCTCAAAGGGTCTATTGTCTATGTATAGCAATAAATTGCTTGGCCGATATTTGCCCCTTTTTAGCGTAAGGTTTCTCGGCGTTAAATCTCTAGTCAGGCTGATATTTAGTCTTGGCCGACGTGCTGCCTAAAGCTTTATTTTAACATTTTACTGCGAAAGTAGAACTGCTCAAAATCCTCCCTGTATATCAGACCAAAAAATATCGTCAGAGGCCAGAGGTTGGTTGATCTCTAATAGAAATCCACAAAAGTTGAACCTTATGATTATTTGTTTGGGACTGGCTCCACAAACCTGTCAAATTCATCTTACGGCTTAAAGTCTTTTCAGTGCAGAACAATTAGATCTTTGGGGTTGCATAACGGCACTAGATTCTGAAGCCACTGCTATTTCACATTTGTTTATTTATCCTTACCAAGACGTTGAACTTTGTGCCATTTTTGGTTTCGTGTGGATAGACCCAATAATTACAAAGATATTAAAAGGCCCACATTACAATATTTTGATTTTAGGAGATGAAGACAGTCTAATAAATCAGGATTACATAAGTGAATGAAACAAAACAAAAATAAGACCTTTAACCACAAACCAGGTCAGCAAATCTGCAATCTGACAACAAAGCAGCAAATTCCATCATATAATTCTGACCTTTCCTCCAGCTCAGGTTAAACTATAGAGATTGGAGAGACACTTTCCCCTACTGATAACACTGTCCTTTACCATGAAATATCTAAAGAGTAAACACTAGGGCTGGGCATGATTAGTTGACTAATCGATAACTGATCATTAAGAATGTCGTCAATCACGTTCATTTTAATCGACAAACGAATGTAGGTTGCTGTGCGTAACGTGGCGTAAGGAGTCGAGGCTGCGTCTCACAGCACAAACACTGGAGTTATGGCCCCACAGACCCACGTCTCAGCTCTGGCTCCGTGGAGATCACTATATCCCTCAGAGTGCGTTTACCTGCACATCAGTGTCCCGGGTATGATCGGGTTTTTTGAGTGTCCCGGTTTTGCATATATACGCAGTATCTCCAACGCGACATATGCACAGAACAGACTCACCAGCCTCATCACATCCTCTGTCACAGAAAGAACACTCATATTCCACTGAGTTGTGTTCTTTAGTCCAACAGAAGCTGAACACATCAGTGCACAAGGAAAGAGCTGCTTTTTTTCACTTACTGTTTATGCAAATGAGCCATGCGGTTTTAAGTTTAATTTCTGTAAGATGTAAACAAATGTGCTAAAGCACAATTAAACACATTCTAATCTCACACGGGCTGATGTGGCTCTATAGTGGTTATGGTTTATATGTTGTAAAGTTGAGTTTATTTATGTAGATTAGTAATAGTAATAATAGTGATGAGAATTTTAATACAAAATGTTAATGATTAATCGAAAATCAATTGTTAATTTTCCCAAAGATCGATTAAGAAAATTTAATCGAATGCCCATCCCTAGTAAACACACAAATGTTGAACCTGATCTCATCTGTATTACATATTATTGGCCTATAGAATGTTGTCATGTCTGAAAACCACCAACATTTGGACACAGAGAGAACATGCAAACTCCACATGTTCCAGTCATCACATGTTCCAATCATCATATCTATTGTCATATCTATATGTATCGGCTAGTGTAACTTTCAATACGATATCAATACTAAAGAATGGACATGGAAATAAACACTGTTTAGACAATAGAATGTGATCTTTAACATTAAATAGTCTCTGCTGTGGTGTGGAGTGGCTATTTCGTACTTGGAGAACCTCTCTGCGATGGCGCTGTTCTTGCCTTTGCCGCTCAGGGACAGCTCTTTGGCCGTGATCCGGAGCGACTGCGTGGCCCACGAACGCCGAAATCCACCGCTGTCCATCGCTCAGGCCAGACACAGCACTGCACAAGGAAAGGGAAGAGAGGTTAAAGGAGCTGTACCTGATTTTCCTGTCTTTAAAGGTCCTACATGACTCGTGTGAGCTTTAAGCCATGTTAGAATGTTGTTACCTCATCACAAACATACCTGGAGGTTTTCATTTGTTTTGTTTTGTTTTATTCACACATTTTTTAAGTAATCCTTTATTATTAGTCTACATCTCCAAAGCTCAAAATGCTCCACCTTGAAATATCGTGGCATATTCTAAGTTGTATCTAACTTTTCCTTGTTCAGTAGAGGTTGACAATTCCAGGGCTGAAATGAACCAAATGATTTTGATAGTGTATAGAGTTTAAAAACACAGTGGAGCACTTCGCGTATTACCCCATGGCATCACAAGGTAGAACAGACTGTTTTCAGTTTGCAGATGTCCATAGTCATTCCTCACTTACCTCATGGCAGTTTGAGCATCCTAATTATTCACTGCGAGGAGTTCATAAGCACTTTTCACAACTTTCAGAGGGTCACAGTACAGTTAAAAACAACTAGCATGCTAATTGTGGATTTCCTAATAAAACTCTTTACAATTACAGTAGACAGCACACAGCAGACTTATTTTGACCTCAAGAGCTCCTTATACGAGATATTTGTACTGAGGCAAGGTACATGCCCTTTAAACTAATACTAAAACTACAGAGGCATTGTTCACATATCTGTATCTTGTATTTGTACCTGTTAAAAGTGCACTACGGAACTTTTCTGGTGGAGGTTCTTTCAAAAAATGTGCCACAGAATGGTATTAAACTTGTGTATCTTGCATTAATTCAATAATTTGCATAGGGTGACAAGAAATTCAAAATGAACAACTGGCACATCCCTGTTTTTTTGGTTTGTAATAATATTGTGAAATGAGTGCGTAATTAAATTGTTATGCCCTCTGTGAGTCAGTATAGTCACATTTTCTTTGTGTTTTGGTGATTTTTAGCCATCCTTTTCTGTATTTTACCTAAACAAATGACAATGTATGCCTCTCTTTACTGTTGGCGGGGATCAAATTGGTTAAAAATAGGGACACCAGGGACTATTCTTGGGACAAATCAGTGGTTTTAGATAAATCTGCAGGGACAGGGGACACAGGGCTCAAAACTGGGACTGTCCCAGATAAATAGAGACATCTGGTCACCTTAAGTTCACAGTAATATCATGCTAGGAGGTGTTCTACAAGTATGTCTATGGAGGAATGTTCAGCAGTTACTATGGCAACAAAATGCACACATGAGCAAATACTGTCCAAAAAGTTTTAAGATCGTTTGAAACCTCAAGAAGAAAATAGGAAATGAATTTAAACAACGCATTTTCAGGAAACTGATAAATGCAAGTGTTCATGGTTCTGTTTAGGAGTTTGATTTTCAACAAAAAGCTGAGAGTGACTCACTGAAATACTGCTGGTGACTTGTGACTGTAATGTAACGTATGAGAGACTTCAATCAGTAGTAGTTGTTCCACTTCCAACTAAGTCAACACTTTATGGTCAGACTGTGTAAAAAAAAAAATCACACCCCAGTGAATGTGGATGACATCAGCGGCAGAGTATCAATCACAGTTGTTTGCATTGCTGAAACACAGATCTAATCTGTGACTTGGCATGGTGGCGCCACTTGCTTGTCTCCATGGAGATGGATAAATCGCATGACGTGCTATTTCAAACTAAGCAATAACTTCTCCACGGAGCCTCCAACAGAAAAGTTACACTGTGCACCTTTACGGACTGTTAATGAAAAAAAAAAAAGGAAAATACCCAGCTCAAGAAGTCAATATTTTTGTTGTTACCATGACAATATTCTGCTTCCTGTACTTCCACTATTTCCTTACTGCTGTGTTTTTCTTCCCTGGTTATGGCTTTGTGGTTTTTATATTTACTGATAGAGATATGAAATGAAAGGCCCAGTCTACGTTAAGGTTATCATTTCAGTGGCACAAGTCAAGGATATTAGATTATCACAGGAAATAAAGTTCTTAGCCAACAACACAAAACAAGTATAGTGGGTAATACTCTTACTTTAACTTAAGCACATTTACTCCAAGTCACTTTGTCATAGGGGTGGGCGATATCTCGATATTTTTAAATATATCAAGATATTTTTTAAACTCGATATGAATTCTGACATATCGATATATCGCTATAATGCTTACGTTTACTTCTGGTTTCGCCGCTTCGCTTGTTTTTGCCTTCTCTGTGCCGCGCTCGCCTCCGCCTCCTGCTTTTGTCCCCCGAGCTCCTCCGCGGAGCCCGGAGCTGGCCGCAGACTAAACCAGGACTAGGACTCAACCAGGACTAAACGCGGCCGCAGAGCCCGGGGCTCGGTCGCGGACTAAACCAAGACTAGGACCAGGGCTCTACAGTGCGCCCATTTCACTCGCATTTGCGAGCAAATATTTCGTTGTGCGAACGGGGAAAACAAACAGGCGCATCTGTGTGAGTGCTTCTGCAGCCACAATAAGGAGAACTGCGCACAGACGCAACGTGATGAGTTAAACTTTCTAAATGCACCTGCCCAGCGCAAGCGCAACCGAACTGTGCCCGGGCATGACACCTCCGACCGCACACGACTCCAGCATACGAGCTCCGCGTGTGGCCGATATCACTCATATGAACAAACTCCGCTTCAAAACACACCCACGCCCCCTTAAACGAGGAGCGCCCCGCAGCAGGACCCACACCTGCCCCACCACTCAGTAAACACCCCCACACTGCTGGACTTCCCTCTCCAAAGCGAGAGCTTTGTCTTGGTCTTGTCTCGGACTCGAGCGCATTTGGACTCGGTCTTGTCACGGACTCAAGGTCTGAATACTGAGTGCGGTCATATTTGTCACAATGTGTGTTTGATTTGGTAAATGTGCAGAGACTAAACATCACTTTAAAACAAGAGAATGTAACTCCAGTTAGGAATGTCAAAATACAGGTTTAAAAATCCTAGCCACTTTTTACCAGTGGTAGTTCTCTTAAAGAAGAGGTTTTTAAACTGTGGGTGAGGGTCCAAAAAGGGGTGCAGAGTGTTTAAGTGCAGCACTAAATGAATATTAATCTGATAAAATTTGTTTGTTGTTTTTGCAGTAGTGTGGGAGGGGGTTATTTTTCCTGTAAAGATATCGAGATATATATCGTATATCGAGATATAGCAAAATATATCGAGATATATTTTTTGGTCCATATCGCCCAGCCCTACTTTGTCACTGTACTTCTGAGTAGTTTTCAGTCACCATACTTTTACTCCTACTTGAGTAATATGTTTAATAGTGTAACAGTGCTCTTATTTGGGTAAATATTGTAGTAACTCTTCCCACAAGTGACAAAAGCTTTATGATGACAATATAAAATGATTTGAACTTGGTCTCCCATGCAAGTACTAACCAGACCCCAGAGTCCAGATTTGATCGGCTTTTGAGATCAGACGAGATCGGGCGTTCGAGTTAGTAGAGTTAGCAGACACCACTAAATCAATATTTATAGGCAGTGGATCGCATTTTTCATCTAAATAGCTGTTTTATTACTATATAAATTGTGTGAAAAAGTTGTCAAAATTCAGTTCAGTTTGCATAGGCACTAGGGTTGGGCAGTATCTAAATTTTTATACTGTTAAACCTTCTCAGCATATCCCAGGGTATACAGTATTACCATGACTAATTAAGAATTATTTTGTACCTTCCTCCTAAACCATTCAGACAGCACCAGCAGGACGTATGCTCCTCTGGTTCTGTGTTTCTCAATGAGAAAGCCGATCAAACTTGACTGGGCGCGTTTAACCAATTGTATCAGGTCTACCGTGAAACTAACCAGCAGAACAGGCTTGTATTTACCGTATTTACAGGCTGACCACGGGAAACCCCAGGATTTCAAAAGTAAATTCCAATTCAGAAGCGGCTCTGCAACCGCGTCTTGTACCAGTGAAGTGCCGTAAGATGCTGTGCGTAAAGCTCCGCCCCCTCCACCACCTGCTCTGTTTGGGGTCAGCCCGTTGGTCCAACAGCCCAATAATCCAAAAATGGAGCAGTGAGTAGAGATCCCATTGGTCCGACCATACACAGCAGAGATGCAGGGATGACATGCAGAGGATAAACCGTTCGAACATACAGAGTGTGGCTGGAATTCTCATTGGTTTAGAGTCACACCAGGGCGGGGAGCCACAAACACCAGAACAAGAAAACCTACAACGTGTCATTTGCAGAGTATAAATATATACACGCCGCAAGCGCTGAGCAGCTCGCCAGGACTGAACCAGGACTGAACCAGGACTAAACCAGGACTAAACCAGGACTAAACCAGGTCTAAACTAGGACTAAACCAGGACTAACCCAAGACTGAATCAGGACAGAACTTTAAATTGAAAATACAACCACACATTCATTTGTGTTGAGCAAACAAATTTAGGTATCAGTAAATTATAATTTTATATTAAGTCCTTAGCCCTGCAGATTTTTTAATGATGGTAATGAATCTGATGCCGTTGCTACTTTCTGATACCTCGGGACACCTTTAGAACACAGGGCTATGCTTTTTTTCTTGTAGCGCTCCTTCAGACACGATCTAGTTATTCTCATGTGTGTATATATATGTTTCACAATATGGCATTAAACCTTTCTATCTCCATGGCGACCAAACCAGACCAAGGTACAGGCCAGATCTGCGGAGAGGCGACCCCGCTCACAGCCAGAACGCTTGTTTTTCTAGGTATTTTTGAGCTATAAAACCACCTGTAATGGAACAAATGTAAAGTAGAGCTGTCTAATGTCATACTGTGGAACATTCCAGGCAGAGCAATGACCCTCCACTAGAAAAGTCACCCAAGTTGCTCTTTTAATGTTTTGTCCTTCCAATTACATGGACTTAAAATTATAAATGACTTCCTGACAGTTACTTTTACAACGACATGAGTAGCTAATTGTAGTGTGATCTGATTTGTGATTAAAGTTTTAATAGTTTTTAATAGGGCAGGTCCAGAAGAATTGACAAAAATAATGAAATATGAATACTAGACTTCAGTTTGTACAGATCAACTACTGAATTAGCCATTTTTATGCAGAATAAGAAGTGGATATTTTCTTGTTTGTTTTGTTGTTAGAAGAAATGATGGTACTTGAAAAACTGCAGCATTTGCGATTTGCTAATTGCGTCCATTCAAATTACGATTCAATTGCAGTTGTAAATGTATTACAGTGACAAAAAAGAAATCCATGGCCTCCTGTAGTTGTGGCTTTTTCACCTCGGATGCGTAACAAAAATGTAAGTGCATGTTAACACACAAACAGAGCAGAGGTTCAGAGGAGCGAGTTGAGACTTGTGGCTGGGAGATGAGGACATAACCGACAGAACAACTAATCCACATTTTCGGCGCGTGAGACCATCATTGTTCGCAGAATGTTTTTTCCTCGGGGGACACTCCGCGACACCAAGAGACAAGATGGATATTGCCAAGACAAATCACTGTTACATATGAGCTGACACAAGCAGCAGACCACAAAGCTACGCTCATACATTCAGCTCATTCACCACAAATCACCACTTAACAATGTCAAATATGATAGACTGAAGTATCTTAAAAGGTGCAGTACTGTCATTTTTCCGGTGGATGCTCTGCGCCTCCATGGAGATGTTATTGATTTGCCTGGAATGTTACATAGTGTGGCATTGAATATCAGCTCGAGCGTCTCCCTGGCTTGAAAGTCCCAGCTTGAGCGTCCCATTCACTTAGTGGGAACGTCCTCCTCCTCCCTCCGGATGGCACATGGGTAACTGCTGTGCCCAGGAGAGGGGGGACGTTCTCGCTGGCCTTTAGTCGGCCTGTCACGCACTGTGATGCACTGAGTTAGGAAATCAGCATTTTATATCATAATAAAATGAAATGTAAACGTAGCGAGACCAAATGTAGGCCCTTCTTTATGTCATTTTACCGATCTTTTGTGTCTCACTTGTGGACTATTCCTGAGGAGGAATCTGACACACTGTATTTGCTCACTGTATTTGTGTGTTTGCATGTTTTGTATGTATCTGAACAAATGTGTTAAGATATATTGTAACTTGCATGTGTAATTAACACAAGATAATGATTTTTAAAATATATATTTGTATATATTTGTATATATATATATATATATATATATATATATATATATATATATATATATATATATATATATATATATATACTGTATGTATGTATGTATGTATGTATATAGATGAACTAACTTTTCATAAAGTGTACAATTCTGGGGGACTTTCCAGCTTGGGGACCTTTCAGCCAGAGGGATTTTCCAGCTGATTCCTGTGGCATTACTTCAACATCTTCAGCAAAACTTTATTACAGACATGCAGTCCAGAGTTAAAAGACCCACTGCTGTCTAAGGATGCACTGATACCAGTACTATGACTTTAGGTATCTGCAGACCGTTGTCAGTGTAGGGGTGGAAAATTGCACTTACTTCCTTAAAACATAGTTAACTTCACAACAGATCCAGTTGTGCTATAATAACTGGTATTTATCCTTCACATAAATACTGAAGTTTTTTTTTACAGTTCAAACATCAACACTCATTCATTCAAAGGACACAACGACAACATTTATCTTTGGGAGCGGGATTCAAACCGCCGACCTTTGGATTGGCACACAAACACTCTACCAATGGAGATACTGGCGCCAATATTCATGACCAATGTGTGCATCCCTACTTCTATCTGACATGTACTTGATTAGAGACATTTTATGGCTAAAACTGCCCTGTAGCTGCACCACTGATGGTACAAGAACTTCATCTAGTGATACATGTAAAACCTCACCTAATTACTGTTTAGTTAAAGGTGCATTGTCCATCAAATGCTTTTCTCCATGGAGATGTTGCTTTGTCTGGAATGTTTCACAATATGACATTCAACCTTTCTATCTACATGGAGAACAAATTAGACCAAGTTAGATCTGTGGAGAGGCGACGCGGCTCACAGTCAGAATGTCTGTTTTTCTAGGTATTTTTGAGCTATGAAAACTCCTGTAGTTGAGTAAATGTAATGCAGAGCCGTTTACAGTAATGGCATACTGTGGAACATTCCAGGCAGAGCAATGACAGACCGTAAAATACCAAATAATAGCTGGGTTTCAATTAACTGCCGGGTCCCCTTTAAACGCCAGGTGCAAATGTATATTTTGATACTAATTAAACGCTGAGTCTATAGCAAATTAACTCGCCTACGTCTGTATAGCAAGTAGCCTATGCCGACACCTCCAGCAGATGCTTTATTTAACCAAGACATCATCAAGAGACGCCATAGAGAGCATGATGTTCAGTCTACACAGCAGCAGTTTCACTTCAGTTCAGTCCTGCCTTTACGAGACTGGTAGTGTGACTAGGAATGGATAGGCTAAATTCTCTGCACTATGTCCAGTCACCCTCATCTTCACTGAGAAAGTGGCGGAACAAATGACGTTTCTGTGAAATCCCTATTTCGGAGTGACATAAAAAAGAAAGATGAGGAAATAGACACATTTTAGGAGTTTTGGTAATATGACTTCAGTTTGGCAATTCAGAAGAAGCAGCAGTGTCATCGTAGCTGCTGTGGTGTAAGAGGAAAGTTATGGCAAAGTGGCGAAGAACGGCAGAGCACGAGGCGGCAGGAATCATATCAACAAGGTAATGGCAAAGTAATTGCCAGGCCATCATATAATTGTGACACCTCCACCAAGGTGTGCCGTAAAAACCAAATTATAATCATACTGGTTAAAAGAAGAAGAGTGCCATATTTTCCCAGTTTTGCTGAGCAAAATT
Organism: Odontamblyopus lacepedii; assembly: GCA_034769755.1. NCBI lineage: Eukaryota > Metazoa > Chordata > Actinopteri > Gobiiformes > Gobiidae > Odontamblyopus > Odontamblyopus lacepedii. The sequence continues at coordinate 11,861,316 of CM068346.1, read as the reverse complement.
TGTGTGAGGAAGGAATGAATGGCCTGCCCCAAATTGCCGCCTTGTCTCAAATAAATGCCTGGTCTGTTAAGCAAATGAAACAAATAAATGCCATCCATCCATCCATCTTCTTCCGCTTATCCGGGGCCGGGTCACGGGGGCAGCAGTCTAAGCAGGGGCTGCCAAGCTTCCCTCTCCCCAGCGACTTCCTCCAGCTCCTCCGGACGGACCCCGAGGCGTTCCCAGGCCAGCCGAGAGACATAGTCTCTCCAGCGTGTCAGGGGTCTTCCCCGGGGCCTCCTACCGGTGGGACATGCTCGGAACACCTCCCGAGGGAAGCGTCCAGGAGGCATCCGGACCAGATGCCCAAGCCACCTCAGCTGGCTCCTCTCGACGTGGAGGAGCAGCGACTCTACTCCGAGCTCCTCCCGTGTGACCGAGCTCCTCACCCTATCTCTAAGGGAGCGCCCGGCCACTCTGCGGAGGAAACTCATTTCGGCCGCTTGTGTCCGCGATCTCGTTCTTTCGGTCATTACCCAGAGCTCATGACCATAGGTGAGGGTAGGAACATAAATTGGGCGGTAAATCGAGAGCTTCGCTTTTCGGCTCAGTTCCCTCTTCACCACAACGGTCCGATACAGCGACTGCATCACTGCCGACGCTGCACCGATCCGCCTGTCAATCTCAGGCTCCATCCTCCCCTCACTCGTGAACAAGACCCCGAGAGACTTGAACTCCTCCACTTGAGGCAGAGACTCCCCACCCACCCGGAGAGGGCAATCCACCTTTATCCGGCCGAGAACCATGGCCTCGGATTTGGAACAGCTGATTCTCATCCCGGCCGCTTCACACTCGGCTGCAAACCGCCCCAGTGCACGCTGCAGGTCCTGGTTCGATGGAGCCAACAGGACAACATCGTCCGCAAAAAGCAGAGATGAAATCCTGTGGTCCCCGAACTGGACCCCCTCCGGCCCCTGGCTGCGCCTAGAAATTCTGTCCATAAATACAATGAACAGAACCAGTGACAAAGGGCAGCCCTGGCGGAGTCCAACATGCACCGGGAACAAGTCTGACTTACTGCCGGCAATGCAAACACAGCTCCTGCTCCGGTCATACAGGGACCGGACAGCCCTTAGCAAAAGGCCCCGGACCCCATACTCCCGGAGCACCCCCCACAGGGCACCACGAGGGACACGGTCGAATGCCTTCTCCAGGTCCACAAAGCACATGTGGACTGGTTGGGCAAACTCCCATGAACCCTTGAGCACCCGATGGAGGGTGTAGAGCTGGTCCAGTGTTCCACGACCAGGCCGAAAACCACACTGCTCCTCTTGAATCCGAGGTTCGACTATCGGCCGAACTCTCCTCTCCAGTACCCTGGCATAGACTTTACCGGGGAGGCTGAGGAGTGTGATTCCCCTGTAGTTGGAACACACCCTCCGGTCCCCCTTTTTATACAGAGGGACCACCACCCGGTCTGCCAGTCCAAAGGTACTGTTCCCGACCGCCACGCGATGTTGCAGAGGCGTGTCAGCCAAGACAGCCCCACAACACCCAGAGACTTAAGGTACTCAGGACGGATCTCATCCACCCCCGGAGCCTTGCCACCGAGGAGCTTTCCAACCACCTCAGCGACTTCGGCCAGGGTGATGGATGAGTCCGCCTCTGGGTCCCCAGCCTCGGCCTCCTCTTCGGAGGACGTGACGGTGGGATTGAGGAGATCCCCAAAGTATTCCTTCCACCGCCCGACAACATCCCCAGTCGAAGTCAGCAGCTCTCCCCCCGCACTGTAAACAGTGTTGGTGAAGAACTGCTTCCCCCTCCTGAGGCGCCGGACGGTTTGCCAGAATTTCCTTGGGGCCGTCCGATAGTCCTCCTCCACGGCCTCCCCGAACTCCTCCCAGACCCGAGTTTTTGCCTCTGCCACCGCCCGGGCTGCAGCACGCTTGGCCCGCCGGTACCTGTCAGCTGCCTCAGGAGTCCCCCGAGCCAGCAAGGCCCGGTAGGACTCCTTCTTCAGCTTGACGGCATCCCTTACTTCCGATGTCCACCACCGGGTTCGGGGATTGCCGCCGTGACAGGCACCGCAGACCTTACGGCCACAGCTACGAGCAGCCGCATCGACAATAGAGGCCGAGAACGAAGCAAATAAATAATAAATAAATAAAGCAAGTCTGTTATTGGACTTCTGTGCTAGTCACAGTTTGTCCATAACGAACACCATGTTCGAGCACAAATCAGTGCACGTGGCACCAGGACTCCCTAGGCCGGAGGTCGATGATCGACTTTGTTGTCATGTCATCTGACCTCCGGCCGTGTGTCTTGGACACTCGGGTGAAGAGAGGGGCAGAGTTGTCAACTGATCACCACCTGGTGGTGAGTTGGGTCAGCTGGCGGAGGAGGAAGTCAGAAAGACCTGGCAGGCCCAAGCGTATCGTGAGGGTCTGTTGGGAACGTCTGGCGGAACCTTCTGTCAGTGCGGCCTTCAACTCACACCTCCAGGAGAGCTTCTCCCGGATCCTGGGGGAGGCTGGCTGGGGACATGGAGTCTGACTAGGACAGAAGTCCGATAATAGACTTGCTTTATTTGATAAATAATGAAATAAATGCCCCGGCTCTTATTTGGTATTTTAAGGTATCCATAGAAACAAGTCACTGCAGTAAAGTACATCCAGAATAGCCTCAGGAAAACAGCAGTTAACTAATATAAAAACTGATCGTGGATACGAGCAGTAACAGCAAAGTATAAAGTGTCTGCCTGTTGCACAGCTTGTTATGAACGTTACGTAAGAAATGACAAACCTGACCGTGACTCACTAATTCTCGATCATAAATGTCTCTTTGTGCAGACACAGCCTTACCTGGACACTGAATCACCCTGATGCAGACGGTTCCACCTGCTACAGCCTGTTCCACTCATTACATCATCATGTGGAACTGAGTGACAGCCAGACCTGAGACTTTGGACCCATTACAACACTGTTTCTGTCTGTGAATGCACCAGAGCACGTAAGAGCATTCAAACTAACATAAAGAGTCGTAGGATTTAGAATATTGTCATTAGCGCAGTCGGCCTTTCGTCGATTAGTTGATGGAGTCTTGTCTTCTAATTATTTTATTTAGATTAGGCTTTATATGAGACAACAGCAAAAAGGAGACGTTAGTGAGTGAGTTAGTTATCTGAAGATTTGGCTTTTTTTAGTATTCATAAAAAGGCAAAATAATAATAAAAATAAGTATAATCTGTCTTGCCATTCCTGAAATCTCCCAACTGAAATGCATGGGATTCTTGTATTAGATTAGCAGTTAAGATTTCAGCCTTCTCGTTATGCTTCTTAATGTGTTTTAATGAACAGAATTTATAAAAAAAAACACAAATTGCAAATCAAAGTGTAATCACAATGCTAGTCAGAAGACAATGCAATTAGATACAATATTCCAAAATTGTTGAGTCTTAGTAACTAACAGTAACAGTTAGGGCTGTAGTCAACATAAGAAATTCTTGGTCGGCTATAGCCTTGTCCTGCCGATCGATTCGTCAACTAAAAGTGGGTCGTGGCAAAAGCTCTCAAAACTTACATGTCTCTCTGACCCAAACTGCACTCACAACCTGCAAAAACATCTATTTATGCAGAAAACGGACTAGGAAACAGTGTTTTTTTTTTTTTACACAAGGAGCGAATAACTTGTTGTTTTTCCACCTTCAAGATACTTAAAACTCTTCACATCAAGGAACCACTCACCCATTTACTCAGTGGGTGTGACCGCTCAACCTATGTTTATGTCAAGAGCGAGATTCAAACTGCCAACCTTCAGTGGAGGAACCAACTGCCAACTGAGCTACTGCCACTAAATAACTGCAGTCCTGATTTACTGACTCAGCAATATGTCATTGTTCTTTACTGCAAAAACAAAGCCTTTAAAGTGTTTATAGACTGCTACCATCATGCAAAAAACTACATAAAACTTAATTCATATAAACAGTGATGACAGAAGAGACATAAATCCCACGACATGATACAAAACATAATATAGAATCCATATTGAGACAAAACATAATTTAAACTTAACTAAATAGCCTGTTCATTGTGTATTTGCAATTTTGTTAAAACACATTTCTTATGGATTATTTTCAGTAAAACAAAATGGATCTATGACAGCCTGTTATTGCTGAATTGATATCTAGTATAATCTAGCCTCTACAGACTGCAGGTTGGTAGCAAATTACTGTTGTCACGATACTACAATTTCAAAAGCCTTTTTGAAGAAACAGACTCAGTACTTAATACCAATTTCGATACCACGATGACAATAAAAAACTTTCTTTCTTGAGATGATAACATTAAATAACAGTAGGCTACTTTCTTTTATATTCCCATGTGTCTTTGTAATCGCTCAATGATCCAGGTAGTTTCCATAGTGGTCCATGGGGCGTATACTATGTGGTTTTATACTTGTTCTGATACATCTTAAAATCATTGTAAAGGTTCATTTCTTCCAGTGAATGTGGCTCTTTTAGTATCAATAGTGGCTCAAATGAGTATCTAATTTGGTTACTAGTTTTAGCAATCTGATTTCTTCTGAAAACCCTATAGCAGCAAATAAAAAAAAACACACATTACAGTATAATTCTCCAGAAGGCCAACAATCTTGTACAATCTTTGATCTTATGGCACAATAATCTTTCATAACTCTATTTCATATTGTTTAACGTAGCCTAGTAGCTTTTGGTTACACTATAAACCAGGTACAGAGGTAATGGTCATTGGAGCATAGTAAATAAATACAGGTCATGCAGAAAGTTGCTAGTCCAGCTATTTTGTATGTCCTTCGACTGTCAAAGAGACCTGAGCCAAAAGTGAAACTACAACATAAAGTGGTCTAGGTACGCGACAACAATAAGAGTAAAAGATCAAATAAATAAAATAAAAATATTTAAGATGCATTCATGACACAAAAGTATTTCCAACTAGACTTTAATCAAGGAAATGTTAAAAACTGGAGGGTGGGGTCAAAGCAAGATGACCTAGTTACTCCATATTACTAAAAGGCTATATGCATATTCTTTATATAGTTAATAAGTAAAAACTCATAACCAAAACATCTTAGCATTTGGTTCCATTTTAAACTACACTGTCAGCAAAAGCAATGCAATAATGAATTCACTTTATAAGCTAAAGTTTTATATTCATTATATTATTACAGCTTCGGTTTTCAACTTTGCACCTATGGTATAAGTTTAGAATGATTTAAAAGACTTGTGACAACTTTATGCTATCATCTAACTCTGTAAAAAAAAAAAAAAAAACATTGACTGGCTTTTAGTATTATCAGTAGTTTGAGTACCGTGACCTGAATTTCACAATCAAAAACTGGGACACTTGGTTTGGTGTCGTTGGTATAATAAAATTGTGAAACAAGTACGTAATGAAAATTGTTATACACTTGGTGAGTCAGTATAGTCACATTTTCTTTGTGTTTTAGTCATTTTCAAGCAGCTTTTCTGTATTTTACAGGAACAAATGGCAATTTATGTCTGTTGGCAGATGTCAAGTTGGTTAAAAATAGGAACACCAGGGACATTTCTTGTATAGAACTGGGACAAATCACTGGTTTTGGATAAATCTTCTGGGACAGAGGGCTCAAAACTGGGACTGTCCTGGGTGAATAGGGACGTCTGGTCACTCTAGGTTAAAATGAAATAAAAGACTCGTAACTTTATGCAATCACCTAACTATGTAAAAAAAAAAAAAAAAAACTTAAATATTGACTGACTTTTAGTATTATCAATAGTTGCATTGTCCAACATTTCATTGTCTGTACTTTCTGCACTGGCGTTCATATTGACGTATCCTAAGGAACAAGCAAAACTACTATTCATAATCCTTGAAGTGTCTTCAAAGAAATGTAATTACAGGTGTGGAGCAGGTACACACCGCTAGCGCTGAAAAGCTAGGGGCGGGGAGCAAATGTGTATGAAATTGTATACAAAATTTAAATAATATCGTGCTTAATTTCAGTGTTTTAGGCAGGTGCCTGCTAGCTGCCGGAGGACAAAGTGAAACTGCTAGCCCGAGTGACGGCGTCGCCCTTTTTATAAAGTCAGACAAAACGCACGTGCGCTTTACGTGAACAGCAGTGCGGACCCGACGTAAAACGATACTTCACGCAGATTAGCGCTGATTTAATGAGTTTGTTGATGTAAAAAGTAGAAGTTTCAGATGGAGACTCACCTGTACAAATTTCCACGGAGTCAGAGCTGGAGCGAAACCTGCGGGACACCTGACACTGTGCTAGGAGCGTCTGTCCGGGTGTGAGCAGAGGAGCAGGGCGGAGGGAGACGCAGGGGCACCGGGATTGGACAGGCTCAGGTCACCTGGATGTGTCAGCCAATCAGAGCGCGAGCGCGAATCACTCAGCCGTACCTGTCCACTACCACCCAATGTGAACAAGTGTGTAACTAACGACAAATAATAATATCCCCTGGGCAAATGCTCTTCTATGGACACGTTTAGAGTAACCAAGAACACTTAAACCGCAGGAGGCTACGAAACGTTTTAGTCAAAGCATGTTTTTTTTTTGGCTCAGACGGTGGGGCATGGGGCGCTTTTCAATATTGATTATATTGTACTTTGTCGCGAAATATCCAAAAGGTAAATTCATAAATGTTGAACCTGATATTTTCAATTAGACCTACTGACTAAACCCTAGAACTCACTTTCTTACAACATAAGTTTACATTTTAACAATATTTAGCTGTCCCCCATCTGTATTAAATAATATTGGCCTATAGAATGTTATGAGGCCATCTGGAACTGAAAAACTTCAAAAACGTGCATCCTTACCTGAGAGGGATTGTATCCTCACAAAGTTCACTCCGGGGAGAGGGTCTCAATCAATCAGAACTTTATTGATCTGGAAATTCAGGTATTGCAGCCATATCCCAGGCGCATCTTCAAGAAAAACAATACAGCAAGAACATGGAGAGGAGGCTTGTTTCCAAGGAAATGTTGTTCCTTTGGCTATAATCTTTCACAGTATGGCATTACACATATCTGTCTCCATGAGGAAAGTTTGGCGTGAGCTTTTCTCTTTCCATGGAATCATGCAGGTGAAGTACCTTTGAAATAAGAGAACCTTTAATTGTGCCACAATGGTAAATTTAGTCATCAGGTCAATTCCAGTAGAAAATCCAGCACAATTCCAGAAGTGCTTTTCTGTTTCTTTATGTACTTGTATTATACAGATTTATTTATTTAGCTATTTAGAATATAAAGTTAATGAATCCAGCAATGGGACCAATGCCAACAATTGGAGGAACTGTTTTTCAGTACATTCTGCACAATAAGCTATAGTGACATTGTTGGAGTAATATCAGACAAGGAAATGACTCATGTGTGATCTTATGATGGCAAGTCAGTCAACTCTCTGTAACAAGGAAAGAATAAGAGTGTAAGCTTATGGATCGGTCTTTTGTAAATAGGTCCACTCATGTTGTTGAATGTTTGCATTTAATTTGTTTAGAAAATAAGATCCATGATGGTGGAGAGAGATAGTTGTTTTGGTAAGCCAGTTTACTACAGGTCAAGTAGGGTTTGATTTGATAATAAACTGGAGTATAAACTGTCATAACTATAAACTTGACTTTCTCTCTTTCACTTTCTATATCTAGACTATATTAAAACATTATATATAAGTTAAGTTTTAGGTCTTTTGAGCTTTCGGGTTTCTAGTTAAAATAAGGGGGAAATGTAAGAAATTAGACTGAGGCTACTTTCAGAGTAAAGTGCAGTAGTAAAGTCTATCAAACAAGATCAGATAAAAAGAGATGACCAACTACAGAAGGATACAAAGAAGAATACAACTAAAGCTATATTTTGAACAATGAATGAAGTTATTTGCAATATAGCCTAAACAATTTTATCCCTATCATATTGCACTAAGACACAGTTCTATTGTTATCAAAGTGTTTTGAATAAAATATCAGGTGTCTAGTTTACACTATAATGCTGGGAGTGATTTACATTCAAAACACACTGTAGGCCTATAGTGGCCTACAGTATGCGTATGTGGTAAATGTCTAATCTGCAAGGCACCTTCTGCAGTCTGTAAATGATCGACTCCTCTGTAACATGTAAACAGGCCAGTATCATGTTTATCACAGCGTAGGGCCAATGTTAAGGATTTGTGCGTGAGGAGTGTCGCCCTCTGCAGGCTGAGCCCCGTCTCTTCAGAGCCTTTCTCCGGCCTCGTCTTGGTCTCGGTCTGGCGCAGACACGGGGCCATCTTCTGCACAAACCCAGAGAAAAACACGTCTGTTCCGCGCCAGGCCTCTGTCCCAGCGCAGAGTCCGTGTGCGGGTCTGGAGCAGGGGCCGTGAGCAGGGGCCGGGGCAGGCTGAAGATGCGCCTGGCAGGGCTGATCTCTGGGCTGAGCTGTGAGGCGGTGCGGGCTGTGCGGGGCTGTGCGGGCTGTGGGGGAGTGGAGCTTCCTGTGGCGTTTCCTCTGTTTGTAAACTAGCGCTGAAGAAAAGCACGGCCGACGACAGCGCGCAGGTACGGGCCAGGCTTTTATGCTTTATACTAGGAGGATATTGTTGTATCAACGTTAGTTTATGCATCCAGTTGTGTGTCTGTTAGAATGACACATATTCGTGCAGTTGATGGAATCTTGATCATGTTTTCCTGAATAAAACAGCGCCAGTGTTCTCCAGAGCTAAAGGCTAACAAATGCTAGCTTCTCTGGGAGGGGGAGGCGGGCGGCCATCACGAATGCATTTATCGCTCAATCTTTAACCAGCTTAACGCTACCTCTTTTTATGTGCATTTTTCTGCAAAGGCGTGGTTGTTATTCTCCCATGTAAGACTGAGTGTTTTTGATGCTATAAGCTTACATGTCGACGGTTTCAAACAAGTGTTGCCTTAACTCCGTATCTTTTCTGTGGAGGTGGGCGAGGGCGCCAGAGAACAGCTAACACAGCCGAGCCTCTCTCCTGTGCTTTATGTGTAAAAACTGACGCAGACGGTGACTGAGTCTCGTACACAGTCTCATGTGGAAGTATAGAAATGCACACAACATAAAGGTTGCAGTTTTGTGCAAAGTGTCTCCTAAAAGTTGCAGTAAAAGACAAGCTGAACCAAGCAACTAAGCTAAAGTAGCCGCCAGTGCGCACCATAGACCCCTGTTAGTACTCCTGCATACACCAGATATGAGCACATGTGGACAAAACACTAAAGCTACACACAAATACGGAATGGTCACACAAACTTTCTCATTTGAAGGAGACGAGTGCACACTGGAAGCGTATTATTTATGAATTGCTTTTATGATATGTCAAATTGATGAGTCTGTGTTCCCATCTGCCATTTGTTCAGACATTCATAAGGAAAGAACATTTATTACAAAAGCTTCATTTACTACACATGGATTCAATAGTATGGCTGGAATTGTTGAGGATGGTTGAGGATCCTCAACTATTTGGGATGTTGGCTCAGGATTCAGAGTTTAGAGTACGTGTGCATTTGGAAACCTTTGGCAGATATCAAGTATATATTTAATATTATAGTGTTATATTGTTGTGACAGTAAATTCATTCCTGCAAGATTTGAATCATGATGATGTATTCCATTTGTTCCATTATATTGGTGTTGTTCTTGTGTGTGTTTGACTGTGTCCTCCTCTCCTCAGTTAAATACTAGATGAGCCCCGACCATCCTGACTGACGCTCTGTGGATGACCCTGCGCCCACACTCCCCACAGCCATGTCCCATCTGCCCAGCAGCTCAGTGCGCGACCATATGAAATGGGTTTGTCTTAAACACCAAAGTCATTAGCACTAATGCAGTATTGTGTCACTCAGGATGTTGTCGATGTTGAATACTTTTTTCTTTGACAAAAGAAATATACATTATACTGTAGCCTGTTGATCCATTTATGTTGTTTCATGTGTTTTCTTTTCATTTTGCTCAGGCGGGGCTGCTTGGCTGCGAGGCTGTCCTCTCCAGTATGGCCCTGATGCAGGCCAGTACGATGGGCGCTCCGCCCAAGAAGATGATGGCTCCACTTGGCCATGGCCCCCCACCGAGAGAGGTCCCAGACCGACCCCCCCAGAGTCACATGATCCTCCCATCGGGGATGAGCTGTCCGCCTCTGGTTAGCACCAGCCTGGGAATTGCATTCCTTTCAGTTTTATGATCAGAATTAATTAGTCTTGACCAGCAGGTCACAAGTGATATTCAGGAGTGTAGTTTGATCATCTCAGTCTGTTAATACCATTTAATTATAGAACCCGTTACAATAAGATATGTCATATCAGCCACAGTAAAGTCATAATTATGTGTTTTTCTATAATTACATCATAGCAGATATTGTAGTGTTTTTGGGAATACTTGAACTGATTTATTGAATATTTTCGCAGCTTATCCGAAAGGAAGGAGAGTACCAGACCCCTCGACTCCTGGACGACAAGGACATGAGGGCGAATGAGGATCAACTGAAGAAGAAGAACAGGAAAACTGTGCCTCCGTGTAAAGTGAGAGAACACGACGAGAGGGGAGGGAAGGTCAGTCAGTGGTTTATACCTCAGCACCGGACTCTGCAGCGTATGGTGTTTTCAAAAGTAGTCTACTGCACTCACTAAGGCCATGTCCACAAGGTGCACATTATAGACAAAAGTACACGATTTAGTGTCCATTATTTCAGATAAAATGTAGCTAAATTTCTAGCCAGTAAAAAGCAGCATATGAGATTTTAATTCGCAAGGTCACTCTAATCAGAATTTTATAACTTGCAGTTTTTATATAAAATTCTTCACTTTTTCCCTATTTTGTTTCCTTTTTATGTTGTTCTATAGAAAAACCTTATCCTCTGTAATTCTACAAAACCCTTATTTGTAGACTTCTCTTATTTGTAGACTTCTCTTTTTTCCACCGTTTAGCAGGGTTAGAGTGTCTGGTGGGAGCTCTCATGCATGCAGACGCGGCTGTGTGGGGGTGGGTGGATGGGGGGAGGAGCGGAGGGAAAATGGCGGAGGGGGTGGAGGTTGTGTGCAGAAGAGAGGGGGGAGGGGAGCGGAGGAGACAGAGCACAATAACTGCAGTTGTGTCGAACGGGGAACAGGCAGTAGCACCAGGGCACTAGGCCATCGGCAGTATTTCCCATAGATCCCGAGAAGACGATAGTGGTACAGATTTTTTATAATTTAATCTTGTATAATGGGCTGTAGTTGGCAAAAGAAATTCTTTATCGACTAAAGATATGTCCTGCCTATTGATTAGTCGACCAAAGAGGTGTGGTAAAAGCTCTCAAAACTATTAAGTATCTCTATATCTGATGCAAATTGCACTTTTTTAGCTATAAATACCAAAAAAAAAAAATCTTAAGAAAACTCCGCCTTTCTGCTGTTGAACCATATAAATGTTTATCACCTAAATAAACTGCAAATGTCACTTAATGTCTATTTTCAATCTAAGTAGCGTTTTATTTCTAATTATAGTTTCTTTAAAGGTTTATAATGATACAAATACAAATGGTCATTTTAGGATAACAATATATTCCAGGTTGTTTTAGGCTATGGGGGAGAATTTTAGACTATAGGAGGCCACTGTAGTCCTCCTCTATTACAGGGAACTGCACAATTTTCATTTAAAATTAGACTTCTTAAAACAAATAAAATTGCTTTCAGTATTCATTTCCTGAACATAAACAACACATACTTTTAATAATTTTAACTTTAAAAAAAGTCACATTTCTTCGTTCAAAGACTGAACTATGGTAATTATATACTACCATGACTTTTCATAACTTTCTGTAGCTAGTGGGGAGAACTGGCATGCTAACACACACTTCCTGATTATCCCATTCAACTCTGTATAATTAGATGCCACAAACTTATTTTGACCTCACCTGCTGCTTATACAGTGTGTATATACAATTCGGTACTGGGGCAAGACACATTTTGGTTAAATACACGGAAATAAAAGGTTGTTGTTCCTTGGCTGTTGCTCTACCCGTCAACTCTGGCTACTGATTAAACAGAAGAAACAACAAAATAAAGGTGGCAGGTAGCTATGCGTGTGGGTTAGCTTCACATTTGACTTGGTGGAGAAACACGTTGAACAAAATCTGTCTTTTCCAGGGACCGAACGGAGACGAGAATGGCCCTGCGTCAAAAGTGCAGAAAAACTTTATTTGTGATCACTGTTACGGAGCGTTTAGGAGCGGATACCATCTGAAAAGACATATCCTCATTCACACAGGTAATGCCCTCTTCAGTTCACATCCGGTCATGGTTGTTATTGGGTACTTACAGAGATATTAACCACAAACCAGGTCAACAAATCGACAGTCGAACAGTTAAACAGCTAATTCTACCACAGAATTCTGCCCTGTCCTCCAGCTCCATAATAAACGTCCTATAGTATTCAAAATTGACTTTTGTGAGTTTTATACTATGTTAGAATGTTGTTACCTCATAAAAACTGTGTTTTTAACAATAGTAACCCTTTTATAATAGTCTGTCTACATCTCCAAACCTCAAACTGCTGTGTTCCACCTTGTGATGTCATGAAGCAGTAGTTTTCAGGTGAACAGCTCCTTTTACCTTTAGTTCAGCAGAGACGGGCAATCCCAAGTCTGAAATGAAATGTTGCATGGAATTTAAAAACCCAGAGGAGCATTTCCTGTAATACCACAGCACCAAGTGGAACGGAATATGCAGGGTGTGTGATCGAAACAAAACAAACCTCCAGGTATATTTTTGATAAGGAAACATCACATAGCTCAGAAAATAGCATACCATATTTTTCGGATTATAAAGCGCAATATCAGTGAACAGGTCTATTTTCATACATAAAACGCACTGGATTATAAGGCGCATTAAGCGAGACTGATACCTTAGTCCAGGCATCCATGATCCATTTGCAGATGGTGGTGTAACTCGCCCGGTGTTGCCTCCCTGTCTTGGTGAATGTGTGTTCACCTTCCAACGCTCCCACGTGGCTCACAATTTAACTTTGAATGACCTGTTGGCACCAATATCTAGTGGTTGGAGTTCTTTGGTTAATCCACCCAGAATCATGGCAAACACTGAATTAGTTTGCTTCACTTGGGCGTGTGAGTCAGCATGTCTCTGAACAGGGGCCATTTTGGGCTACTTATACACACCATAATATGACGTTGAAGCATAGTACATATTACTCCACGAGGCTCCTGTCTACTGTTGCCGTAATGCTCCAACAATCCATCAAGCGGTGCGGCTTTATAGCTTACCAAAGTCATACTAAAACATTTTGACAGATTTTTGAGCGCCGTGTACTACTTAAAATCGGTTCAAGGTCAATAAGCACAATAAAGCGCTCCGGATTATAAGACACAAGGTCGATTTTTGAGACAACAATTGCGCCTTATAGTCCGAAAAATACAGTAATATGGCCCATTTAAAGTATAAGGATACTAGAATGTTGTGTATGTTTCTAAATTACACTACCTAGGACTAACTTTTGGTATGTTGGTTCAGGGGAGAAGCCGTATGCATGTGCTGTGTGTGACATGAGGTTCATTCAGCGCTATCACCTGGAAAGACACAGCCTCATTCACACAGGTAAGAGCCCTTTACTTTATATTATACACTATAGCATATCATAGTACACAGCTCACAACACTGGTCTGTCTTTATTCACATTCCTTTGGTTTGTGGACAGTCATTTCCAACAAACTCTTGCACCAAACACACAAAAGAAACAACTCATCTATGGCACATTTGGTGAACTATTATAAAATAAGAGCTCACCATAAACCATACAATGTAACTGACAGTTTACCGTGCCTCAAAGATAAGTGCAAAATATAACAGTAACAGTATCTGATTGTTTTTGTAGATTATAGCTTTGTAAATTACTTCAGTTTGTGGTGGTGTTTTGACATTTATTATGCCTCAAAATTAACATTAGAATTGAAATACAAACATCTCCCTTTCTAATATTCTAGTACTAGTAGTTTTAAACATGTTGACAGTGACATCCACCTACAACTCTATGTCCACTGCCTTGTATTTATTTTAGCGTGATTTGGCAAAAAAAAACCTAGAGATACAATCGGGGGTGTGCACAGAGCCAATTGTCGAATATAGTTTCAATTTGAAGTTTCCCATTCCTCCCCCTGACTGTTGGAGGTACATTACAGAAAGACTTTTGTACAAAACAACATCGTGCTATTCCACGAACACAGTGCAAATCTTTGGCATTCTGGAGAAGTCAGAAGGCTTGTCCTCCCACACAGACTCATGTTTGAAACTGCAGCTTTGAAATGTTATTTACTCAGGCATAAGAGCAGTTTTATGTTTCATTTTACTAAAACATGTTTGGTTTTCACATAAAACTCTGCGTGGACATCAAAGGACTAACTGCAAATATGCACGCATATATATCGGACCTCCTCTACAGGGCTTGATCTCAAACCATGAGCCAGGAACATGTTTTAGTTTGAACTTTTAGTCCCATCCACTTAGCCTTTTGTGTTGCTTTGATTGGGGCCCATGACACAGAAGCACCCGCACCTGTTTCCATGTAGATATGCAATCTCTCCCTACTATTCATTTAGAAATGCACCAGGTTTTTCTCTTCCAATACCAATGTTGATCCTGTGGCTTCAAGTGTGTCTGCCAATACCCAACATCAATCGATACCAGGGCAGAGAGCGAAAATATGATTTATTTCCTTTAAACACAAAAAGTGCGTCATAAATTGTCCAAATATATTTTACAACATATTGGGCCATGTTTTAGGCCAACATTGGCCAGTCTTTTTATTCCAGGTTATAGACCAAACTGGGATATCTACTCAAAATGTTCAATATTGGTACTGAAAAGTGCTTTGCATGCATTGCATGATGTAAAGAGCATTTGTTTTGACAAGAATAAATGAACCGGCCCTGTAACTGTTGCATCTCCACACCATGTACATGATCTTAGCTCTGGACTCTGAATACTTTTTGAGTATTTGAAGCCTGAAACCTAGACTAATATTTCTGTTTGTGTGTAGGAGTGAAGCCGTACGCTTGTTCCATGTGTGACATGCGGTTTTTCCAGCGTTACCACCTGGAGAGACACAAGCTCACTCACACTGGTATGAGACCGTACCCCACTATCATTTTTTATCTTTTTGCCATCAGACATGTTAGGCTTTTATCACCTAATTGTAGTTAGACTTCACATTTTATGATTCCGGCTTTGTTTTTTTCATTCATTCAAGTAGCTTCAGTTTTTAGTATAAGCTTGTTTTGACCTAACTCAAGTCCTTTGATGTCCCGCAGTCTTATAGCTCATTACACAACTACCAATGTAAATATGAAAATGTGCACAGCTATTTTACACTGCACACTGATTTGTCTTAGTCTTCTATCAGTGTTTTATGCTATCCTGTACTATGTACTGCTATTCTCCATACAGCCTACTCTTATCTAAGTAAAGAATGTGACTAGCCCCCCCTCTGCTGATCTGCCCTCGGAGGCAGTAGTCAGTCTAATCTGTGCCTCCTCTGCACAGGGGTGAAGCCGTACGCTTGCTCCATGTGTGACATGAGGTTCTTCCAGAGGTACCACCTGGCCCGACACAGCCTCACTCATACTGGTACGCTGCAGCGCCCTCTGTAGACCGTGCTGCCTCAGACTCTAGTGGACTTGTTCAGAATGACACAAATGTTTTCACTGCAGTGACTGTGACACATAATGACAGAACCATAGGTGGTGCTATAGACTGTTTGAACAGGGCGTGGTCCTGTGATGTCTCATAGTGTTCTGTGTGTGCAGGGGTGAAGCCGTACGCTTGCTCCATGTGCGACATGAGGTTTTTCCAGAGATATCATCTGGCCCGACACACTCTCACGCACACGGGTACATGCTTTCATTACCTCTCGCTGACACTAGTTGGAGCTGTTGTGTATTTTCAGTATATGTAGTAGAGCACAGTGAGGTCAGAGGTCAGACTGTAGATTCAAATGTGTGCGTCGTGCTAAAGTTTGGCCCTGTATCCAGGGGTGAAGCCGTACGCTTGCTCCATGTGTGACATGAGGTTTTTCCAGAGATACCATTTGGCCAGGCACAGCCTCACTCATACTGGTAGGCACCCTCTACAAACCTGAATAATACTATGTACTACTGTATCACAAAATATGTATTATTGTACCTTTAAGTACGGTACTATTTCAATCTGCTAATGCTTGGACTTTGTTGGAAGACTGTCCACTGACAAAGTGACTGTGTTCTATCTGAAAACATTGTATTTGGTGCATGTTTATATTATTTATTGAGTGTTTCTGTGGACTGATGTGTGCTGTGCTCTGCAGGAGTGAAGCCTTATGCCTGCACCATCTGTGACATGAGGTTTATTCAGCGCTACCAGCTGGAGCGCCACAGCCTCACTCACACAGGTACGTCTCACAGAGGGGACCAGCTGCATGCATCTGTCACATGACTACTTCAAACTCGAGTTTGTGATCTATGTAGGGAACACTCGGTAGTAACGTACATTTGTACTTGATTCATACTTGGGATTTGGGATGACACAATGACCATTTAAAACATTTGATATAAATGATTCCACCCAAGATTTACTTTGATATCTCCATGAAGGCTCCTCTTCCCCATCACACTGTCAGGGCGACAGCTCTTTCTCCTCACAAGTTCATAGTTCCACAGTGACCAAAATGAACTGAAGATAAAATACTCTACTACAGCCCCTAGCAGGGGGCTGTAGTGGCTACATTGCGCAGCATGTCATTGTAAATAAATGTCTGGCTTCACAGCACAAGGTCCAGGGCTTGACTTTCCACTTGGCATGGCACCTTTCTGTGCTGCCCTGGATGGGTATGCTCCAGGCACCCATTTTTCTCCACAAACTTAAAATTGTCCATCGCAGGTAGACTTGACCAAGCCTAGCTCAGGATCTGGAGCTAGGTTCATAAGCCTTAAACTCGACACATCTTTATCAATGCAGTCCTGAATACAACATGAGTGCATTACATAAATGCACTAAACTAGATTATTGCAGTTTTTGACCAAGAAGGGCACACTTATGTTGAACGTGAACAAGAGTGCAGAAAAGCTACAACCAAAGGTAAGCTGCAGTGCACTGTCTTCACCCAAACTAACTCTGATGAGCTCCAGTGCTCTCCTCCTGTACAATTCTGTTACTCACACTAGCAATCTAATGCCACATTATCTCCTTGGTGTGAAGAAGTCCTTAACAGAGCAAACCTGGGCTCAGTGCCAGAGGCACTAGAACACAGAGACGGCAAACCAAAGGAGCCTCAGCAGCTAAACTCAAGAGTCTCTGAGAGTAGGGGAACATTTTGCAATTGGGTTGATTTAGGCTGTGGAGCTGATCACTTTGGATGAGCTTAGACTGTCTGATGATAAAAAGCTGAACACTCAGTGACTTCCACAGTCTTATCTCTTATGGAGACCACCTCAGGACACCTCCCTGGACCTGAGGTAGGACGGCAGTGACACAGACCACTCTCTTCTGAAACATCCACAGGACAACCTGGTCCTGTCAGAAGACGGTGAGAGCTCCGTACACCTCTCCCAGCCCAGTTCTGAGCTGAACATCTTGAGGATTCTGTCTCCATCTGAGACTCTCTCAGAGACAGTGCCGAACAGTTCAGACCTTCTCTCATGGATCAGACAAGGCTCTAACTTTAGGCCCAGAAGCCAAGATCAGGCCACAGCTGTGAGGCTGAAGAGTTGATTCATCCACCAGGGCATTGTGTCATTTCACATTCAGAAAACTTTTACTCTTTACCAAACATTTACAGATGAATTGTAAGATGGTTGTAAAATGACTTTAGGTGCAGGTTTAACATGTATTTGATGCATGTTTACATGAAACGTACAAATGCATTATCTATGTTGAATGTTATGATTTGAATAGTTGTCCAACAACTGCCTAAAATTGTCTTGCCTCTGAGCGCAGGAACATGGCAAATTTTGTGGATGATTCAGGCTGATTTGGCGGGAAATTAAAGAGGATTTGGTGTTCTGATTTTTGATTTGGATTTGGAGCCATCTTTTTTCATTTTCTAAATTGTCGGAATTTGAACCGTTGGCGAAGATTTAAAATGATAACGGAAGGATACTGGAAATTGGAGAGCCCACATTGGAAATCTGACCCTCACATTTGACGAACTGATATTTCAGTAAAGTTCAGATCATTTTTGGCAGTTGCCCTGTGTGTGCTAAAGCCTTTATGTGTGTAGGGGTGAAGCCGTACGCTTGCACCATGTGTGACAAGAGGTTTTTCCAGAGGTATCACCTGGCCAGACACAGCCTCACGCACATGGGTATGCTCCAGTCCCATCACTGCTGCCACTGTTACACAGGCCCTGCTCTCACACGGCTTTATAGAGTTAACAGTAACATGAAGCACCACCAGGGACTTTTAAGCTCAATACAGACATTTTAGTGCCTTAGCCCAGGGCCTGACCTTGGTCATTAACATAGACTGTATATAGAAGTGGACTGAGAGACTGAGATGTCACTCATAGTGCCAGCCAAATGAAGCTTATTGAGGCCTGCAGTTAAAGTGGCTAATTTTGGAGCCATATTTGGAAATCTGAGTGCACAACCAAAGAACCAATCAGGAGCGAGGTTGCTGAAGGTACTCGGCCCTTTGGCAAATTGTGAGCACTTAGCAGCAAGGCTAAAAAGTCAATCAAACCTGTTGCTAACGCCGACCTTCAGGAAAGAAGGCACGTGATTGATTTTTTATTCTTGATTTACAGTCAAAATAGCGAACTAAAACCACCAAGATCATGTAGAGTGGGTTAAACCAAAATGAGAAGCCTGACAGCAGCAGTGATAGAGAGCGAGGTGACCGTTTTTCAGTAGAAAGTAAATTGGAGTCGATGGAGCCGATTTGCACCCAAACGTGGTGGCCAGCGGGCTAGCTATGTCCATGTATATTTACAGTCTATGGCAATGAACCACAGCAGCAGAAATAACTGTTGTTCTGCGTTTAGGGGTGAAACCGTACGCTTGCACCATGTGTGACATGAAGTTCTTTCAGCGTTACCACCTGGCCCGACACAGCCTCACGCACACTGGTATGAGGCACCATACCACACCAGCCCCTTTCACAGAGAACGCAGCGGGCACTGAGGGAGGCCAGGGCATTCATGAACATTCTTTATCGCTCAGTTACAGAGTAAAGGTCCAAGTGCTGGCCTTGAACCCAGTGGTGCCAAGTGTAGTTCTGAGGCCTTTGCCATCAGTACACCTCAGCCTTAGTCTGCTTGATTTGGCACATCTTTACTCAGCTTCACTCATTTCCATTTGGTGTTACCCACCTTGAGTGGCTTAGGCCAGTGCCTTATCCAAACTGGCCCATGCATTACTGCTCCAGTGGACAGAGGCTACATCATAGTATCCACCGGAGGTGGTGTGTAGAGGCAATCATTTGAAATCTAAACAATCCTCATTATATCATGTGGTATTGTTCAACATGGTGTTCTCAAACCTCAAGAGCTATTTTCACTGCTGACATTTAAATAAGAGCTGCCCACTTTCAAACAGTTTGTTTGATCGGTCTTTCAAGGCTGTGTAGACACACTAATCTGACATCAGCGCACTATGTCACATAAACTCTCCTCTCTCTTCAGTGAAACAGCGTCCTCTGTGAAAGGGGCTCTAGGATGTTCATGTGTTGTGTGATTTAATGTAGCTGATAGTTCAAATGTGCTAGCCTGGCACAGCCAGACTCTTCACTGTATTAGTGTGTTGTCTTAAAGCACTGCAGATCAGATACTTATTTTATGAGCGATGAGTGTACATGAAGGAAACGATTCAGACGAGTAGTCCAATAGCTCTAAAAAGGCGACAAAAATGTATTTTGGTCATTTTAAACTGAATCGACAGAAGTGAACAAACTTACAGGAGCCTCCACTGCTTCTTGATAGTTTTGGCTTATCAACTTCGCACAAACTTTGCCTTTAGCCAGAGTCTGGCTTAGCCAGGCTAAAACTATGGTCCTTCTGTGGTCAGATCTGTTTAGTTCTGGTTTGCCCATGTTGGTTCTTCAGCCCTTTTTACATATTATTCTGGAGGATCTATTCTCAGTGATGACCCTTGCTGTATGCTCTTCTTACACTGTAGCTTGACGATAGTTCCACATTATAGTCTCATAGTGTCCTCCATAAAGCAGTAGTTGCGCCTGTTATCATCTGATACCAGAGGCGCCCTGTAATCCTGCTGTCTGCGTTTAGGTGTGAAGCCTTACGCTTGCACCATGTGTGACAAGAGGTTTTTCCAGAGGTACCACCTGCAAAGACACAGCCTCACGCACATGGGTATGGGCCGCCTCAGATTTTCATGTGTATAATTACAGTTTATACTATTATTATATCACTAGGGTACTGATAAGCTCTGCAGCAACATCAGCTCATGTGGTGTGTCCAGTGGTGGATGTACAAATTTACTTCAGTTATTGGATTCTGCTGCATAGAATACTTTTGATAAAGTGGTTAGCACCCCATCAATATAAAGTGAACATACATATATCCCTGTTATTGATGGACTGTGAGTAATTGCTGCTCTGCGTTTAGGAGTGAAGCCGTACGCTTGTACCATGTGTGACATGAGGTTTGTCCAGCGCTACCACCTGGCCAGACACAGCCTCACTCATACGGGTACGGCTCCACTGACCTTCATTTTACTGCTTATATTCACTCTTATGACGAGGGAGGATTCAGATGTGCTTCAGACTAGTACAGAGAAAGTGGGTACTCCCTGAGGTGTAGCAATGACATCATAGATAATCTGATGTGTTAGTTCCTGTGTTTTGAAAATATTTGAATAGTAATTGCCCGATAAGGCATGCAGTATAGATTATAATGTCAAAGAAAAGGCTTATTCATGCATGAGCTGGCCCACATGTTTTTATTGTGTGAGCATTGGCAGAACTATGATGTAATCCTGCTGTCTGCGTTTAGGTGTGAAGCCTTACGCTTGCACCATGTGTGACAAGAGGTTTTTCCAGAGGTACCACCTGCAGAGACACAGCCTCACGCACATGGGTACGCGGCGCCCACCGCCCATAGATCTATCATCAGCTCATGTCTGTGTTTAGTTTGGATCTGACAATCGCACTGCTCTGCATTTTAAACTATTTGGCAATTAATTCAAGCTTTGAATACGCTCCAAATATTAAACAGTGAACATTGATAGTAATGGTTAACAGCCCATCAATGGTGATTAGTGACAGGCACACTGCAGAATGACTCGCACTGAGATCCTGTGTTGATGGTTTTAGGGGTGAAGCCGTACGCTTGCACCATGTGTGACATGAGGTTTGTCCAGCGCTACCACCTGGCCCGGCACAGCCTCACTCATACGGGTACGGGTCCTGCCCTCTGCACGCTGCACTGCTCCAAGCGAAGGAATAAAGGATGAGATCTGTTTCAAAGGAAACTGAACTCTTAGTTTCAACAGCAGCACAGGAATCCTCCTGGCCTTAAATAATATACAGGGTTAACATCAGGTCAACATTTAAGTCTCACACTCATCGCCAACTGATCTTAATAATGTGAAGAAAACTTCTTCTTGATGCTTCTTAGTTGCTGGTGCATGTCACCGAGGGTTGATTTTAAGTAATAGAATATGTATGTCTTCTTTGTCCTTGTATGTCATGGGTGTTGATGTGGACAGTGGTAGGCACATACAGTCTGTGTTTAAACTGTAGATATAAAAGCCATGTCGTTTTGAGTTACCCTATGCTAGGCTAATGCTAGTGCTAGGCTAATGCTGCAGTTGCTCCTGTTGTTGAGCTAATCGCCTGCTCTGTGTGTGTAGGGGTGAAGCCGTTTGCTTGCTCCATGTGTGATATGCGGTTTATTCAGCGTAACCACCTGGAGAGACACAGCCTCACTCATACGGGTACGAGACCTCCTCCTGTAGCTTTAACTGATACAAACATGTCACATGACAAGGCCACGACAAACTCGAGTTTGGGTCGTCATGTCATTTGATGGGATGTTGAACCAGACCCAAACACGGCCCTGGTTTATGGTGCTGCTCATCTGGACCAGAACACTCAAGTCCACTCTGAAATACACATAATGAGTTGATGACAGGCCTCACTCACTTCTGAAATGTTTTAAATATATTAAAACTGTTATAAATAGGGATGGTCTGATTTGTTCTTCACTATATTCTTCTATTTCCAATGTAACACTCATCAGATTCAAAAGACCAATCTGATGCACTGAGGGCAAACTGGGAATGACACACGGGCACACAGAGATTTAGAAAAACTATCAGCATTAAATATTGAGGAATTTGTCCATTATATAAAAAAATCCCACGTATCTGCCAATAATATTATCTTTATTATAATGTCCATCCCTACTTATAAAGCAGACACATTGCTGTTTTTGGCTAACTTGAGTGGATTGTGCGTTCTGATGCATTGACTGTGCCCTGTGGTGTAGGAGAGAAGCCTTTTGCCTGTGACATGTGCGACATGAGGTTCATCCAGCGCTACCACCTGGAACGGCACAAACGGGTGCACAGCGGAGAGAAACCCTACCAGTGTGAGCGCTGCCAGCAGGTCAGTCTGCACACACACATACAACATACACACACATACACAGGTTACACACAAACTTATACAACATACACAAGTGAGTCTGCACACATACATGTACAGTATACAAACATATACAGTATACACAAGTGATTCTACACACACATATATATACAGTATACCCACATACACAGTATACACAAGTGAGTCTACACACAAACATGTACAGTATACACACATACACAGTATACACAAGTGACTCTACACACATATATATACAGTATACCCACATACACAGTATACACAAGTGAGTCTACACACAAACATGTACAGTATACACACATACACAGTATACACAAGTGAGTCTACACACATATATATACAGTATACCCACATACACAGTATACACAAGTGAGTCTGCACACATACATGTACAGTATACAAACATATACAGTATACCCACATACACAGTATACACAAGTGAGTCTACACACATATATATACAGTATACACACATACACAGTATACACAAGTGAGTCTACACACATATATATACAGTATACACAGTATACACAAGTGAGTCTACACACATATATATACAGTATACACAGGTGAGTCTCCACACACACACACGTACAGTATGCACACACACAGTATTAATACTTTGCAGTGACACCTTGGGGGTGTTCTACATGCATCTCTACTGGCAGAATGTTCACCGTCATGTTACCACATACATAAATAATAAACTGAAGATACAAAATAGATTTAAACAGAACATTGTCAGCAGCCTGTGATCGGTCCTTGTGCTCATGGTTCTCTTTAGGTGTTAGGTGATTTTCAACAAAAAGATCAGAGACTAACTGAAAAACTGTTGGCTAACGCTAGCTTGTGATTGAAATTTTGTGTTCCAACTAATTCAGCTCTTTCTGGGCAGACTATGTTCAAATAAAACTCAGATTAAAGTCTAACTTCAGTAACAGTTTCAGACAGAGTAGTGCTTTCAGCTGCCTTCACACTCCTAGAGAATGTTGATGACGTGCACATAGATATAAACTGTGACTCTGAGCACAGGGATTTCAACAAACCCACCCTACGGGGGATAAATAAGGTTAGCTTGTGACTGTAATTTTATTGGAGAGGACCTTGTTTAACAGCACAAATCAGCTCGCCTATTGTATTAAAAGAAAGATCAGATTAAAGTCTAATTTGAGAGAAACAGAGCATCACAGCTCCGGGGAATGTTGATAATATCAGATGAAAAGTATCAGTAGTCCAAAAAAGTCCCTTGCACAAGTATTTGCCTAGGCCCTAGGGCCCTGCATACACAGTCAAACGCTTTATTTAACCTACTCTAACTTTCTACTTTCAAAAACACATTTTAGGCAAATTAGAGCTTACCATGTTAGAATATTGTTCCCTCATTAAAAACATACCTGGAGTATTTTGCGACATTAACATTTGTTTCACCACTAAACCTAAAAAAAGTTCTTTAAACTTCACATCACATCAAAAGATTGTGATGTCACAGGTAGAGACCCTTCGCAGTTGTTACATCCATCTTGTTTAAGCAGTTTTTCTGTTGCATACATACAGCGGCATATTTGGACATGTTCCTAATCACCTAGTTTAAAAGTTCTACATGGTAATTCTCTCTGCTGCCAATAGATGGCGAGCTGCACCAGGATCAGAGAATGTGGAGCACTGACGCTGTGCATGTAGAGTGGTCAGATCCATTGACCCATAGGTTTGCGGTACGATTTCAGGTCCCACAGATGAATACTGAAGTTGTGTCCTTGGGCAAAACACTTAACTCCTCTCGCCTTCAGTGTCTGCGTATGTAGGTGTGTGTGTGTGTGAATGGGTGAGTGGTTCCTTGATGTGCCTTGAAGGTAGAAAAGTGCTACATACCTGTGAAAATACTTTGACCATTTAGATTCAAACTACTTCTAAATGAATAGGCCCATATAACCTTATCAGTACTAATCAGTACTTTTTACTGCATAATTTTGAAAATATACTTAAGTGTGTTCTGTTGAGGATCTAAACATGACATGAGTAAAGGTCTGGTGGCCTGTTTTAAATGCACATATTTGAATTCTTCACTGTACTGACACCAGGTTGTGGTCCTGGATTGGCTCCGGTTCATCTGTGTTTTGATATGTGGCCCTTGATGAAAAAAGTTTGGACACCCCTGAAATACTTACTAACAAGTGCTTATTGTTGTTTGTCCTCAGAACTTCTCACGGACGGACAGACTGTTGCGTCACCGGCGTCTGTGTCAGGGCCGGAGCGTGCCCAAAGTGGAGACGCCTCAGTGCTGTGAGCCTCGACCGTACCCCCAGGACCCCCCTCCCGCCCCCCCAACATGGAGCCCCCTTCACCCCCCTCCAGGGCGCCTGGCTGTCTGACACATAGCCCCACCGCCATCTTGGATCCACGTGGGACAGGCCACAGGGTTTCCTCATCGCTGAGGCAGGGGCACGCGCCATAGACAAAACCTGAGCAGCTCCAAGAGAGAAGAGAATACTGACAAACTTTGATTTTTGTTTATTTTTTACTGTTTTTTTTCCACCCCAAATTTTTACAAACTGTATACAAAAGTGTTCCTGTTTTGTAATCTATATTTTCTTTGCGGAAATCTTTTTATTATTGTGAATTGAAATCTTTTCCTGGTGGTACTAGTGAAGAGGAAGGACATCCTGGCAAAGTCTGGTCACGTTGAAAGTATTTGAACCATGTTGGGAAGGCAGATTTGAACTGAAAACAACCATTACTTAAGTGAAAGTTGAAACTGCATTCAAAACTGTTCGAAATGTATCTTCAGTTGCAGTTTCAGCAGTGTAAATAAGAGTTGTCATTATAACACTTTAGTAATGGCGCGGCCCAGATGGTTCAAATGAACGCAGAAATCTTGTACATAACAAACTAACCACCAGTGCTTCGAACTGTAAACTTCCGGGCCTCCAAAAGTGAGCGACGTCATCCTGTTATAATGATTCTGGACTGCGACTGGTTGGCTGTAGTCACGTGATGCCATGCGACGACGCCACCATTCCCGGACTCCAGACGGCTGGATGGTCACGTGACTCGCCGCTGCATCAGGAAATAGCGCGTCTTTGTTGAGAGACCATCAACAAGTCCTTCCTTACTCATTCAAGAGACCAAAATCTTGAGTGGTTTTTAGTCCTGGTCTTGACAAGTGAAGGTAGGCTACACTAGACTAGTGCTACCGTCTACTGTACAAAACATTGTGAGTTCAGTGGGGTTACTCAAAATCTTGTGGCCTTAGTGTTGTTGGTTTTCATTTTGCCTTTTTCTCAACTGTTGCGAATCGTGGATCGGAAGAAGACGGCAAAGCAGCATTTTGTTTTTATATAACTGTCTCGGTTACCCGGTGTTGGTAACTTCCTTGTCTAGCTGTTGTCTTTTGATGAGTATTTTTACTGTATACAAACCAATCAGGCAAAATATTACGACCACTGACAGCACGTGAAGATTTTCTCAGCATAGTTGTTAAAGAAGGAGAAACAAGATTGGGATTTGAGTCTGCAGTGGTCAGTATCAGAGGTGCCTTAGGGTCCTGGTTTAGACTTGAGTTCACCTTGGTTTAGTCCTGGGTTAGACCTGGTTTAGTCCTAGTTTGGTATGGCTGTGTATGATTGGTGTATCTGGTCTACAGTGCTCAGTATCAATGAGAAGTGCTTAAGATCTGATTTAGTCCTGGTATAGACCATGTTTAGTTTTGGATTATAACTGGTTTAGTCCTGGGTTAGACCTGGTTTAGGCCTAGGTTATACCTGGTTAGTGGTTTAGTCATGTTTAAGCCTGGGTTAGACCTAGTTTAGTCTTGGTTTAAATGTGATTTACTCCTGGTTTAGTCCTGGGTTAGACCTGGTTTAGTCCTGGGTTAGTTGTGGCTTAGACCTGGTTTAGTCCTTGTTTAGACCTGGGTTAGACCTGGGTTAGACCTGGTTTAGTCCTGGTTTAGACCTGGGTTAGACATGGTTTAGTCCTAGGTTAGACATGGTTTAGTCCTGGGATAGACCTGGTTTAGTCCTGGGATAGACCTGGTTTAGATCAGGGTTAGACCTGGTTTAGGCCTAGGTTAGAGGTGGTTTAGGCATGTTTAAGCCTGGGTTAGACCTGGTTTAGTCCTGGGTTAGACCTGGTTTAGACCAGGGTTAGACCTGGTTTAGGCCTAGGTTAGAGGTGTTTTAGGCATGTTTAAGCCTGGGTTAGACCTGGTTTAGTCCTGGGTTAGACCTGGTTTAGACCAGGGTTAGACCTGGTTTAGGCCTAGGTTAGAGGTGGTTTAGGCATGTTTAAGCCTGGGTTAGACCTGGTTTAATCTTTGGTCAGACGTGGTTTATTCCTGGTTTAGACCTGGTTTAGTTTTGTCCTGTTTTAGACCTGGTTTAGTCGCGGTTTGGTACCTCTCTGAGCACACAGTCTGTCGTCACAATGACTGAATTCTAAGCAGACGTCGTAATGTTTTGCCTGGCGGTTGTATATTGAACAGTATGTAATATTTAGGAACTCTAGGCAGTTAATGCTTCCCTCTGCGATGCTTTGTCCACTGCGTCATAGGCCAAGGCACAAATAACCTTTTTTTGAGTCGACTACAACTTTTCTATCCAAATACTACGACGTGATTGCTGTATATAACGTGTCTATTCATTTCTATGGGTTCGGCCTTAAATCAGAGTGAATACTGTACTCAGAAACAAAGGTAGAACTTAACAATATTGTAACAAAGATTTACTATTGAACGTACTGATCTTTTCCGTGTGCCAGATTTTTCCCAATTTGACTAAACAGACTGAAACTATATAGGAGCTTAAGACAACCATGGTTATCTATATACAGTCACTGGCCACTGTATAGAGGGAGAGAGATCAACATTAACCAAACTAAAAAAAACAAAACACTTCTGGTAAGTTTTTGACGCGCGAACAACGTGATAATATGGTAGAAAGCTCCAAGAAGTGGATTTTCCGTTATACCGCCTCTTTAACGTTAATATCGCTGTAATTACTGGACTGAAAACAATAAAATCCTCAAATGAAAACCGATCTTGCGCGAGGCTTGGTCAGGAGTAACGAGCTGCAAGATTAAGATACTATAAACTTGTGAAATCGGCGTAATCCCTCATTCCCCCAGATTTTTAGATTGAAAATGACCTACTGGATTAACTGGATCAGGGATGGTCCGATATGGATTTTTGGACGATATCCCAATAACCGATATTTGCCGAGACCAATGTTAAGGTTTAAAAAATCTATAGCGAGGACCAAATCTACGTTGAGTTTACAAATTCACTTTTCTCCGACATCGCCGATAATAATAATAAACCATCCCGATTTCGGAAAGTGATCGGAACTTCTCGATTTCAACAATTCCAGAGTGGCCAGTGAGAGTATACGGTCCGTTTTCGCTCCTATGCTATCGTAACCGCACAAACCGATTTTTCTTGTTAAAGGGCCCGTACCTGATATTTTGATTTTGACTAAAAAATCATGAATGAACTGTTAGCTCCACCCATTTTGTCCATTTTTTAAAACCTAACGTTAAACCATGACTAAGAAACAACAGACTGGGAAAGCAGGTAGCTGTTTCGAAATGGTTCTTATCGTACAACCAGATCGGATGAAGTTATCTGCCCCAGTTGCTTCCGACAAAATTCCCTTTCAAATGTACAGGCAATATTAATTTGTTATTTTCGTTTAATAAATGCTGCTTTTACAAAGTACTGTACTATATACAAAATGTAGTTAATATGATTAACTGAGGTTCAGGAGCAGGACCACGCCTCAACTGCCCTCGACTCCTCTCCAGCGAATCACAGCTCACTTCTGCCCTGCCTCAATCTCCCAGAAGCCTATTTATAGCAGCCTAACCCGGCAACCCAGTTCGTTCCGAATAACTCGACCCCACCCTCCCATCACATATTTGTTCGCTTCCAGACATAATACGCCTACGAGGGGGGTCCCGTCCTGCTGGGCCATGTGAAGATTGGGACTGTACCCCCACCCTGAGTCTCAACCCAGCCGACCCGCCTCGTCTCAATACAATAAACGCTTTTCGCTTTGCACATGTGTTGTTGGCGTGGTCCTTGCTAGTGAAGTACTGTATACAGTTGGCGCGGCTGAACAATTTGCAAAAAAGATCCAATTGTGATTTCCAGTTTGATTTGCGATTTATGTTCATTTAGTATTTTAAAAAAAATGGACAAAAACACTGAAATATGGATTTACAAATGAATACAAGAATCAAATTTTAGAACACGTTTGTTAGGGATGGTACAACATTTTGCGCCATAACATCTCGTGAGACAAATTTGCCACAAGATCGAGCACAGAAGAGAAAAATTATCTTGTGACAAAAAAAGGTTACGCTTTGGCGAGTTGCATCTCTTACAGCTCCAAAAAGCAGGACTAGAACGGAAACAAAACTATGAAATGAAATGAAATAAAATTGGAACCCGAACCACGAAATTTGGAACTCGTTTCGTTCTCGTGGACCCAATCTCGTCTCATCTCGTGGAAATTCTATCTCGTCCCATCCCTAATGTTTTACACAGACGGGAACCTCTGTTTAATGTAGTATTTTTAACGAAATTCTCGAAATTCTCTTAGGTACCGGCCCTTTAAAATTTTGGATGGAGAAAACGCATCGTGAATCTGGGGAGGGTACTGGCACAAGCACATAACCAACGGATAATAGTCTTACTCGTAGTCCAGCGCACCTGTCCACACTTCTGTCACATTTCGTATTATCCAACCTGTTGCAATAGATCCTTGTTTATAAGAGTTAGTTTTGAAGGTAAAAAGAATTTTGTTTTGAAAATTTCTCATTGTATTTTGAATGATTGTTTTAAGGACCTTTTTTATTCTGATGAAATTGTGAACACTGGAGGTAAAAGAAAAAAAATACGATATAAACGTTTATTTCATTTATTAGATTTTAGTTTTTAGGATTGTGGTTCTCAATCGCGGTGCCCACACGTATCCCGTACGTTCTAGAATTTTCTTTTTGAATCATTTCGATGGCACATGTGTTTTCAAATTTAAGGCTGTGGAACTTTTCTGGTAGAGCGTCCACTTCCGCTACCCGCTTGTCTCTATCGCTTTGCCTGGAGCGATTAGAACTTCTTTATCGCCATGGAAACAAGCGGCTGACTTTAACACTCTTGGCCTGATCTGCGTTCACTTTATATTTTAACATTTTTCGCGATCACACTAAAATCAAACCATTCCGAGGTTAGACGAGGAATAACATCGCTACGGAGACCAGCAGGCGGCCAACCCTCCATCAGAAAAGTCACACAGTGCGTCTTTAGACAGTTTTAATCAATGTTAACAACTTTTCAGCGTTTTTGGGACCCAACTGTTGAGAACCACTGTTTAGTCAAAGCCGATTCCTCCTAAATGAACTAAATACATTGGATAAATTGACAACCCCCGTAAAATTAACCTTATTTTCTACCAAGTCCCTGTTAATTGTAGTAACTTATATTGGTATTAGACAAACTTAAACCGTAGCCATCACAAAATTAGTTGTTTTTTATTAGTCTTGCATGCAGAGTTATGGTCCTCGTTTAAACGGGAGGATCTCGGTATAATCTTTATTTTGTGTAGGGAAAAA
This sequence comes from Odontamblyopus lacepedii, assembly GCA_034769755.1. Taxonomy (NCBI): domain Eukaryota; kingdom Metazoa; phylum Chordata; class Actinopteri; order Gobiiformes; family Gobiidae; genus Odontamblyopus; species Odontamblyopus lacepedii. The sequence goes on along the minus strand of CM068346.1, from coordinate 11,831,117 downwards.
AGCGCTAAAAATAACTTCCTAAAATCATTGTAAAACGGGCTAACAATTCTTTTATGTACCTCGTGATCCAATAGTTTAATCTGAAAATCAGAGGAGAGGCTTCTTACTATTATCATGAATAAAATCATTTGTAAAGGACAACGTTGTGCTTTTCTATTTTTTCATGAGTGAAAATTATTACCACCACCTATTAAAATTTGAATGTGCTATTGACTATTCTACATTGATGTCTATGGCAGAATCTTCAGCAGTTACCATAGTGACACAATGCACATTAGCAAACAGTGCCTGAAATGTTTTTAGATGTCTGAAAACTCACGAAAAAAACACAAAATGGATTTAAATAGCACATTTTCAGGAGCCTGTGATCAATACGAGTGTTTATGGTCCTGTTGAGGTGTTTGAATTTCAACGAAAAGGTGAAAATGACAAAATGAAAAACTACCTTAACAGTACAGTTCACTCATTGTAGTTCAAGTCAGTTCTTTATAATCAGACTGTGTTAAAAATAAACCACTTAATATTTGAATGCACCATTACATACGGTACATATAAAGGATTTATAACACAGATAGTTTGTGGCACGGTGGCTGAGTGGCTAGCACTCATGCCTCACAGCAAGAAGGTTCGATCCCCGGGTCGCCAGGGCCTTTCTGTGTGGAGTTTGCATGTTCTCCCCGTGTCTGGATGGGTTTCCTCCGGGCACTCCGGTTTCCCCCATCAACTCAAAAAACATGCACTGTAGGTGTGAAAGTTGTGTGTGTGAGTGTTGGTGGTGGTCGGAGGGACCGTTGGCGCCGCTTGGCTTGGCAGCCGCACCTCCGTCAGTCTGCCCCAGGGCAACTGTGGCTACAACAGCAGCTTACCACCACCGGGTATGGAGTGAATGAAGAATGCTCTGTAAAATGCTGTGTAAAGCGCTTTGGGGACATGTGTCTGTGTAAAGCGCTATATAAATAAACCTTACCTTTGTGCTTTACCCATTTCTTTTACAGAGAAAAGACTCAATTCACATAATGTTCCCAAAATAAGAGCATTGTGGATTTTTCATTGCACTGAAACTTCCTTACTGCGTCCTTACTGTGGGTGGGCTTGCATCTCCACAAACTTGACTCTAAATTTGGCTTGGGAAAGGTTTCCACCTGTTTGTTGACAAGGAGATGCTGTTCTTTAAGCTATAATATTCCACATTATGGCATAAAACTGATCCATTTCTGTGGAACATGTTCTGAAGTATGGTTTTATGGATGCTTCAGGTGATGCACCACCTCAGGAAAGTTCCACACGCACGTATCACATTAATTCATCATTCAGTGAACTGCACAAGCTGATTACTGTTACATTATTTGAGAGGAACTTTTATTTTGTATATCTACTTCATTCCTCCTACAAACATTGTATTAAGATCCACTCCAGTCCAATCCAGCTTTATTTGTATAGCTCATTTTATAAACAGGACAGTTTCCAAAGTGCTTCACACAGCCAAATAAAACACAAAAATCTGCAGAATTATGTTCCAAAGAAAAATGGAACTAGTACAATCAATATTAAAGAATAGCAATAAAATCAATTAACAAAAATAATAATATCAAATAAAATAAATAAAAAGCAGTACTAAAAAGAATAAAATAGATTTTTTAAAAAAACAACAATAAATAAATACAAAAAATAAGTGAAGGACACAGAGGACCACACAACCACACGGAAATGTGTGGACAATAATGAGAATATTTAGTCATAGCACGTTTGCTCCTTACTTTATCCTTACTATTTTAAACACATTGTTTAAAATGGTAAGGATTATTGTTAAAAATTAAACTGTGCAAAAATACAACCCCAGGTGTACATGCATAAAAGCAGACAAGACACATAAGTTACATATAGATAAAATATATACGGTACATTTTCAGTGAGTGCATTTTTGGTTGGAAACATACAATAATTTAAATTTACTTTTAAATTTGTTGTTATTGGTTTCCAATTTTAAATTAGCTGGTTGCAGGTCCACAGTCTGGCTCCTTTTGACCAAGAGGCCTGTACACTGGGAATACACAGTTACCACAAGTAGTACCTCTTGTAGTAGCTCTGTGTGTGCAGTTTATGGTCCTGACAAATTCTGCATTCAGTGGTGTATCACAATTCAGACACTTCAAAAATAATTTAAGCTTATTAAAATTTGTAAAAAGTTAAATAAGTTATGTTTCTCTAAAATTTCTGTGGGGCCAGTGTTTGAGCTTTTTGTCAAGGACCTTAAGGGTCAGTTTGTGTAATGAACAGAGCGGTTTCAGTGTGGCTGAGGAGGCCTGGGACACAATAAGAAAGATGTGAATAGTTTTGAAGTCTGGAGCGTTATATCTTTATGTATAAAACAAAAGCACTTGAGACTAGTTTTAATCTTCTTCGCAAAGTATTTTGTGTGACTGATACATTTGACATTTCATCCAGAATGAGTCCAAAGTATTTAACTTCACTGACTGTTTGGATCAGCCTCTCCTATGAGCCCAGTTCGTCAGTAGGGGGCAGCATTTCTAAACTAGTACAACAAACCCGTACAGGAAACAGTGAGAGCAAGAGAACCATTGTTTACATCTCTCTCAGACAGAAAATACCATGTTATTACGCAGGAATTAGCCACAAAACCAAAATTAAGATTAGTTTCTGTTTAAAGCATAGTTTATTCATTGTTAAATATGTTAAATGGCGATCTACCTCACCACGGCTCTCTTTTATCGGAGCAAGAAGAGCAAAACCCACCATTGTACGACCATCCACCGGCCCCGGGTGGAGCCGCGTCTGTGGCTGCGCGTTTTCTGCAGGCGGAGCTGGAACTGAACCTCCACCTCCGCGACCTGACGTTCACCGACCCGGTCCGGTTCATCTATAACCCGCTGGAGTACGCCTGGAGCCCGCACAGCTGCTTCGTGGAGACGTACTGCAGACCCGGGCAGAGCGTGCTGTTCCTGGGCATGAATCCAGGACCCTTCGGCATGGCGCAGACCGGGGTGAGTGTCTCTGGAGAAAATACTAGGACTAAGGTAGGATTAGAGTGTCCAAACGTCCCTATTTACCAGGGACAGTCCCAGTTTTGAGCCCTGTGTCCCCTGTCACAGTAAATTTATCCAAAGCCACTTATTTTGTCCCAGTTTAATGCAAGAAATGTCCCAAGTGTCCCTATTTTTGACCAGTCTGATCCCTGCCAACAGTAAAGAGAGGCATACATTGACATTTGTTTATGAAAAATACAGAAAAGCTGCTTAAAAATGACCAAAACACAATGGACATAATACTTTGCAATACTTAAATCAAGCCTGGGAGGAAGAACTTGGCACTTCTATCTCAGAGAAACAATCGGAACAAGCCCTGCCCTGCACACACACACACACACACACACACACACACACAAGGTCTAATACAATTTAAGATCATACACAGACTCCACTGGTCTAAACTCAAATTAAGCGGTGTTCCCTGATGTGGACCTTTTGTGTGTGGTTCAGGGAGCAGGAGACATCATTTTCACACATGGATTGGCCACCACAGAGTCCAGACCTTAACCCCATTGAGAATCTTTGGGATGTGCTGGAGAAGGCTTTGTGCAGCAGTCAGACTCGACCATCATCAGTGCAAAAACTTGGTGAAAAATGAATGCATTCGCTGTGGCGTTGTTTCGATAAGCTTCTGCAGTGTCACAAGATTTATTCCCATCCAGTGTTGCATTAATTCTTGCATTCTTGCAGTTCTGAATTACACGTTTTGTGCTGAATAAATAAAATGTGCTTAATTAAATGCCTATTACCATTGTGCATGTGTAATTTTGATGCACAAATATATGGATAAGGGTTTATGTTTTATAGGCATCTAACTGTACCTCATCTAAACTTTCCATGGCTCTTATATTCATTTCTTCTTATTTCTAGTAGCTCTCTGGCATTTTGCTTTTGACACCAGGTAGCTCACTGGAGAAAAAAGTTGGAGACCCCTGTACTAGAACAAAATACAGATGAGGTGACACTGCTCACAGTTAGAATGCATCATTCATGATATTTATTTGAAATATGATACATGTAACAGAATAATAAATTAGTTTAATGCTGTGGAACATTTCAGGCAAAGCAAAAATATTTCCTTAGACACAAGCAGGTGTCGTACCCACAATCAGAAAAGTTACACTGTGCACCTTTACAGCTCAGTACATTATAAATCTCAGTGTCTCAGACCAGTACCATCAATCGAAATTTGATTTAAAAAAGACTTAAACACTTAATCCACTTTTTTACTTTTAAAACAACCAAAATCCAGGCACTCTAAAAAAAAGTGAAAAACGCACGAGGAAAAGTATAGTTAAAAGGCCTTTATTAGAATGGCCAAAGGTCAACATGTTTCGACCATGACTGGTCTGCATCAGGGCGCAGTTAAAAACTTTGGGCATGGGGCGTGGCCTTTAAGAAACACACACCAACCAATGACAGGGACTGGAGTCGATTAGAGGCAGAAAAAGCAGGTGCAGGATAATGCAGGACATGGCACAGACAAAAAAAGAATAATAAAATAAAATGTATATATATATTTACACAACAGTACACAAATACATACAGGTGCGTATAATAAATATAAATATGAGAAAATCTAGATGAGATGAGAAAGTCTATCAGTCTACAGAGGTCATGCATGACATTTAGTAAAATAAATAAATTAATACAATTATAAAAAAAACAAGACAGATCAAAGTCCTCATTCAGACCAGGACGTTCGTATGCTCTTAATTTATGAATCCAAAAAGCTTCTCTTTGATTTAATTTCTGAAGTCTGTCTCCACCTCTTGCCAGTGGTTTAACATGTTCAGTACCTTCAATGTGAAGCAGAGTGTCGTTGCTATTATGATTTTCACAAAAATGTCGAGCCTCTGGGTAGTCCTGGTTTTTAACCCGAATTGCATATTTGTGCCTGGCCAATCTCTCCCACTTTTTTTTTTACTACTAAAGTGTGTATATGGTCTTTTAATAACACCTATCTATAGTTCCTTGTAATTTTGGAGCTAAATCTAACTTTGTGCTGCCTCCAGGGGCCACTGCAATTTCAAGTATTTTGTGACATCACGAAAGTCGGCCCTGATTACAGCCTCCTCCACTCTCACTTAGGCCCAGGCACAGACCAAACTGACCGAGTGTTTCTGAGTATCAAAGGGGTGCAAAGACTGTACTTTTACATGAAGAGTCATTATTTTACGCACCTAAATTTAGTCTTCAAGGTGCTGCCCAGTTTAGCAGCTCTATCTGAAATAAAACATGTCTCTCTGTCTCACAATTCCAGGTCCCGTTTGGTGAGGTGAAATCTGTGGTGGAGTGGTTGAAAATCTCCGGAGAGGTGGGTCACCCGATGGAGGAGCACCCAAAACGCCGCATCACGGGTCTGTCCTGCAAACAGAGCGAAGTGAGCGGGGCGAGATTCTGGGGCTATTTCCGAAAACTCTGCCCCGACCCCTCCCTCTTCTTCAGGCACTGCTTCGTCCACAACCTTTGCCCGCTGATGTTCATGGCCTCCAGCGGTAAGAACCTCACTCCGCCCGAGCTGAAGCCGGGGGAACGCGACGCCCTGCTGGCCAAGTGTGATATCGCGCTGTGCCAGGTGGTGCGGGTGTTGGGCGTTTCCATGGTGATCGGTGTGGGGCGGGTGGCGGAGCAGAGGGCCAGGAAAGCTCTGACCGAGGCCGGACTGAACGTGAGGGTGGAGGGGATCATGCACCCCTCCCCCAGGAACCCGGCGGCCAATAAGGGCTGGGAGGAAGTGGCCCACAAGAAACTGGAAGAACTGGGAGTTATTTCACTGTTAACCAGAGACGGGTAGTGCTCCGTTACATTTACTAGAGGAACTTTTTAAAGAAATTCTACTTTTCTAGCAGCAAACGTTTACTCCTACTTGAGTTTAATGAACCTGTGTCTGGACTTGACTTTGACCCTTTGGGATTTGACCCTTTGGGACACTGCACCACTGTCAAAGAACAAAGAAATATGTAAAATAATTATGTACTAGTACTACAAATGTACTACAAATGTACTACAAATGTACTACAAATGCTTCTCAGGGTTTAAACATTGTTCTAATTTCTTATATTGTTAAAAAAAAACAACTACATGGGTCATTAGTCTTATGATTTTCTTATTTTTAAAATATGTACTCCTTATTATATTTTTAAGTGTGTGTTTTATACTACATGTATATACACTTGAATATTGAATTATAGCTTCAGTAAATGTCTTTTTACATTTGCACACCTTGTTTCCAGACTTGTTTTTGATACACGGAAACATTTTTGCTCCCCGAAGTTCACCCAGTTTCAGTTCACCCAAAGTGAGTGGGCCATAATTGGACCTGCAAGTCGTAGTATCATTTAGACTAATTCTAAAGGTGTATTGGCCAATGAAATAGACACAATTTCCACAAGACGAGACATTAATTCAATTTTCAATTCAATTTTCAATTTATTTATTTTGTAGCGCCCAAAATCGCAACAACAGTAGCCTCTAAGGGCGTTCCAAGATATGGATGAGCCAAACATACACACAGACATATCAAAACAGGAAAAAACAACATTCATGTAAGGCAGCAAATGAAACATTGTCCAGTCATCCCCTGTCCTTAGACCCTCCTTCTCAGCAAGGAAAAACTCCAAAAAACCCAGGGTCCTGGGAAAAAGAAGAAACCTCGGGGAGAACTACAGTGAAGGAGGGATCCACTCCCATGGACGGACAGGCTATAGATGTCCAGGCCCGTGGGCCAGTTCGGTATGGCCACAGCTACCCAGGTGGGGAAGGAGCCGGGCGAGAGGGGAGGCCGGGCGAAGAGGAGGAGCCAGGCGAAGAGGAGGAGCCAGGCGAGGAGGAGGAGCCAGGTGAGGAGGAGGAGAGAGGTCCAGCTGCCATCAGGCGTCTGAAAGAGTTCCACTCCACAGGGGGAGTGGGACAGGGGACAACATGTGAATAGCAATGAACAAACTACAGATGAGAACATAGTAAGTGATGCTGATGAGAAAATAGGAGGAAACAGAGGACAGTGCTCAGGTTGCCACACTTCCCCCAGCTTGTTATCTCCTGCGGCAGCTTATCTTAGTGACATCAACTAAGTAACCTGGTCATAAGCTATTCCGAAGAGGAAGGTTTTAAGCCTGGTCTTAAATAAAGAGACTGTGGGTGCCTGTTTAACATCAACAGGGAGTTGATTCCATAACACAGGAGCTTGGTAACTGAAGGCTCTCCCCCCCACTGTACTTTTAGACACTCTAGGAACCACTAATAATCCTGCATTCTGAGAGCGAAGTGCTCTATTTGGCTGATAGGGGACAATGGCATCCTGAAGATATGATGGGGCCATATTGTTTAAATGTTGTTTAAAAACATTAATTAATTACTCTTAGCATTTATATGACGCCTTTCACGATACCCAAAGCGCTTTACAGTTCATTATTCATTCACTCCACAGTGGTAAACTACTATTGTAGCCACAGCCATCAGTCCCTGCGAGCACCACATCACTCACACACACTCCGCTTTCATACTAGGCAATGTGGGTGAAGTGCCTTGCCTAAGGACACAACGTTTTTGTGACTGGCGCCCCCCTGTGGCACCTGATTTTCCCAGTGGTCTCTCATCCAAGTACTAACCAGGCCCTGCTGAGCTTCTGAGATCTGACGGGATCAGACTTTGACAAGGAGGTTTGGCCACATGAGACGTGAGATTTGGTTCACAAGAACGAGACAAGAGGAGATTTTGGGATTATTCATGATGAATAATTTGTACACTTCAGATCACAATTTTTATTTTCTTTATTTCATATTTTTGCTTTCATTGTTGAATGTGTTCTTGGAGCTACGGCTTCTCAAAAGATGTGGCTCAACAGCCCTTCACCTCTTTTTTGTCCAATCCAAATGTAAAACACTGGGAAAAACGATCTCACAAGATTATTTTCCTTGTGTGTGCACAATCCTGTGGCAATTTTGTCTCATGAGGTGGTACCAATTTTTCCACAGTTTGGCATTAAACGTATCAATATCCACGGAGACAAGCAGGTGATGCCATTAGGCCAAGTTACCAGTCAGATCTGTGGAGAGATGAATGCATTTTTTTTTCATGTTTTTTTTGAGAAATAAAAACACTTGTAACTGAATAAATGCAAATACCTACATTTAATTCCAAACTGGAACTTTCCAGGCAGACCTATAACATCTCCATGGAGACAAGGCGATGGACTCAGCCTGAACCTGCACATATTGCCCCTTGAATGCGTGTTTTTGTTTCTGACGCTAAGTGAAACATGGCCCGGTGGTGACAGTCCCTAAACTACACTTCCCATGATACTTTGTGATCCATTTTTACCCTGTGTCTGTGGATGTTGTGAAATCTGCCCCTGACTCGCCGTGCAGACTGTTGCTCAAATCATTCTGAGAAGAGTCCAGACTGCACTGTCATCATCACGACTAACAGGTACCTGCTTTATGTTTGGATCATTTTAATCCTTTTATGATTTAATTTAATAGTATTATCTAAAGCTGTGTTTTGAGAGATCATCGGAATTTAATTTGTACTTTACATTTTGAGAATAATTGATTATTAATAGCCCACTTGAGTCCATCTCCATGTTTATCACAGTTAAGCTTATGGCAGTTGAGAAGTAAAGTTGGGAAAAAAACAAAAACTAACTGAATGTCAATTAATTACAATATTTTTTGAGAATAGTATTATTTTACCAATTAATATGTTTAATTTCACATCTAGAGAATGTGCTCTACATATTGAAATAATGTTTAGTAAGTCTTTTTTTTTCCTTTTGTTGTTATACTTTAATAGTTCTGTTGAATTAAATTGATAAGGTCATGTCTCCTCATTATAATCTATGAATTTACATTAAAAATATCTTCATCTTATGTCAAATAAACATGTATTTTAAACATAATTTGCTTTAAATCAGCACAATAACACACACAAAACAGTACAGTGTGTCACTTTCTGCAGAATTCCATGGAAATAGACAATTATACTTTATAATATTCATCATGGATATAAATTTGTTTGTTTTTGTAATACTTTTTGGAAAATTATTGCCCAACGAACAACATCTCCATGGAAACAAGCAGGTGCAGGCCCTCCTCCAGGTCAAAAAGGGTCAGGTCTGTGGAGATGCAAGCAGCACTCACACTAAGTTGTTTAGAGCAATAAACACAACAAATATCTGAGTGACTTTCGGCTGAAACGTTCCATTTTGCTGCTTTAAATAAACAAATCATTTTAAAATGTAGGAAAACTCGACATGGGGTATTTATTTATCTACGGTCATTTCATTTTTAGTGCGTTAGTTCCAGTTTAGGCTCAGATTGCTGAACAGTGAGTGGCTTTAGGTGCAGACAGTGGTTCTATATCATGCGCTCTTGTTGTTATAAACACGGCGGGTCCATAGGTGGAGTTGCGCACGCCGCATACCGGAGTGTCGCCTTTCTTCAGCTGTCACGGTGACACCAGAGCCGGCCTCATGTTGTTTTCTTTCTCTGAATCAGCTTCCGATTTGGATGGATGCAGCAGGACCTCCCTCCGCGGTCCACTTTCGGAACGTGGGCCAGTTTTACTTCCCCCAAACCCGCGTGGAGTGTCACCTCCGCCTGGGCCCCGAGCACCGCTGGAGCAGCCGCGACTGGATCGGCATCTTCAGGGTAACGACAGCAGACAAGTGGCACTGTGCAGGGTCCAGACAGAGGAGGAGAAGGACAGAGGAGGAAAAGGACAGAGGAGGAAGGAAAAGGACAGAGGAGGAAAGGTACAGTGGAGGAAAGAAAAGTGCAGAGGAGTAAGGAAAAGTACAGTGGAGGAAAAGTACAGTGGAAGAAGTAAAAGTACAGCGGAGGAAGGAAAAGTACAGAGGAGGAAAAGTACAGTGGAGTAAAAGTACAGTGGAGGAGAGAGGACTGACCATTTGTACTCAAGTAAAAGTACAGTGGTGGATAGAGTACTAACAACGTGTACTCAAGTAAAGGTACAGTTGTGTAGATAAAAATGTGAGCTACATCAAAAGTTTGCACACACCATCTCATCTCATTCAATGCTTTGTTTCTTTATATTTTACTACTTTCTACATTTTAGATCCTTACAAAAGATATAAAGGAAGATCTATGGAATTATGTCATAATGAAAACTTTTTTTTTGCTTTACATGTGGCCAAACCTCCTTGTCAAAGGTTTGCATCGTCAGATCTTCTCATAAAGTAGCCTCATTTTACTGGGGTGTCACTGGTCAATACACAACAAATACTATACTGTACAATAAAGGTCCTATCTGTGTGTGTGTTTCAGGTGGGCTGGACTTCCGTAAAGGAGTATTACACGTACACCTGGGTCAATGTCCCTGAGAACTACAGCGAAGGATCCCCGGTGGACTGCTGCGCCCTCTTCCACGGTCAGAAAAGACAAACGCTTTGACACTTTTTAACTTCAAATGGTGGATCTGTTGTTTCTGATTTTTACTCATTTTAAAACATGAAAAACTAGTTCAGCAGTTTGCAGTGGCCCAAAGTTATTCCTCACTTACCTCGTGCATTAAGAGCGTTTATTCACTGCCATTTTTTTTTAACCTTTATTTTCCCAGGAAAGTCCCATTGAGATTACTAATCTCTTTTTCAAGGGAGTCCTGCCCTGCACACATCACTTTCATACTAGGCAATGTGGGTGCTGTGCCTTGCCTAAGGACACTACGACAGTTTTTTGCCACTGGCGCCCTCCTGTGGTACCTGGAATTCCCAGTGGTCTCCCATCTAAGTACTAACCAGGCCCGGCCCTGCTGAGCTTCTGAGATCTGACGGGATCAGGCTTTGACAAGCCGCTACGGCCACAAATCTCTCTGATCTGGCCAAGATTTTAAAACTTCTATCACAGTCATGGCCAACCCGTGGCTCTCGAGCCTCATGCGGCTCTTTAACTAGTTTCATGCGGCTCTTCAGGAGCTTTTACATAACATGCGTCAAATATGCTTGGCTGGCATTACCATTCATTCAAGGATTGTTCAAGATAAGGAATGCCAAAAGTGTCACTAAGCAGCATAGTAAGAAAAATTGAAAATGAAAATTATTTTATTTTTGTTTGTGGACTTGCTTGAACTGAGAGTTTGTGTGTGTGAGACAGTGCACACAATGTTAACTGTTGAAAACAACTTTTACCAACTTTTAAACAATATTATCATGTTGGTGTGGTTATTTTCATTAAATCTGGTTGAGCATAGGTCTGTGTGTGCGTGTGCGTGCATACATGATTGAGGAATGGGATGATGTTCATGTGTACCCATGTGTATAATGTGGCTCTTTGCAGTAACACAGAAAAAGAAGGGGCTCTTAGTCTTCTACTAGTTGGCCACCCCTGTTCTATCAGGTTATTCATCTTGTTTTCAGATTTATTATCTACTTACTAGTTCTAAATTGGTTGTATAATCTTAAAAATAGTCATATATATTTCTTAATTGACTCAACTAGTCAGAAATTCTAGATAAACATATTTAAAACAAGTTTACGTTTAGTATGAAAAGACTAACTACTATCATGTCAGACTGATTTCAAATACTTCTATCTAGAATTTAGCATCTTTGAACTTATTATCAGGCCAGTCACACTAATCATGAACTTGTTTTAAAGAAGTTTATCTAGAATTTAGCAGAATTTAAAGCATTTTATCTAGAATTTGGCATCGGAGAACTTATTATCAGGCCACACTAATCCTAAACTAGCTTCATTACAACATGCCTCTATTTAAATGCGGCGGTTTTCCAACATGTTTTAGTATTGCTATTCTGACACAGTGAACTTGATTGGTTATTTCTTTAGACTATACGATGTTCTCCACAGATCACCTACATGACCAAATGCACCAAGCATCTTATGATATACGGGAGTGCAAACTATAAAAGCCTATTTACAGTCATATTATTCATGTCGGAAAAGGGGAATGTTTGAAAAATAGTAAAGTGCAAGCTTTTTTTGTCAGTGTCAAAGTAATGGGAGGCTTGAAAAATAATGTTGAGACGTCAGTGTCTAAATAGCGCCATGTAACTGCATTATTCAAACATGCATGAATTTGTTTACTCAGTTCTAAATACGTTAATGATGAGGGAAGAACATTCTTTTAAAGTGGATTTTGCTTAAACAGGAAATATTACACTTCTACAGGGTAATAACTGCAACACATCACATATTTAGCGCACCATGTTGCCTTTTATTGTTTAGAAAATGCTATAATCGCTGAAAACAATATATTAACACTCCTCACTTTGCCCATTAATGAAACTACTGCACATCACATCAGGTTTTTTAAGTTGTTGTGTACAGTTTTGTATCATATTTTTGTACTTCTAGGTGGAGCAATGCAGGGATTGTACAGCTAACTATAAGAAGGGTGCGAATAGGGCATGGGAAAGATCACTAGGTTACTGAAAAACATGCGTGGATGGCATCTAAAACCTCTTTAGTCGTGTTTTTGATGAGGGAACTTTATAACATTACTTTTAAGTGTTTGCACAATCTAGCGCCCTTCTATCTCGCTTTCTATGTCTGTGTACAGCTGTAAAGTTTTTAAAGTACTATAAATAAAGTTGGTATGGTATAACATAGTAAAAAGCTCCAAAAAACGATTCCACGTAACACCCCGTCTTCATACACCTCCCTTACAGCTGGTTCTGTTGATAAAACCTGAATACTGACCATGATAAAACTTCTCGTGTAGCGTTCTACCTGCCGCGCCCGGGCCCAGCCGAGTACGAGTTTGTGTACATGGATCAGAACGGAGAGGTGTGCGGCCGGAGTCGAACCTTCCACTTCTGCTCCCCGAAACCACTGGAGGAGCTGGAGACCGTGAGGGAGGAGAGGGACGAGGAGGACAGAGGAGACGAGCGAGAGGGCGAGGACGAGGAGCTGATGGTGGTGGTGTCCAGAGCCACTCTACTGCAGGTCTGATGTGTGTGTGGAATGAGTCCACAGGCTTAACGCTGTACAGGGAGTTTAACGTAGATATATTGTGCCTATGTGTGCGGTATAGTTACAATCTGTGCCTCCTGTGGATCATTTGGACGTTTTAAATCATAATAATCATCTGATACGACTTAAAAGAGCCATTAAACACCCTCCTGATGATCGACAACCGACCAACTGCCACAACAACGCTCCAGACTTTGAAACAGAGCGGACATTTGTGCTCGGGTCACGCCGTTTCCCTTTTTTCCAAACACGGCGGGACATGGCAGTGCCCGGTCGTGCCAGTAGGGGGCTCCTCACGTACTGCCTGTAGACGCTCGTCATGTAATAATCCTGCATTCAACCTGGAAATTCAAATGCAATAACCATAGTTGATCCTAAAGAGGCCGGTACAGACATGGCTTTGACTCAAAAGTCTGATTTTTAACAAATATATGCACTAAAATCCCAAATAAGACCAGAGATAGATATACTAACTTCTATTTTAGACCCATTTACACAGCTAATCAAACAGCTAATCCTTTTTTTCATCATTAAAAAATGGGTGCGTAAATGTGATACAACAAACATGGCTGTGTGTCATGTCGGGATGAGGGAACAGAAACAACATACCGTAAAATACCAAATAAGAGCCGGGGCGTTTATTTGTTTCAATGACGTTACAGACCAGGCTTTTATTTGAGACCAGGCAGCAATTTGGGGCAGGAGATTAATTCCTTCCTCACAAAAATCTGGGAAAATATGCGACTCAAATTCTTTTAACCAGTGTGACTATAATTTAGGCAACTTTCTATACAGACGTGGGCGATTCATTTGAAATGTTACAACAAAATATCTATGGAGCGGAGAGTTTCCCACATTTGAAAGCGTTTATGCAAATGAGCCATGTGGTTTTAAGTTTGGTTTGTGTAGAGACGACGCGAGCATCAGTCCTGCTCCTGTTGTTGCAGCACCACTTCTGTCTTCAGCACGAACATTAGACTCAGCGTTTATTTGGAACTTTTGGTTATTTATCAAAATATATCTGATGTTTAAGGGAACCCAGTGGTTAATTGGAACCCGGCTCTTATTTGGTATTTTACGATATTGTAAATAAAAATGATAAAAATAATACAATAATAATAATAAAACAACATAAAAAGTGCATTTTGGAAAAGAAAACAATGATAGCGAGGGGAGCAGAATTAATTCAGTCTGAGTCTATAGAGTCCAAGGGAATTTCACATATGTTGAATTCACGTTTTGAGCTTTAGGACCATTCATATATTTCAGAGATTGCATATATAATTTGTGTTCATTTTTAAAACAAATAGTTAGGGGGACACTTCTGAATTTTCCATTTGTAGATGTAAAATTTGGCAAGACATCATCTACTGTGCTAGAAAACTGCGGTGCCCAGTGGGAGCAGGAAACGTCCTCAACAGAGCGGCGCTGTGGGCCCCTCCTATGGTCAAAAAATTGCCAAAATGTCCATGTGACGCTGCAGAATCTTATGTGCATCACTGATTTAAAAAAACAACTGGTGAACAAAGCAAGTATGTCAACATGCAATGACAACTTCCTGTGGTTCCCGACACTGAACTCGCCGACCGACTGTGATCAAACCCACTGAAGTAAATGTGATCATTGGTAAAATGGAGCCTGGATACATATGCGCTGTTTAGTTTAGTTTAGTTTATTAAGATCCTCATTAGCTACTAAAATATCAATAGCTATTCTTCCTTGGATCTCCTGAAAGCTCAATGTGGAGTAAACAAGTAGTAACTAAAATAAATAAATCAATTACAAGTTTTTACTTTTTTGAAACAACTTTTTGTTATTTTCAAACAACAAGAATACTGGCGGTGTGTTCCTTGCAACCATGGGAAATGTTTGGAATCATCATTTGGCGACCTCGTCTCTTCTAATCGCATGTTCCCAGTGCGCTCGGAGTTGTGCGTCAGTGGGGAAATGATGAAAACTGGGGTACGGTTGGAATTGTGGATGAGCCGAACATAACGGAACGCTACAATGACACGTAGATGAAGAAAACTGGGACATTTTTGAATTTTTCCTAGATTTTGTCAGACAGAGCATGAACAGAGCCCGCCGGAAGTTGTCATCGCATATTTCCAAACGTCTTCCTGGTTTGTGACGTAAGCGTGAATCGAGCCTATGACGTCTTGAATGCAGGAGTATAAAGATTACTCAAGAGATTACACTAAACACAACTTTGAGAGGCTAAATTCGATGGGAAAACAACAATAAGATGATTAAAGCTCTAAAAAGCTGCTCTAACACATCAGATAACTTCCTTTCCTCTCATGTTGTTCGTACAGAGACGGTTGGAGGAGAGCCTGAAGTCCGTGGACGGCCTGCAGACGGCGCTGGAGCAGTCGAGGAGGGAGGTGGAGGAGGAGAGAGAAAAGAGAGGACAGAGTGAGAAAGAGTGGGAGAAAGAGAGAGCCGCTCTGAAGAAAGACAAGTCTGACCTCCAGCAAACTATCGGCCAGTACACGGCCATGCTGAAGAGGATGGAGGGGAAGCATCAGGTCTGGAAACTGAAACGAACACAGATAAGATGGAAAATGCTCACGATACTTCACTACAGTTACCCTGACAATCATAAAGTTTGTGGAGAGGCAAGCCCGCTCATGAACATGTCTTTCTTTTTAGCTTTTAGTTGCATGAGTGGGTTTTACAAATGACATTGGTAGATGAATTTGGTTTGGTTTGGGTGAAGTCGCCCCTTTTACCTTCTGTATAAATGAAGTTCTGGGACTAGAACATACAGTATCCATCTATGAGTATAAAGTCATACAATATCTCCTGATCTAGAGCTAGTTTTAGTCAAAATGTTGCCATAATGTAAAAAATCTGGGTTCCCACAGTCATGGAAATCCTGGTAAAGTCATGGAATTTGAAAATGTCATGTTCCAGACTTGGAAAAGCCATAAAATTTTTGTAAATTCAATGAAAGTTCTGGAAAAATCATGGAATTTTAGTATCTCTTTCACGCCACTACAGTGTTCTGTTAAGTTCTCATTAGGCTATTGTGGTTTTTCCGCACATCTACGCCAGTCGCTCCAGCAGGACGATACATAATAAGGTGTTTTGTTTAAAAGACGACAATAAATCCACTGACAGATTTCGTAATGTTAAAAAACTATGTTACCAACCATAAGGTGAGTGGAAAGGGTTCACATTTCATATTTCTAAATCTACTACACCTTATTTTGTAATTTTTTTTTTTTTTTTTACTATATTATTTTCTTATTTCCCTTGTATTTGCAAACACTTTTTACTGTACTACTTATTGCAGTTATTAGTACTTCTTGAATATTAGCGAGTTAATGGTTCTTCTCATCCTAAGTGTTTCATTGCACTGTCGACCTTGTGTTGAACCTGCATATGACAAATAAACAATCTGGAATCTTGACTCTATTTAGCCCTAAAAGTAGAGTAAATTCTACACATGGAAAATTCACTTTAGGTCATGAAAAAGTCATGGAAAAGTTTTTAAATTTTCTCAGAATAAACACCGATCTTGATATTTTGCAGGATGTGAAGTACAACCAGGAGAATCTGAGCAGTGAACTGAGCAAACTTCTGTCGGAGAAAGTGGAGAGTCTGCAGAGGATTAAAGAACTGGAGGAGGACGAGAAGGAGCTGAGGGAGAGTGAACGAGAGGCCCACGCAGAACTGGAGAGGTGCACACACATTAAAACACACAAATCTCCTACATTTTGAATAATCTATCTGGATATAAAAAAAAACAAAACACTACATTTGTTTTTACAGATTGAAGGAGAGAGTGAAGAAAATGAGTAATCAGATGAAACATGAGGAGGAGAAGAGGAAGTCCCTGCAGGTGAGGAGATTTCATTTTATTTGATCAGTTTTTAATATTTCCTCTCTCATTCACTCTCTCCTTTCCTCTCTCCTTTCCTCTCTCCTTTCCTCTCTCCTTTCCTCCCTCCTTTCCTCCCTCCTTCCCTCTCTCCTTTCCTTTTTCCTTCACTCTCTCCTTTCCTCTCTCCTTCCCTCTCCTTTCCTCTCTCCTTTCCTCTCTCCTCCCCTCTCTCCTTTCCTCTCTCCTTTCCCTCTCTCCATCCCTCTCTCCTTCACTCTCTCCTTTCCTCTCTCCTTCCCTCTCTCCTTTCTTCTCTCCTTCCCTGTCTCCTTCCCTCTCTCCTTTCCTTTCTCCTCCCCTCTCTCCATCTCTCCTTTCCTCTCTCCTTCACTCTCTCCTTCCCTCTCTCCTTTCCTCTCTCCTTCTCTCTCCTCCTCTCTCCTCCCCCCTCTCCTCCCCTCTCTCCTTCCCTCTTCTTTCCTCTCTCCTCCTCTCTCCTCCTCTCTCCTCCTCTCTCCTCCCCTCTCTCCTCCTCTGTCCTCCTCTCTCCTCCTCTCTCCTCCTCTCTCTCCTCCTCTCTCCTCCTCTCTCCTCCCCTCTCTCCTCCTCTCTCCTCCTCTCTCCTCCCCTCTCTCCTCCTCTCTCCTCCTCTCTCCTCCTCTCTCCTCCCCTCTCTCCTTCCCTCTTCTTTCCTCTCTCCTCCTCTCTCCTCCTCTCTCCTCCTCTCTCCTCCCCTCTCTCCTCCTCTCTCTCCTCCTCTCTCCTCCTCTCTCCTCCTCTCTCCTCCTCTCTCCTCCCCTCTCTCCTCCTCTCTCCTCCTCTCTCCTCCTCTCTCCTCCTCTCTCCTCCCCTCTCCTCCTCTCTCCTCCTCTCTCCTCCTCTCTCCTGCTCTCTCCTCCTTTCTCCTGCTCTCTCCTCCTCTCTCCTCCTCTCTCCTGCTCTCTCCTCCTTTCTCCTGCTCTCTCCTCCTCTCTCCTCCTCTGTCCTCCTCTCTCCTGCTCTCTCCTCCTCTCTCCTCCTCTCTCCTCCTCTGTCCTCCTCTGTCCTCCTCTCTCCTCCTCTCTCCTCCTCTCTCCTCTTCTCTCCTGCTCTCTCCTCCTCTCTCCTGCTCTCTCCTCCTCTCTCCTCCTCTCTCCTGCTCTCTCCTCCTCTCTCCTCCTCTCTCCTGCTCTCTCCTCCTCTCCTGTGTCCAGCTGGAGCGTGAGTCTCTGTCTGTGGAGCTTCGTGGTCTCCAGGACAGACTGGACTCGTCTGAGCTCCAGGCCCAGGGTCTGAGGAGGGACCTGAGAGAAATGACGTCCCGCCACAGCCTCCTCCACACCGAGCTGCAGCAGTCCCGCCTGCAGGGGGCGCAGTTCAGCCTCCAACTGTCCCAGGACCAACTCCAGATGAGGGAGGAGCGAGCCGCCTGGGCCCTGGAGAGAGAGGGATACAGGCAGACTGCAGAGGTCAGAACGGAGTCATATACACAAACACATGTCGTGCAGACCGATAAAAAAGGGCGAGAATCTCTTAAAACTGCTACTTATCTCTATGCATCTGACTCAAACTGCACTCACAAGACTACACCTGCAGGGGGAGCTCATGCAAAAACTACTATTTATGCAGAAAAGTACTAGGAAATCATGTATATATGTATTTAAAGAATAAAAAATGTAACTTTTTACATAATAATAATAATAATAAATAATAATAATACATTGGTTTTATATAGCGTTTTTCATGGTAACACAAAGACGCATCACAATAAAGTAACTCTCAAACAAGGACACGACAAAACAGTAACGAGAAGAAGTTATGTGAGGGGAAAAGATGAGTTTTGAGCAGTTTTTAAGGTGTTTAGTGAGTTTCTGTGAATGGAAAACAGTTCCAGAGGGCGGGAGCGGCTATGGGAAAGCCCCGGTCCCCCTAAAGTCCGGTGCTTTGATTTGACTGTGGGAGTGAGGAGGGTAGAATCGGCCGATCGGCGGCGGCAGGAGGGACTGTGAGTCTTTGTAGGTGATCAGGGTGGTGAAGTTGATGCGCTGTTGGATAAGGAGCCGGTGGAGTTGCTGCAGAACGTGGGTGATATGATCTCGTGAGCGGGTGTCGGTGAGGAGGCGGGCGGCAGGTTTTTGAACATACTGAAGTTTTTGAAGGTCAGTGGAGAGAATTCCATAGAGGAGACTACTGCAATAATCGAGTGTGGAGGCGATGAAGGCCTGGATAAGAATTTTGGCCACGGGGGGTTAGAGGGAGGTTTGAAGACGGGCAATGAATACAAAATACATACAGTATGAATACATAAAAATACAAAAAATATCAAATCTTCAGCTATTTCTCTCAGTAACTTCTCCTTTCTGATGTTGTTTCATATCAATTTTTATTCTCTAAATAAAGGATTAGTGGGCAAATGCAAATTTTGGTTACACAAATACTCACGTTACTGTAATTGAAAAGATTTTTGGGGCAATTGTACTTTTTTGAGTAGATTTTAAACCTGTAATTCTGCTTTTAATTGAGTATAATTCTTTGGGATGGGACAAGATCTCATGCCACATCATCAAAATCACGGCAAGATCGTGCAGACATGAGAAAAATGATCTCATGAGATACATTTGGATTGGAGAAAAAAAGGGCTATGTGTTCGTGTTGTCTTTTTCAAAACAGCAGAACGGAAACAAATATATGAAATCAAATAAATAAAAAATTGTGAGGCAAAAATTGGAAACTGAATCATGAAATTTCTATATAAGAATGATGTTAAAATCTGGTCTTGTCTTGTTGTTGGACCCAAACTCGTATCTTATCTCGTCTTGTGGAAAAAGTGTCTCGTCCCGTCTCTAATAATTCTAGCCACGTAACTGTAATGAGTCACAAATAACAGACTGTATTAATGTGTTTCTATACAATGGACATTAAGCTCTGTATTTCTGTGTCAGGCTGATCAGAACAAACTGGAGGATCTGTACGCCGAGCTGCGCCGGAACGAGGAGTGGCTGCAGGACGAGCGAACCGAGAGGGAGCGACTGGAGAAGGAGCGAGACCAGATCAGGGTCAGTGGATTTTAGGATTTAAACATCCTATATTACGCCAAAAAGACTCGTGTGCACTTTAAGCCGTGTTAGAATGTTGTTTCCTCCTCAAAAACAGACCTGGAGTTGTGCTTTTGTTTCATTTTTCACACTTGTTTGAGTAATCCTGCATTATTTGTCTGTCTACGGCCGCGTCTCATTTCTCTTTCTTCGCTTCCTTCACCTTGTTTCCTCTCCTCGAATCTCCATTCTTGGTGATTAAATGTGTCATATTAAGTGTTGTCCCAAAGAAAACCACAGAAGGAAGGAGTGAACCTGAGTGAGATTTCAGGATACAGACATCAGAGAAAAGAATCAAACTTTATTGGTTTCACTGAGGAGTTTAAATCCTCTCTCCTTACTTTGTCTCCTTCCTCATCCATTTCCTGCAGAATCAAGGAGAGGAATCAAGGAAAGGAAGCGAGGAGAAATGAGACACAGCCTATATCTCTAAAGCTCAAAATAAAGCTAAAAAACTAGGTAAATTTGACGTTTTTGGGTCAAAAGTGCAAAACCATGAAAGCCGTTTACCTGATGAAGACGTAGCTGCTACCGCTGTAAATCAAGCTCACTTTTTGCAAGTTAGACAAAGTGCGGGAGTCTTTCTATTTTGATTTTGACAAGCCTTACGCACGCCCTCTCCAACGTTGCTTCAGAAACACGTGAGAAGTGACAAGTAACCTCCTTATCTTATGGTCAAAAATGCCTAAAAACTTTGTGCTGCTTTCTGTGGCCTCTGCAGTGTCCAGTAGTTGGTGACATCACACAAGACTGTCCTTATATGCACAATACTGAATTACTAAAAACATGCATGAATCCGTCAACACTACAGGAGAATTTGCCTGGTTTTGGCTGCGATTTGCTTCTCCCCGAGTTTGAGGAGACCTTTAAAGGGTTCTTTGAAAGTAAAAAGACAAGATAGTTCTGCGCGTGTCTGTTTATATCCACACAGTGCACGGATCAAGGTGAAGCTGCAGATTAGCGATTATGACTCTACGTCACCAATCTGTTCTGCTTTAAAAATCCTGTATCTGAAGTATTGCTCCACATTTCACACATAATAATAACACAGTTTTGACTTGGATCTAAACTAAAAGTGCAGAACTCTGATCTTTGAACACTTCAGAGTCTCAGAGTGAGTGGTTTTACTGTAGACAGGAAACAGCTGACGCCATTGTGCTCACAGCTTTATATCCTGTGGTCCGCAGACGTATCCCGCTGCAGTGTTTATGATCAGAGATTTAAAATCTCATAGGAGTTTCCTCGTGTCTGTGGTGTGCACTTTTTGTCGCACGTTTAAAAATCATTTAAGACCGAAAAATCCTGTAGTGTGGTAATGATGTGGGAGCACAATTATAACATGATTAAAAGCTCAAAAAGTCACTCTTTAATAATATAAGAGCATATGAACCTATTCTAATCATTATGCTCGTGGTCAACACTCATTACAGCATTCTGAAGTGGTAATTAACAAGAACTGGTTTATATTTGAATTTGAACTTAGAGTTTTTAGTTTGTGTTGTTTTTATGTACAGTAGTGTTGTCACGATACTAAAATTTCAAACTCAATTTCAATACTTAATACTCAGTACCAGAGATGGGACAAAATCTCGTGCTGCAAGATCTCGCAAGAAAGAATTGCCACAAGATCATACACACATGAGAAAAATGATGAGATTTCCCCCCCCTTGAATTTACCTTTAGCTTGAACAAAAAAGAATTCAGAGTTGTAAGACCATTTGAGAAGCTGTAGTTCCAAAAAGCAGTACCACAATGACTGCTAAAGCCTTACGTAAAATAAATAAGTCGTGAAGCTAAGATTATGACTGAATTACACTACTTATTTATTGGACATTATGTCAAAATCTCGTTTAGTCTCGTTCTCGTGGACCTGATCTCGTGGTGTGAAAACTGTGAAAACCACAATAATAAAAACCCTTTCTTTAGACAATAGAATGTGATTTTCAACATTAAATCATCATGCTTAATCACCTCAAATAGCTCAGTCTTTCCTTGTAGTAAAATAAAAAAAAACACCATTATACTTCCATCTGACTGGGATATCAATACCTGAAAAAACATATTGACCAACCCCTCACATCATCTCTATAAATACCCGGGCATATGGTGAAAGTTGATAAAATAAACAGGATCTCGTGTTTCAGTTTGAACTTGTAGAAACGCAGCCACAGTTCACGTGCTGGATTTGGTGACCCGCAAACACAAATAGAGGCTCTGCTCTGTAACTGGAGACAGAGGAGAGACAGAGGAGGTCAGCTCATGTGCAGATCTGTGAAGTTAAAGGTGCACTGCGGAACATTTCTAGTGAAGCGTCCGCCGTCTGCTTGTCTCCGTGGGAATACAGGGTGTCCCATCAAAGTTGACAGAATTTTGCAGGCCAGTAACAATAATTTTAGCAGTTCTTGTTGACATAACCTCAGATTTTCACAGAATGTATAGAAACTAGGGGTGTAACGATATCGGAGTCTCATGATACGATATTTATTGCGATATTGTGGGAAAGTTCACGATATGGTGTGGAGACTCACGATATTACTGACATTAGACTGACATTCTAAAATGCTTTGACCAGTCATTTGGTACATTTATTGTCATTAGGGATGGAACCATATCCAAATCTCTGTACGATATTTTCACCATATACATCTCACCGTACGATATTTATTGCAATATTTTGTGGAGGCACAAAACTGTGAATATGCTACTTTTTCCTCTAAAAAAGACTTAATCCAAAGAATGAAGATGTAAAAGTGCTTAGAACAGTTATTTCTTCATGTCGTCTGCACTGAAACAGAGCAAAGGATCATGGTCTATGTAGTTCCCTCTGTTTTTTAAAACTATTTCTGCATCAGAACTATTCATTTAAGGAAACAGACTTGTGATTCGATATATTGTTGACGATACGATATCACCATATTTCGGTTATTGTTACATCCCGAATAGAAACAGATCAAGATTTTGTATTGAATGTTTTATTTTTGTTGTTTCCAGGTTGAGCCGTGCCGTTTACTTCCGTTCACTTCTCTTCTGATGCTGATGTTGGTCCTCTTTAAAATTTTTAGTACCAAGTCCTAATTTGTTTGCCAGTTGATGAAGTTTTTCCAAATTTTGCACTGAAAGTTGAACAGTCTTGGGTGACTGTGTGTGAGCAGATTCCAAGATGCAAAATGACTTCATTTTGGAAGTGAACGGCTCAACCTGAAAAAAGAACAAAAATAAAACATTAAATATAAAATCTTGATCTGTTTCTATAGATTCTGTGTAAATTTAAGTTTATTTCAACACCCTGTATTATTGCTGTGTTTAGAATCTTCTGCAGTTTAACCTTTTTATCACGGGGAGAAAAGCAGGTTACAGCACTACACTACAGCTCACATCTGTGGAGAGTCACCCCCATTCACAGTAGAAATGATTGTATTTTTGAACAATAGAAACACCTGTAAAGAAGGGCAGTACATTAATTTGAAAAAATGAGCGCATTTTAAACAGTTTGCAGTGGTCCAAAGTTATCCCTCACTTCCCTTATGCCTTCAGAGCGTCCTGATTATTCACCGCAATTAGTTTATAAGAGCTTTTTGCAACTCTCAGACACTAGAGCTTCCTGATTATGGAACAATAAAATGCAAATCATTGAACCTTACATTTATAATGCAGAGTTTGAATTTCTTTTAATACTCAGAAGCAATTACAAAGTAGTGGGTGGTGATAGGAGGTTAGTGAAAACAGACATTTCCTGAGCACTGAAACAATCCATAAATTAATCGCAAAATGCAACTTTGAGTAAGATAATGATGAGCGAACACTGTTATAATGTTGTTTCCTCATCACAAACGGAGCATTTTGAGCTTTGGACATGTAAATAGACTAATAATAATAAAGTTACTCAAACAAAACACAGCTCCAGGTCTGTTTTTGAGGAAGTAACAACATTCTAACAGGACTTAAAGCTCACAGGAGTCTATTTCGCATAATACGGGACCTTTAATGACTCATGTGATTGTTCCTTTTAGGCCCAGCAGAGGGAGCTACAGGAGCAGAAGTCTGTGAAGAGAAACACTCAGCGCAAAACAGAGGAGCAACAGGTCAAAATACATCTTCTGATATCACATTTATGAATGAAAGGTGCACTGCGCCTGCCATATACTGGAGACGCCATTGCTTTGCCTTAGATTGGAATGTTCCGCAGCGTGGCATTAATCGTCTTGTGTTTATCCAACTGCAAAAACACCTGGACAAAGTTCCTACTGTGAGTGGACTCGCCTTCCATAGACTGTATACATAAATGGACAGAGCTGATCTGCAGCCGCCGTTCCACATAGTGAGTGAGCGTGGGGCACATTCAGGGTCCATGTGCCATTTGTTCTTTTGAATTTCAGTGAAGAACGAAAAACAATAACATGCGAAAACAGTTTATTATTTCATTATTCAGTTGTAGTGTCAGAAAAAACAGATTTCAACCTCTATTTTCAATATTTAATTACAGTTTATTTCAAATGACACCAATCAAAAAACAGTCTCGTGCCTATTTTAATTTTGGTATTTTATTCTCTCTGGTTTATTTGCCCCGGAGGTTCTGCTGCTTAGTGCACCACGTGTGAATTCAACCACGGATCTATAATAAAAACTATTTTTATTATAGTTCTTTGGAGTCGACTGAACAGAGGAGAGTTTATCTCTGCTTCCTGATTCTCTTCATGAACTTCAACAATGACTTTCTGAGACACAAAAGTAAATGCATCACTATAAAAAACATGTTTGTCCACAAAATTGCAGCAATTTAAGTCCTTCGAGCTGCAGAACTTCTGGGGCAAATAAACCAGAGAGAATCAAATATCAGGCACCAGAACAGTTTTTTGATTGGTGTCATTTGAAATAAACTTAAATTATATATTGGAAATAGAGTTCGAAATCTGTTTTGAATAATGAAATAACAAACTGTTTTCTCATTGTTTTTTGTTCTTAATTGAAATCCAAAAGAACAAATGGTACATGAACCTTCCGACTCCATCGACTTTGTATCTAATTCACTTAACTCTGAAAATGATCACGCCTCTCACTGTACCTGCTTCAGTGGGCCACGATCCTGGTGTTTTTTTCTATATTTTGTGCGCAAATACATTTCTGTTCCTAATGAACTCAGCTCCAAATTCGCCCCGTTACTGCAGGCCTCCATGAGCTTCATTTGACTGGAGCTGGTGCACTGATCACTGTGGGCGACGTCACACTCACTCAGTCCACTGCTTTATACAGTCTGTGGTTTGTCGCCATGCAGAGAAATCCGTTTAATGTCACAGTGTGGAACATTCAAAGCAAAGCAACAATCCATAGAAAAGTTACATAGTGCAGTTCATAAAACATATAGTTTACAGTTTGAGCCACTTAATGTCACTAATTCAATTCTGCATAAATGAATGTCAGCAGTCACCAATCATTCATGTAAAAAGTGATTTATTCTGAAATGATTTAAGATCTAATTTATATTTATGGACATTTCTTCTGTGTTTTTGGCAATAGATGTCAGAAGATAATCCCTGCACAAAAGCACATGATGGAGAGACATGTAAGTGTTTTACATCATTAATATGCAACATACTGAAGTGAGAATGCTTTTATTTAACCTCTTCTTTAGTGTTATTAGCTTTGTTCATTCTAAAGTTTAGTCACAAAAGATTTGATGCTCCCCCAGAATAGAATTTCTGTACAGTTTGGTGAACAGGTTTGGCTCACGTGATCTCAAAAAGTAAATATTTTGTCCTGTTTTATGGTTAATTCCCTTGGATAGAACCTGCTCATGTGACAGTCCTGTTTGACATGGATAAATGCAGTATCTTCAGCTAGTGGAGCCATTACTCAAACACAAGTGCCTGTAGTTGTCAGTGGACTTCTAGACACAAGGCAAAGGAGAAAGCTCAATTTGCCAACTGGAAAAGAGTTTATTTGGTTGAATCCAAGCTGCTTCTTCAGTTCTGGTCAGAATCCTGGAGGACACTGCCTTATATCTGCCTGCAAAGAGGAGGAGTTAGATGGAGTTAGGTAGAGGAGTTAAACACGAGAACTCTTCTTTAAACAGAACTGGAGGACTCACACAACATCTGCCTCCAATTTATAACGTCATTCTCAAACCTAAATCAAAACAACTTAAGAAAACAATCAGGCCCAGAGGTGTGAAAACCCTCATTATGACCCTGTATGATTCTGCTAATATGACCCCACCTCAAGTCTATTTCAATAGGCCGCGCTAACAGCAACTGTAAACAAATAAGGTATTAGTTTCAGAGAACTTGGCATCTAACTCCTCCCCTTTGCAGGCAGATATAAGGCAGTGTCCTCCAGGATTCTGACCAGAACTGAAGAAGCAGCTTGGATGAGCAGTGAAACATATTCAACCAAATAAACTCTTGTCCAGGTGACAAATTGAGCTCTCTTCTTTGCCATGGATTCTACAGTCCCTGACAAAAGTCTTGTCGCTTATCCATTTTGTAGAAACAAAAGCTTATAACCTGACTTTAAATTAATCGATTGGTTTTAGAAATGTCTCATATGAAAGCTAAAACCCTCCCAAATTATGCTCAATATACTAAAATAAATTTGCTTCACTGAAGAAAGATTGATCATTTAATGAACACAGAAAGTTCAGATTTTGGCAAGACAAAAGTTTTGTCGCCTACAGAAAATTGAACAAATAATTTACTTCAAATACAAAAGTATGTTGCATAACGTCAGTGAATTAAGCAGTGCTGCTGTGAGATCCATATTTAATATCTTGTATGACTTCCATGAGCTTGAAGGACTGCATCCATGCAGTTCGACAAAGATTTATACAATTTGTTGATGAAGTCATCAGGAATATCAAAGAAAGTGTCTTACATGCCTCCAAGACTTTTGTCAGGGACTGTACCTGGACAACTGAGGGTTTTTACACAAGGTTCAATGCCTTGTACCTAATTGGAAACCGACAAAGAACAACACCCCTCACCATTCGTTACTGCGGGGGGTATTGTTCTTCGTCGGTTTCTTACGCTCTATTATTATTATTTTATTTATTCTTCATTAATGCTCTTTACATCATGCGTTTTATGGTTAAAGCTGCTGAATAAGAAATAAAATGAGTCTGTAAAGTTTGTGGAACCTCTTTTTCAAATAACGTTAATGGACATTTCCTTCAAAAACAATGAACCCGCCCTTTCTGAAATGATGACATCTTCATATTATTTTGTTTTAGCCTCTGAAGATGAAGATCCTCTCTCCTTCTCCTCCTCTTCCTCCCTCTCTCCTGTCTCCTCAGATGCTCAGGTGAGGCTTTTCCACAGATCTGACATGTAACTTGGGCCTGTAAGTATCGTCCGCTTGTCTCCGTTTAGATCTCCATGGAGACGAAGTTTGGACACCAGGGCTGAATAATTTGGAAAAAAGACTGAATTGAGATTTGTCCGACGTGCTTTGTGATTAGGATTAGATTTGTGATTTAAGTTTTAATAAAAGAATTCTGTTCAAAGTTCACATTTTAAACACGGCCAGAAAAACTGACCAAAACAACTGAAATTTGACTGACAAACTCATATAAGAATCCCATTTCAGAACATGTTTGTGCAGATCTGAACTACAGGCTCAGCAGGTTTTTACGCAGAATAAGGAGATTTTGTTGTTTTTGGAGGAAATTACGTACGGTACTTCAAAAATTGCACCTTTTGACATTCGCTAGTTCAAACTGCGATGGTTTTTTGCAGCTCTATTGTCCACCCTCCAGAGAAAAGTGAGCATAGTCCAGATTTCAACAGGTTTGCTCTAAAATGTCCAAATAAGGCCAGGCTTAACGACCACAGAAGACCCACTTACCGTTTAGTACCGCATTTAGTACCTCAATTAGTACCTCATTTAATACCTCATTTAGTCCTGCATTTAGTACCTCATTTAATACGTCTGTAAATGGATAAAGTAGATTCTCACGCTCAGTTTTTGTCTCTTCTCCAGGCCGAGGATCAGGAGCTGTACGAATCCGCCAAAGAGAATCTAACGGTTCCTAAACTCATCGACCCCATCCTGAGGTAACTGCGACATCTCTGTATGGAATTTAACATCCAAATCCTATACAGTTTTGCAATTTTAACTGTTTTTTTTAACTCCTCTCCCTTTAGTGAGCTGTGTGACCCTTATGTGTGGTAGAGTCCTCCTCACCAGTGTTGGCACCAAAGTTGTTACTAGTATTTTTTCCTTTTAGGTTTTAGATCTTTTTAAATGTGTTTTTTTAAATGATTATTATTGTTTAGCATGTTTGAGTGTTCACATCTGGGCTCTACTGTTTTGTTTAGTTTTTTTTTTGTGCAAATTAACAATGTATTATCAAGAATTAATGAGTGAAAACTGGTAAAAGTCTTATGTGTGGGTGCCGTCTTATTTTAAGGTACCATAAAAATACAATGACACTGCATTTTACTTCATTTGAACTAGAATAATGGAGTTCAAAAGAGACTGCTCCAGAAGTGAAATGTTCCAGAAGTAAAATTTCCATAAATTTTTTTCACGGACTTTTAAAAAATGTCAAATATTAAGAGTTCAAGGACATTGCAGAGGTTAACTCTAACCCTACAATCTATAACGCAAATGTTTTAAGTCTTAAAACCACATTAAAAACACAAGATTCTATGAAATACGTTAATAACTTGGCGGTTCATAAAGTTTCAGAAACAGATTTTGAATAAAAGTAAATGTCTTGTGGTCTTTAGTTACCACAGAGCTAATTAGCCCTGAGCTTTTAAACTTGAAATATTATTTCTTTGTTTACAGAAAGTCTATGGGGAAAATGAATGAGAAATGTACTTCCCATGAAGAATATTTATACTTCTACTTATGTTAACCTCTGATTGTCCTGCGTTGGTGCATTCTCATGGTTCTATCTGTCTGAGTTCATTTCTGTGATTCCTTGAGTTTTGAGTCCGGACAATTGTGGAATTTCTGTTGTTTTTTTTTTTCATCCTTGGTGCTGTTTTGTTGAGTAAAGTTTCATGATCGTCCTGTTTCGCATTATGGCTCTTATTATTTCATCGCACAAAAGATGACACCAAATCTGAGAACAAAATACATACATTTATCAAAATACATAAAAGACAATAACACAAGTCCATACACAAGTACAACACACACTTTATAAACATGTCTCCAACGGCGTATCTGTAACACATCTCCTGAACCTGAAGGTCTTGGCAGAATTTCAAAGTGTCAAAAACAGGTTCTGAAATACACTGTTCGTTTCAGCTTGTGTTAAAATACGATCTTTGGTCATTTTGTACTTTTGTTTTGAAGCCGCTTTGGGCTCTTATGGCTTAATATTGCACCACCAACACACAATTTTAGCACAAAAAGTTTCAAACTAACTACAAAAACAACGGTACACGGGAATTCCATCTTTGTAATGCAATCAGTAATACATTTCTGAACGTCTTTTGGTCGAAAAGAATTGGATAAAAAGTTCACGATGTAACATGTTTGGGGGCCCGTCGCCTGCTTGTTTCCATGAATATGTTACGACTCTGCCTGGAATGTCCCACAGTATGACATTAAACAGCTTTAACTTACATGTACGCAGCAAAAAACTACATCTAGTCAAGTTAAGATGACGTTGAATTAAGATGATTTGATTAAATTCCACTTGACAAGTAAAATAATCTGACTTTTTATACTTTAAATATGAAAATACATCTTTTTAAATAACAACTTTTCACACTTAAAATAAGCAAAATCGAATGTTGCTACTCTACTTTTAGATAATTTGAGTTGTCAAGTTGAATCTACTCAAATAAAGTCAAAAGTTCTTAATTTAAGTCATTTTAATTAACCTAGATACTGTTTTTTCCAGTGTTTCCAGTTACAGGTGGTTTTTAGCTCAAAAACACCTAGAAAAACAGGTATTCTGACTGAGCGGAGTCGCCTCTCTGCAGATCTGACCTGTAACTTGTCTGGTTTGGTCTCCATGGAGATAGAAAGGTTTTTAATACCGTACACGACAAAAGCTGAAGCCCAGCCAAGTTAAAATGACTTGAATTAACAACGTGTTATATTGATTTTGAGTCAATTTCACGTGATAAATCAAATTATTTACCAATGGAACAAGAAAATACACCTAGTTACACTGAAGATAAGAAAAAATAGGACTTAAAATAGGAAACTGAATCATATGTTGTTTGAATTAAGAAAAAAATACATATTCCATTGGCAGATAAATGTACTTAAAGTTAAATCTTCTTAATTTGAGTCATTTGAATTTACTTTACTTTTTGCAATGTACCGTGGAACATTCTAGACAAAGCAATAACATCTCCATGGAGAAAAGAATTTGACTGACTCTCCACCAGAAAAGTTACACAATGCACCTTTAAATGGACATGTTTTAATAGTTTACCACGTATAAAGCACAATAAGTAACTTTTCTCGCGTACCTGCTGGTCTCCATGGGTTTGGGTTGTTAAAAGTATCAAATTATCAGATACGAATCGATTCTAAAACATTTTTTGCAGGTATCGATATTAAAAAGCCACTTCCTCCAGCTCCTCCGGACGGACCCCGAGGCGTTCCCAGGCCAGCCGAGAGACATAGTCCCTCCAGCGTGTCCTGGGTCTTCCCCGGGGCCTCCTACCGGTGGGACATGCCCGGAACACCTCCCGAGGGAGGCGTCCAGGAGGCATCCGGACCAGATGCCCGAACCAGATGCCCGAACCAGCTGGAGCTGGAGGAAGTGGCTGGGGAGAAGGAAGCTTGGGAGCCCCTGCTTAGACTGCTGCCCCCGCGACCCGGCCCCGGATAAGCGGAAGAAGATGGATGGATGGATGGATGGATATTAAAAAGTCCGTGCTTTGCCTTGAATATTCCACAGTGTACCCATAAATGCATCTGTCTCCATGGAGACAAGCACATGATGCTAGCAGTTACGGGGCTGATCTGCAGAAAGTTTTAACGTGTTATCTTGCAATACAAGATACTACAGTGTGTTTAAAGCCACCCACTGAAACATTTCAGACAATAATAAGCAACAACATCTCCATGGAGACAAGCAGGTGAGGTGCTTCTGCCAGAAAAGTTACATAGTCCCACTTTACTGTCCTTTTTGCATAGATTTGTAGTACATTTTTACGTCACACATTTGCCACATCTGTTTTGGACTGTTTTTTATTTCTTTTAAAGTAAAAAAAAAATCCATCAAATAACTTACTACATTTGATAATTAAAGGTGCATTGCGTAACTTTTCCAGTGGAGGGTCCGTCAAATGCTTTTCTCCATGGAAACGTTATTGCTTGACGTTCATTTTGCTGTATTTTGTTTGACAGAAATAAACGTTCATTTCAGTTTCTGCTCTGGTATGGGTTGATATTTGTCTGGAATATCCCACAGTATGGCATTAAACCTTTCTATCTCCACGGAGACCAAACCAGACCGAGTTCCAGGTCTGATCTGCGGAGAGGCGACCCCGCTCACAGTCAGAACGCCTGTTTTGGTCGGTATTTTTGAGCTATAAAACCACCTGTCATTGAATAAATGTAAAGTAAAGCTGTTTAATGTCATATTGTGGAACATTCCAGGCAGAGTAATGACGTATCCATAGAAACAAGCAGGTGACGGGCCCCCAATCGAAAAATGACACAGCGCGGTTGCATGTTATTGTGTATTGTATTGTGCTGACTGCTTCTTTGGTGGTCAGATTCTCCATAGAGTTTCCTGGTTAAATAAAAGCATAAAATATGAATTAAAACGTGTTATATTCCAGTAAATGTATTTAAAGAACCATGACAATTCTGGAAGGCTATACCAACACATAACACACCATTAGTACTACTATTCAAAAGTTTTTCCCATGGAACTATCTATGCATTACTTCAAATTCCTATTTCATTTTCAAATCGTATAAAAACATTGCGGATCACCTGAGTCATGTCATTTCAAATCTACCCTGCAGATTCACAATTTTTGCATTTTTTATTTGACGAAAAACCAAAAAGACCGTTTTGAATAACTGCTGTAAGTTCGAGTCCCGCTCATGGCTTGACCTAAGTATCGTTACTAATGTTCCTATAAGGGATGCACCGATACGATACTGGTATTAGACGTCGCAGCCGATCCCGAAAACATCGCTGAATCGGATATCGGCGTCTGTCTCATAATGTTTGAAATCGTATTTACAAAGAGGTCTGTTGTCCCGGGGTTTTAAGGGGCCCAAATTGGAAGCTCTGCCTATTCATTAATATTACAGGGGGCCCCTGTGTGTGCGCTTGCCCCGGGCCCCCAAATTTCTGTTGACGGGCCTGTTTAATCGTACAATTGAGAGATAAATAACAGCTACGTAACACTCTTGGATCACTTGTTTTAAGGAAATAAATGCTAATTCTGCTCTGCTCTGGTATCGGTTGATATCGGCATATAGTTAAAGCTATAGTATCGAAATCGGTCTCTGAACTGTCAAAGCAGGCTCGGTGCATCCCTCGTTCCTATATGATGTATTCTCCAGTCTTTCAAAATAAAAGCACATTGAATATAAGCAAGAAAAGAAAAAACAAAACACACAAAACGAATACAGGTTCAAAAACGCATGATAAAAAAATAAGTCGCATATCTCTGTAAAGGAATACATCTCCCCCAAATGGGCGTCGCGTTTGTCATCGCCGCCAATGGAATCCAAAAAGCGAAGTTCGAAGCCCTTTTTATTGCAGTTCAGCGTCTCGAACCCGCGATATTTTTTGGTGCGGGTTCGTGAACAGTTTTGGCACACGTCGTAGGTTTAGTGCTTTTCCTTATACCTCGTTGGTGTAGAGTCCGTACAGAGGATGTGGTTGCTAAGAGCCATCAGAGTGAGGTTTGAGGTTCAGAGTTATCCTGGTATAACACGCGTGGAACGGCACGGGTTGGGTCGGTACGTTTGCATTGATATGAAAAGAGAAAATACTCGTAGCTGGTGAAAGGACTAGTACACAGCAAAAACTGGAAGGTTCAAATTTCAGGGTAGAATATTTCAGAGTTGTTTTAACACACACACACAAAAAGTTATTTTAACTATTTGAAAGTTAAATGGGGGTTCATGTTAATTCAACTTCCACTAGTGTTAATTTGGCACTTCCCCCCCACCACTTCAAACTTACACGAGAGTAGATCAGTTTGAACCAGTTTTGTACATAATTTCATCTTAAATTAACTAAAATAAAGTGTAAAAATAAAACACCTCTGTGTGTTGTTTCACTAAATCAGGATAACCCTACAAAGTGTTATCCGTTTACTCTCAAAATGTTAATATAACTCTTGATTTCGGGGTTAAACGGGAACTTTGGGTGAGTGTTACTTCATTAACATTTCCAAGAATGTTAAATTAACTCTAGAACAGACTGGACTCATTTAAACCCTGAGAAAAGGTTAAAATGAACTCTGAGAGTTCATTTTAACACTCCACTTTTTGCTGTGTAGTTCTTGTGGACAAGTTTCTTAAAAAGTCTAACTTTTCTGGTGGAGGGTCTGTCAAATTCTTTTCTCCATGGAGATCATCTTATTGCTCTGTCTTTCACAGTACGGCATTAAACCTTTCTACTGTATCTTTACGGAGACCAAACTAAACCAAGTTACAGGTCAGATCTGTGGAGAGGCGACCCCACTTAGTCAGAATACCTGTTTTTCTAGGTAGTTTTGAGCTGTAAAACCACCTGTAACTGAATAAATGTAAGATTTAATGCCATAGTGTGGAACATTCCAGGCAGAGCAATGACATATCCATGGAAACAAGCAGATGACGGACCCCTAACCAAAAAGTTACATAGTGCACCATTAAAGTTCAGTAAAGTTAAGTGTGTTATTGTCCGATAATCAGGAAGTGCACTGTTAGTATGCTAATTGGACCACTGCAAACTGTTGAAAGTTCTGTTTTTCACGTTTTTATAACCAAATGAACCAAATCGTACCGACCCAGGACCGCACCACAGCACTTTAAAGGGCCTATATTCTGCTAAGGTTTAATCTATGTTCTAATGTTGTTTCCTCATCACAAACAGAGCTGGAGTCGTCTTAGGTTTCATCCACACATGTTCATCCTGCATATTTTGGCTGTGTTTTATCTCTCAGACTGAAAACACTCTGTTCCACCTTGTGACATCATCAAGTGGTGATACAGGAAGTTCTCCGTGGTTGTTTTTAAGGAGGTAACAACGCTGTAACATGACTAAAAACTCATGAGAGTCCATTGTGCGTCACATAGGACCTTTAACCTCAGCTGTCCGCTCTCCTCACTGCTTGTTGCCACTGGTCTCTCCATCGCTCTCCCCCCTCTCTCTGTCTCTGTCCTCCTCCCAAAAGTCCTCCTCCTCTTCCTCCTCCTCCTCTTCCTCGGCAGGGGACTCGTATGTGGACTTGTCCTCCTGTTTGATGGCCTGGATGGCTGGAGGAGGGCCCGGGGGGGTGGGAGTGCTGCTCTCGCCCGATCCTGAGTCGGAGCTGTCCTCAAAGGCCTCGGGGTTCTCCAGCATCTCCCTGATCAGAGGAGGCATGGGCCCAGGGATCTCTGTCTTCAGGGTGATGGCTCTCTCTGCGCCTAAAACACAAACAAGCAGGATATGTTTGTGTTTGAGCTGAAGGTCTGACATGTCTACATTTTTAGATGTGACTGGATGTTTTATGGAAATGTGGGTTTGGTTAGGACTCGAATGGGAGACCGCTGGGAATATCAGGTGAAACAGTGGAGCGACAGTGGCTCTAGTGCAAACTGTTGTGTCCTTAGTAGGGTTGTTAACACGTTACCGCATGCGATTAATCACAAAAAAAAAATCACACTAAGATTTTTTTTAATGCAGATTAATCACACAATTTATTTTGAATGCACATGTTATGGAAAGTGCAATGGTGACCAGAAAGGTGGCGCAGGTTATTAGGTCAGTGATCAGGTCTGTCCATACACGACTTTGTACTTTTTATCTTATATATATAGTGTTTATATTGCAATTCCATTCTCTTTGTAAATTTAGTACATATACTTATTCACTTTATATTATTATTTTTATTATTATTTCTATTTTTATTGTTATTGTTCACCTTGATTGCATCCCACTTTTTTCCTTTTTTGCACTAAACTGTCCTGGAGCTACTGTGACTGTTGAATTTCTCCACTGCGAGATCAATAAAGTCCTGTCTTATCTTTTCTTATCTTATCTTAAAACTAAGTTAGTTTGGTAGAACTCTCTTTCCACAGAAGCACAACAAGTTTAAAATACCATCTTAAAGCAAAACACGTGTTTGATTCAGCGGCAGCAACAACTCTACTTGTACCAACAACAAGCCGAGCACGACAATTAGCGGAAATGTTGTCAACAAAACTACCAGCGATAGAAAAATGTCAGTAATATAACTTTTTGATAATAAATTGCACTTTTTGAAGAATAATTAACTCCGATTAATCATGATTAATCAAAAATCTAAAGTGTGATTAATCTGATTTTAAAAATGTATCATTTGACAGCACTGCGTTTTGATGGTGGCTCACAGCCTCACTTCTGTCAGTCTGCATCAGGGCAACTGTGGGCCTGGGAATTGAACCCGGATCCTTTTTGCTGTGAGGAGTGAGTGTACAGCACCAGTACATTTGACCACAACACACAGTTTAGTTCTACCCTACTCTCAGTTAATAACACAGCCCTTGTACGGTCCAGTGAGTGTATTCTGGTTGTTACCTTTGGTGCTGATTCCGCGCAGGTCGGTCACCTTCATGAGCATGCGTGGGAACATGTGGGGTTTGTTTGGGCGTCTGCGGCGGGTGTAGATCTTCAGAGCCTCCAGCAGAGGCTCCTGCAGCCGGTCCACCTTCTGAGGCTCCTCCAGGTCCTGACGGTCTGAAGAGCAACACACACTCAGATGAACAACGTCAGCTTAGAAACATACTCACACCGTTTTTAAACTGCAAACACCTTCACTAGAATCATTTGGATCATTTCAGTCCTTGATTTGACAATTTCTACTGAACTAAAGGTAAAAGGAGCTGTTGGCAGAACAGATCATTTTGACCTAAGACAGACTAATAATAAAGGGTTACTCAAAATGTGTGAATGAAACAAAACACAACTCCAGGTATGTTTTTGGGGAAGGTAACATTATAACACGCCTTAAAGCTCACAAGACTCAGGATTGTGTAATATTGCACCTTTAAGGTATGTGTGTAAGTGTCTTGCCCAAAGACAACAGTAGTATCAGGTCAGAGTCCGTAGACAAGTGCAAATACAGGAACCATTGAGACACTGTTAACCTAGTGGTCCCTCTACATATGCACATGCTGCACTGGAAAAAACAATATCTAGGTAAGTTAAAATGACTTAAATTAAGAATATTTTATTTTTATTTGAGTTGATTCAACTTGACAAGTAAAATGATCTGCCAGTGGAATAAGTGTTTTTTCCTAATTCAAGCATTTTAAGTGTAGCAAGATGTATTTTCATATTTAAGCACAAAAATTCTGTGATAAAACTATGATAAAACTTTCTTAATTCAAGTCATCTTTACTTTTCTAGATTTACTTTGCTGCAGTGTGCACCACATGAGCGCCACAGTGTAGTGCGTGAGCTGCAGTACCTCCACAGATGAGGCAGATGGCGCTGAGCAGGCCGGTCTCTGTGTCGTCCATCTCCAGGGGCAGCAGTTGTCCGGCGAAGGCGAACACGAGGTCGGTGAGGGGCCCGAAGCCGGCGTTATGCATCTGTGTGCGGTTCAGAGTCAGACCGTCTGAAAACGTCATGGTGTCCTGCTCCGGAGTGTAACGTGTGCAGATCCTCAGCATCTGCAGCACACACAGGAAGATGGGTTACTACGGTATAGCAGATCTTCATAAAACGTTCATTCGGAAAGGATTGACTAGAATTAATACTTTGCACTGACTTCACGCTATCAATACACACATTAGAAAACCATGACATGTCATTTGGTATAGCCTGAAAACTCACACACTCAACACATTTTCAGGATCCTGTGATCAAAACGAGCGTTCATGGCCATGTTAAGGTTTATTTATACATTTTACCAGGTTCCATGTATTATTTAAAGGTACATTATATAACTTTCTGGATGTTTCTGCATGATTTTATGGAAATATAAAGATAAAGCCATATTTTGGAAGATAAATGTAAAGGATTCATGCCATATTGTGGAAAATGATGACCAAAGATACAACAATTCCATGGAAACAAGCACTAGGAGACACAAGAATCAGGTTTGTGGAGCTACAAGCCCAGTCAAAGTAAGAACACATGTTTTTCTATGTTTTTCAGCGCAATAAACACAACCAAAATGACCCAAACATGCTTTTATTTCATTCCAGTTTTTGGTTTCTCTTTCCAATTGGATTCACTTTAAATGATCTATAGTAAAGGGGGGGTAAAGTGTGCGGGGGAAGTACCAGGATGTCGAGGCAGGCGGATTTGAGCAGGGTGATCTGGTCGGCGATGGTGAGGCTGGTGAAGCCGGGCAGACGTTTGGCAAACTCCACAATCTTTATGATGCACTTGGTGGAGAGCTCGCTGAACTTATCCCACAGACCCAGGTCCAACTGCACACGCTGGTCTGCACTGGAGTTCTGTGAGGAGAGAGGAAGAGATGGAGGAGGAGGCCGAGGAGGACAGTTGTAGTTTATTTAAATGCTAAAAGTTGCCCATTAGTTTGATCTATCTGTAGTTCTAAGAGTAAACGTGTGCAGTGTCTCTCGTCTCTTACCGTGGTGTACTTTCCCAGCTGACACAGAGAGGGGAACGTCTCCTTGTGAGCTTTACTGACTTTATTCACCAGCTCCTCCAGTTCTCCGCTCAGCTCATAACTCTCCGGGACCACCACCTCCTCCTTCACCTCCTTCTTCTTCTTGTTCCTGTCGTTTCGGACCGCTACAAGATTTTAAAAAAAGAAGAAAAAATTGAGCTTTTGGAAAAGTCATAATTAAACATTGATTGAATTTTGGAAATACAAACTTGTACTAAACATTTGCTCGTCTGGTTTGGTCCTGGTTTAGTCCTGGTTTAGTCCTAAGACAGCACTGGTCTAACCCCAGGTTTAACCAAGGACTAAACCAGGTCTAATAAAGAACTAAACCCAATCTAACCGAGGACTAAACCAGGTCCAACCCAGGACTGAGCATGTTTTATACAATGTGTCTTGTACCTTCGATGGACTTGCCAACTTTGAAGCACTTTTGCGACAGTACTGACAGCCGTTTCTAACTCTAACTCTAACTAAACCAGGACTAAACCAGGTCTAACTCAGGACTTGCATGTTTCTGGGTGTTTCTTGTACCTTCTTTGGACATGCCGACCTCGAAGCACTTCTGTAGGCGACAGTACTGACAGCGGTTTCTTGTGACTTTGTTGATCTGACAGTTCTTGTCTCGGTGACATGTGTAAACCATGTTCTTCTGGATGCTACGGCGGAAAAATCCCTAATACAAAAGCAAAAAATGTTATCAAAAGATTCAAAATGTAAAAAAAACCTCTCAGACATACAATTGGGTATTAACAAAGAGAAATATTCTGTTACATTCACGTCAAATTATAAATCTGGCGTTAAGACTATTCTAGACTATTCTATCCTTAGTTGAGTATTTTGCCCCAAAAACATTTTTATCATTTCAGGTAATTTCTTGGCCACTTCTTTGTACTTTGACTTGAGTAATATTATGTCATACTTTCATTCTAGTAGTAAAATTCTTGGCTACTCTTACCTCTGTTGATAAGTATCATGGCTGCAGTACTATCTGAACTACAGTATGTGACCACCAGGTGGCGGTATAGTACATTATATCTAGAGAATTACTCTTCATAGTTTCCACCAAAAATATTTTTACAGTCCCTCTCTGAATTCCTCAGGCCACTACTTTGAACTTCGTAGTATTACTTCATACATGTCAAACTCCCAGATGGAGCAAAGGGACCGTGTTTTCCTGCTCATTACATTTGCCGTGGCATATCTACAAATGTACTTAAACCTGATTATTTCTATTACTGACAAGACTCAAGAACCTCCGATATTACAACACAAATGTACATTTTACCTAGATTCATTTAAGCTGCATAACCCCACCTCAACAGTGGTGTGACGTCATCTAAAGCCCAGCCGTGGAACTCAACAGTAACAGTAAAAGTTTAAAGTCTAACTCAGGGAGAATTTACGTTACGTGAACTAGTGCAGACTTCACAGTGTGCGATACTATTGAGCTCCATAGTATCAATTCTCCACTTATAATGTGTAGTACCACAGAGTGACCACCAGATGGCAGCAGTCCCTGCCCACAGCCCTGTGCTGTATTGCCCTGTGTACACACAGTACTGCTGTGGGGAGTAGACAGTCGTACCTTGCAGCCTTCACAGGAGCTGACCCCGTAGTGGTACCCGGAGGACTTGTCCTGGCACACAAAGCAGGGTTTGTAGACCCGAGGAGGGGGAGGAGGAGAGGGCGAGCTGGGCACCATCTCCTCTGAGCTGGTGCTCTGGGTCTCCACCGCTGAAAACAAGACAGAGACACTACTTTAGGATGTGTTTGCACAGGAAAGTATGTCCACAAGATGAGATGAGACATGAGAATGAGACAAGAGCAGATTTTTGATCACTCATAATCAATTATTTGTGCAGGTTCAGTTCACAGTTTTGGTCTTGTCATTTTTGATCAACTTTATGTCATATTTCTGCTGTTATTTTAACACTGCTTTTTGGAAATCAAACTTAACCCTTAAAAGAGTATAGGACAGAACCAATCCTGTAAAGGCAAAGATGCCAGTTTAACATCACATTTTCAGTAATACTTTGTAATAAACTGATTATGCAACAGTTAAACCCTCAAGAGGGCCTATTTTCCCTAAACCCCTGACAAAAATGTCCCCAATTCAAACAGAATCTGTTTCTGAACCCTTAGAAACTTTTCTTGGTAAAACAACCATATCTTTATTCAAGTACATTTTTGTCTTCCAACTACAACAACTACTACAACTACTACCTTTTTGTTCTGTGCAGTACTTTGAATTACTTTTTGGACTAATTGCCCTTTATAGTAATGAACTTGCCTTGGTCTGAAACAGCTGCTACTACAAGCTACTTATACTGCTAACAATGCATCCCACTACTACTGCTCCTACTACTCCAACTACTACTACTTCTTTCATTACATACTTACTTGTATGTTGCCAAATGCTCTTTCAGAACTGAGCCATACAAATACATATAATTACATCTGGTATTTGTACATTTCCTTTTTTTGATTGTGCAACTCCTACTACTACTACTGCCACTCCTACGACTTCCATTATATATTTACTCATATCTTCCAGTTCCCTTTCTTGTTTCAATTATGCAACTACTACTTCTACTACTACTGCACTACACCTTAACTTTTATCCATTTCTGAATGTGATGTGCCTAGATTCAAAGGTATGCCAGTTCCTCCTCCCCCTCTCTTCTCTTTTCCTCTTCTCTCCCCCTCCTTCTCTTCTTCTCTCGCTCCGTGACACCAGTAAAACTCAGGAGAACCCAATCAAATGTGAACTGCCAATCAGAGTTTTATCAGCGGGACCATCTGGCCATCAGCTAATTGTGTCTCTTTTAAGTCGCTGTCAATCAAACAGCTTGGCCCCGCCCCTTTCTCTTAAAAATGTCTGCCTTTGAGCTGACCTTCTGGGGTCGCACTAATCACTATTCCTGTTACCTACCAACATCCACTATGACGACGACGACTACTACTACTACTACTACTACTACTTCTACTACTACTACTTCTACTACTACTAATCAGGTGGTGAGAACTGTGCAAAAACGCTTGGCCAAAATGTAAGCACTTAAATCTATCAGAAAATGACTTAAAAGTACCGAAATCATCTTGCTGCATGGTCAGATCATTTTACTTGACAACTTATCTTAAATTAAACTCCCTCTAGACGAGAATGAAGCCGTCTCAGAACTTGTAAGTTGATAAGAAATCTGAAAACAAGATGATAGAAGTTTTAAAATCTTGGTCAGATCTGAGATATTTGCAGTGAATAGTGACTTCATAATGAACTTGAGCAGTTGTCGCGATACTAAAATTTCAAACTTGATTTCGATACTAAAGAATAGACTTGATATTACCACAGTGATAATAAAAACACTTTATTTAGAATGTGATTTTCAACATGAAATCGTAGTACTTTCTTAGTGTCTTGTATCTGGTTTTCGATACTTTTGACAATCGTTTTCAAGTACAAGTACACAGTTGTAGTCCAAAATATTTACGACCTGAAAGAGTAACTGTCAGGACATAACATCTTATCTAAAAATTGGAGTCAATGTAATTAGAAGGACACAAATAATCAATAATCCCCCAAATCTGGTATTTTCAAAGAATCACCACAAAAATAAAAACCATGTGACAAATTAAATCCTACTACTTCTAGTCACTCCAACTGCTAACTACTATCATATCCACTGCAACTACAACAAGCTTTTGCTATTGCAACTGCAGTAGCTACTACTACTTATACTACTACTTATACTACTACTTATACTACTACTATGGCTACACTGCAACTACTAGTACCACTACCAACATTCAAGTGCGTTTCTATTGTACATCCTCCATTCTACTTTCTTTGCCCTCTACACTCAGGCAGCACACTGACTACTACTACTACTACTACTACTACTACTACTACTACTACTACTACTACTACTACTACTACTACTACTTGTTACTTGTTGTTGTTACTACTACTGCTACCACCACCACCACAACATCCAAGTACTTTCTATTGTACATTCTCCACATTCTCTACTTTGCATTTTTTCCATTCTCCTTTCCATTCTATCACCACCACTACTACTACTACTACTACTACTACTACTACTACTACTACTACTACTACTACTACTACTACTACCACTGCTGCTACTACTACTACAACAACATCCACGTACTTTCTATTGTACATTCTTGGTTCAATTTTCCATTTTTTTTCTCCATTCTCCTTTCCATTCTAATACTACTACTACCACCAATACTACTACTACTACTACTACTACTACTACTACTACTACTACTACTACTACTACTACTACTTCTGCTACTACTACTGCTACACTGCAACTACTCTTACCACTACTATCTCTATTGACATCCAAGTACTTTCTATTATACATTCTCCATTCTACTTTCTCTGCCCTCTAGACACAGGCACCACATTGACTACTACTATTACTAATATTACCACTACTAATACTACTACTACTACTACTACTACTACTACCACTGCTGTTACTACTACTACCACAACCACAACAACATCCAAGTATTTTCTATTGTACATTCCCCATTCTACTTTCCTTTTTTCCATTTTCCTTTCCATTCAAATGCTACCACTACTACCACCACTACTACCACTACTGCTACTACTACTACTACTACTACCACCACTACTACCACTACTGCTATTACTACTACCACCACTACTACCACTACTGCTATTACTACTACCACCACTACTACCACTACTGCTACTACTACTACCACCACTACTACCACTACTGCTACCACTACTACCACCACTACTACCACTACTGCTACTACTACTACTACTACCACCACTACTACCACTACTGCTACTACTACTACTACTACCACCACTACTACCACTACTGCTACCACTACTACCACCACTACTACCACTACTGCTACTGCTAATACTACTACTACCACCACTACTACCACTACTGCTACTACTACTACTACTACTACCA
Source organism: Odontamblyopus lacepedii (assembly GCA_034769755.1). Lineage (NCBI taxonomy): Eukaryota > Metazoa > Chordata > Actinopteri > Gobiiformes > Gobiidae > Odontamblyopus > Odontamblyopus lacepedii. The sequence continues at coordinate 11,788,475 of CM068346.1, read as the reverse complement.
CTACTACTACCACCACTACTACCACTACTGCTACTACTACTACTACTACCACCACTACTACCACTACTGCTACTACTACTACTACTACCACCACTACTACCACTACTGCTACTACTACTACCACCACTACTACCACTACTGCTACCACTACTACCACCACTACTACCACTACTGCTACTACTACTACTACTACCACCACTACTACCACTACTGCTACTACTTCTACCACCACTACTACCACTACTGCTACCACTACTACCACCACTACTACCACTACTGCTACTGCTACTACTACTACTACTACCACCACTACTACCACTACTGCTACTACTACTACTACTACCACTACTACTACCACCACTACTACCACTACTGCTACTACTACTACCACCACTACTACCACCACTACTACTACTACCACTACTGCTACTACTACTACTACTACTACTACCACCACTACTACCACTACTACTACCACCACTACTACCACTACTGCTACTACTACTACCACCACTACTACCACCACTACTACCACTACTGCTACTACTACTACTACCACCACTACTACCACCACTACTACCACTACTGCTACTACTACTACCAGCACTACTACCACCACTACTACCACTACTGCCACGACTACTACTACCACCACTACTACCACTACTGCTACTACTCCTACTTCTGCCACTACCACTGCTGTTACTACTACTACTACAACAACAACATCCAAGTACTTTCTATTGTACATTCTCCACTCTACTTTCTCTGCCCTCTACATACAGGAAACACTTTGACTACTACTACTACTACTACTACTACTACTACTACTACTACTACTACTACTACTACTACTACTGCCACCAACATCCCAGTACTTTCTATTGTACGTTCTACTTTCTCTGCCCTCCACACACAGGCAGCACATTGACCATGCCTTTCACCTCTCACCTCCGCTCACCCCGGCTTCACCCCGGTTCTGCCCCCTCTCTGCCCCAGCACCCCCCGCCCCCCTGCCCCCTCTGCCCCCTCCGTGCCCCCTCCGTGCCCCCGCTCTGCCCGCCCCCACGCGCCTGTTTCCTGGCCCTAAATTCCTGGGAGCGGGGCTGCTGGAGGTTTAATAGGGGAGCAGCCTCATAAGCCCGGCCCATAAAGAGAGCTCGAGCCTGGGAAGGAGGCCCCGGCTCAGGGCCCCGGCCGGTTTATGGGGATCCAGGCACCTCAGCAGCGACTATTCACATCCACATCCCCCAACCAGTAAAACTACGGCATCCTAAAGAGGTCAAAAACACAGGAAAGACACAGCTCTATGAGATAAATATGAGACCAAGGAAAACTACAGTTGGCATTTCTATAAACACATGTCCATACAAGATACTGACTTTTTAGTTCCGATACCGATATTAGTGATATTTACCGGCATCAACATATCAACATACTTTAAAAACATAATTCATAATCAGTTCACAATCTAGAAAAAACTAATTGCCATGGAGAATATCATATTATTGGAGCATAATAGTAAATGGAATATTTGCTCACACAGGTATTAGGGATATAGTAATAATAATAATCATCATTATTGTTTTTTTTATTTTTTGTGTTCATTATTTTAATATTTTGCACCCTTATTGAATTGCTTATGCCTTTTTAGTATTTTTTTTTTTTTTTTTACATTTTTTGATATTATTATTATTATTATTATTATTATTATTATTATTATTATTATTATTATTATTATTATTATTATTATTATTATTATTATTATTATTATTATTATGACTAATTCTTATGAGTCTGTATTCAGTATGAGTGTATGGATGTGATGTGTGGGTGATTTTTGGTTAAGTGTGAAGCCAGACCTCTTTCTGTTTGTCAAATATAATAATAAAAAAAAGGAAAAAAAAAAAAGAAAAGAAAAGTATTTACCAATATCCGATATTAAGCGATACCAGTGTCAGGATTGAAAATGATGTTAATTAACTGTTATTTATCCTCGTAAGTACTATCAAATAACTTCTAAACCGCTTTGAATACACATAAGTTCAAATAATATGAGACGTCCTGAGCCGACATCAGTCAGGATATCGACCGAACCGATACCATAGAACCGATACTTGATCTAGCAAATTTCTTTGGATCGTTGCTGATATTCGATACCACTGTCGCTATCTGTACATCCCTATATAAGGTCTTTCTCCTCTCTATATATCTACTACTACTACTACTACTACTACTACTACTACTACTACTACTACTACTACTACTACTGCAGATGCTACTTTATGGGGATCCGGGCACCTAAACACTGGCTATTCAAGTCCACATCCCCCAACCAGTAAAATTAAGGCATCAAAAGCAGGAAAGTGTCAGCTCTATGGGATAAATATGAGACCAAGAAAAACTACTACGACGACTACTACCACTACTACTACTACTACTACAGTACATCGCATCCTTTGATACGCCATATTTGTACGATGACTACTACTACTACTACAAGCACTATGACGACTAACACTACTACAGATGCTGCTTTTACTGTTCAGGGCAGGGTCTTTATGGGGATGCAGTCACCTCCACACCAGTTATTCACATCCACACCCCCACCCAGTAAAAGTAAGGCGTCCTGGAGAGGTCAAAAAACAGAACAAAGTCACAGCCATTTGTGAGCGACGCCAAATCTGGACTCTAGTAAAACAGCTTTGTGCTAAAAATCGCAAAGTAGTTATAGAGGTAATACTGCTGCTGCTGCTGCTACTACTACTACTACTACTTCTGCTACTACTACTACTACTACTACTACTACTACTACTACTACTACTACTACTACTACTACTACTTACACCTCAACAGTATCTAAAATGGCTAATTCTACTAGTACTTAAATAAACTGTATATGTGTACTCTACTAGTCCCTCTCCTTGACTACTACTAATACTACTACTGTGCTTCTTTAGAACAACAACAACAACAACTACTACTACTACTACAACTACTACTACTGCTATTACTACTACTACTACTACTACTACTACTACTACTACTAGCCTACTACCACCTAAAGCCCCATTCCCTCAATTACTGCTAAAACATCTACTAATATTACTGCTTGTTGCCACCACTTATCTACTACTACTACTACTACTACTACTACTACTACTACTTGTATTCGTACTACTATTAGGAAGCATGAAGCACCCCCCCTCTGTGGCCCCTGGACGCACAGACCAGGACTAGGGCCAAAAATGTGGGACTAACCCCGGTTTTGCTCTTGGACCCTGGACTGAACCCAGACTCTGATTAACAAGAGCTCTAAGGTTTCACTCCATCCACTGACAAAGGGCGCAGTAAAGAGCTGCACAGTGGGCTCAAATATATACAGAGGAGCGCCGTAAAACAGGAGGAGGAGAGAGGGAGGGAGGAGAAGAGAGGGAGGAGGAGAGAGGGAGGAGGAGAGAGGAGGAGCGTCGTAAAACAGGAGCAGAGAGAGGGAAGAGGAGAGAGAATCGCTGTAAAAGAGAAGGAGGAGAGAGGGAAGGGAGGAGGAGAGAGGAGCGCCATAAAAGAGGAGAAGGCGAGAGGGAGGAGGAGAGAGGAGTGGTGTAAAAGAGGAGCAAGAGAGAGGGAAGGGAGGAGAGAGGAGGAGAGAGGGAGGAGGAGAGAGAGGAGCGCTGTAAAAGAGGAGCAGGAGAGACGGAGGAGGAGTGGCGGACAGAGGAGCGCCGTAAAAGAGGAGCAGAGGAGAGAGGAAGGAGGAGAGAGGGAGGAGGAGAGAGGAGCAGGAGAGAGGGAGGAGGAGAGAGGGGAGTGCTGTAATGGAGGAGCACAGGAGGAGAGGGAAAGGAGAGAGAGGGGAAGAGGAGAGAGGGAAGGGAGGAGGAAAGAGGAGAGAGGAGTGCCGTGAAAGAGGAGCAGGAGAGAGAGAAGGAAGGAAAGAGAGGGACGAGGACAGAGGAGCGCTGTAAAAGAGGAGCAGAGGAGAGGGAGGAGGAGAGAGAAGCGCTGTAAAAGAGGAGCAGAAGGAGAGAGGCGTGCCGTAAAAGAGGAGAAGGAGAGAGGGAAAGGAGGAGGAGAGAGGGGAGTAGGAGAGAGGGGAGGAGGAGAAAGGAGTGGTGTAAAAGAGGCGCAGGAGAGAGAGAAGAGAGGAGGAGAGAGGAGGAGAGAGGGAGGAGGAGAGATTAGCGCTGTAAAAGAAGAACAGAGGAGAGGGAAGGGAGGAGAGACAGAGGAGGAGAGAGAGGAGCGCTGTAAAAGAGGAGCAGGAGAGACGGAGGAGGAGAGGAAGACAGAGGAGCGCCGTAAAAGAGGAGCAGAGGAGAGGGAAGGGAGGAGAGAGGAGAAGAAAGGGAGGAGGAGAGGGAGGAGTGCTGTAAAAGAGGAGCAGGAGAGACGGAGGAGGAGAGTTGGACAGAGGAGTGCCATAAAAGAGGAGCAGAGGAGAGAGGGAGGAGGAGAGAGAAGGGAGAGCTGTAAAGGAGGAGCACAGGAGGAGAGGGAAGAGGAGAGAAAGGGGAAGAGGAGAGAGTGAAGGGAGGAGAGAGGAGGAGGAGGAGGAAAGAGGAGGAGGAGGAAAGAGGAGAGAGGAGTGCCGTGAAAGAGGAGCAGGAGAGAGAGAAGGAAGGAAAGAGAGGGAGGAGGACAGAGGAGCGCCGTAAAAGAGGAGCAGAGGAGAGGGAGGAGGAGAGAGAAGCGCTGTAAAAGAGGAGCACAGGAGTAGAGGGAAGAGGAGAGAGAGGGGAAGAGGAGAGAGGAGTGCTGTAAAAGAGAAGCAGGAGAGCGGGAGGAGGAAAGAGAGGAGAGAAAGGGGAGGAGGAGAGAGAGGAGGAGAGAGGGGGGAGGAGAAGAGAGAGTGGTGAGGAAGAGGACAGTTGACCTAAAGGAGAAAGGGATGAGCAGGACTGTGGCCTAAAGGAGAGAGAGGGGGAAGAGGAGAGAAGGATGAAGAAGAGGATAGAGGACAGAGGGGTGAGGAGGAGAGAAAGGGGTGTGGAGAAGGACAAAGGACCAAAAGGAGAAAGGGATGAGAAGGATGATGAGAAGGAGGTGAGGAGGAGAGAGAAAGACGATGAGGAGGACAAGAACGCTCCTTTGATTTGACCTTCACTTCTTTAGTAATTAGGCCTAACGTGGATATGAGAAGTTTTCACGTTTTCTTCAAATTATCGCTCTGTTTCTGGGGTAGTACCTGTGAGTCAGTATTTATCACAGTTTTACATCAGTTAAGTGTTCGTTTTTGAAGATTTTGTCCAAAAAATGTTGAAAATTACAGTTTTTGTGCGAGTTTTTAACACATTTCTGATCATTTAAACACATGGTGAATTTGTGTCATTGTAATACCTCCTCCGACCAGTAGGGGGGCGGGCTACTCCAAGAATGTGGTGATGTCATACCTCCAGATGGGGCCAGTTTTCCATTGATCACATGGTATTTTTATTAGAAATACTCCAGGAAAATCCAAACATGTTGGACCAGATCATTTCTCACAGTCCTTTAACCCTCTCATTACCACAGATTTACTAAAAACACTGCGTTTGAAAATACAAAGTCATTAGAGTCGTGTACTTCTGACCAACAAAGACATAAACCGCAAATTTCTCTGATTTTAAAACTTTATTATCGACTTACTAGTTCTGAATTGGTTGTATAATCTTAAAATTTGTCACATATACACTGGAAAAAATGAAATCTAGTCAAGTTAAGATGACTTGAATAAAGAAAGTTTTATCCTGATTTGAGTAAATTTCACTTGATAGTAAAATGATCTGCTAATGGAACAAGGCTTTCTCTTCTTAAAACACATCTGGCTACACTTAAAATAAGAAAAACAACTTTTTGCACTTAAAATAAGAAACAAAATTGAATGTTGCTTGAATTAAGAGAAAACACACTTATTCCATTGGCAGATGGTTTTACTTGTCAAGTTGAATCTACTCAAATAAAGTCAAATGTTCTTACTTTAAGTCATTTGAACTTACCCAGATATTGTTTTTTCCAGTATATTTCTGCTACAATCCATTTACCATAGTTTTCTCCTGCAACACTTCACTTGTTTTTAGATTCAGTGACGCAGATTTGCTTGATACTCGAGTATGTTTATCTCAAACTTAGCGTCCATAAACTTATTTCCAGCCCATGAGCACTTACCAGAAACGGCTTCATTCTAGTCTTGAGTTAGTTTATTTTAACATAACTTAACGTAACTTAACTTAAATGATCTTGCTGCATGGTCAGATCAGAGAGAACATGCAAACACACAGAAAAGTTTGAGAACCAGAGACCTTCTTGCAGTGATCTAAAATGCTTTGATTTCTCCATGTATTTAAGCAAAATGTCCTCATACAGATATACAGTGTAGTACGGCAGCTGTTGAGGTAAAAAATAAGTGTCCTGTCTGCATCTAATTATGAAGCGCTTTATTGCTCGATAATCAGGAAAAGCATGGTTAGGATGCTAGCTGTTTTTAGCTTTACCGTGATGACAAAACCCCCCTTATGTCTCTAGAAATTGTGAAAAGCTTTTATAAAGTCATTGTAAATTATAAGGTAAATGAGGAAGAACTGGTCTGTGTACCATCCGTTCTTTTGAATTTCAATTACGAACACAAACAGTTTGTTATTTCAAACAGGTTTTCAATATTTAATTTAAAGTTTATTTCAAATGACACCAATCAAAAACAGTCTCTGTGCCTCTTTCAATCATTATACTTTATTCTCTCTGGTTTATTTGCCCCGGAAGTTCTGCTGCTCAGAGCACTGCCTGTGAATTCAGTGTCAGCCATGGATCTATAGTAAAAACTATTTTTATTATAGTTCTGTAGAGTCGACTGAATAAAGGAGAGTTTATCGCTGCTTCCTCTTTCTCTTCATGGAGTTCAACAATTACATTCTAAGACACCAAAGTAAAAGTGTTGCTATAAAAGAAGAGGACATGTAACGACTGCAATTTTCAGTAAGTCCTTCTAACAGCAGAACGTCCGGGGGAAATAAAGAGTGAATAAAATAAGGTGAAATAAGGAAAAAGGTGGATTTCCCTCTCCGGGTGGGTGGGGGGTCCCTGCCTCAAGTGGAGGAGTTCTAGTATCTCGGGGTCTTGTTCACAGTGAGGGGAGGATGGAGCGTGAGATTGACAGTTGGATCGGTGCAGCCTCGGCAGTGATGCGGTCGCTGTATCGGACCGTTGTGGTGAAGAAGGAGCTGAGCCCAAAGCTCTCGATTTACCTCAATCTACGTTCCTCCCCTCACCTCTGGTCATGAGCTCTGGGGAATGACTGAAAGGACCAGATCACAGATACAAGCAGCAATGAGTTTCCTCTGCAGAGTGGCCAAGCGCTCCCTTAGAGATAGGGTGAGGAGCTCGGTCGCACGGGAGGAGCTCGGAGTAGAGCTACTGCTCCTCCACGTCGAGAGGAGCAGCTGAGTTGGCTTTGTTCCGGATGCCTCACCTCCCTTGGGAGGTGTTCCGGGTATGTCCCACCAGAAAGGCCCCGAGGAAAACATGCTGGAAGGACTATGTCTCTTGGCTGGCCTGGGAACGCCTTGGGGTCTGGAGGAAGTGTCTGGGGTGCAGGAAGTATGGGAGTCCCTGCTTAGACTGCTGCCCCCGCGACCCGGCCCCAGATAAGAGGAAGTAAATGGATGGAGAATAAAATATCAAAAATGGAATAGGCACTGATGATTGGTATTATTTGAAATAAACTATTAAATATTGGGAATAGAGGTCGACACTAAATATATAATAATGAAATAACAAACTGTTTTCTTTTATTGTTGTTTGTTCTTAACTAAAATTCAAAAGAACAAATGGTACACGGACCCAAACCCAATGAACTCGTTTTGTTTCCCACATTTTGAAGGCAGTAAAACTCCCGTACGGCGCCTTAAAACAACACACTGACCCAGTTTTGGCGTCTTCAAACATTATGTCGAGATGAGCGACTTCTTTAAGTAGCTTTAAATCTCCATTATCTCCTCGCAGCGCAAAATCCACCAGAGACGCAGAAGAATTATGAAGAGAGAGTTTGGGTTCTGCGCACACACCGTTCATTTGTTCGGCGATGACACCCGTGCATAAATTTGGGCGATTCTGGAGTTGTTTTAAGGTCCCCGAGTGACCCTAAAAATATGAATGTGGTTTTGAACTTGTCCGTTGGAAAAATGGATGCGATAGGTGGAGCTAGAGCGGAGGAGAGAAGAAGAGAGCGCTCTGGGTCATTCGTCACTATAATTACAGTAAGCAGTAGCAACTTGAAGTACTGTGTCATATTAGAATAAAAAATAGTTGGAGTAGTGACTATAGGTCATAAACAGACATTTGGATTTGAATATTTGCTAACAAGATTGAAATATTATGAGCAGACCTGGTACTAGGAATGTGTGTGTAGTACTGCAACATATATATATATCAATACTGCAATGATCGAATGTCAACAACTGCAGTTATTTAAAGGGCCGATATTACTCTGTTAGAATGTTTCCTCGACAAACACATCTGCAGGTGTGTTTTGTTTCATTCACACATGTTTAACACACAAACATATAGCCCCCATCAACACTAGGACGTATTCAAGTCGTTTTCGTTGCAGATGCAGTGTTCGTCCACACTAATGTATTCCACCCATGTATTCACCTGAGCATGGATCTGATCCGGACAGTGTGGGTGAGTGAAAATGGGGATACACTGTCATAGATGCTCCAGTTGCCGTCCTTACTGGACCACGTCACTGTGACCTGCACCTTCCTGATTCTCTGGGTTTGTAACATTGAGCATGCGACACTATTGCGGAAAATAGTTGAAACAAACCCTAGACAAATGTGAAACAGCGTCAGCCTAGTCACCAGCCTAGTCATGTGACCAGTGTTTCAGACAGTCCAGACACGTCGTACCTGCAAATCGTTTCCAATACGGTGTTACGGTGATACAGTAATTCGTTTCAGTGTAAACTTAACCTTAGGCTGAGTTTTCTTTTCTCAAACAGAAAACACTCTGTTCCACCTTGTGATGTCATGTGGTGAAACAGGAAGTTTTAAACTTCACTAGAATTATTTGGATAATTTCAGTGCAGGAATTTCCAATCTCTTTTATACTGGACTAAAGGTAAAAGGAGCTGTTAAAGGGACAGTTTGGAATTTTGGACATTTTTAAATATTCCATCCAGTCCTTGTATTTGCAGAGGTTGCTGGTGCTAGGCTAGTGCATGTCAATGGCCATAGTCGTCCTGCCAGTAAAAACAGTCTTACCCACTCCACAGAGCACCTGTATATATTTTGTGTGTTCACCTGCCCAGGGACTGCAGATGGAAAGTAGCAGGAGCTAAATCTGGTGCAGTTCATCTCTTCCAGACTGTCCAAGTTCAATTTGTCAGCTGGACCAGAGTTAGATGTGTGTAAAATCCCTCAGTTGTCCAGATGATGAATTGAACTCTCTCCTATTCCATAAAACCACCCTTTCATTTGAAGGATTTATGTCTGAGCAGCACAGTTTGGAGTTCTAATAGTTTTACCTCAGGTGCACTGTGGAGTGGGGAAGACTGTTTTTAGTGGCTATGGCCATTGACGTGCACTAGCCTAGCACCAGCAACCTCTGCAAATACAAGGACTGGAGCTGAGCTTTGGGGATGTAAACAGACTAATAATAAAAACAACAACAAACATTATAACATGATTTAAAGCTCACAGGAGGCAATTTTGGGGAATATAGGACCTTCACTTTTATGGTCGAGCATCTCCTTCTAGTGTCCAAGGAGATATATTGTTTGGCCTGAAATGTTCCACGGAATAGGATTAAACTGATATGGATGTTACTGGTCAATTCTGCGGAGAGGCGACCCCACTCGCAGTAAAAAATATGTGTTTTTCAAGGTCCTTTTGCGCTATAAAACACATGTAATGGTACTATTCAACTTTAAAGCTGTACTGTGGAACATTTCGAGCCAAAGCAATTTCAAGCAGGGGTCAGAGGGGCAGACAGGGGCAGACAGGGGCAGACAGGGGTAGAGGTGAGGCGCAGGTGAAGGAGACAGAGGAGCTTTTCTTTTCACTTCCAGACTAGAGCTGAGCCGAGAGAAAAGAGGGAGAAGAGAGAGAAAGAAAAAGTGTGTGATAGAGAGATAGAGTCAGAGAGAAGGAGAGGGGGACAGAGAGGTGAAAGGAGAGAAGTAAATAGGGGGAGAGATGGAGAGATGTTAAAGAGAGAGATAGAGAAAGGTGATGACAACTCTTGACACTTTTGGATTCTCCTCTATGAGACAGGTACAAGCCCAGACCCTGCTCTCTTTTTTTCTCTTCCTCTCTTCTTCTCTCTCTCTGTCTCTTTCCCTTTCTTTCTCCCTCTCTGTCCTTGTCTCTGTCTCTGTCTCATTCTCTCTTCTCTTCCTTCCTTTTTCTCTCTTCCCTCTCTCACATTTTCTTTCTCTCTGTCCTTATCTTTCTACTCCCTCTCTCCTTCTCTCTTGCTCCCTTCTTTTTTTCTTTCTCTTCACTTCTCCCTCCTTCTCACTTTCCCTCTCTTCTCCTCCCTCCCTTCTCCCTTTCCCTCTCTCTCATCTCTTTTTCTATGTCTCTTTCTCCCTTTCTTTTTCTCTGTCCCTTTTTCCTCTCTCTTCCCTTCTCCCTCTTTCTTGTTTTCCCTTTTTTCTCTCCCCTTTATCCCATTTTCTCCCCCCTTCTCTCCTCTTATCTCTCGCTCCTTTCTTATTTCTCTCTCTTCTCTTCTCCCTCGTTCTTACGTCTCTCGTCCCTTTTTCTCTCTCCCCCTGCACTCTTCTCCTCCCTCCCTTCTCTCTCTCTCACTTTTCTCTTCTCTCTTTCACATTGTCTCTCGCTCCCTTCTTTTTTCTCTCTTTCTCTTCTCTTCTCCCTTTCTTACATCTCTCGTCCCTCTCCCCTCTCTCTCCCCGTTCTCTTCTCCTCCCTTTTTTCTCTCCCCTTTCACATTATCTTTCCCCTCTCTCTCTCTGTCTCTGTCTTTCTCTCTCCCCCTCTCCTTCTCTACCCCACCTTCTTTTATCTTTCTCTTCTCTTCTTTGTTACTTCTCTCCATCCCTTTTCTCTCTCCCCTCTCTCACATTTTCTTTCTCTCTGTCCTCCCTCTTTCCTACTTCTTTCTCTCCTTCTCTTCTTTCTCCCTCATTCCTACTTCTTTCCCTCCTTCTCTTCTTTATGCCTCCTTCTCTTCTCCCTCTTTCTTACTTCTCTCCCTCCCTCTCTTCTCTCTCCCCCGCTCTCTTATCCCTCTTTCTTACTTCTCTCTCTCCCCCTCCTTTTTTCTTTCTCTTCTCCCTCTTTCTTACTTCATTCCCGCCTTCTCTTCTTTCTCCGTCCTTCTCTTCTCCCTCTTTCCTACTTCTTTCCCTCCTTCTCTTCTTTCTCCCTTCTTCTCTTCTCCTTCTTTCTTACTTCTCTCTCCCCCTCCTTTTATCTTTCTCTTCTCTTCTCCCTCTTTCTTACTTCGCTCCCTCCTTCTCTTCTCTCTCCCCCGCTCTCTTCTCCCTCTTTCTTACTTCTCTCTCCCCCCTTCTCCCCCTTTCTACCTCTTTCTTACTTCTCTCCCTCCCTCTCTTCTCTCTCCCCCGCTCTCTTATCCCTGTTTCTTACTTCTCTCTCTCCCCCTCCTTTTTTCTTTCTCTTCTCTTCTCTTCTCCCTCTTTCTTACGTCTCCCTCCCCGTCATTTTTCTTTCTCTTCTCTTCTCCCTCTTTCTTACTTCTTTCCCTCCTTCTCTTCTCCTCCTCCTTCTCTTCTCTCTCCTCCCTCCTTCCCTCCCTCCGTCTGGGCTCAGACTCTGTCCCTCCCTGTTCTGTGGCGCCGCTCAGTCCGCTCTCGTTTCCATTTTCACCGTGTCACTGTTGCTATGTAAACACCTCACACCGGTCGGGTTACCTGCCCGTCACCTGTCCCCGCCCCCTTCCCCTCACACCTTCACACACCTGTGCTATACTAACAGGAACTCCTTATATGGACACGAAGGACACAAAGGTAAATCCACTTAAAACAAACCAGAAATAGCACAAAACATTCTTCAAACAATCAAAACTCGCAAACTTTGACCAACCAAAAAAAGGATTAAGGTTGTAGTACCAAAATATTAATATATTTTTTATTTATTATTATTTATTAAGTATGTGACATATGTTTATTATTCTCTGATTTTGACTTAATTTGGTGGGATTATTATAGCTATTGAATCAAATGAACCAGAAAAACACACATCAAAGTTCTACTATTACTATTTATCACCAGGAAGTACAATTTTAAATGTAAAAATGACCAAACAAAACCTGAAAATCTTAAATATAAAAATCTTAACTGTGTTTTCGTCAAATGCTCACTCCAAAACGGTCAAACTGAAGAAATTCAAAATTTAAAAATCATAAGGGATAAAACTAAATTTTGTCAAATCCATGTGAAAAATGCTGAAAGGGTAAATGAGAAAAAATATGAAACAGCGGGACAATATTTGTACACAACTGTTTACTACTACTACTACTACTACTACTACTACTACTATTACTATTACTACTACTACTACTACTACTACTACTACTATTACTACTATTATTACTACTACTACTACTACTACTACTACTACTACTATTACTACTGCTATTACTACTATTACTACTACTACTACAACAACAACAACAACTACTACTACTACTACTACTACTACTACTACTACTACTACTACTACTACAATATTTGTTTGTACACCAGTGTCTACCACTGTCTGGACATTTAAATATTTTGTTTTCTCTTTAAAACTTAAATTTAACAAATATCTTATAAACATATATTGGTGATATAATTTGTAAATTCATTCTGAAACTGTTTTAGAAATTGCAAAAAACAAAACCCTCTGATGTCCCATATTCTGTTCATGGATTTCTGTTTCGTGTTATGCAACATTCTGAAGACATGTCCCATTCAAATGCCATAATATTTTGTTTTAAATGGTTCATCGCTATGGTAACTGTCACGGGTGCAATGGCTGTATGTGTTGTTGCTTTTGGTTTTGGTTCTTATTTGAACAGTTCATTCTGGGAATCCTTGATGATTTTAGGTGCACATGTGGTGACCATTATCAGCGTCCTCCATATTTGATGCTCTGTTCTGTCTTGTGTTGTGGCTTTGGGCCAGACTGTGTGATGTGTGTGGGTCAGTGTGTGCTCCAGGCTCTGAGCCCCATGTGTGTGACTGACTCCACCCGCAGCCAATCACAGCCCAGAAAAACTACGCCATTAAAAATATATATATACTGCTGTAAAAACTGAAAAATACTAAATAAATAATCCTTCCGAGCTCAAACAAATAGATATGTTTTAAGATTTTTTTTCCTATATATATATATATATATACATATTTTGGCAACATTTGTTTCAAGTATAAAGTTAAGAAAATATATATTAAAAAAACATTCAATTACATTATAAACGTGTAATGTCACGCAAAAAAAAGAAAGATTGTGAAAAAATAAATTTAAAAAATCGTAAAAAGTAATATAAATGGATCATAACAATTATAAACATACATAAAAATAAAAATTAAAAAAATGTGTGTGTGTGCGTCTTTAAAATACTACCTTTTTTTTTTATTCACTTGAACGCACCATTTTAATTATACACACAATAGCAAAGTATTACAACAAGAATCGCTGATAGTCCTGGTTTAGTTCTGGTTTAGTTCTGGTTTAGTTCCGGTTTAGTCCATGAATCACTGCTTAGTTTAGGTCTTTTAGGTCCTAAATTTCCAAAACTACGAAAAGTTACCTTTACTTAAATACACACAAAAAATAAGTTGACTTTACATGAATATATCGTGTTGATTTTTGATTTTAAAATGTTAAATTGATCCAAAGTATATGAATTACTACTCTATTCACTTAAAATATATCAAATTTACAAATTTATCAAATCTACGAAACTTTCAATTCAAAATATCAACTTAAAACATGTATTTAGTCCACATGATGTTAGATTTTCACAGTGGCCTATATTACTAAAGAAGACAGTCAAATCCCTGTCTCATTAAAGCCCTATCACGGGGCTTTTCTGTATGGGTGAGTGGACGCTGATAGCCGGCGGGTGATAAGGAGGGTGTCTTGTGTCGGGAGGGGGCAGCTGTTGTCCAAACAGAGTGAGATGAGACGATAAGAGCGGAGTTAAGGCACGGAACACTGACGAGGGAGTCAACATGAGCTCACAGAAACTACAGTGAGGAAAAGAAGGTTAAATCAATACAAAATGGTCAAACAGATAATACTCCCTACAACTGTACAACTCACCCTTATGGAACAGATAATACTCCCTACAACTGTACAACTCACCCTTATGTAACAGATAATACTCCCTACAACTGTACAACTCACTCTTATGGAACAGATAATACTCCCTACAACTGTACAACTCACTCTTATGGAACAGATAATACTCCCTACAACTGTACAACTCACTCTTATGTAACAGATAATACTCCCTACAACTGTACAACTCACCCTTATGGAACAGATAATACTCCCTACAACTGTACAACTCACTCTTATGTAACAGATAATACTCCCTACAACTGTACAACTCACCTTATGTAACAGATAATACTCCCTACAACTGTACAAATCACTCTTATGGAACAGATAATACTCCCTACAACTGTACAATTCACCCTTATGGAACAGATAATACTCCCTACAACTGTACAACTCACTCTTATGTAACAGATAATACTCCCTACAACTGTACAACTCACCCTTATGGAACAGATAATACTCCCTACAACTGTACAACTCACTCTTATGTAACAGATAATACTCCCTACAACTGTACAACTCACTCTTATGGAACAGATAATACTCCCTACAACTGTACAACTCACCTTATGTAACAGATAATACTCCCTACAACTGTACAACTCACCTTATGTAACAGATAATACTCCCTACAACTGTACAACTCACTCTTATGTAACAGATAATACTCCCTACAACTGTACAACTCACCTTATGTAACAGATAATACTCCCTACAACTGTACAACTCACTCTTATGTAACAGATAATACTCCCTACAACTATACAACTCACCCTTATGTAACAGTTAATACTCCCTACAACTGTACAACTCCCCTTATGGAACAGATACAACCACTACTACATACTACTGCTGCTACTGCTAATACTACTACTACTACTACTACTACGACTATTACTACTACTACTACTGCTAATGCTGTTACTACTTCTACTACTGCTACTAGTACTGCTGCTACTAATACTAATACTAATACTAATACTAAATACTAATACTAATACTAATACTAATACTAATACTAATACTAATACTAATACTAATAGTACAATTACTACTACTAGTATACTTCTGCTACTACTACAACTGCTGCTACAACCTGCAAGAGTCTAAGCTTCACAGTACTTTAGTGTGGAATATTCTTATGCATTGAGATGATGTAGATTAGACTGATAAACACAGTATGTAACTTATAATAATTAGAATGAACATGTGATTTGAACTGAATAGATTCTGACTGACCACTGCCAACAGAAAAGGCAGTTTTGTTTTTGTTACTTTCAGTGCAATAACTTTTGGTCTCTCATTACAAGTGGAAAAAATGTGTAATTTTTGAATAATAAAAGTGAACTATGGCTGTTCCATCTTATTTCTGTGCCAAATGTACTTCAATCCAGAGAAATACTACTTCATTCGAGCATTCTACTGATTTAAGGCTGTTGTTTTTGTAGTGTACTTCCAAATTTAAACAATGTAGAATCTGTCTTGGAAGAAATGGTTCATTATTTTAACAATACAGGTTCAAAACTACAGGATAAATAATATAAGGATAACAATAAACTAAAATATAATAATAGCTTATGTAATTAACCAGGATAGAAGCTTAAAGGGCCCAAATGACGCTATTTTCTCGCTATTTTTGTTTCATTCACACAAGTTGAATGCCCATGCATATAATACTCCCTACAACTGTACAACTCACCCTAATGTAACAGAATTTTATATCATAAATAAATGAAATATGACTGTCATTTTACCGATCTTCCTGAAGCAGCACCCATTTTTTCAGGATGTAATATCAATATAATCCTCATTTGCCTGCAGAAGTTTACAACAAAATCACATTTTAAATCATTTTTTCTTGTTCCCCATGTCCTATAGCATCTGTAACTATTGATTTGGGAAGAAATATTAATTATTTCCTTACCTGCTTGCCATGAACAACACTAAAAACTTAGAAAGCTACAGAATTTGTTCAAAAATCATTCAGAATCAATTTGACGAAGGTCTTAACTATGACTTTCCAGCTTGGGGACCTTCCAGCCAGGGGGACTTTCCAGCTGATTTCTAATAAAACACAATCCTGGTGTGTTTTTGAGGCGGTAACAACATTCTAACATGACTTAAAGCTCACAAGAGTCCATAGGAACTTTAACCGAACCAGGCCTAAACATGAACTCAATCTGGTTTCGGACTGAGGTTTAAAAGTCAGGATTAAAGACATACCAAAGCAAACATAAACACTATCTAAACACGGACTAACCCAGACCAAAACACGGACTAACCCAGATCTAAAGGACTACAGGTCTAAACCAGGGCTAATCTAGATCTAACCCAAGCCTACTCCCAATTCTAAAAGCAACAATACAAAGAACTCTACTTGAAAACCATATACGTATTGTGTATGAATGAATAATAATACGCCTTTAATCTATTCCTATTATTTAAATGAGTGTATATTTCCAGGTAGATGAAGCGGACCCTTTGTAAGTTCAACTGAACCCGTCGAAAAGCCCGTGTGGTTTTGGGCCTGCTCAGATGACTGATGTTGGTGCTTTATAGTGGGATCAGAGTGAAAGGCAGTGTTGTATGGATGATGATAAATGAGCGGGACAAACCCACATTGAACCACAGCTCAAAACAGCATGAGGCGTCCTGGTTTGGCCTCGGACTCAACTGCACTTTCATTTTTATTTACACACTCAGAAATAGACTTTTTCACTATTGTTGTGCGCCAATGGTGGTAGAAGGACTCTGTTGTGTTGCTTAAGTAAAAGTACAGATACTGAAGCAAACAAAACTCAAGTAAAAGGAAAAGTATCGCATTAAAAATCGAGTAAAAGTATTAAAGTACCTGTTTCAATGTGTACTTAAAGAGTAAAAAGTAAAAGTATTGTGCAGAGTTTGAGATCTAATAAAGCTTCAAATGTCGTGAACAGAAAGTATTGAAATTTTTTCTCTATCTGTTTTTGTTTGTATATTTGACCTTGATAAATACGGCAAAAAACAAAATCTAGTCAAGCTAAAATGACTTGGATTAAGAAAGTTTTACCATGATTTGAGTAAATTTCAAGTAAAATGATTTGCCATTACAATAAGATTTTTGTACTTAAAATATGAAAATGCCTCTGGCTCCACTTAAAATAAGAAAAACAACAACTTTTTGCACTTAAAATAAGAAATGCAATCAAATCTTGCTTGAATTAAAAAAATAAAACACTTATTCCACTAGCAGATAATTTTACTTGTCAAGATCTACTGAAATAAAGTCAAATGTTCTTAATTTAAGTCATTTTAACTTACCTAGATATTGTTTTTCCAGTGAAAAAATAAACTTTGCAGGGTTTTCAGCAAGTTTCAGCCAATAACAAAAATACTTTTACTTTTCAGTATAGTTCAAAAGTGTCATGGAGTAGAAAGTACAGATACCTGCCCTCAAATGTAGTGAAGTAAACGTATAAAAGTATCCACTTTAAAATGTACTTATTTAAAACTTTTAGGTACTATCTGTACTTTATTTACGTACAGTACTTCTACTTCGCTGCATTCTACCACTGACAGAGGCCATGTTTGCACGTGATTGTTATGGAGCGAGTGTTGAAGCCAAAATGTGATGTTTTTGATGTTTGTTGCCAACATAAATGCTGCCATCTTAAGCATGTTAGTTTGGAGTTTGATTTAGCGCTACAAGCTAAAACTATTTAGTCAAATAAACAGACTTCCTTTAAAGATACAAAATATAAACAAGGCTAATTAAGAGAATCCACCACTATATGATGTGTGATCCAGTCATTTCTGGGCTCAAAATGATGAAGAATTAGGACTGTCGCCATATTGATTAACAATTTAAAACATAATATTGTATGTTGTAATGTACCAGACATCCCTATTTAACTGGGACAGTCCCAGTTTTGAGCCCTGTGTCCACTGTCCCAGCAGATTTATCCAAAACCACTGATTTGTCCCAGTTTTATACAAGAAATGTCCCAATTTGCATAACAATTTTCCATAATTACGCACTCAATTCACAATTTTATTATTGCCAACCACCACAAAACAGGATGTCCCAGTTTTCATTTTGAAAATCTGGTCACCCTAAGTACACAGAATGGGAAAAAGTCTTGGTCATGATTTACTGTAACTCTAAGGATAACGTAGGTTTAACTACTTCACTTTAACTCCACTGACAAACTCCCGGATCCGTCTGCTGGTGTCTGAAAGCCCATTTGTCGTGCCATTTTCGTCGGTCATGTTCTGCACAGGAGCTGGCTAAGCCTTTTTACACTGTTTAAAGGCACTTCTAATAACAGGATGCGCTCCTCCTCCGCACGCTGGTGGTGACGGGGGCAGGAAGGCAGCCAGGGCAGGGGGAGAGGGGGGCAGTTAGCCTGGGGAGGGGGCAGCTCGCTCGGACCATGTTTGCTGCGGGGAGGGAGGAGGGGTGGGGGGTCTGGTATTGAACTTACTCGAGCGGATGAAAAGGACAGTCTCCGGGCCCCCGCAGGCTCGGCCCCTGCTGTCATGGTAATTAGCAGATTAGCACTCGGGCTCCTACTGTTCACTGTCAATGGCTTTAACCCTGACACGGAGTTTTGTAATGAACTTAACTTTTAGCATGGGACTTTGAATAGATATATAACAGGACAAATGAGGATTTAAATGTCGCCTAAATGGCTGAATCAGATCAAGACGAATGTTTAAATCTTTATTTGGCTTTTAATCAAACTGTGTAGGCCTATGTGCTACTGGATTAACAATACAGATATTTTCCTAATAAATATAACAAAAGATCTAACTTAACTCCAGTAAAAATGAAATGTTGAGCCTATGTAAATATGCCATGTTACTCTATTATTTTAAGTTGGTCCAAAGATAATAATGTAGTTTTAAGCAGCCTGTGTGTATCTAGGCCTGCTCTAAATATGTATGTTAACTTAATATTGTATGTCTATGTTTTAGTCCATCTTATTTCTTTTTTTACATTTACTACTTCTACTACTACTTCTACTACTACTATTAATGCTACCACTGCTACTGCTACTACTGCTACTACTATTACTACTGCTACTACTACTACAATTATTACTATTAATACTACAGCTGCTATTACTACAGCTACCACTACTACTACTGTGACTACTTCTACTACTACTACCATTAATGCTACTACTATTACTACTACTACTACTACTACTACTACTACTACTACTGGTACAAACGGTACAACTTCTACTACTACCGCTGTTACCACTAGTACTTCTACTACTACTACTATTAATGCTACTTCTACTAGAGTAGACGGGGGCAGACAGGAGCATTACAAATTTAAAGTTGTATTATGTTTTCCATCGAAATATTTGTGTCCATAGAAGTACATTCTAAGTCAAGTCAACACAAACTTCCGTTACAATACAATTATATATTAAAAATGCATATATTTAAAAGGAAAAAACACACAAAACTCTGCTTCCATAATCTATATATTGTTCTTAATCTGCTAAAGAAATGAGAAAAGAAGAAAGAAGAAAGAAAAGAGTTCATGGGACAGATCTTTCTACTTTTTTGGCAATTAACTCAAAACCTGGACAACCTATCTCCAACCTTTCCATTTGAGTGATTAATATTATAGATTAGAAATGAAATGACATGATTTTTCAGGTAAACAGAGCCTTAAATCTACGTGAGTGTCGTTACTGGTTGTGTCCCCTCATGAATTCTCTGCATACAGTCCTCTCCCTCCCTCTCTCCCTGCCTCTTTTGTCCTCGTGGAAGTGATTCTCCTCCCAGCGGTGATCTGATGGGGCATTGTTCCCAGCTTTCAAACACCTTTTCAAAGTCAAATGTCCTGCCAAAATCCTCCTCATCCCAAGTAAACACCGGCCCTGCTCTGCCCCTGTGGCCCCGGGCCCCTCCACACAAAAGCTCAGGCAAATCCCACTTCAGATATAAGCCTATATATAGCCTCCTTATAAGCCTATAATTAGCCCTATGATTGAATAGTTAAAAGATATCAGTTACAACCGCAAAGGTGAGGTTTCTACCTTTTAAAAGATTGAACTGAGGCTTTAATCCAGATGCCATACCTGTTGTACTGTAATGCCACAACAGATTCCAAACACAAATTCCAAATAAAGAAAACGGTTTAACATATTACACAATGTATTTATCTAGGCGCCTGTGGGGTTTTGACAAATTTAAATGAGGTTTTAAGCCAGATGCTAGAAGATCTGTACAAATATGTTCTGAAAAGTCCCTCCCTGTGCCTCCATGGGGTCTTATTTTACATAAAAACTGGTAACGCTGTAGTTTAAATCTGCACAAACATGTTCTGAAATGTGATTCTTATATGTATATGTATTAGTTTATCAGTTCAGGTTTCAGTCTCTTTGCCAGTTCTTCTGGACAAGTTAAAAACATGAACTTTTAACAGAAATCTAAAAGAAGATTTCACTTGGATATTTTTTCTCAAGGTTATAGGTTATTTAGCGGTGATAAAGTGTCATTTAGCGGTGACAGAACAACCGGACAAACTTGGTCTTAAAAGCTTGTCCTGACGCTGGACCAAAGAAAGGAAGTGGAGAGGTGAAGGAGAGACGCACATAAAACCAAACGACCCCTAATTCTGCACAACACTGGAACAGGAAGTGAGTAAGAGCTGCTGGACAAATGTGACGGAGGGAAAGTGAAAGTCCGAGTCTGCTGACCACCCAAACGCTCTCGGATATCCTCTGGCTACTGGACACAGGTTCGCACTTCAAAACTGGGAAAAACACATTTAGATTTCGCTTGTCAAATCCAGAATGATGTCTCTCAGACCATGCTTGTCTCTGATTGGCTAATCTGCCTGTCAGTCATGCTCATGTGAGATTCAACTGTGACCAGACTCACGTCTTCTTAAAGCATTGATACTTAGTGGTGACATAAGGCTTCATGTGTCTCTATTGGCGTAATCTTCAGTAGTTACTATGTTGACACTGCAGAAAGCTTGGCCAAAATGTGAGATATAAACACTTAAATCTATCAGAAAATGATTTAAAAGTAGTGAAATGATCTTGCTGCACGGACAAATCATTTTACTTGACAAGTTATCTTAAAATAAGCTACGTCTAAACTGTAATGACGCAGTCTCAAAACTAACAAGTAGATAATAAATCTGAAAATAAGATGAATAACCTGATAGAAGTTAGAAAATCTTAACCAGATCAGAGAAATTTGCAGTGGACACTTTAGCAAACACTGACCAAAAAGTTTAAGAACTCAAAAAAAAATACAAAACGAATTTTCAGAGCGTGTTTTGAAGAATCTGTGATGTTTAGGACTTTGATTTTTAACAAAAAAGTACCTTGTTCAGATAAGTCAATTCTTTCTGGTCAGATTGTGTTAAAACAAAGCTCAAATTAAAGCCTAACAAAGCCTCAGACAGAGCATACCTCCAGTTAGCATCACAACCCCAGTGAACGTTGATAACATCAGCTGCAAAGTGTCAAGATGAAACAGAAGGTGAAAGAATAATACTGGTAACCTTTCAGGGACCATTACGTCAAAGCATGTTTTCTTTTTCTCACCGCAACCAATAAAATTCCAATGTGATTTGCTAACTTAACCGTTTTGGAGATCCGTGTTAACCTTTTAGTGGAAGAAAACAGACTAAAAATCTGAAATTCGTGTTGACTCTTTACTGAAGACGGATTAAAACCTTAAAATCCGCGTTAACCCTTTGTTGTCTGGCGCAGTACCAGAACACGTACAGTTTTGCCGGATCATGTCTTCACTTGTTACTGTCCATTACTGCTCGCACCCCCCTTCCTCCTCCATGTCTGAGGCCCGGGGTCTTTCTGGAATATTCTTTCATGTGAATCTCCAGGGTTGGACCACATCACACCGCAAACACAGACACAAACTACCAACTGTATTTTAAATTGTCTGTACAACATTTTTCTTTTTCGCCATGTACTTGAGCGTACTTTGTCTCACCCCAGTACAGATATATCATATAAGCAGCTCTGCAACTAATTATAGAGCGTGTCAGGTCATCAGGAAGTGCGTGTTAGCATGGTAGTTGTAGCGTGACGGCAAAACTCCGCTCTTGTCTTGGAAAGCTGTGAAAAGCGATTATAAACTCGTCGCGGTGAGTAATGAGGACGCTCAGAATGGATAAGGTAAGTGAGGATTAGGGTTGGGTATCGTTAAGATGTCGCCGATACGATACATACCTCGATCTGTTCAGGAAAAAATAATGCTACTGATGACTGTAATACTAAAAGTCTTTGTTGAACCACTTCTTCTGCAAAGTTAATATGGAACACACCCATTTTTACTCCTCAAAACAGTGAATATGTCAAATGTGTTGCACAAACGAGTTTCCTTCCTCTAAGCAAGCACCAAAACTGTAGCGCTGTAACAAAATAATTTAGTTAAATGTACCAAAAAACACTCTTGGCAATATATAAATACAGCAGCCCCTGATATCGATACTGTATCATCTCATTAAACAATACGATATAGCGATTTTTCAATATTTTGCACACCCCTAGTGAGTTTTACTTTGGATCATCGATATTTCTTATGTCTGGAAAGCAAAAGACAATGAAGAATGAGGCCATTTCAGCTTATTTAGATAGAAATAAAAAAAACTTGCCAAAAGAAACAATAAACCATAGCCAACGTGAAACATTTTCTTACATTTTCCACCAAGGTCAGTTGATCTTGATTTATAGCTCGGATCTTTCTGTCACTAAGCAACGCTCGGCCAAAATTCAGAAAAACAGAACTAGTTTGTTTTAACCGGTGGACAGCCAGAACAGCAGTTTGGTAATGTGCTGTGGTCTTGATGGATACGTGAATACGGCATATGGGGAAAAAAATTTAACAATCACCAAAATACGGTGACATTGTATCGTCAAAGGTCTCACAATAATATCATGGACCATCACAATATATCGAATCACAAGTCTCTTTGCTCAGAAATAGCTAAAAAAAACAGAGGGAACTACATAGACCATGATCCTTTGCTGCGTTTCAGTGCAGACGACATGAAGAAATAACTGTTCTAAGCACTTTGAAATCTTCATTCTTTGGATTAAGTCTTGTGAAGGCATTTTTAGAGGAAAAAGGAGCAGATTCACAGTTTTGTGAGCCTCCACAAAATATTGCAATAAATATCATTCTGTGAGATGTATATGGTGAAAATATCGTACAGAGAGATTTGGATATCGTTCCTTCACTAATGACAATAAATGTTGTACCAAATGACTGGGCAAAGCGTTTTAGAATGTCAGTCTAGTTATTATGTAGAATATCGTAATATCGTGAGCTTTCCTATGATATCGCAATAAATATCGTACCTTAACCTCTTGAGACCCTGTGGCCCCACACGAGGACATTACATTTTTGCCTCTTAGCGCCATGATTTTCAATTATTTTAAACTTTCACCTGTAATCAACTAAAAACCTCTACAGCAGCTCCCGAAAGTAAAAAAAAAACTGCATGGTAAAGTTTAGATGCAAAATGTATGAATAAAACCAGTGTATTTATGTACAATAATGTCTCTTCATGTATCTTAATGTCTCTTCATTTGGCATTAAAATCTGACCCATTTTCTTGACCACAGCAGACGAGAGCATCAGGAAATGTCATGTCCTCGTTTGAAGACATTGGGACTGTGTTATATTATTGATTGTACATGTTGTTAGGTAAACTTGGGAATATTTAGATGAGTTTACAGTTATAAATTGCTGGACGTTTCTGCTGCTATAGGGAAACTGCTGCCTGTCTCCACTTTTTGCGCCTCTACTTTTTTTTGTAACGATTGAAAACCATAAAAAATTCAAACTGTGGACCACATTTTCAGGCCTTTTTGTGTGTTTTTAACCTCACTCACTGAACCCCAACCCGCTCACGGTCGACCTACGTCACATTTGGCAGGTTTAGGGCTTGAAATAAACAGCTAATTGCTGTTTGTTTATTTTTTGTAATTTATTTATACATTTTAAGGTTTTTACATTTTTTAAACAATGGTGTCATACAGAAGACTTACTTAGTAGGTCCTACTTATCCCAAATAGCAAGAAGAAATGACAAATGCACACCAGACAAAAGCTCGGGTCTCAGGAGGTTAAGATTCATACTGTGACTTAGATATCGTTACACCCCTAATATATGTATACAGTGTATCTCCATGGAGACATCAGAACAGCTCCACAGTGCACCTTTAACCAGTCTAACACCGGAGCAGAGTTAGTCGGTGTAGCGCTGTCTCCGTGATGGATGCATGTTGGTGGACATTAGTCTCTGGGACTCAATTTGTCTCTGGGACTCAGCGTGTGGCAAAACAATATTATCTCCTTGGAAATAAAACCTTCCGTCAGAAAAGTTCCACAATGCACCTTGAATATCATGAGCTCTGGAACTAAAAAGAGGTCTAAATCAATTAAAAAACTCTCCATGAAACAAAACCTCCACCTTCAACACCGTGCGCTCTATCCAGTCCAGCCTAACACCGGAGCGGAGTTAGTCCTTGTAGCTGTCTCGGTGATGGATACGCGTTAGTGGACATTTGTCTCCGGGCTCGGCATGTGGCGGAGCTCCACGGCGAGTCGAGACAGGCCCACGCCGCGCTCTTTGTCATCCCCCCTCCCATCCATCACCATTAGGCCCACCGCTCACCACTGGCCCCGCTCAGGTATCCAAATAATTAGGCAAGATAAATAGAGCAGAGTGGGACATCGCCACAGACCGCAGAGGAGAGCTCGAGTGTGCGACGGGCTCTTTCTACGGAGTCTTATTAAATAACACTGAAGTGAATGGGGAGAAGTCAATAGAAGAAGTAGAATAGTGGTGAGGAGGTCTGAATAGATAGATTGGCATG
The DNA here is from genome assembly GCA_034769755.1 of Odontamblyopus lacepedii. NCBI lineage: Eukaryota > Metazoa > Chordata > Actinopteri > Gobiiformes > Gobiidae > Odontamblyopus > Odontamblyopus lacepedii. The sequence goes on along the minus strand of CM068346.1, from coordinate 11,763,311 downwards.
TCAAAAGTAAAAAGCCAAAATGGACTGACAACAAATGATCTATTATTTTAAGTAGCTTCCTGCCTGTATGCATTTAGTTTTCTTCAAATTTACCAAATACAAAAAATGTTTAAATCCATTGAGTGAAAACTAAAAAAGCAAATAACTCCATTTTATTTAACATTTTTCCACCTTCAAGGCACTTTAAAAGGAACCATTTGCCATTGCACACATTTGCAGACACTGGGGGCAAGATGGGTTCAGTGTCTTGCCCAAGGACACAACAACATTCATTTATTCATCTGTAGGAGCTGGAATCGCACCGTCAACCAATGATGTTTATGTTGGGATTAGAACCGCCAACCGTAAGATCGATGGACCATTATCAATCTCTTAAAGGTAAAAGGAGCTGTTCACTTCAAAACTACCACTTCATGACATCACAAGGTGGAACAGAGCACTTTGGAGATGAACAGACTAGTCGTAAAAGGTTCCTCAGACATGTGAGAATGAAACAAAACACAACTCTGGGTTTGTTTTTGACAAAGTAATGAGATTCGAACACGTCTTAAAGCTCACAGGACTCAGTTTTGCGTAATGTGAGACCTTTAAAACATGCAAATTGTTAGAAATATATTCAAAAAGTCTTTAATAAGTTATTATCATGAAATAACATTGAAGTGAATGTGAAGAAGTCGATATAATTCAATTCAATTCAAATTCAAATTCAAATTCAAATTCAAATTCAAATTCAAATTCAAATTCAAATTCAAATAACTTTATTTATCCGTTAGGAACTTCGTTTGCAGACAGAGCACCAGCACAAGTGAAGACTCCACACAAACATTAATAAAAAGCACATTCACATCACACATCAAGCACACATCAAATGCATAATAATAAATAGATCAATAAAAGAATACATTCATAACAGCACCTCTCACTTCCCCAATGCAGATTAACTGCCCATGTGGCTTCATCAGCCATTTAACAAGCGAATGGAGGAGGGAATAAAACTGGACGTGGCCCTCTTAGTTTTAAGTGAGAGGGACCTGAACCTCCGTCCTGATGGTAACAGACTGTAGAGTGAGTGAAGAGTGTGTGAGCTGTCTGTGGAGATCTGTGTGCCCTTTCTCAAGACTCTGTCATTGTAGATGGTGGTGAGTGACTCTTGCTGCTGTCCTATGAGTTTACTGCTGATTTTAACGATTCTGTTGAGTGTGTTGCGATGAGTGAGACTGAGTGAACCAAACCAGGCTGTGATATTGAATGTGAGGATGGACTGTATAAAGCATTTGTAAAAATAAAAAAAAAAAAAAAAAAAAAAAAAAAAAAGTCATATTAGGTGAGCGGGCCAGTTGGAGGAGATGGACTGACGTGTCCTCTGGTGTTGTACTGCAGTAAAAATGATCTACTTAAGATAATGTAACATGAATTGAAATGATGTATTGTTTTGAGTAGATTTAACTCATTTTAATTGCATTTTTGGACTTCATCATAGTATTCATGCCTGTTTATGTCTATTTATTTGTGTTGTGGGTGGGCAAATAAGCGTTTGCTTCTCCCCACTCCTTTTCAGAATGATTTTTGATTAGTTTTTTTTAGATTAGTCATGTAAAATAATTGCTTTTATGTATCTGTCAATTTCTGTTGTAACATAATGCAATTTATCATTTATGAAATATCTGAATAATAATATTAATAATAATAATAATAATAATACAGTACAATTAAATATAGAATTATTATTATTATTATTATCATTAATAATAATAATAATAATAATAATAATAATAATAATTTACAAAAATATGTAAATTAATGAATTTTTCACTTAACAAAATTTGCCAAAAAAAAAAAAAAAAACATACTCCATTGTCAGACACTTAAAATATCTAAATTATGTCAGAAATACTATTCAAAAGATTAACAAAACTTGGCCTGCTCACTAAACAAATCCAAAGAAGTAAAATACCTGCAAACACGGTTCTTAAGTGATGTCATTAGAAGCTGTAGGCCCTTGTTTCTTCAGTATAGTCTGCTGAGGTTAAAGGTGTTAGCACAGAATTCTTTCTATGTGAAATGCAAAACAGAGGCTAAAGTGACTGGGGAAACCTGATTGTAATGTTAATTTAAGCTTCATGTTGTGATGGACTTTCCCCGTGTCTTTAAATAGACTATGTGAGAGCCAAGGTAAACAAACACTGCTGGTTAGAAATAGAATAACCCAAAATATAGCTCTAAAGGTTTTTTTTTTTTTTTTACTTCTATCTTAATTTATTTTAAAGTCATGCTTAGTATTATAGTAAAACTGAATTACATTTTTACTGGTTGAGTGTTTAGACAAAACTCCTTCATTTATTATGGATTTAAATGGTTTGCATAGTTAAAAAGTCAAAGTCTGCAATATATTTCAATACAAACAATACAAAACAGTCTTCATTTCTTCTTTAAAGCTGCACTATATAACTTTTTAGCTCCAAAAATAGACTAAAATATAAGTTTTGGTTGTGTTTACTCCACAGAAAAGCCTTATTCTGCATGGGCTTGCATCTCCACAAACCTTACATTTATTTGGTCTTTTCTGCTTGTTTCCATGGAAATTTTGTTTGTTTGGCTATAATTGTCCACAGTGTGCCATAAAAAGTATCTGTCTCCATGGGAAATGTTCCAAAGTATGGCTTTAACTTTGTATTTCTAAGGAATCATGCAGGTAACATACCACCTCTAGAAAGTTACGTACTATACATTCAAAAATATGTTATATTTACCTGCCTAAAATCATGAAATTGGCTCAAGTTTACTCCTCCTTTTCCCCGTACATTTGATAAATGATTCCTCGAAACAACACCAAACAGTACTTTCTATTCACTAGTACTTCCTTGACAACAAAAATACTCCTAGTAACATTCATGTACTAGTGAACTAATGAAATATATACGTACAGGTGGATTTATAGCTCAAAAATACCTAGAAACACAGGCGTTCTGACTGTGAGCGGGGTCGCCTCTCCACAGATCTGACCTGTAACTTGGTTTGGTTTGATCTCCATAAAGATAGAAAGGTTTATAATGCCATACTGTGAAACATTCCAGATAAAAGCACGAAGAAAACATCACGAAGAAAAGCGTTTGACGGACGGAATTTCGATTTCTTCCTTTTTCAATTTCAAATTCCCAAAATAATCAAATAAAAGACAAAAGTTTGAGCAGATTCCTGTTTAAATCACCGCACTGTTTATCCTGGCGTTCCCGCTCACCTGCCAATCCCCGGACTCATTTAGAACTCCAAACAAGTTCATGTGTAAATACTGCTCTCACTAAGCACATAAACAAACATATATGTGGAGGAATCCAGCTTTACCTGATAAGCAAAGATAAGATACTGGAACTACTACTACTACTACTACTACTGAGACTTTTAAGAGTAGTACTTTCTTATAGCCTTATATCTGTGTAATCCAGGTAGGTTTCGTAGTAGTTCATGGTGCTTATCATTCAGGAAAGCTTCATTTCAGTATCAATCAAATGAGTATCTAGTTTCGATACTTTTGACACTACTACTACTACTACTACTACTACTACTACTACTACTACTACTACTACTACTGCTGCTTTAAAACAGACAATACAAACTGGATGTCAGAGACGGAGTGACAGATCGTGTAGTGTGAACAGGTATGTTTTGAATCTGGATTTGAAAAGAAAAGTACTACACAAGAAGTACTACAACAACTACATGTCAAAAAGTAACATCGAAGTAACTGGAAATGCCATAAATTAGGAAAAATGGGCTTTTATTTGAGTAAATTTGACTTGACAAGAAAAATGCTGGAACTTTTTGGAATTAAAAAAAGAAAATTTTAAGAAAATCTTAGAATCAGAAAAAACACCTATTTGCAGTTAAAATTGAAAACCTAAAAAATGTAAATTGCGAGAATGAAGAAAATTTGGTTGGAAAATTTTACTTGTCAACTCAAATGTGCTCAAATGTTAAAGTCATGAAAGTACTTTTGAACATACCTAGACTTACACTTTGCAATCTACTACTACTACTACTACTACTACTACTACTACTACTACTACTACTACTACTACTACTACTAATACTACTGCTTCAAATACTACTTACACTGGAGGTTATTGGAGCTTGGGCCAGTCCATGCGAAGTGATCCAAGCTGGAGAAGTAAGGAGTAGCCTTGGCCAACATGCAAGACCCCTGTCCAGAAACATCGAAGAGGGGCCTGGGAAGACCAAGCGCCTCCATGCAGTCAAACATGGTCCACAAAAGCCTCAAAACCGGTTAGGATCTGGGTCTGGGATTTGGTCTTGAGGTCTAGACACAACTGTAAGTGATCTGACTGCCCCCTGGCCAGCAATGAGGGCCTCTCGCACTGAACTGGAGTCTCACACCAAAAAGGGGAGGGGTTAGAGAGGAAAGGGGGTGGGGACTGGTGTGGAAAGCTGTTCTGATTGGTCCAGAGGGGTACTCTGCGTTTCCCTCCCTGGTCTTCATGCTGTTGCGATGTGTTCATGTTTCAGATTTAAGGCTCACCTAAAAATCTCTGCTGGCCCCGACTTCAACTTTCGCTTTTGTTTATGGCTTTGAAAAGGGTTTGTGTTTTTGGATTTTTGTGTTGCACACGCAGCAGGGAGTCGAGCTTAAGGAGAGTGGCAAGTTAAAAAGTCCAACTGTGAAAGAAAAAGCAAAGAAAAACATAGACAACCCTATCTGAGAAGTAAGTAAATAAAAGAATTGGATTGTTCTCGGGTTTAATCGGAAAATAATCTGTAGGAAGTGTAGTGAATGCTTTTGTAAAAGTGAGGAAAGGAACATTTAAAGTTAGTTATTAGTTCATCTTTATTCCGGACTCATAACGGACAGTGACAATACAAAACAAACATCTGTGTTTTTAAAAGACTGATATTGTACTGCACTGAATCTCATATTTGTGAGTGACATTATTATTTCATTGTCCTTTTTGTTCAGTCTGCAAATAAAACTGCACATTAAAGTTCTTAGTAGAGCCTGCAAAGTGTTCACACGTGCAGTAAGAAACATCTCAGTCGCACTCGTCCATCGTGGCCTCCTCAAAAGCACCTGCAAAGCGTCACTGTAGCCTTTGCAAACTGTCTTTTTTGTATTTAATCCAGAGGTGGGCTGTGTACAACTGTGTACAATATTAAACAATAATAACTTTACATCATTTGTACAAGAGCCAAACTTACGCATAAGAGTATTTGCTTGAGCATTGAGCATTCTACACTGTCTGTACACATCATCATCATCTGCCATGTCCACAGTGATGATACGCCCAAGATATTTCATTATTGTTGTAACGGATAACACATTTGTCGCATGTGCTTGTCTTCTTTGGTCCTACAGGTCATGACCATACTCTTGGTTGCATTATACTTCATATCATGCTCCACACCGTGAGCTGAACAGATGTTGAGTAACTGCTGGACTAAAAACAACCAAGTCATCTGCCTACATTAAATGATTAACAACAAAGCTTCTATATCACGCAAAACTGACTCTTGTGAGCTTTAAGTCCTGTTCTAATGTTGTTACTTCCTCAAAAACAGACCTGGAGTTGTGTTTTGTTTCATTCCCAGGTTTTAGTAAGTCTTTATTATCCGTCTGTCTGCATCTCCAAAGCTCTAAAAATGCTCTGTTCCACCTTGTGATGTCACACAGTGGTAGTTTTCATGTGAACAGCTCATTTTGCCTTTTGCTCAGTCAAGACGGGCCATTCTAGGGCTGAAATTATCCAAATGATTCTAGTGAAGTTTAAAAAAAAAAAGTGTTTTCTGTTGGAAAGAAGAACTCTGTGTGAATGAAACAAAACACAACTCCAGGTCTGTTTGTGATGAGGAAACAACATTAGAACATGGTGTGATCTGGACCCTGGAGCCGCTTGGAACACATTCTGGGTTGTTCAGGCACTTCATAAAAAGTTTTTGCAAATCATTATTCAGTTGTGACTTTATTGTGTTCCAACAAAATGATAAAAACATAAAATGGATTTGGTTTTATATATCATGTGTGGACATCATTCTCCTCAGAAACTCCATCGTGTAAAATAACCCCAACCCTAACCCTAATTGTTTGTTTTTGCACTCGTCAGGTCCCAATCAGCCCAAATAACAAAGAAAAATCACTAAAGCCAAGCAAGAGTTTGAGTTCTAGGAGGTTAAAAACACAACAGGCAAAACAGAACTGTGCAATTCATTTTTTAAAACATTTTTTCCTCCTCAACTTTGTTCTTATCTCATTTATAAGTAAAAGACAACATTTCTAGAGGAGGGTCCATCACCTGCAGGTTTCCATGGAGATGTTATTGCTTTGCCTGGAATGTTCCACCGTACGGCATTAAGCGTATCTATAGTAACAGTTGCCTTATGACGATATGAGTCAAATGCTGAAACTAAATTTAAAGAAAAACAAGAAAAATAAATCATTCCATCCATTTTTTTTCTTCTTTTTTCCATTTCATGTTCCACAGTATGGCATTAAATGTATTTATCTCCATGGAAACGAGTAGCTTACGTTACCAGGCTAAATTACAACAGGTCAGATCTGGGGAAAGGCGAGCCCATGAAATGTAAAAATGTATTTGTGGAGGTATTTTTTGAGCAATAAAAATATATATTAGGTTAATGCTATACTGCGGAACATTCTCGAACCATGCAGAAAAGTTACATAGTGCAGCTTTAACTATTTTGACAATCTCAGTAATGAATATCAGCGTATTATAATGTGTACTGATTACTGCAAATACTGCGACTGGACCTGTGCGTACAAATATATTGTGATTTCATTTTTCTAAGAGATTTTTTGTCAAAAATTCAACACAAAATAGATTAAATGAGTCTTATATATTTTTATCGAACAAAAATATACACGAGATGAGTGTTATATAGGTCTTATCTAACAAAAATAACAACTTAAGTGGGCAGAAGAACGGAACTGAGTGAACTAGAAAGTACCGTAGAGTAGTTTTGGAGATTAATTTGACCACTTCTGCTTCTGACGTTGCATCATTTTTCAATGTTTCTTCTTCTCTATTTTTAGTCTTTTCCACATGCAAAAGAAAAATAAATGAAATCCACACACAAACATAACAGCATGAAGAGGTCCGTGTGTCTCAAATGTAAAGTCTTTTTGCAGCGATATAAGTAGGTATGAAATTAACGGCTTTTTGGCTCATATAAGATTATTAACCAGGGATTTCATATTTATTTGCCTTCTATGGGGTATTAACAAGGGGTAATTACACTTTTATGGGGTATTAACAAGGGGTAATTACACTTCTAACACTTCTTACCTGTTAACACATAACATATTTAGATCACCATGTTCCCTTTTATTGTTTTGAAAATGCTTTATTCGCCGAAATAACGTATGTTTTATAAGTTAGGGACTGCAGACGGAAACTAGCTATCTAGCTATAATCTGGTGCAGAACATCTCTGTTTTGTTTTTTTTTTAAACTTAATGTATCTGTACATTGTCCCTTCAAATAAAGACTAAACTAACTAAGTTTCAGTTTCGTTTTTGACTCTCCGTGCTAAGTCACTCCCCCTTCTGAGCGCTATCACTACACCATCAGATCACGGTGCATTCCACTGATAAAACTACCACACATCGCATCAGGTTTGTGAAGTTGTAGTGTATTGTTTAGTATAGTCATGTATACGACTAACAGTAAAAAGGTTTGAATAGGGCCCGGGAGAGATCGCTAGATGACTCAAACACGAATGGATGATTTCTATAACTTCTTCAGGCATGTTTTTGATGAGGGAACAAGGTTAGAAAGCTCCAAAAAGTTGATTTTGCATAAAATATGTATTTAAATACCTCTGATGTAAGGATCATTAAAGGTGCACGGTGGAACTTTTTGGTTGGGGCTACGTCACCTGCTTGTTTCTATGGGGATGTCACTGCTCTGCCTGGAATGTTCCACAGTATGACATGAAACAGCTCTACTTATTTATTCCATTACAGGTGGTTTTAGAGCTCAAAAATCCAAAGAAAAACAAGTATTCACTGTGAGCGGGGGCGCCTCTCCACAGATCTGCTCTCTCAGCTTCTCGGCATCTCGCCGTCCAATGAAAAAGCTCCTCACAGCTGGTGGCTGGTGGGCTAACTGCTAGCACACTGGCCAGCCGTATCAGAGCTTTTGCCGTCTATCAATTTTGCCAGAAACATTCAAAAGCAGGTTACTCGTCCATTTGTAAGAACAATCTGAGCAGTATCACAGTAATGCTCAGTGTTTTCAATAGCATCAGAATGAATATTCAAAAGTCTGTAGGTTCATTCATTAATATAATGAATATCCAAAAGTCTGTAGGTTCATTCATTAATATAATGAATATTCAAAAGTCTGTAGGTTCATTCATTAATATAATGAATATCCAAAGGTCTGTAGGTTGATTAATTAATATAATGAATATCCAAAAGTCTGTAGGTTGATTAATTAATATAATGAATATCTAAAAGTCTGGAGGTAGTAGCAGTTCAGAGTGTTATTTTAACTAGTTGAAAGTTAAAAGGGGTTCAAGTTGGGTTTATTTGCCAGAGTTGATGTGGTTGAGGTTAATTCAACTTTCCCTCGGGTTCATTCAACTTCCCTTAGTGTTACATCGGCAACTTCCACCCACTACTACAAACTCCATATTTATTTTTTCATCTTAAATGAACTAAAATAAAGTGTAAAAGTAAAACACCTCTACTCCACAAAGTGTTATCTGTTTACTCTCAAAACGTTAATATAATATAACGTTAAACAGGAACTTTGGTCCAGTTTTACTTCATTAACATCTACAAAAACATTAAATCAACTCTAGAACAGACTGGACTCATATAAACCCTGAGAAAATGTAAAAACTGATTCTGTGAGAGTTAATTTTCACACTTTTTGCTGTGTACTGTGGAACATTCCAGACAAAGCAATAACCATGAAGAAAAACATTTGACGAACCCTCTAACAAAAAACGTCCACAATGCACCTTGAACAATAACGCACTTTTAACAGTCTTTTGCACTTTCTTTCTTCTCTCAAACTTTTCCTTTGTTTCACTCGCTGGGCTTGTCTCGCTGCAGACTCGTGTAGTCGCTGTCAACACCGAGCACACTCCCCCTCTCTCCTCCTCCTCCTCCCTCTCTCTTTTCCTCTCTCCTCTTTCCTTTCCTCTTCTGGTGCTGATGAACTCTGGAGCAACCCCCCAGTGGGGCTCTATCCCGTCCCACCTCCCCCCCGATCGCCCCGCGCCCGTAGCCTCGAATCCCAGCAGCTCCCCGCGCAGCTCTTTCTAGTTTGTTTACTACTTCTGACGCCTACGTATTTGTATTTACCCGCTTGGAGTATTTGTGCGTGTACTTCTGCGGACGGCGCGTACCTGCAGTGTGCACGGGCGCGCTGTAGGGGGCGACACTGCCGGCTCTGTCCGCACCTTGAGATAATTATGGCCTGACTCACGGCTCTGCCCCCTGTCACTGAGAATGAACATTTGGACAGGACACTCAGAGGAAAAGCTTTTGTTCACTTCTAGATCATTTGTTTTAAAGAGGAGGTATTTGACTTCGATGGGGTTTCAGCTGTAACGCAGAACAGATTTGGTCCACGTGTTCGCTTTTATTGTTTTAAAAATGCTATATTCGCCGCTGAGTCTTCCCTTTCGTGATATCGTATCGTCAAAAGTGTCAGAATAATATCGAGAGCTGTCACACTATATCGGATTACAAGTTCCTTTGCTTAAATGAGTCGTTTTATAATATATGACGCTGATAAACAGAGAACTACATATCCCATGATTCATTTCAGCACAGACAACATGAAGAAATGTGTTTATTAACTTACTTTAGGTTACTTACCACTACTACTACTACTACTACTACTACTACTACTGCTACTACTACTACTGCTACTACTACTGCTACTACTACTGCTACTACTACTGCTGCTACTACTACTGCTACTACTACTGCTGCTACTACTACTGCTACTACTACTACTGCTACTACTACTGCTACTATTACTACTACTGCTGCTACCACTACCACCATGACTACTACTATTACTACTACTGCATTTACTGCTGCTGCTGCTACTACTACTACTACTACTACTACTAGTACTACTACTACTATAACCACCACGACTATTACTACTAGTACTACCGCTACTACTACTACTACTAATACTACTACTACTACTACTACTACTACTACTACTACTACCACCACCACCTACTACTACTACTACTTCTGCTACTACCGCTATTATTACTGCTTCTGGTACTACTACTACTACTACTACTACTACCACTACCACCACTACTACTACTACTACTACTACTACTACTACTACTACTACTATAACCACCACGACTATTACTACTAGTACTACCACTACTATTACTACTACTACTACTACTACTACCACCACCACCTACTTCTGCTACTACCGCTACTATTATTGCTTCTGCTACTACTACTACCTCTACTACTACTACCACTACCACCACTACTACTACTACTACTACTACTACTACTACTACTACCTCTACTACTACCACTACCACCACTACTACTACTACTACTACTACCTCTACTACTACCACTACCACACTACTACTACTACTACTACTACTACTACCTCTACTACTACCACTACCACCACTACTACTACTACTACTACTACTACTACTGCTACTACTACTACTACTACTACTACTGCTACTACTACTACCTATTACTACTACTACTACTACTTCTACTACTGTCACTACCACCACCACTACTACTACTACTACTACTCCTACTCCTACTACTACTACTACTACTACTACTACTACTACTACTGCTGCTGCTGCTACTACTAATACTACTACTTCTGCTATTATATTACTATTACTACTACTTCTTCTCAGACCAACACACTTTTTCTTTCAATAATTTAAGTTCTGGTCAACAAAAATGTTCATGAATATTTTAAAAATGCTATATTCTCCGAAAACACTTGTTTTTGCCGCTCTGAGTCTTACCTTTCGGGATTTTGTATCGTCAAAAGTCAAAAGTAATATCGAGACCTGTCACACTATATCGGATTACAAGTTCCTTGGAACAGCTGATAAACATAGAGAACTACATATCCCATGATTCATTTCAGCACAGACAACATGAAGAAATGTGTTTTTTTTTAGTTTTTTTTTACTTACTTTAGGTTACTTATCGCAATAAATATCTTACCATGAAATGAATATCGTGAAAATATCGTACCATGAGATTTGGATATCATTACACGACAGTAAACCTCTACTCTTTGTGCTGAGTCGCTCCCCCTTCAGAGCTTCGATCACAACACAATCAGAGCGCACCCTAGCGGCTAATGAAACTACTGCACATCGCGTCGGGTTTGTGAAGTTGTTGCGTACCGTTTTGTATCATGTTTTTTGTATTTTTACAATTTTTTTTTTGTATTGAGAGTTTTCCTGGGTGACGTAGGCTTGTGGGCGGAGCCTCGTACAGCTAATTTTACAGTGGACAAAAGACAGGAACAAAAGGCCATTTCATAATTAAATAGATTGGATTGGAGTAAACAACACTCAGATGTATTCTAAATAATAATACAACAAAAAAATTAAGATTCAAACTTTAAATAAGCCTTTTGATACTTCGTCAACATTCTTTAGGCCTGTGATGCTAACTGGGGGCACTGCTCTGTCTGAAAGCTCAAGTTCGACTTTAATCCGAGCTTTGTTTTAATGCAATCTGCCCAGAAAGAACGGACTTATCTGGAACAGCAACAACAGGTGAGACGATTTGTGCTGTAAAACAAGTCACCACGGGGACTGCTGAACATTCCGCCCTAGACGCATACGCAGAACACCCCCCTCCCCCTCAAAGAGATGTCACTGTAACGTATCAGTGTGTTTTCACGGTGATACAACTCGCGTATTCACACCGAAGTCGCTCCTGACACTTCGAATTCCAGTTTTAACCTTTTCGATTTCATTCTTTCTGCGTTTCCTTTTCATATTTGCTCAGAGTGTCGCGGTGTGTGGAGTCTGACCCTTTGTGCGTCTCTGTGGTTGTGCGTTTCTTGTACTTGTGTGTGTGTTTGAGCAGAGTGGCTGCGATGACAGACGCAAAGAACAACACAGAGCGGCCCCCGGCGCTCATGTTACTCACACACCTCCTCCACCTCCTTTTCTCTCTCCCTCCGCACTCCTCCTCTTTTTCTCACCCACTCGTCTCGTTCTTCTTTCTCTTTCTCTCCCCTGGTTTTCCTCTTCTTCTGACTCTGTCCTTCTCATCATCCACTCATTCTCTCGGTTCCTCCTTCTCTGTGCCTCTCCTCCTCCACTCTCTTCTCTCTCACCCTTTCTTTCTTTTTTTCTTCACCCTCCTCTGTCACCCCCTCTCTTTCAATCTCTTTCGCCGCTCTCCTCTCTCTCCCTTTTTCTTTCTTTTCTCTCTCCCTTTCTTCTGTCCCCCACTTCTCTCCTCCTCTCTCTTCCTCTCCTCTCACCCCTCCTCCTTCTCTCTCCCTCTTACCCCATCCTTCCTTCTCTCTGTACCTTTCTTCCTCCTCTCTCTTCCCTCCTCTCTTCCCCCTCTCCCATCTTCTCTCTTCCTCCTCTCCTCTCTCTTCCCCTCTTACTCTCCTCCGCCTCACTTTTTTCCTTTTCTCTTACCCTCTCTTACCCCCTCTCGTTCCTCCACCCTTCCACCTCTCCTCTCTTTCCTCTCCCCCTCCTCTCCTCCCTCTTTTTTCCTTCTTTCTCACCCTCTCTTACCCCTCTTCCTCCTCCACTTTTCCACTTCTCCTCTCTCCTCCCTCTTTCCCCCACTCGTTCCTCCATTCTTCCACCTCTACTTTCTCCTTTCCCCCTCCTCTCCTCCCTTCTTTCTTCCTCTTCTTTTTCTCTCTTCCCCTCTCTCTTTCCCTCACCATCTCCTCTCTCTCCCCCTCCCTTTCCCCCTCTCCCTCCTCCTCTCTTCCTCCTCTAATCTCTTTCTCTCCCCTCTTTTTCCCTCACCCTTTCCTCTCTCCCCTTCTTTCTACCCCTCTCCCTCCTCCTCTCTTCCTCCTCTAATCTCTCTCTTCTCCTCCTCCTCCCCCTCTCCCTGAAAGTCCACAAACCTCAGCAGACCTGAACACCTCATCACATAGAACAAGATGTGACTGGTATAGGAGCTTTACAAAAGGACACAATGTTCACTATGGAAAAATACCCAATTCCTACTACGACTACGACTACTACTACTACGACTACTACGACTACTACGACTACTACGACTACTACGACTACTACGACTACTACAACTACTACTACTACTACAACTACTTCTCATTCTCAGACTAATGTGACTACTACTACTAACACCCCTCTAAACACTCTATGTGTGTATAGAAATCCTCAAGAATAACATTCAAATACTCTGGTCAGCCTCTTCTTGAGTACCACACATACAAAAATACACAGTCCTCATATAAAAGTACAAATAAATACTTACATAAAAGTATCTGATTATAAAAATAAAAGGCCTGTACGGAAAGGCCAAAGTGTTTTGAGCTATGAAGGTGCTGATCGGGCACCAGGCAATTTGTAATTTAACTAAGTAATAGTAGTAGTAGTAGTAGTAGTAGTAGTAGTAGTAGTAGTAGTAGTAATAGTAGTCGTTGCTGTTATTGTTGTAGTAGTTGTAGTAGTTGTAGTAGTAGTGATAGTAGTGGTAGTAGTAGTAGAAGTAGTAGTAATAGTAGTAGTAGTAGTAGTAATAGTAGTGATAGTAGTAGTAGTAGTAACAGTAGTAGTAGTAGTAGTAGTAGTAGTAGTAGTAGTTAGTAGTAGTAGTAGTAGTAGTAGTAGTAGTAGTAGTAATAGTAGTGATAGTAGTAGTAGTAGTAACAGTAGTAGTAGTAGTAGTAGTAGTAGTAGTTGTAGTAATAGTAGTAGTTGCTGTTATTGTTGTAGTAGTTGTAGTAGTAGTAGTAGTAGAGGTAGTAGTGGTAATAGTAGTGATAGTAGTGGTAAAAGTACTAGTAACAGTAGTAGTAGTAGTAGTAGTATTAGTAACGATAATAGTGGTAGTAGTAGTAGTAGTAGTAGTAGTAGTAGTAGTCGTGATAGTAGAGGTAGTAGTGGAGATAGTAGTGATAGAAGTAGTAGTAGAGGTAGTAGTAGAGGTAGTAGTGATAGTCGTGGTAGAAGTAGTAGTAGTAGTGTGATTAAAACTACTATTTTTCAATTTAGCAATTAGGCCGTAACTTCAAATGAATAAAAAGAAACAATGTGAAAAAAAAGAAAAACAACAACAACAAACAAACAAAGAAAACCCCAAGGATCACTGCATGAAACACAAATATTCAAACCATTTCTTATCATCAACTTTTCTCACTTGTGGTAAGAGGAACCACAACGTTTACTCCAGTAAGAATACGAGTAAACGTTACTTCACTCAAAATACTGTATGCTGCTAGAAAAGTATTCTGAAGAGGCACAATTTCTTTAAAAAGTTACACAAGTAAATGTAACTGCTCATCTCTGGTAATTAGGTACTTTCCACTGCGTACTACTAATACTTTACTACTACTACTCCTCCTACTGTTGTTCCATCCGTTGCGGTGAGGGTTAGGTGAGGTACCCCAGGCCCTGTCCCCTCCAGCCTCTGTATCAGGAGCCGATAAAGCTCCAGATAAGCAGATAAGTGTCACTAAAATACCTGTGTCCAGAGTACACACACACACAAAGGCTGATCACAGATAGGAAAATACACACACACACACACACACACACACACATACACACACACGCACACTCACTCACACCATACACACACACACACACTGCATTCATCCAGCCTAATTATACTGGGGCAGGTTCCACATTCTTGGAGAACATGTAATAAGACATTTTAAGAGTCCTACATGCATTCCTCTAGCGCTCTGGGTCACAAAATACACATCCGATTACTACGAATACTACGATTACTACAAATACTACGAGTTCTGATGTGTTTAATGAGGCCTGTGACTAACGATTCTTTTTGTAGTTGGTTCGTCTGCAGTTTTTTCTGTTGTTCACTGAGACTTTTACTATAAATAAATACATTCAGGAAAGTTCACTTTGTCTTATTGTCTCTTACTACTACTACTACTACTACTACTACTACTACTACTACTACTACTACTACTTCTGCTGCTGCTACTACTACTACTACTACTACTACCACTACTACTACTACTTCTGCTGTTGCTACTACTACTACCACTACCACTACTACTATTACTACCACTACTACCACTACTACTATTACTACCACTACTACTACTACTACTACTACTACTACTACTACTACTACTACTACTACTGCTACTACTACTACTACTACTACTACTACTACTACTACTACTACTACTACTCCTCAGACTAACACACTTTTTCTTTCAGTCAAGTTCTGGTCAACAAAAGTATTCATGGATATCAGGATGTCTCCCAAGATGTAAAATTAACAGAAAAAAATAAAATAAAAATAAAAAAAGAACAAAGAAATTTTAGTTGTTCAATACAATGCTCTGGCCGTGTGACCCAGAGCCTGTGACATTGTTGTGCAACAGTGCCCCCTACGCCTCAACAGGGGATACAGCTTCACTTTGTCACGTCACATCTCTGTTGTGTGTGTTTTATTATGAAACACTACATCTCTACAGACCTCCAGAGTATAGTGTATGTTTATTTTTACAAATGCGTTTTCATTTGTTGTAATTTCGTTTTTAACCATACGCTTTGTAGCTATGTACACGTGTGTGGTTAAAGAAGCTGTATAAACATTTTTGTTTTAAATTTCATCACTTATTTTTATCCCCAGTTACGGGTTAAACATCATAATAAAAAAACAAAAACACTGGAAAAGAAGTCCCATTTGTTTATGTTATAATTTGTGGTTTTGGTTCTCAAAACGATTATCCAATCAGCAAGTAGAATGAGCCTCACATGAGCTGTTCATTTGGGTTTCCAACTGAAATCCAGTGTGTTTAAAAATACAGTTCAGAATTTTGGACATAGGGCCTCATTTCCTAGTGAGTCAGAGTGTTGGAGACGTGTGGAGAAACTTTTTAAAATATTCCATCCTTTCCTTGTATTTGGTATTTGTCAATGGCCATAGTTGTCCTGCCACTAAAAACAGTCTTACCCACTCCACAGAGCACCCGAGGCAAAACAATTATAAGGCCAGACTGTCCATGTGAATGTGTCTGTGCCGATAAAATAATGTTTGAAATAAAACTATCCTTGCATCGCATGAATTGTCGCATGTTGAGGGACTATTTTCTCATATATCAGTCCGCCGCTGCCGAGCTTTCTGTCAGGAAGTACAACTCACTGCTGCTGCTCAGACATAAATCCTTCAAATGCAAGGTTGGCTTTACTTCTAAAATTATTCTATGGACACAGACATTCACATGGACAGTCTGGAGTTCTAATAGTTTTGTCTCAGGTGCTCTGTGGAGTGGGTAAGACTGTTTTTAGTGGCAGGACAACTGTGGCCATTGACATGCACTAGCCTAGCACCAGCAACCTCTCCTAATACATGGACTGAACGGAATATTTAAAAAAGTGTCTCCACACGTCTCCAACACTCTGGCTCACAAGGAAATGAGGCCGTATGTCCAAAATTCTGAGCTGTCCCTTTAAACCTAAAATGCCCAGCACCTGCAGCCAAACATGAGTCAGTGCTAGTGCAGCCTCTGCAGCTCAGGGAGGGAATTCTAAAGGTTCAGAACTTTCACATGAGGCCTGTCCATAAAGTGAGAATGAGACAAATGCAGGACGGGTCTGTCTGCAGGTGAAGGCTCTGAAGACACAGGTTCAGTTGTAATTGTAAAACCCTTAAAAACACAGACCTCTGTTGTCTTTTATTCGTTTGTTTTCTTGATTTTTTTATTTCTTTATTCTTTATCCTATTTTATGGTTCTATTTATTAGTTTTACACCATTATTTTTATTATGTTTTTATCATTTTTCTATGTGCAGCACTTTGGAAACAGTCTTTGTTTATAAAATGTGCTATAGAAATAAAGTGGATTGGATTTAAAATACAGGTAGATTCAGAATCTAGACTGTAATTTTCCCTATTGATTACGTTCTACTTCGCCATGAAATATCAAAGGTAAATTCACAAATGTTTAACCTTATGAGTTCTAATCACGCTAACTTGGATTAGAACAAAAAAACACATGTGAACAGTATTCATTTAAGCTGCCCCCATCTGAAATGAAATACAGCTGACCTATAGAATACTGTGACGTCATTTGAAACTGAGGAAAAGCAAACTATAGTGACCCCTGCGCAGTAATCTCCACCGTGTAAACCTGGGCCGGTGTACTCACACAGAGCGGCCATCTCTTTGGGCAGGTCGGCTCCGAAGCGTCCGAACAGGTGGGCGCTGGCCAGGAGGTCGAAGGGGGAGTGGCTTCTCATGGAGTTGAAGCTGAACGGGTACATGGAGCGAGGGAAGCCGGTCATGTGACGCACCTGCTGGTCACGGCTGCCCGCCATCTTGGAGATAAAGTGCTTCTGTTCTAAGATCAGGAGAATACAGAGGCTTCACAGACCCGGGGTTACAGTCCGGACTGAACCAGGGCCATCCAGGTCTGGCCCAATGCTCCCAGTGAGGAATGGAGGAGGGGGAGATCTGCAAGAAAGACAAAAACAGACAAAAGTTTGTTATTTTTTTCAGTAAAGCTATAATGATACTTAAAGGTCTTATATTATGCAGTTGACTCTTGGGATCTTAAAGGGGAACTCCAGCACGTTTGAAGCTAAAGTCCGTTGCTAGAGGTGGTCGAATACTGTCAGAATCCAAAAAACAGCACAGATCAGTGTTGCCTCGGCGGAGATCTCACTGTGGCAGTGAGTCTGTCAAGACAACAAACTAGTGTAGTGATGGGGGCAAGTTCTTAACTTAGAAGTAAAACACCAATTTGCACAGAAGAAGCTTAACACCACTTTAACCCATTTTACAACAGCCACGAGTCTAACAAACAAAACGCTCTGCCTGGCTCACTATTAGTGGTCTGGAAACGTTATGAAACAACTTTATAAGCAGCCTTAGCCTGACCTCTGTTGATTTCCCACTGCACATGTGAAAGCCCAAAAGACTCGACTGTCGACTCCAGCAGCAGTGAGAGGCTTGAGCCACTAGAAGCAACAAGTGAAGATCGACTACTGACTGTGAAGAAGAAGAGAAACTGAAAGTTGTTGAAAGAAAATGGTTCGGGAATGTATTTTTTAGCGTTTTTCAAAAAATATAATTCAAACGGGATTAGAAATGTCATCGGCGATCAAGTCTTTTGGGCTTTTGCATGCACAGTGGGAAATCAACAAAGGTAATGCTAAAGCTGCTTATAAAGTTGTTTTATAACATTTCCAGACAATAATGAGCGTTTGGTTTGTTAGACTCGTGGCTGTGGTAAGATGGGTTAAAGTGGTGTTAAGCTTCGTCAGTGTGAAGCAAATTGGTGTTTTACGTGAACATTAAGAACTTGCCCAATTCACTACACTAGTTTGTTGCCTTGACAGACTCACTGCCACAGTGAGATCTCTGCCGAGGAAACACTGATCTGTGCCGTTTTTTGGCTTCTGACAGTATTCGACCACCTCTAGCAACGGACTTTAGCTTCAAACGTGCCGAAGTTCCCCTTTAAAGTCATGTTCTAATGTTGTTACCTCATCAAAAACAGACCTGGAGTTGTGTTTGTTTCACTCACACATGTTTGAGTAATCATTTATTAATAGTCTGCGTTAATTTACATCTCCAAAGCTAAAAATGCTCTGTTCCATGTTGTGATGTCACGAGGTGGTAGTTTTCAAGTTAAGCTCCTTTTACCTTTGGATCAGTAGTGATTGGCAATTCCAGGGCTGAATTTATCCAAATAATTGTAGAGAAGGTTTCAAGGTTAAAAACACACACTTCTGTATTTCCATTACAGGTTTGTGTGTTAAACATGTGTGAATGAAACAAAACATAACTCCAGGTCTGTTTGTGGTGAGGAAACAACATTAGAACATGGCTTAAAAAGTAAATAATGCAAAATATAGGACCTTTTAATTGTTCTTTAGTATAGACTTGATGAACATAAACAGTAAAGGCTTTTCTGCACTTTTAACATGCCCGGCAAAACCAAACTCTCTGTATTTTCATTCCAAACAGATCTCAGTCTGGTCGTCTCCAGTCTTCAGCCAAATGTGATCAAGTTTAGTGCTTCACTCAGTGATTCTGCAGAAATGTACTTCTACTGCTACTTCTACTATTACTACTACTGCAATTACGGCTACTTCTAACACTACTACTGCTACTACTGCTACTACTACTACTACTACTACAACTATTACAACTAATACTACTACTGTTGCTGCTACTACTGCTACTACTACTACTACTTCTACTGTTGCTGCTACTACTACTACTACTACTACTACTACTACTACAACTATTACAACTAATACTACTACTGTTGCTGCTACTACTGCTACTACTACTACTACTTCTACTGTTGCTGCTACTACTGCTACTACTACTTCTACTGTTGCTGCTACTACTGCTGCTGCGCTGCTACTGCTACTACCTGTTGCTACTGCTGCTGCTGCTACTACTGCTGCTACCACTGCTGCTGCTGCTGCTGCTGCTGCTGCTACTTACTTGCTGCTGCTACTACACCGCTGTTGCTACTACCACTACTGCTACTGTTGCTGCTACCACTACTAACACTGTTGCTGCACCAGCTACTACTACTGTTGCTGCTGCTGCACTAGCTACCACTACTCACTGTTGCTGCTGCCAACGCTGCTGCTACTGCTGCTACCGTTGCTGCTGCACTGCTG
Source organism: Odontamblyopus lacepedii (assembly GCA_034769755.1). Classification (NCBI taxonomy): domain Eukaryota; kingdom Metazoa; phylum Chordata; class Actinopteri; order Gobiiformes; family Gobiidae; genus Odontamblyopus; species Odontamblyopus lacepedii. The sequence continues at coordinate 11,743,438 of CM068346.1, read as the reverse complement.
CTGTTGCCGCTACCACTACTCACTGTTGCAGCTACTGCACCGCTACTGCTGTTGCTGCTGCTGCACACCACTCTGCTGTTGCTACCACCGCTGCTGGTGCTGCTACTCTACTGCTGTTGCTGCTGCTGCACACTACTGCTTCACTGCTGTTGCCGCTGCTGCTGCTGGTGCTGCTACTACTCTACCGTTTGGCAACCGCTGCTACCAGCACACTGCTACTGCTTGCTGCTGCCACTGCTGTGCTAAGCTGCTGCTGCTGCTACACTACCACTGGTTGCTGCTGCTGCCACTGCCACTAGTACCACTACTCACCGTTGCTGCTACCACTGCTGCACTACCACTTCACCGTTGCCGCTACCACTGCTGCTGCTGCTACCACTTTACCGTTGCCGCAACCACTGCCAACTGCCTGCTACTCTGCTGTTTCCTGCTGTTGCTGCAGCACCAGCTGCACGCTTGCTGCTACACTTGCTGCTACTGCTACCAATACTACTGCACTTGCTGCTGCCACTGCTGGTGCTGCACCACTGCTGTTGCTGCTAGCAGCTACCGCTGCTTTACCGTTGCGCTGCTAACAGCTACTGCTGCTTGCTGCTGCGCCAATACTACTACTTCTACTGTTGCTGCTACTACTGCTACTAGTACTACTACTTCTACTGTTGCTGCTACTACTGCTACTAGTACTACTACTTCTACTGTTGCTGCTACTACTGCTACTAGTACTACTACTTCTACTGTTGCTGCTACTACTGCTACTACTACTGCTACTACTTCTGCTGCTAATGCACCTACTGCTACTTCTTGTACTACTACTACTGCTACTACTATTTCTACTCCCAGTACTGCGCCTACTACTGCTACTTCTACTCCCACTACTACTACTACTACTACAACTACTTCTGCTGCTACTACTACTTCTACTAGTGGAACTACTGCTACTTTTACTACTACTACTACTACTACTTCTACTCCTACAACTACTGCAACTACTACTAATACTAATTCTATTCCTACTACTAATGCTACTACAACTACTATTACTACTACTATTACTGCCGCAACTACTACTTCTGCTGTTACTTCTACAACTACTATTACTATTACTATTACTACTACTACTACTTCTGCTGTTACTTCTATTACTGCTACTGTTACTACTGCTACTACTACTACTACTACTACTACTGCTACTACTACTACTACTACTACTACTACTACCACTACTACTGCTTCTGCTGCTATTTCAACTACTACCCCTACTCGTACTGTCAGTCAGGCCCGTCTGAACTGTGGGATATCCACTGGTGATCAGACTCATATCTTAAAGTACTGGAGAAGTGTGTATCCTGGCAACCCTTAAACACAAAAAAACACATTTGTTCCTCCAAAGTCTGAAGTCTGCTCCAAACCACATACTTTTACTGACACAGGACTGGCTCTCAAAAACAAAACTACCATATCACTGACGATTGGACGCAAATGATCCACACTCTCTCCATCTTTCCATTAAAGGGGCCATATCACGCTATCCTCTGAGCGATGTTATAATGTTTCCTCCTCACAAACAGACCTGGAGTTGTGTTTTGTTTCATTCACACATGTTTAACACACAAACCTTGGCGATTTAGGCTTGTGTAAGTTCTTGTGTTTTTAAACCATACACCTTCACTAGAATCATTTGGTTAACTTCAGCCCTGGGATTGCCTTTCTCTACTGGACAAAAGTGTTAACATTACAAGGTGGAACAGAACATTTGGAGCTTTGGAGATGTAGACACACTCATAATAAAGGGTTACTCAAACGTGTCAAATGTGTGAACAAAACAAAACACAACGGCAAGTATGTTTTTGAGGAGGTAACGCCAGTCTAACATGGCTCAAAGCTCAAAGGAGGTGATTTTGCGTCATATAGGCCTGGCCCTAACTGTACGTCCCTTGTGAGATCATTTGCTGTCATTAACTGTGCACATGTTCATCACTCTTTCCTTCTCTGGTTTAAGTCCATGGAGCTGCTCTTTTGAGGCATAAAGCAGCCACTCTCACAGTTGACACATTGCAGTTTGAAAGCACCCAGAGCACTATATTTTGATTTTCCTTCGATCAGTGCCAGGCTCCTGTGTGGAGCCGTGTGATTTCCATCCACACAACAGAGCCATAAAGGGCCCTGTGTTGTGCCTCTCTGTGGGCAACTGTACAGACGTGGGCACAACCAGCGAACTATTCAAGCCCATAAGACAGGTTCTCATCATGTTTAGGTCTTTTGGTGGGATAGTATCTGAGGTCAATATTTATTACCATAGTTTGTGGAAAAAAGTTTAGAAGAGAAGTACAAAAGTACAGGGAGTAGTGTAGAGTTCTGAAACCGAATACTTCTGCCTATGTCATGGACACAGAAAATTCCAACCAAAATGCAGAGAGTTTACTGATGAAAATGCAATATTGCTGTCATGACAGTTAACTATTCCAAACTTCAAATTCAGTCTTTTGAATGGTCGAATGTCCTCTGCAAGCTGCAACCCATGAATACTGTACAGGACTGAAAAAGGTTGTGTTGAATCAGCTGTGGACTCTTGTAGCACACAGACTGTTACTTTGACTGTACATGATACAACAGTGTTAAACACACATGATGTTTATGTGGGACCATGAGCCTGAGGAGCAGAGCCCCACAGGAGCTCAGTCTGTGCTGTGAACCATCGTCTCATACGATAATCATACAGAGCACATGTGCTGACATAGGACAGGACACTGGAGTAAGGAAACACACGTCTCCTTACATAAAGACAGTGAGTGAACTCGTCTAATGGCACTGAACTTACAGGGGACATGTAAAAGTGCGGCCTGCAGGGTCATGATGTCTCAAGAACACACTGAACCTCGCCTTAGTACAGACAAATGATTTCTGCATCAAAATAAAACCATTTCTCTCTTTTCCTGCAAAACTCAAGTGAATGTTTCCTGGTATTTGTCTAATGGAAGATGAAATAAAGTGTGTGATGTCCAAACCTGAAGCAGACCAGAGCCATATGTGTTCAAATATGACTCTGTGCAGGTCTGTGTGTGTGTGTGTGTGCTCAGGCCTCTGTGTGTGTGTGTGTGTGTGTGTGCTCAGGCCTCTGTGTGTGTGTGTGTGTGCTCAGGCCTCTGTGTGTGTGTGTGCTCAGGCCTCTGTGTGTGTGTGTGTGTGTGCTCAGGCCTCTGTGTGTGTGTGTGCGTGTTTGTGTGTGTGTGTGTGCTCAGGCCTCTGTGTGTGTGTGTGCGTGTTTGTGTGTGTGTGTGTGTGCTCAGGCCTCTGTGTGTGTGTGTGTGTGTGTGTGTGTGTGTGCACCTCGTGTGTAGAAGCTCTCCTGAACACAGCATGTTTCACTCTGGATTTCACTTTAGACCAAATCACACCAAAACCCTCATGTACAATGATGTCGCTTTAGCTTGTTTCTCTGATTGATGTTGCCATGACAACATTTGATCAGGTAGAATCTGTCCAGATGAGCTGTGTGCAGCAAAAGTTCATGACACCGTGTGAGTCCTACGTCCCCGTTTTGTTCTGTGTATTTACTTAGATTCAACACAAACCTTCCCAAAAGAACACACATACAGTATTTGTGACAAAGAAATAGAAGTAAATTGTGTCACATGTGTGTTTCAGTGGAGGGTAAGAAGAATGAGGTCAGATCAGGCTCCCCTCTCCACAGATCCGACCTCTAACTTAGCCTGCTTTGTCATTTAAATTGATTAATCGGAATGGAGAAGTGAGTGAGAGCTGAAGGCTTTTTTTTTTTTTTGGCATTTATATGTTAAAATTCAGATTAAACTCATGATTGACAAATTGAATGTGTCTTTATATAAATACATACTTTCCTAGTATATTTTTTGCCTAAATAGTAGTAGTCTTGCTTGGGTCAGATACACAGAGATATCTAATAATATTGAAAGCTTTTGCCAGCCCCTTTTAGTCGACTAAAGCCACACACGTCTTTATTCGAGCACAGGCCTGTTCCATAACACATATTGTGAGTTCAGAATTGTCCTGTTTAAACCCTGACACGTGTGGGGTTTGTGCTGGCCTCCGAGCAGACGCACACACTTCATTTGGTCGTAAAGAGGTCCATACCTGCTGCATCGTAAAGACACGCACATGTAAAATAATAGAGCTGAGGACCGTGTGAGACTATGAGCCCATACAGCCCAACAGTCTCCTGCAGGTTTAACAAGAGCATTTCAAAGAGCACCAGTGTTTGGGAGAACAGGCGTTAAAAAGCACAGTTGTGTTTTTCTCAAGTCATATGGCTAGGTACAGTTCACATGTTATTTCTGCAAAACAACTTACATAAGGAGAAAAAACATGAAGGTGATGGAACAGTGATGGAATAATAACAATAATACCGTGGGCCGTCATAATATATCGAAATTACATGTTTCTTTGTTTAAATTAATATTTTTAGTGCAACATTAGCTAAAAAAAACAGAACTACATAGACCATGATCCTTCGCTGTGGTTACTGCAGAATACATAAAGAAGAAATAGCTGTTATTAAGCGCTTTTAAATTGTAGGGCTTTGGATTATGACAGAACCAAGAGCTTGTCAAGGCATTTTAAAAAGAAAGAGTAGCATTTTCACCATTTTGTTATTATTATTATTATTCACCACAAAATATTGCAATAAATAGTGTACTGTGAGATGCAATACGCAAAAGCATTGTACCGAGAGATTTGAATATCGTTACATCCCTACG